>CM060939.1:222167225-223417225 GCA_030765085.1 Allium cepa
TTTAATATAATAGAACACGAAATATTTATATGTATTGTTAATAAAGAAAATTCAATCCATTGGTTTTCATCATGTCTTTTTGAAATCGCCAAAATGCCCTTTATATTTTTTCATCTCACGTGCATGTGCACCTACTATATCTACACTCTGACTAGGCAAAAGTCGCTATTCTTTTATTCGAACTGCAGGTTCTTCTTCATATTGATTCAGAATCAAGCTAAACTTTAACTAATGAACTTGCATTTACATTATGACGATGTGGAACACTCAGATAATTTAAATTTTGAACACACATTGTTACTTTCCATGGTGACTAATAGTTATACTTGACAAATGACATGTTACATCTAAACTATTAATAATGAAAATTAAATCTATTAGTTTCCATCATGCTCTTTTGAAATCCCCAAAAATGTCATCTGTAATTTTGCATCACACATGCATCCGTACCTCTTATATCTACATTTTTGTTAGACTCTCTCTTATTGGGTCTTAATTACAACAAATGTACAATCATATTTGTAGAATATTTTAACTACTTTACACGTATACGATGGATGAGGACGCTCTGGGCATTCGAAGATCAATAAAAGCAATAATAGAAGATATTCACAAAAGAGTAACATGAAGATGTTTTTAAATTAAGGTCATATACTTATATTAATGTCTTCGATTATTTTGTACAATCTTTCTTGAGTTAGACGAGCACGCACAAAATATTTCTAAGTCATACCATTTTCAAAAACAAAGTTGGAATTCATATATTTTGCACAACTCAGGCAAGCAGACGTCTGAGGACACTATCCAAATGTCCGGCAACATAAGTATTTGAACCTTCAAAGATTTCAAATACACCTCGACCAGACGTCTGAGTGGTAGAACCAAATTTTTTATAAAATTCTCGGTTTTCTACCTTCGTTTAACAGAGATGTCTAACCAAGCACAAATAGACGTCTTCTTAGCTCTGCCCAGACATCTGGTTAGACTAATTTTTAATTATCTTTTAAACCGCCATTTCTATGCATTATATTCAAACAACCAGATGTCTACCTATATTCCAAACACCTAATTTTCTACAACAATCAAATTTTTTGAATGGAAACTTCTCTTTTTCCTTACAGGTCGGGTCCATTTTCTCTAACTGTTGCAACTGTTCAACAAAAGACTTCATCAGAATAGTAACAACCATTAAACAAAACCCTTAAACATATATATAGAATACATACATATACATACATACATACATATATATATATATATTCAAGGATTGTGATTAGACTTCACTTATCTTTATTTCAACTTTCTATCATGCTATCTAACTCTAAGTGCAATTATCGATTTCATATTCTCACTTTATATCACCAAAATCAATATTATAGCATTTGATGATTAAACTTCCTACAAATCCACGTGTCTACACTCATCATACTCAAGGAGAGATTATGGGAAGATTTGTACCGGCAGTCAACATCATTGTTTTAAGAACACAAGCTTATTAACTGAAGATGCTCTATTGTATTGCTTGTTCCTTTAGGCTAAGCGAGGGATTTTGGTTAGTAGAAATTCTGAAGGAGAGATTCAGGATTGGACATAGGATGGGAGGTCTGAACTAGTATAAAAATCCTAGCATGATCGCTTTTATTTATTCTACCTTTTTGATGCTCTCTTTGTTAGCTTTACTTAGTTTAGAGTACATAATTGACTATTCACATTCGCCATATTATACTAGATCCTTGCACTCTTTCATTTGGTATCATAGCAAGGTCATTCAAATTACCATAATAAAGTATTTGAATAATCATTTGAATATGACAAGTACTTTTCTAGAACGATGGTCAACTATACGTCCCCCACTATTCACTAGATCTAAATATACTTATTGGTACACACGTATGAGAATATTTATGGAAGCTAATGATCCTGAAATCCGGTAATCTACTGAAAATAAATATGAAGCTCCTACTATTGAAATGAGTACTTGGACAGACCTTCAAAAAATTACGACGACCAACAATGCTAAAGCTATGAATGTATTATTATTTTCACTTGATAAAAATGAGATCCCGAGAGTTATGCTTTGTAAAGTTGCTTATGACATATGGCGTACAATACAAGTCACTCATGAAGGCATAAATATAGTAAAACAAACTAAAATTTCTATTCTACAAAATTAGTTCTCATCATTCAAAATGAATGCAAACGATACCATTGTACACATCTATGCTAGATTTCAAATAATTCAACATGATCTCATAGCGCAAGGAGTTACTTTTAACAAATTTGACCTTGTTACATGTACTTTAAATTCTTTGAGTGTCGAAGGGAAAGAAAAAACTTATCTATCAAAAAAGATAACGATCTTTCTCAACTCAACGTTGAAGAAATAATAGAAAATTTGATGTCATATGAAGCCAACTCGCAGGCTGGGAAAGAGCAAAATCAAGAGACGAAACGTATAGCATTCCGATCCAATGACGATGACTCATATTTGGATGATGGTGAGATAGTATTCACTGCCAAAAAATTATAATAAATTCAATAAGTTCACAAAGGAATAAAATGGTAGCAGTTCAACAAACTCATCTAACTAGACATCAATCAAGTGCTACGAATGTGACAAATTTAGCCATATGAAGAAAGACTGTCCATAACTAATCAACGAGAACAAGAACAATAAGGTTGAAAAATTCAAGAAAATGAGAAAAGAATTCTAAGAAACATGGGACGATTCAGACTCATCAACTTCAGATAGTGACGGTGATAGTAATTCAAAAGAAGCAAATGTACATGGCAATTACATCAGAGGTAAGTCTTGAACTCTCCTAACAAGATCTTAGAAATAAGTATAGAGTTGGATGATAAACTTAGAGATTTAAAGAAATTATATAAAGAAAATATAGGAAAATTAAATAGAGCTGGACTGTTAAAAGATAAGAAAAGTATTTTAGAGGAGCATCTTGAAATATCACAAAAATCTTGCAAAACTTATCTTCTCAATATGCTACTTTAATCGATGAACTTAAAGATAACAAAACTGAGAATAATAAGCTTAGTAATGAGAATCCGAACTAAAATATAGTCTAGACTTGACGAAAAATGAAAATTTTCAAACTAAATTAGAGATTTAGGAAAATTACCAATAATGATTCGAAATTTAATAAAGGGAAGCAAAATTTAGCAAATTTAATTAAAATTCAAAATCCTTTGGGAATAGAAATAGGCTTGGTTTCGAAGCTAAACAAAGTAATAATAAATATAGTACTTCGTATAGTAAGTTCAAGAAGACCAAAGAAAATGTTAAATCGGGTAGTTCAAATACAAAAGTTTTGAAAATTTGGATTCCAAAAACTAATAATAAATTGATTAAGCAAAAACATAGCGATAACTATCTTGTAAATGTTGTTAATAGTAATAATTATATTTCAAAAGGTCCCAAACCTTCTTGGGTATGGCTACCTTCCTCTACTAATACATGGGACCTTAATATAGAAATTGGGCACCAACAAAACTCTTATTCTTTTGAAAGTACCCAAAAATAAAAATAAGAAGTAATGGATATTAGAGAGTGGATGCTCCAAACACATGGTGGCAATGCAAATATGTTATCTAATATAACATATATCGATGGAGGTAGCATAACTTTTGGAGAGGACACGAAGGGATTCGTAGTTGGAATCGGAGATGTCATCAATGTCAGTATATCTACCTCTCATATAATTTCTAACGTGTTATTAGTAGAGAATTTAAAACATAATCTTTTAAGTATAAGTCAGCTTTGCGATAAAGGATTTAAATAAGATTTTGAAAACGATAAATGCAACATTTTTTATCAAAATAAAATTTTGATTTTGAAGGAATAAGAAAACATATTATTTATATCTTAAATATGAATATTAAACATGACAATGACTTGTGTCTAGTCGCGAATCACAATGATCCATGGATCTGGCACAAGCGGTTTTGTCACATTAACTTTAGGTATATTAATAAATTAGCTAAAAATGAATTACCTAGAGAATTACCAAAGATAAATTTTAAAGTTAAAAACCTATGTGATGCATGCTAATATGGTAAACTAAAGAAAAGCTCTTTTAAATCAAAGAATGAAAGAAATTTTATCGACACAACCAATAGAACTACTTCATTTTGATTTATTTGGTCATATTCAAGTACGATTAATAAATCATAATAAGTATATTTTGTGATTGTTGATGATTATTCGAGATTTGCAAGGACACTTTTTTGAAACACAAAAGTGATATTTTTGAATGTTTTTGTGATTGTTGATGATCATTCAAGGTTTGCAAGGACACTATTTTTGAAACACCAAAGTGATATTTCTGAATTTTTTTTCTAAATATTTGCTGAAAGGATTCAAAATTTAAGAAATTTAAAAATAAAGAATATAAGAAGTGATCACCAAGGAGAGTTAAAAATGAGTTATTTGAAAAATTGTAAGAAAAAAGGTATTAGTCACAATTTTTGCTGCCAATGGACACCACAACACAATGGTGTAGTTGAAATGAAAAATCGTACTCTTTAAGAATATGCACGAACATTACTCAGTAGCAGTGGCGTACCAAAAATTTTATTAGGCTAAAGCTATTGCTACTGCTTGCCATGTTCTTAATCGTGTATCATTAAGACCAATGACAAAAATACCTGTTACGAAATATTATTTGAAAAGAAACTAAAAGACTCATATATATTGCGATAATACAAGTGCGATCAATTTATTGAAAAATCCTATTAATCACTCTCGAACAAACATATAGATATCTGTCATCATTTTCTTCGAGATAATGTAGAAAAGAAATTTTTTCACTAGAATTTTTGATACCGAAAATCAAGTTGTCGATATATTTTCTATGCCTCTCTGTGAATCTACTTTTATAAAATCATGTAGAGATCTAGAAATTTGTTTAGTAAATGAAAGGGTTTCTTAATATAAATGTAAAGTGAAAATAGTTAAAAATTAAAATAAGTATTTTAAAAAAAGTTCTAGCAAAAAACATGATGATCACTAAAGCAAAGGAATACTAGTGTTTGCGATCTAAAATTTCTTTGGTATTTATTAAATTAACTATATATACTAATAGTTTTCAAATTTTTAATGGTAGGAAATTAACCAAAAAAATTTTTGTTATAATGTTAAACTACAAAATACATATTCTTAAACAATACTAATATCAATATCAATGTCTACTTCGGACGATACATCATCATACATCAGAATCACTTCACCTTCCTCGGTACATACTAGCTACCCTCCAAAGGGCAAGAAGGTAAAGCAATCGATTAAGTTTGAAGGACAAATTACTACCATACAAGATGAGTGTATCAATGAAATAGATCACTACCAAAGAGAATCTATGAGACTTCAAAATGAATTGTATAGGGAGCAACGCCATCAGGGAGACGTTTAAGCTTTATAGAAAAATATATAATGAATTTTGCGGATAATCATAGACAAAATAGTGCATTCACTCGCCCGGTGCCCCTCCAAATAGCTTACTCCTTCAAAACAATTTATCTCATCTAAGCAACTTATTAGTCCATCAAAATCATCATCAACTCCGATAAAACTATATGAACCATATCTTGAGAACTCATGGGAAACTGATCTATCGGAAGAAATGGAGAGTTCGTCGATAAATTAAGTTTGATATTAAATCTTCACAACTAAATTTATTACAGTATATATATTTATATATGCAAAAACTTCTATTATTTATATACACATATACAATATGTGTATATGTTTTTTAAATATAAATATTTAATATGTGTGTGTGTAATATGTGTATATGCAAAATAATTCAACAACGGTTCTTTGGATACAGACCTTTTTTTTCAGCAGTAAGAACCCATAATTTTTTAAATAAATTTTAATAAATTTTATTTGAAAATCTTTGATTTTTAAATTATCTAAAATTAAATTTATGGAATTGTCCAATGCAAGTTTGGAATTTGTTTGTAATTTACTTTCCAAATACAATGAATCAAACATTTTCTGAAATTTTTATATTTTGGACAATTGTGTTCAAACTTTGACATTCAGTTGAAAATTTTAAATTTGAATTTTAAATTTCTAATCTTTTTCTTTGAAGCAGAATATAATTCTGATATCCGTTCTGCTTTCCGTTTCGTTAAATTCTATTTTATACCTTTTAAATTTGATAAAATTCAGTGTTTACATGCAATTATTTTCTGTATTTTACTATCTATTTTCTATTTTCATCTTCTGTTTACTAGGTTCATTTTTCTATTTTATTTTCGGTTTGGACTTTTTTTTCTGTTGGCTTTTGGTTTATTTATTTTGGTATTGGGCTTAGCAATTCAAATAGACTTAGGTTCCTTTTATAGGATAGGACGTAAGGCCACTTCACTTTGTAGCCCCTTCATTTTTCTCTTAGCCATTCACTTCTTTGCCCTAGCCGCCACTCTCTTTGTAATTCACGTATAAACACATTTCTCAGATCAATTTCTCATTTGTTGCATGAAGAAAAAAAATACAGTAAGTTTTTTTCCATGGCTTGTCCTTCTTATTCATTTTTCTCTTTTTTTGCTTCTCCTTACAAGCCTGGCCACTGCCTCCTGACCGACCACCACCTCCTCCTCCACCACCTCCTGTATGGCCAGCAACCCCTCACCATCATCACTAACCCAGGCCGTGACCACTTGATCACCAAAGCATGTAAAAAAAACCCTAGCCGACCTTCACATATGCAACCACCATCTCTTCTCTAGCCTCGGCCACCAACTATGCCACCATCTCCAGCCACGACATGACCTGGCCTGACCATTAGCCGCACCACCAGACTTGACCTGACCGTGCCTTGAACCCAGACCGAGCCGATATAACTATGGTCGAACTTATGTGAACCCAATACCCTTGAATTGCTTGACCTTTATCCTTCCATGCTTTGTAACTTGCCATTTTTGACTTCCTCAAACCATAGTCGTGCATTGCTTAACTCATAGACCACCTAGCCGACCCTAATTGCCACAAGCAAGCCATGGCTGAGCCATGTATGGATGTGGCCGAGCCCACTTGTGTTTGGGTAAGCCTTGTTCATTTCAGTTGTTTATATTTTTCTTTGCTTTGATCCATAATTCCATATAGAAATAATTGCTCATATATATCATTATATTTATTTGTTTACAAGATTTGGATATTGGCTCATCATATTATCCTCAAAACTAGTCATGCTTTTCGTGCTTTTCGGAGTTTGTTGTTGTATCTTGAATTTGATCTCTAGCTTTAGAAGGGGAGTTTATCACTCTCGACATCTGTACTTAGATAATTGTGAAACGATGACAAGTGAATGTGTAAAATTGAAATGCTATGTCAATTAGTTCTTATATGCCTATGATATTATTATATGATGTTATAACTTGATTATATACCTGTTACATCACCTAATATGATATTATATGCTATACTGTTATTTTACTTTCTGTATCTCACATTGCAAGTTCCCTTTCACTATGGTTTGAAATGATACATACCCGAATGGACTTTAGAATAGGGCAAAATCATTATGAGCTGAAATGATAGGCTCGAGTAAATTTTATTTTATTTATTTTGACTTGGGACTGCGGGTTTGAAATGATAGAACCCGGATTTTTCTTTTCAAATTACGGATTGAAATGATACACATCTGTATCACTTGACCTTGGTTAGAAAATATTATGCAGACCCATGGTTATATTTTAAATAATATTTTCTTAAATTTTTTAAGTATTTTTGGATTTTAAATTATATGAAATTCTAACTTAAACTTGATTTAATGATTTAAAGCATAAAGTGATATTGGTTTCTCATAAGTTAAAATTTTATAAGTCAACTATGGGTTTTTAAATTGAGTTTAAAGATTTTATTTATGATGGATATCTTAATAATTAAATTTGATTTGATATGGTGTTTTAAATCTAACCTAGAAATGGTAATAAATTTTATTTTATGAAATGAAATGTTTTTGTATAATAACTTCATAGTGATTTTCTTTAAGCACAAAATGTATAAGTAAAATTTGTATAAAATGTAACTTAATTATGACTTAACTTTATAATTGAAAATTTGGTTTTCAATTGGCAAAATTGAAGTTTGACTTACTAAAAGAATGTCTTATTTATGAAATGGGTATTTTGAAAATAAAGTATTAAGCTATTGGTTGAAATAAAAGTTAAGTAAAATAGTGTAATTTTGACTTAATAAAAGAATTATAGTTAATTAGGATATTTTATTTATAAAAATTTATTTACTTATTTATTTATTTATTTAATCATAAGTTAAGTGATAATCAAATGAATATTTTTGAAGCTTGAGATATGATTTTATAAGTTAAAAACGGCTAAAATTTGAGTTTTAATGTTTTTGAAATATTATAATAAATATGGAAATTTTATTGGTAGCATTTCCAAAATGCTGTGGCTTTAAAATAACATTTTCTAAGTGCTACCATTTTTGAAATTAAACCATGTTCTGAAATAACTAAATACCTACTACAGTACTTTATGAGTGCTACTGTTTCTGAATTTGAACTATTTCTGAAAGTACCTATATATCTACGACAGCACTTTATAAGTGCTGCTGTTTCTGAAAATTGAACTGTTTGAAATATTAATACCTACTGTACCACTTTATAAGCGCTGCTGTTTGTGAAATTGACAATGTTTTTGAAATACTAATATATCTACCGTAACACTTTATAAGTGTTGTTGTTGCTGAAAATACAAGTTTTGCAAAGTTTATAATTAAACGAATGAACTTTGGAAGTGGATATACTTTTGAAAGATTTTGACATTGAATTTAAATGGTTTAAATGAATACGTTTGAGTGTTATGATTTTCTAAGTATTATAATTTCCAAATGATAATATTTCAAAGCGTTATGATTTCAAAGTATTATGGCTCCAAAGTGTTTTGGTTTTGGAGTTGTTATAATTTTGAAAGTATTATGGTTTTAGGATATGAATTTATTTGAAATTGTATTAAATTAAGAATTGTCTTTAAATATATTGATTTCAAACTTAATGAAATTGAAGATTGAAAGATATGACTTTATATCGTGGTTTTGGTTTAAGATGATTTTAAAGAGTATTTCAATTTTAAATAAATTGAAGGTAATATTCAGTGATTTGTAAATTTGGGTTTTATTTAAAAAGGATATCATATTGATTTGGTTATTAAATGGAAATGATATCGTATTGACATAGTTTTGAAATGGACATAATATTTTGGGTTTTGAAGTATAAATGATTTTTAAATAAATATCCATGGGTTATAATGACGATTGGTTGTTAAAGAGACCGGGATTGGAAGTTGTCATACTCTCTGCCAACTCCAAAAACCACTTTAACAACCGTGTACGCGGTGGAGATGCCAGAATGAAGTAGGATGGCGGCGATGTTCTATCAAAGTATATACGTGGACCCGACTCCTGTGAGTTGGCATAAGGTGGCTAAAATAGGAGCGATTCTCAAGCCAATGAGGTAGCTCCTCTGATCGGACACACTCCTTTGATATTATATTCTGACTTTGAGATTGACTTAGTGGCCACTTTTGATTTTTGATTTGGGGGTGTGGCTCGAGGTAGGCGGTAGCTGCGGCTATGCGTTACCACCAGCCCGGATGCGTAATTGGTATATCTACCTTGGCATTGCCTCGTTGTGCCTTGTCACCTACCCTAGCGTGCCTTCTATGATTTTGGTTTTGTGCCCTAGCCTGTGGAGCTGAAGGTACGCTGATAATGGATAGACTACTGGGACTATTATCTGTTCAGGTGGAAAATGTAAAGCCTTAATGCTATTTTAAAGTAGGTTTATTTTACTAATAGACATTATTATAATAGCGTATATTATTAGATAGTAAATAATTTAACGGATCCTTAGAGGATGGGCAGTCTCAAGCATCCTTTAAGTTACTTGTACCTTTCAATTATGGTTCACTTGAGTTGTTTTACATTGTATAAGTATGTATGTCCTGACTCGAGTGTTTTGTGTTTTTCTTTATGCTCGGTCAGACTGAGTGATACAGCATTCGAAACTCACCTTCGAAGTTAGAGCTTTGCTTGAAGATCTAGCTATCTATTTTGCTTTCAGTTATCCAGTTGATTCCAGTTATTCGATTGATTCCAGTGATGTATTTTGATTTATACTTGATTATCGTATTGAGACTTCTATTGTACCTTTTTACTTCTATTGTAGCTTGTTTAACTCTGATGTGTGTATATATAGTAGCTTCATGAACTACTATCTCTTTGCTTCTGCTACATTATTATATTACTCTGTGTCTGTGGTCTGTGATTTATTTACTATATATTCTGAGTTTTGCCAAATTTAAATTAACAATCTGTTATTTTAAATTATTCAAGTCAGACATGTGTGGTTTATTGTAGATTTGAATGGTCCAAAATAGGGGTTCGTTACAAAGCGGTATCAAAGCTTTGGCTCTAGGAAAACTTAGCATATATGGTAAATTTATTTACAGAATCACTTTCATTCGAGCTTGAATCTCTTTCTGTTTGAATCTGTTTCCTTTCAATTTTGGAACGTTTCTTTGGTTCCAAAATCCATTCTTGTCCCTCATTATTCGTCTTCTTTTGATTCTGGATTATCCCATAACTCCAGTTCGAATGAGCTTTGTAACGAGTCGGCGCTATCGCCAATCTCAAACGGATTTGTAAAAGGGGGAAACTCCTTTAAATTGGCATCGATTCACCGGAGATTTATATATCCTCAGTTAGATGCTAGTATCTCTTATTATGCCGAATTCTATCTCTTGTGATTGAATGTAGATTTTGCCTTAGAATTCCACATCGATCTAATTGTTAAAGTCGCGGTTGACCCGGTTAAGGTTGCTCGCGATTTGTATAAGCTTATCCATTTCCTTATTTGGTTAGTTAATCATCTTATCTTTTGTTTCCAACTTATTTTCAAATCAAAATTTTCTTTGATTTGAGTTAATCAACTTTGAATCTCTATCCTTGCTTTGAAAATCTATTCCTGTATAGTGTATCTGTAAAACTATATTTAAAATGTTTTATATATGGTGTTGTTTGAGTTGTTGAAGTCGATTTGGGTTTCCAATCGATTCGTCTGATCAACGCTATCGATAGGATCTCCAAAACACTTGAACAGAGCAAACTGACACCATATTGTTTTCAAATATGATAAATGGATAAATTTTGTATGATTATATTATATATAAGTATAATTTTCTGAATTTTGATGGTTAATTGAATTGGATGTTAAGAAATATTATTTGACTTTGTATATAGCTTGTAACCATTAGCTTTTGTTTCATATATAAATAATTGAACTACACAATATGGTTATAAATTAATTTGGAAATTTAATGAATATAAAATAAGAAACTAAGAATTTAATTTTAGGTGGTTTCAAACTTCGTGTTTAAAGTTTTAAAGGGTGTATTATTTAAAGTATTTCAAGTAGAAATTGTTACAAAGAATTTTATAAGTTTTAAATCAGTGCTCTTCCTTTTGTCGTTGGAAAATAATTTCAATGATGACTACAGCATCGTCGACATTCATTTTCGAGTTTCGAAGTGGAGAGAGCATTCTGTAGCCTTGCTACACTTTTTTTTAGAAATTTAAATTGATTTGGATTTCTAAACCATGACTTAGTTTATATATAATGGTATATGATTTAAATTGGATTGATACATTTTGTGTACATATATTTATTTTATCTCTAAATGGTTTGAAATTATTGAATTCTTAAACTTTATGTTGAGGATAATTTCAATTATAAAATGAAGCTAAAATTTGGAATAAATATTTGAACTTGAGATAATTGAATTAGAAAGTTTTATTTGTATAATACTCAATTGCATTCCAGTATAACTTTCCTGAATTATTAGAAGTTAACTATGTAATTGAATAATTTATAATATAAAATGGTGTTAAAGGAATTTATAAACAAATTGGAATAGTTGTAATAGGAGTAAATATACTTAATATATATGATTAGATATATTAAGTGAAATAAAATTAATAATAATTTAGAATAAAAAAGAATTAAATTTATTGAAAAAAATTTATGAGTATAATAAATATTTTAAATTCAGGATTTTAGAAATTGTTGATTGAAGGATAAGATAATGAAATTAGAAATAGTTAAGATTTATTTAACAAGGGTGCAATCAAATGGATGAAATCAATTATTAATTTAAGTTGAAATTTACATGGTTTTAAATCTATTTTCTTATTTGTTTTCCAATTTATTTTCTTTCGGGTTGTTCTTATTCCCCTACATCTTAAACGGGAAATTAAATTCCGAATTGATCTTATTCTTGAAGTTCGAGCTGTAGTTCTTCATCATAGAAGAACTTATCTTTACTTTCAGTTTGGAAAACTTTTTAAGAATCTTTGGGTATTCACTTGAATCTGAGCACTACTTACCATCCACAAACTGACAGTCAAACGGAAAGAGTGAATCAGATTTTAGAGGATCTTCTTCGTGTTTGTGTTCTTGATTTTGGAGGATCTTGGAAAGATCAACTCAATCTTGTTGAATTCACCTATAACAACAGTTATCAGGTATAATTTCAATCTTATTTTTCATCTTGTCTTAATCCTATCTCATTCTATCTTGTTTTCTCTATTTTCGTGTCTCGTTCCCTTTCGAGGACGAAAAGTTTTTAGTGGGGGAGAGTGTAACAACCCATAATTTTGTAAATAAATTTTAATAAATTTTATTTGAAAAACTTTGATTTTTAAATCATTTAAAATTGAATTTTTGGAATTGTCCAATGAAACTTTGGAATTATTTTTTAATTTATTTTCCAAATACGATGAATTAAACATTTTTTGAAATTTTTATAGTTTGGTCAACTGTTGTCAAACTTTGACTTTCAGTTGAAAATTTTAAATTTGAATTTTAAATTTATAATCTTTTCCTTTAAAGCAGAATATAATTTTGATATCCATTCTTCTTTTCGTTTCGTTAAATTCGGTTTTTATACTTTTAAATTTGATAAAATTCAGCGTTTTACACGCAATTGTTTTCTGTATTTTATTTTCTATTTTCATCTTTTGTTTTCTAGGTTCATTATTCTATTTTATTTTGGTTTGGACTTTGTTTTTCTATTGGGTTTTGGCTTGTTTATTTTGGTATTGGGCTTAGGAATTCTAATAGACTTAGGTTCCTTTTCTTGGATAGGAAGTAAGGCCTCTTCACTTTCTAGCCTCTTCATTTTTCTCTTAGCCGTTCACTTCTTTGCCCTAGCCGCCACTCTCTTTCTAATTCACGTACAAAAACATTTGTCAGATCTTTCTCATTTGTTCCCTGAAGAAAAAAAATACAGTAAGTTTTTTTCCATGGCTTCTCCTTCTTGTTCATTTTTCTCTTTTCTCTTTTGTTGCTTCTCCTTACAAGCTCGGCCACCACCTCCTAGTCGACCACCACCTCCTCCTCCATCACCTCCTGTACGGCCAGCAACCCCTCACCATCATCACTAACTAGGCCGTGATCACTTGATCACCAAAGCATGCAAAAAAACCCTAGTCGGCCTACACATATGCAACCACCATCTATTCTCTAGCCTTGGCCACCATATATGCCACCATCTCCAGCCACGACATAACCTAACCTAACCATTAGCCGCACCACCAAACCTGACCTGACCGTGCCTTGAACCTAGACCGAGCCCATATGACTATGGTCGAACCTATGTGAACCCAAAACCCTTGAATTGCTTGACCTTTATCCCTCCATGCTTTGTAACTTGCCATTTTTCCACTTCCTCAGACCATAGCCGTGCATTTCTTGACTCATAGACCACCTAGCCGAGCCTAGTTGCCACAAGCAAGCCATAGCCGAGCCATATATGGATGTGGTCGAGCCCACTTGTGTTTGGGTAAGCCTTATTCATTTCAATTGTTCATATTTTGCTTTGCTTTGATCCATAATTCCATATAGAAATAATTGCTCATATATGTTGTTATATTTATTTGTTTACAAGATTTGGATATTGGCTCATCATCTTCTACTCAAATCTAGTCGTGGTTCTCGTGCTTTTCGGAGTTTTTTTTTGTATCTTGAATTTGATCTCTAGCTTTAGAAGGTGAGTTTATCAATCTCGAAATCCGTACTTATTTTATTGCGAAATGATGACAAGTGAATGTGTAAAACTGATATGCTATGTTAATTAGTTCATATATGCCTGTGATATGATTATATGATGTTATAACCTAACTATATACCTGTTACATCACCTGATATGATATTATATGATATACTGTTATTTTACTTTCTGTATCTCACATTGCAAGCTCCCTTTCACTCTGGGTTGAAATGATACATACCCGAACGGACTTTAGAATAGGGAAAAATTATTATGAGCTGAAATGATAGGCTCGAGCTATTTTTATTTTATTTATTTTGACTTGGGATTGCGGGTTTGAAATGATAGAACCTGGATTTTTCTTTTTAAATTACGGATTGAAATGATACACATCCGTATCACTTGACCTAGGTTAGAAAATATTATACATACCCATGGTTATATTTTAAATAACATTTTCTTAAAATTTTTAAGTATTTTTGGATTTTAAATTATATGAAATTTTAACTTAGACTTGATTTAATGATTTAAAGCATAAAGTGATATTGGTTTCCCATAAGTTAAAATTTTATAAGTCAATTATGGGTTTCTAAATTGAATTTAAAGATTTTATTTATGATGATATCTTAATAATTAAATTTGATTTGATATGGTGTTTCAAATCTAACATAGTAATGGTAATAAATTTTATTTTATGAAATGAAAAGTTTTTGTATAATAACTTCATAGTGATTTTCTATAAGTTAGAAATGTGTAAGTAAAATTTGTATAAAATGTAACTTAATTTTGACTTAACTTTATATTTGAAAATTTGGTTTTCAATTGGAAATATTGTAATTTGACTTACTAAAAGAATATCGTATTTATGAAATGGTTGAAAATAAAGTATTAAGTTGTTGGTTGAAATAAAAGTTAAGTAAAATAGTGTAATTTTGACTTAATAAAAGAATTATAGTTAATTGGGACATTTTATTTATAAAAATTTATTTATTTAATCATAAGTTAAGAGATAATCAAATGAATATTTTTAAAGCTTGAGATATGATTTTCTATGTTAAAAATGGCTAAAATTTGAGCTTTAATGTTTGTGAAATGTTATAATAAATTTGAAATTTTATTGGTAGCATTTCCAAAATGTCGTGGCTTTAAGACAGCATTTGCTAAGTGCTGCCATTTCTGAAATTAAACCATATTCTGAAATAATTAAACACCTACTAAAGCACTTTATAACTGTCGTTGTTTCTGAATTTGAACTATTTCTGAAAGTAACTATATATCTACTACAACACTTTTTAAGTGCTGCTGTTTCTGAAAATTGAACTGTTTGAAATATTAATGCCTACTGGTGGCACTTTATAAGTGTGGCTATTTTTGAAATTGACAATATTTTTGAAATACTAATATATCTACCGTAACACTTTATAAGTGCTGTTGTTGCTGAAAATATAATGTTTTGGAAAGTTTATAATCGAACGAATGAACTTTGGAAATGGATATACTTTTGAAAGATTTTGACATTGAATTTAAATGGTTTAAATGAATACGTTTGAGTATTATGATTTTCTAAGTAATATAATTTCCAAATAATAATATTTCAAAGCATTATGATTTCAAAGTATTATGGTTCTAAAGTGTTTTGGTTTTGGAGCTGTTATAACTTTGAAAGTACTATGGTTTTGGGATATGAATTTATTTGAAATTGTATTAAATTAAGAATTGTCTTTAAATATGTTGATGTGAAACTTGTTGAAATTGAAGATTGAAAGATATGACTTTATATCGTGGTTTTGGTTTAAGATTATTTTAAAGAATATTTCAAGTTTAAATAAACTGAAGGTAATATTCAGTGATTTGTAAATTTGGGCTTTATTTAAAAAAATATCATACTGATTTGGTTTTTAAATGGAAATGATATCGTGTTGACATAATTTTGAAATGAATATGATATCTTGGGTTTTGAAGTATAAATGATTTTTAAATAAATATCCAGGGGTTATAATAACGATTGGTTGTTAAAAGACCGGGATCGAAAGTGGGCATACTCTCTGCCAACTCCAAAAACCACTTTAACAACCGTGTACGCGGTGGAGATGCCAGAATGAAGTAGGATGGTGGCGACGTTCTATTGAGGTATATACATGGACCCTACTTCCGTGAGTTGGCATAAGGTGGCTAAAACAGGAGTGATTTTCACGCCAATGAGGTAGCTCCTCTGATCGTACACACTCCTTCGATATTATATTCTGACTTTGAGATTGATTTGGTAGCCACTTTTGATTTTTGATTGGGGGTCTGGCTCAAGGTGGGCGGTAGTTGCGGCTATGCATTACCACAACCTCGGATGCGTAATTGGTATATCTACCCTGGCATTGCCTCATTGTGCAGTGTCACCTACCCTACCGAGCCTTGTACGATTTTGGTTTTGTGTCATAGCCTGTGGAGTATTTAGGGTAGCCTCCTGATCTGAAGGTATGCTGATATTGGGTAGACTACTGGGACTATTATGTGTTCATGTGGAAAATGTAAAGCCTAAATGCTATTTTAAAGTAGGATAATTTCACTAATAGACATTATTATAATAGCGTATAATACTACATAGTAAATAGTTTAACGGATCCTTAGAGGATGGGAGGTCCCAAGCATCCTTTAAGTTACTTGTATCTTTCTATTACAGTTCACTTGAGTTGGTTTACGTTGTATAAGTATGTATGTCCTGACTCGAGTGTTTTGTATTTTGCTTTACGCTCGGGTCAAACTGAGTAATACAACCTTCGAAACTCACCTTCGAAGTTGGAGCTTTGCTTGAAGATCTGCTATCTGTTTCGTTTTCAGTTATCCAGTTGATTCCAGTTATCTGGTTGATTACGGTGATGTATTCTGATTTATACTTGATTATCTTATTGAGACTATTGTTGTACCTTGTTACTTCTGTTGCAGCTTGTTTAACTCTGATGTATATATATAGTAGCTTCATGAACTACTATCTCTTTGCTTCCGCTACATTATAATATTACTCTGTGTTTGTGATTTTTGATTTATTTACTGTATATTCTAAGTTTTGCCAAATTTAAATTAACAATTTGTTATTTTGAATTATTCAAATCAGACATGTATGGTTTATTGTCGATTCGAATCCTCCTGACCCGGTCAAAATCACCATCCCTCCTAGCCCTAGCCAAAGCTCTGCCTCTACTGATGCTACGGGTTCTCTACAATCAATACCAAAACCCAAAGGTGAGATCTAAGGTTAGACTTCTATATGCTAATAGTACATCAAAGTTTACATTTCAAAAAAATTTCCCCTTTTAAATTTTCTATTAACCAAGATTTTATAAAATCATCTTTCCAAAATAATTTAAGTATATATTTGAAAAGTGACTACAAGACAGAGAAAAATATACATATAGTAAGTTTATAAACAATTTATTTCTTGAATTTATAAATCCATATATATATTTATATGCAACAAAGTAAGTGTTATACGGTTAAATTCTCAAATATCCTTTTCTAGAAATTTATAATTATATAATTATCTTAAAGGATGGAATTTTTTTCCCAAAATACTAGTTTAAAAGTTCTTTTAAATCCCTTTGACAAATAAAACTTAAAAATTCATTTTCCAAAGATTCAAATCCTAAAGGGTTCAGATTTCTAATGGTATATTCAAGTCAAAAGGACAACCATTGAAAATACTCAAGGTTGACGGTAAGACCACTGAATCCCAGATGATAAATTATTATCATCACAACCAATCATTTTAAATACCATATATATTTAAAAATCATATTTATTATATAGAAAATATATGTGGGTAAAATTATTTCATTTAACCCTTAAAACGATATTGTGTCCGTTGGACTGGTTCAAGTGTTTATAGATCTCTATCAATAACTTTTGCTACTCGTATTAACCAAAATCCATATGCCACTTAACCGATCAATTAACATAATATAAAATCATTTTTATATAACTAACAAATATACGCTCTCGTGTGTGTGTGTGTGTATACATATACAAACATACATACATATATATACACACAATCAGACTCAAACAGGTTGTTACAGACTCTATCCCTAATGAGCAACCCACCTGAACCTAGGTATTCACTCAACCTAGGCTCTGATACCAAAATGTCACAACCCATTTTTCCATACCGATTTAAACTGACTTTAAATTGCACTTGTCAGCCAAATTGCATGGGATGACGGATAGTGAAAGAAAGAAAGAAGGTAGAAGTAGAAATAAGATAGAAGAAAGGAGACTAATCAGAATCGCACAGCGAAACGAATAAACTATAATACAAATCTTTACATGAAATCAAAAAATTGCTTTATATAACTTTAAACTTTAAATCATAGTTACAACCATTCAATTTGGACAGTTTATAACAACCTGTCCTTACAACTTGTTGACAACACAACCAAATATAGACTAAATGTAAGCATCTACGTGAATATGTCTCTTGATTCTAGCTCCTCTCCCGAAGCCTCCAGTCTTCCAGCTAAACCTGGAATATATGCTCGGTCTGACCCGAGCATATAGGAAAAACACCAATCCCGGGTCAGTCTGGTAAACCAGCGTGAGAAACACACTCAACTTGATTTATTAAAGTTTAGAAATCCTTCTGAAATCAAAGGTATTTCGTAAGACTACGCCACAAATAAACATGTCGGGTTTCTACCTTACGATAACCAAAACATTTCTTATAAATCCTCTGATATTATAGTAGTGTCTATATACAAATACTTATTCAAATAGCCGAAATTGTTACATTCATTAAATTCCAGCATACTAGCCACAAAGTGGGTTCTACAATCAAAACCGTAAAGGGCGCGTACGGAGAATGGATTTCCAACGAATGACTAGGCACTGGGGTACCACCTATCACAGTATTTGGTCTAGATTAGCATACCGAGGACCTCTCCATTCCCCTGCAACATAAGACTGGACTACCCCTTACTGGATAGCCTGAGTAAGATCACCCTACGGTTGGGATCAGCAGCAGCACACACAGCCGAAATAAAAGGGACATCTAGACAGGGATGACCTTACCCTACTTGGGTGCTACCCACTTAGCCTTGCTGCATAACCCCTGATTTTCAGTCATTCCCGGTTGATGAGGTTCGAGGCTAAGCGTTGCCTTTTTAGAACATATCACTTAGAATGCTCACCGTCCTCCTGACGATGTTCCGAAAGCATTCATCCATACAAGTCTGTTCCGGGTTTGAACGGAACCAAAGGCACTATTCCTACAACATCCATTTTGGAATCACTCTCAGGATTAGTAGCGACTAACCCTTGCACTTCACTGCTCCATCTTCGACTCCAAGCTCTTGTCTTCAATACAAACGTACTTAATCGAAGCGGTTTTCGGATTTCAAATCCGATCTCGGTCTCTTCGAAAGAACATTCGCTATTTCCTGTTAAACTCAACCCTGGTTCTTTAGGAAATACATAGACGAAATACAAGATCGGAGTTCACCTCCTAACCGTTTGTGGACGGGTCTCCTTATAATTCGTCCTAGAGAACAAACGAGTTTATACATACGGTATAGCACCTCGAACGGCAACCGTACCATATAATTCCCGAGTTTCCTCTAGATATTTCCAAAGTTAAGTTTTGTCCAAATTTGATAGTTGGTTATTTAACTATCAAACAATCAATCAATTCAACCAAGTTATTTCCCATTGCAACTATTAAGCCTTGTTCCCATTTAAAATCCAAACAGATTAAAATTGCTAAGAAAGCTTATTTAATTTGAGTAAATTTATATATATTAAAACAACTTCTCTCCAAATCATACTTATACAATTACCAAATACATTTCTCCAGTTTCTTAAATAAAGATACTCTTTTTATAAAGTTTTTATAATATATTATTTTAAAACAACACTTAAATTTAATAGATTATATTGAAGAAAATATACTTAAATACTAAAATAGTTATTACAAAATTAGTTTTTTGGGAACTAGGGAAACCTGTTCAATCACTACCGACCAGCGATTCCTGAACAGTAAACCTAGGGAATAGCCGGAAGGCCCGCCACAACCAACTATTCCGGGCAGCCAGACCTTTCGGTTGACTTGGGACAGGAGGCGCGAAAATGAACCGGATACCTCCAAAGTGAAAAGTCGTTTCTCCTCCCACACAAGGTGGGACTCGAACCCCAAACCTCCCACTTGGGAGCCGCGTTACTTTTTATACTTGAAATAGTTAAATAATACATACTTATGAAAAATTATACCTTTATAAAGATTTTCAAAAATAATAATAAACTACTTTTGATATTTCCAAAATATTTATCAATTCTTTTAAAACATTTCAAAAAATAATATTTATTTTTTAAAAACAAAAATAGGTTCAAAATCAATCCAAACATAATAAGGATTATCAATCTCAACGGTATTTATGGATCTACAATTCAAAGTCAATACAGATATTCAAAATCAATCAGCTTCCATGTATCGATTTATATTATATTCTTAAATATAATTAACAGACAAATAAATAGATGTATGCATGAATAAGCAGATCGGAGATTATCATTGCTAGTGAACAATTACACAGATAATATCAGATTAATAGCTTAAACTACCTATAGAAGTTAAATTAACTATTTAGCAGAATGGTGTCTGTTTTCGCAGACCAGATGTCAAACAGTTTGAATAATCTATAATTAACACATCTATTCAGTTTGGGAACATCTTAACAGATAGGCCATAAAATTATACAACGGCGTTCATTTCCAATTGGTAATTAAATCCTATCTTTACAAGCTTATAAAATTTTCTTACTTAACTTCACAACGGATCGTACAACGGCGTACCATCAGTCGATACGAACCATCTTCTTAATAACACATTATTATATGTGAACTTAAATAAATATTATAAATATAATATCACTTAAGAACTTGAATTAATTTCAAAGTATAAATATTTATTTTCCCTTAATTATCTCAATTATACTTCACTTTATTCAAAAATTATAGGATTAATAATAAATTATTTTTTAAAAGCTTATCTACTTAATGATGGAATAACTTATTTAAATAACTTAAATAAAAACTCAAAGAAATCAAGCCTTTTTTCCAAATTTTCTTTGTCTTTATAAAACTTAAAATAAACATTTAGCATTAAAGAAAAATTGGCTTTCTTATTTATTTTAAATCATCATCCTTGTTATAAATTTTTGGAAAGTCAATTTGTTTTGGACTTTGTTTTTCTTTATAACCAAATTCTTTACTTAACAAATCTTACTTAATAATAAAACAATATACCATTGGCCCGAGGCCCAATAATCTAAAGACACAAACAACCGAACCTATTTTTTAACTCAACACAAAGCACGTGGGCCGAAGCCCAAACCCATCAGCTAGGAACAAACCCGAAGACCTTATCTCCTCACCTCTTCTTCCATACCACCAAATTCCGATCCAACATCAGAAATCATGATCACCATCGATCGACTCTTGAAAACAAAACCCATCTTCGATCGTAAGCGAACACCATTTCGATAAGCTCGAGACCATGTCGATCACACACACCCAAACCACGAAAAAAATTGCTCTACCCGGATCACTTGTGCACGGTGATTAACGTGCACATGCACTGTAATATCCTGGAATTTCAAGGAGTTTAAAATGTTGATAATCTCTTATTTAATTATTTAAAATTGATAAATTGTTCTTTTCAAAAATAAATAACCAGGTAATAATAATATAATGTTTTAGTTATGGTTATAAATTGGTTTTAAAATAAGAACTATTATTTTATTTGTGTAAATAAATTCTAAATAGATTTATTATGCTCAAAATTGCTAAGTGTGTTTAAAATATTTATTTCTGTGTATTTTAAATTGATTTTTAAATAAGATAGATTATTTGTAAATAATAATGAGATTATTTTAAAATAGATACTTATGTTTATTTAAATTGATATTTGTTTATTTAAATCTATTTTAGATTTGGATTTTTAAATTGACTTTGAATTAAATATAAATTTGAATTCAAGAATATACATGCATCTTAAAATTGAATAATAATATAGTTTGGTTTTAAATATTAGATAATGTTTTAATTAAAAATAAGATTTGTTTTGTATTATTCTTTTTATAGAAATTTATCTATAGAAATTTGGTTTGTGTTTACTTAATAAGAATAAATGACAAGGCTTTTGAAATAGCATTTTTAAAATGAGTTTGTAATATTGTATATAATTTTATTTAAATTATATTTGGTTTCATTCTTTTTAAAGATTGTATTTTATATAAATTTAGCAAACATTTATAAATGTATAAATATATTTGTTCATTAGATATTTAATTACAAAAGTTTTTTAAAATTAAGGAAAAAACCTATTTGTTCATTAGGAAATTAATTTAAAAGGGTTTTAAATTTCCTTTGGAATAAAATTAAATAAACTAGGACATGTGTTATATCCTAAATCACCTTGTCAACAAGTGTTAAAACATTTATGATTTTTAAGACAAGTGTCCATTTTTTTAAATTTTCTTTTCAATGTAGTAAATCTGAAATTCACCCATATAAACACCATTTCTCTCTATCTTCTTTTTCTTTAAATTTTTTGTTCATTTCTAAAAAGAGAAACTTGAATATTCATGCACCTTCACTCAACATCCAAAACCATAAAATCTGAACATTCCTCAAACAAAACCTGAAAATCTCTTCAAAACAATTCTGCAAATTTTTTTTTTCCTGAAAAACATTTTCCCAAACCTGCATCAATTCCTCAATTCAAAACAAATGCTCAAATTCAAAAACCTGAAATATTAATTCATGTTTACCAAATCCTGTAACTCTTTTGAAGTGCAAATCAAACTGCATGTCTGCAGTTTATTTTCAAAACAAATAAACTCCTTAAATTCAAACACTCCTCTCAAAATAAATGTGCAGTGCAACCCAGTTCTGCATTTTGAATGTTTGCATCATCTTCTAGTGCATGCAAGTGAATCTGGTCAAGGCAATCTAAAGCAAAAGGATAAAGCATTTCAGTTTTGAATTTTTTTTAAAAGCTTCAGGTTCAAAGCATAGCAAGTACTCCAGTTTTTAAAGCTTCAAGTTCAAATGTTTTTGCAAGTTTCGGTTTAAAGCATTTTTGAAAACTTTCAGTTCAATTTCAAAACCCCTGCACTGCCTTTCTTTTAAATTGAGGTGAGTAAACATTTTTACTAAAAATTTAAGTGATTAAGTATCTATTGCTTGAAATATTTCTGTGATAATGATGTTCTGCATATGATAGTAGGAGTAAAAATCTGTGTATAGGAATTTATTTGAGATTTTTGTTTGGATTGTTTGAATCATCCTGTTTCTGATTTCTGAGTTTTTAAACAAACAAAATCTTAAATTTTCAGCTAAATCTCTGTGAACCTATGGTGTTTAGATCTAGCTAGTTAGTTTAAAACATCATGTAATTTTCTTAAAAACAATAACTGGTATCTTAGATTCAGTAAAATTTCTAGAACAAGGAAACTTAGTAAAATCTTCAAATGCAATAAAAATCAAAGGTTAATTTTTTTACTGATTCAAACATATATCTTAGTTCAGTTTGGAAAGTTAGGATTTGTGAAACAAATATCATAATTATTAAATTTGTATTAAGCTAGAAAATGGGTTCAACTGGAAATTGGGCTTTTGTCAAATTCAGTTGATTTATGAATCAGGGGTGCTCGGGATTCATCATGGAGTTAGGGTTTAGAATGGAGAGTGTGGTAAAAATGGTTGATGAATTTGAAAATCTCTGTGATTATTGGAATTGCTTGATTTTGATTTTAACCCTAGTTCTGTTTGAACTTGGGAAACTTGACTACTGCATCTTCTTCACTGCATCGAGCTTGAAGGGAATTTGGGAAAAAGAAGTGCGGAAGGTCAAAAAGTCATGGCCGGAGTCGTGGCGATCATAGATGACCGAAGGCGTGGGATTCAGTGATTTTTATGATGATGGTTTACTTACAGTTTCACCTGAAGAGCTTGATTTTGAATCGAGGCATGAATCAAGGTTTGGTTGATCATAGGGGCTTGTAGTATGGAAGAGTGACGTGTTGATGAAGTTGGCGATAACCGGAGGTGGTTCCGGCACTAGTGTAGGTGCACGAGAGGGTTGAGTGTATCTGTGGGTTGTCGTTTGGGTTCGCGTGCTTTTCTCGAAGTGGGTCTCGGGTATATAGGGAAGATTACTCGGGGAGGAATTCGTGTTTTCTAGGATTTGTCTCGTGTGGGTTCTGGGTTTTGCTTCTGGGTTTAAACTGTTATGTTTTAACAGTTTTTTTTTAAATTTTAACAGTTTTTAAATTTTAACTGAAACAGCTTTTAAAATTTAAAATCAAACTGTTTAAAAAAGAAGAAGATGTACTTTGTTTTCTTAGATCCATGTACTTATAGGTTGAAGTCAAATGGAATGTTCAACCAGGTTTTTAATTTAAAATAAATAAAGTTTTAAACTTTAAATAATTTAAGCTAAGTTAAATTCTTGTTTTTAAATTGATATTTTTATATAATTGAATTTGTATGAATAGTTTAAATGTTTTAAGTTAATGTTATTTTCAAACTTACTTTGGAAATATAAAAAGGAAATTTATAAATGTTTTTATTTATTAACAATTAAGGGTTTAAGTAATTTTTAAATTTGAAACTAATGATTGTTAATTAATAATTAAAGATAGGTAATTAATGTTTTCTTTATATTTAGTTAATGAATTAAGTTAAGTAAAGATTTCAAGGTTAATTTAGGATAATGTTTTACCTTAAATAATAATTAAATGTTAATTAGTTAATTAAGAAATTTTAAGTTTAGTTAATTAATTTAATTTATTATTTTAAAAGGGGTTAATTAAGTAATTAATTAATTGTAATTATTAAATTAATTAACTAATAATTATGATGATTTAATTAATGACTAATGATTACTTAAATTTTGATTATTAATTAATTAAGTAATTATACTAGTAATTAAATTTTCTTAATTAATAGGTTATTAATCTAAAATGCAAGTTAATTATGAATTAATTAACTATTTTTATTTATTAATTATAATTAAGAATTAATTAAATTTATTTATGAATTGATTAATTTGTAAATAAGGTTTTTAATCAATAATTAAGTTTTATTAATTAATGATTAAGAGATAATTAATTGGTTAATTAAGGTTAATTAATTAATTATAAAAGTAATTAGTGATTAACTACTTTGTATTAAAGGATTGATTAATTAATTAATAGTTGATGATAATTCATCTTTTAATTGAAGATTAATTTGGTAAAGAGTAATTAAGGAATAAATTACTCAATTTTGATTGATGAGATACGTGTGGTCAAGTAAGTTAATTAATTTGTTAATTAACTAAGAATGGTCACTTGAGAATGATTAAGTATGTTTACTTAATAAATTTGATAAGGTAATTACTTAAGATAAGTAATTGATAAATTACAAGGGTAATTGAGATAAGATAAATTACTGATTGGGAAGTAATTTAAATTGATAATTACTTGGTAAAGTAATTAAGGGTATATTACTTGGTGTAATAAATCAAAGAATTTATAAAAGTAATTAAAAAAGTAATTAAGAAGTAATCAAGAATAATTAATTACTGTTTATATTTATTAAAGTTGATTAATTGAAAGTGATTAATTAAGCACGATTAATTAATGTAATTAATTAAGAAATTAAGAAATAAAGAAATTAATTATAGTTAATTAATTAATGGAAGTAATTAATTAAGGTTCATTAATTGATATGATTAATGAGAGTAATTAAGAACTAATTATTTGATTTAGAGTTAATTAATCAAGGTTGATTAATTTAGATGATAATTAATTAATTAGTTTAATTAATGTTTATTTAAGCAAGATTTATTGTGATAAAGGTAATTAATTTAATTAATTTTAAATTAATTAATATATGAAGTAATTAATTTAATTCATTTTAAATTAATTAGAGATAGAGATAGTTAATTTAATTCATTTTAAATTAATTATGTTATGATTAAATAAATCATTGCTTATGTATGAATGGATGACATTGATCGTCTTGAATGGATGTAATCTCAGAAATGAGATAAGTAATGTTGTGTGGTATGAATGCTTGGTTGCATTGTGATGGTAATATAGATTATCTATTGTGATAATGATGTGGATTACCTGTTTTGTTATGGATCATCTGGTTAATTGATAATGTGGTTATCAATTGTGACTTGTGAATTATCTATTCTATGTGTATATAGATAGTTGAATTGAATTGTTTAAAATCTTAAACAACTTGGACCTAAAAGACACGCTTTGGATTTCGATGAGACCGAGATCGGTTTTCCATATTTGGATATCCGAAAACCACATCGATTCCAATTAAACGTTAGGTCGTGAATCAAAGTGGAGCTTTGTGAAGACTCGAGGTGTACGGGCTATATGTCAGTATAACTCTGTGGGTGATTCCATGATGAGTTTGAAGGAACTAGTTCTTATAGGTTCGAGATGGTGTTTCAAAGTGCAAGGGTCATTGTCGTTAACTCTGAGGGTGATTCCAAAATGAGTGTAAGGGGGTAATGCCTTCGGTTTCGTTCGAACCCGGAACGAACTTGTATAGATTGAATGCTTTCAGAACATCGTCAGGTGGACGATGAGCATTCTAAGTGATGTGTTCACTAAAGGTAATCGTAGCCTCAAACCTCATCAATCGGGAATGGCTAAAACATGGGAGGTGCAGCAAGGCTTCGTGGGTAGCCCCCACTTGAGAGTAAGATTTACCCCTGTCTAGAGGTTCCTTTTATTTTGGCTGTGTGGGCGGTTGAATAGCTACATCCGCCGGGGTTGTCTTATTTCGAACTTTTCAGTAAGGAATGGGTCCGGCTTTGTGTTGTAGGGGAGCGGGCGTACTCCTCGGTACGGTGATCTAGGCCACGTACTGTGATAGGCGGTACCCCAGTAGCCCTGCCATTGCATGGAATCCAAAATCCAATAAGTGCCATCGGTTTTGATTGTATTACCCATTTTTGTGGCTAGTAGCTGGAATTTAATAATGTAACAATTACGGCTATTTCATATTTATTTGAAAACCCTAGACACTATTATAATATCACCGGATTTCCTATCAAATGTTTTGGTTAGCGTAAGGTAAAAACTTTTTCATGTTTATGTGTGGGAAGTCTTACGTGATACCTTTTCTTTCAAAAGGTTTTTAAAGTTAAGCAACTTTAACCGTTTACTCACACCAGACCCATGTCTGACCTGGAGTTTATTCTTTTTTTCTTAAAGTCTTGGGTACTCAAATTTTTACGAGTAGCCAGGGGAATTCAGGTTGGCTTGACGAATTCTGGAGGAGCAAATGGAGCAGGAGGCTTCTGCGTATAGCTATATAGTATTCTGTTGTGTGTTCTCTGAGTTGTTGTCTTTGGGTTGTATTGAGTTGTAATAACTAGACAAGTGTTTATAACTGTCTAGTATGTGTTGTTTAGCTGTGTATCTCTGATGTATATGATACTATGTAATGTATTATGTGATTAAATATAATTTATTCGTTCCTCTGTTTAGATTCTGATGTTGTTCCTTTATTCTTCTCTGTCTTTTCTCTTTTCTATCCCTTTCTTTCTTAAAAATGATGCGATTTTCTGTGGTGAGAAAGTCGGGTCATTTCATGCACACCCACTTTACCGACCATCTCGCTGAAGCACCACCATCGCCCATACCCTCGACATCTCCTGATCCAAAATACCACGACGCCGATGCTCCACAACCCTCCGATCGAAGAATCGATCCTCAACAATGAACCATCTAACAAACTCGAAACCAAACCACGACGAACTTCTCTTACCCCTGACCACTATCTCGCACGCTGCCTATCTCAGATGAAAGCCCACTCTAGCAGCTACCTTCGAGCCAAACCTCACGCACTCCAGTTGCTCCAACATCATCCAGTTTACTTGCGTTCTCCGACCACCGAAACCGTTCCCAAAACCCTAAAGCCCACTCGATCAACCAATCCAAACCCAAATTCAACATTCCGCCTCGGTCGACCCTACCCCAATGTCCATCAACTCCTTCTAGAACTGAATGCACCACCTCACGGTGACTAGATCACCGGGAATTTATTTTTGAATGAAAACGTCCTTCTAACAATTTCTTGAAATATACATCGCTAAAATTATAAATTTACCACTAAAATTCATATTTTCACATAAGAATCAAGGCTGCATGTTTAAATCCTAGAATTAAAAACATTAATTTTCCACTAAAATTGGATTGTTTACAGTAAAATGGAACCCTACAAACTACATAGCATAATTTTCTTACAAACTATTTTTAACATAAACTTTACTCAAAATTTAACATTTCCTAGTTTATAGCATCCACAAACATAAACTAGTTAAAAAGTTAAAGAATTTTTAAGTGGGATGAACATATGTATTTACAATCAACAGAGACGTTCAATTTCCAGATTTAAAAATTTTAGATTCTCATCTTCCACATTGATTCCAGATGTTTCAAAATTTGAAGTTGAAGCCTTTGATTTGAAAACTTGAAATCTTTAAAACTTAATCCAAATTTTCTTTTGAATCCCCTAGGTTTGAACTGAACAGAGAATGCTTCATGCTGCTAAATTTCCAAACTTGGTTTTACAAAGTATTTTCTTCTTCTATTAATTTTGTTTTCTGATGTAAATAGTTGAATAGAGGCTTTTTTTTATTAAGTTACTTGTTTTAATTCTCACAAAAACAATCCAGATCTAAGACAATAAATATATATACAACTTTGCAATATAGCTGAGGGACAAAGATGTCTACTTTGGTGGCTGAAAGATATTGTCTTTGCTGATAAAATTTTTGAAAAGAAAATTAAAATGATTATGTTAGATTTTATCAGGTAATTGATGCCAAATGTAAATATGTTTATTGATAAAAATTTCCTCCTTACTTACCCATGGTTTAACTTGATTTAAACCAATTTCTTTTTTTTTGTAGCATGTTTTCTATTTCACTACTTATGACTTGAAATCTCTTCCTATTATCAAATTTAAATATAAACCATATAATACTTAAAATATGTGAATGTATTCTTATGATGTTGGTCAGCCCATAGTTAACTTTTCCTTAAACAAAGTTAGTGTTTGCATTCTATATCTTCACACAATTTTAAACATGAAACTTGTTATTTAAAATATAAGGATATAAAATAACACTTTATAAAACACTTCTTAGTCAACATGACTTCATATACATGTATTACAAAAAAAGAATTGCAAAGTGGTTTTTAAAACAACTTCAAAGCTTTCATTTATCTCTTACACATTTTGAAATAAAAGTGAGAAACTAGTAAATTAAAATAACCTTCTTTGTTAATATACTTATATATATGTGTTACTTTAAACAAAATGAAATAAAATAACATTCTATACTTCCATGCAATTCAAAATCAAATGAAACTTTGTTATTCAAATAAAATAACATAAAATAAAATAACATTCTATACCAATTTCCTTATATACATGTATGTCCCTTAAAACAAGAAATACAAAGTGGTTAAAACTATTTTTAAGCCTTCATGTATATATGTATCCATATATACATTTTCTTCTTTATTAATTTATAATATAAAAATATATTACTTCAAAATAAACTAAGTTCATTGATATTTATGTGTGTATAGTTTCTCCTATTTATACTTAAGTGATTATTATACACATTTTTTAATTTAATGACATTTTCATCAATTTAATATTATAAAAAATTTCCTTTTTAACCTATTATCTATTTAATGCCATGAATTTCTATTCACTCTATATATACATATAAATTTTATTGTTCCTTATGCAAAAATATAAGCATTTGATTTTTCCCAATTAATTAAATTCTCTATTATATTTTATCTTTAGAACAAAATGTACATATTTAAATACACATATTTAATCCAAAACAATATATACATATATAAGAAAATCCATTTAAATTAATCTGTATTTTAATATAGATTTGAAAATTCAAATTATACAGGTTTTAAAAAATTGTATACAGTTATTAATCATTGATTATTGGGAATATTGTATATTAAAATACAATATTATTGAATATTATAAATTAATATTCACAACTCGGGATATCCAAAATCTCAGGTCGTTACACATCTCCCATGCAAATAATGAAATATCAGACTTTGTCTTCGCGAGAATGTAATTGCTCAACAACGTTTTGAAGAGCTTAAGAAGAAAAAATTCATAAAGGCCCTTTTTACCACTTGAGTGTTTTTGAAGAATATCATCTTCAGATACTCATAAATACTGTTGAAATAATTCCTTTGATCGAATTTGAACAAAATGAGGTAATAATCGATCCACTTATTATTTATCTTTTCTATTCAAATTTGTGTAGTGAAAATATTTGGAAACCACACGATGGGGAGGGATGGTTGTGGACTAGTATGTATGGAAAAAAATCAATGTAAATCATCTTACTATTGCATTTAGTTGCGGACAAGACAGAATTGAGTTAGATCAAATAAATGACTATGATAAATTGCCAAGAAATTTCATTGCTCTTGAAATTTGGGAAGATAGTATGCCAGAATGGAAAACTAGTTTTCTACGACCCCTTGCTAGATTAATAAATAAGATGTTGATTAACAACATATTGCCTCTACTGGGAAGTCACGAGAAAATGTATGAAAAATGACCACAAAGCACTTTATGCAGTATTTTAGGGGATAAAGGTCAACTGGGCAAAGTTTTTTCATGAGTAGATAAAGAATTTTTAGCTCCATCGACGTTGAACTATTATTTATTCATCATACATAATGAGGCTCCTATAATATTGTGACTTCAGTATCATCCCATCTAACTTTGAACCCATCAAGATAAAATATAATGGTTGACAATTTTTTAGTTTGAGGCATCTTCTTGAAACCATGCCTCGTCACATAAGCATTGAAGAATGGACAGTTCAACAAAGCCAATGTGTGCAAGGCATATCTCAACCCACAACTCAACCCCACGTCCTTCACGAGCTCCTACCCTAACTCATACTATGGAACAACAATCCAGTTACCTCTTTGACTCGGACATTTATGATGTAAGACTTGTACCAAACCCGAATGAATCAATAGAAAACCCGACTCTTTGAAATTAACAAGTCTTTGTCGGTAACCAAAAACCTTGGCAAGAAAGGTGAAAGGCTTAGAAAGATCCTTTTCGACAAGAATGGGAAAAATGGAGTGCACTTTGGATAAGATAACATCATTATCTAAAATAATGAGAAAAGTTAGAGGTCGATCAAGCTCTACTTCATCATCCTCTCCTCCTCATAGTCCAACACCATATTATGCTCGACCATCCAAGAAAATTGCAAAATCCTCTCATCATGCTAGAGGTAAAACTATTATGTAGGAACCACATAAAGAGGAAGACAAGGATGAGGATATACCTTAGTCTGATCCACCATCTCCACCACCTACCTAACAATTGTACTATGCTCTATTTCAAAGATCTTAATGAAGACGAAGAGCTAAGCAACACGAAGCAACAATGGCCGAGAGATTACCAAACTGATCCTTTAGCATACTATGAGTATTATGAGAATTATGGTGGTTTCTCTTATAGTCATTTTCAGTCATTTCTTTCTTTCCATTTGCATTTATGTCACTTGAAATAATCTAATTAGCATGTTGTTTGTTTTTTCTCTTGTTGTAACTTTATGGAAGTTGTGGGATTGTTGGTTACTGTTTCTTTGACTGCTAGTGTTTGTTTGTTCTTATTAGCATATGTGTTTATTTATGCATGGTTGTCAGTGTTTTTCACCTACATACTCCTATCTCCATATTTCCTTTTTGATAATGACAAAGGGGGAGAAATATATACATACTGATAGCGGAAGATATCATATTAAGGGGGAGTATTTTTCATACTATTGTTTGAAATTCATTTGAAAAGATTGTATAGTTTTTGTTATCGAAAAGGGGGAGAATTTAAGATCTCCCTTATTGGGTTTTAATGACAATAACTATACAACCATATTTGTCGAATATTCCAACTACTTTACAGATATATGATGGATAAAGGCGCTTTGGGCATCGGAAGATCAATAAAAGCTATAATAGAATATATTCACAATAGAGCAACATGAAGATGTTTTTATAGTAAGATCGTGTACTTGTGCTAATGTCTTCGATTATTTTTTACAGTCTCCCTTTAGTCTGGTGAGCACACACAAAATATTCCAAACTAATACCATTTTCAAAAACAAAGTTAGAATTCATATTTTTTACATAACTCAGGCAACCAAATGTTTAGGGACATTATCCTAGGCGGCATAAGTTTTTGAAACTATATTTCAAAGATTTCGAATTCATTTCGACCAGACATTTGAGTGGAAGAACTAGATGTCTGACAAAACTCTCGGTTTTCTACCCTTGTTTAATAGAGATGTCTAACCAAGTACAAACAGACGTCTAGTTGGCTCTGCCCAGATGTCTAGTTACACCAATTTTTAATTATCTTTTAAACAAATTATGCATTGTATATTCAAAAAACTAGACATCGGCTCCTATCTTCCAAACGTTTGATCTTCTGCAATAGTCAATTTTTTTGAATGGACACTTCTTTTCTTCTTTACCTGTCGCGTGTCTTTCGTAACTGTTTATCAAAAGATTTCATCTGAATAGTTGTAACATCCAACCTTTTTGTAAGCTTTACATCGATGGTAAGCCACACATGTCCGACTCAAACCATACATAGGAGGGGCGTTATTGGGGTAAATAAGAAAAACAAAGAAAGAAAGAAAATTAAACAAAATCTTGCAGCGGAATGACAAAATATAATAATCAAATAACAGTTCATGAAGCTGTTTATAAAACATTTGATTTTACTTATACAATATAAAATCAGAGTTACACATACTAAAGAAAAATAAATAACAATGCAGCGGAACAAATGTGATGTAGTGAAATAATAATAAATAGTAATAATACAATCTTCGTCTTCATCCTCCAGAAATAAGGTCTTCAATCCATGAAATGCTTAGACTGACCCGAGTGAATTGAAAAGACAAAACACTCGAGTCAGAACTAAAAGATCTTATGTAAGTTAAATCAACAGTAAATAATATGAGTGGAACGGCGTCAGAGATGTTTACGTGATTTGACATCTCCTATCCAGTGTCAAATGTGAGTGTAGTAACTTAAGAGATGTTCGAGATTCACATTTCCTAAGGATCCGTTAAACTATTTAATACGTAGTAATATACGCTATTATAATAATGCTTAATAGTAAAATAAACTTACTTTTAAATAGCGCTAAGGGGTTACCCATATAGCCCTTACGACGTAATAGTCCCAGTTGTCCATCCAGTATTAGTGTATCTCCAGATTGGGAGACTACCATAAATACTCCATGGGCTACGGGAGAAAACCAAATTCATACAAGGCTCGCTAGGGTAGGTGACACGACACACAAGGCAATGCCAGGGTAGATATATCAATTACTATTCGGACTGGTGGTGACGCATAGCACGCAGCTACCGCTCACCTCGAGCCACACCCCCAAAATCAAAAACCAAAAGTGGCTACCGAATCAATCTCAAAGTCAGAATATAATGGAATGGTATCGAAGGAGTGCGTCCGATAAGAGGAGCTACCTCACTGGCCCGAAATCGCTCCTATTTTAGCTAACTTCACGGGAGCCGGCTACACGTATATACCTCAAAGGAACGCCGCCACCATCCTACTTCATTTTGGAACCTCCACCGCGTACACGGTTGTTAAAGTGGTTTTCGGAGTTGGCAGAGAGTATGACAACTTCTGATCCCGGTCTCTTTAACAACCAAACGTTATTATAAGACCATGGTCATTTTTAAAATAGTTTATACGTTGAAACCAAATATCATTGTCCTTTTCAAAACAAAATCAATACGATATCATTTTCATTTCAAATATATCCTTTCTGAAATCGTAACACTTTCAAAGTTATAACATTTCGAAATCAAAACACTTGAATATAACACTTTCAAATTATAATACCTTGAAACTCATAACTTTGAAACATAGCTTCCCTACTTAAATGGTTTAAATATTTAAAATACTTTATATAATAAAATAGCTTCTTTAATTTAATAAATCCATTCCAAAACAACTCGAATTTCTAAATTTTATATTTAACCAAATCCCAAATCATAATTTCAATTCAATTCAGTTTCCAAATAAACTATTCCAAATCTATTGATTTCAAAACAGATTAGATCCACAGAATAACCCATTTCAAATTTAATATATTTCAAACTTTAAGTATTCAACAATTTCAAAACTAAGTTTGATAATTTCATATATATATCTATAAAATTCAATTTTCTATTATTTAGTTTTGAAATATTTACTTAATAAATCCATTATCATTTAAATAAAACCCAGATTACAAATAACTAAATGGTTCCTTTAATTTATTTATACTTGAAATATTTATTTAATTCACCTTAAACAAGATCAAGTTATAAATCGTATCCCTCACAGATCTTAAATTCCATAAGTTCCAAATCAGTTTCATTTAAAAAATTCTACATTTAATACAATTTCAAATCAATTTCAAATCTATCTTCTCAGCCTTATTTTTATTAAAAATCATTATAAAACTCTATATAAATATAATTTATATAAATACTTAACCATATTACATTTTTAATAAAATCAATCTTTATTTTTAAACTTGTTTTATACCAAACAAATTTATACATAGCTAAAAATCAAGAATTTAACTATATATGTAAAGTAACATTTATATAATACCTGAAATCAATATCTCTATAAAACCATATATTCATTTACAAAACCATAGAAATCATTTCAAAATATTTTTATATATAGACCGCGGTGTCTGTATATAGTTTTCTATCCTATGGTCAAGTGATATGGATATTTATCATTTCAATCCGCAATTTAAAATATAAATACGGTTATATATCATTTCAAACCGCAATACCGAATGAAATAAAAATCCATAACAACTTGCTGTTTATAACAGTATAAAATGCAACATCCATTCATCCAATATCAATCACCAAACATTTATTACAATCATCATACAATTCAATCAATAACATCAATATAGAACTGATAATAAATAATGGGTATTAACTGGTAGTTAATATTCAAAATTAAATAAAATAACTATATCCAAATAAATTCAAATAAACGGAGATGGTGATTCAAAATATGCCAAACAGACATAAATAAATTTCTAATCACATCATAGATCAATTTAATAAACATAAGAAATTTCAGAAGTTGTGAGTGGGTTAAAACACTCACCTTTTAAATTTAAATTGAATTTAAATCCAATTTAAACCTAAAATTTTAATAGTCTCGGAATCTGTCCAAACTAGCGCCAAAATGTCTGGAATTTCGGTACGATCCTAGCGGAGAAAATCGCGCGTAAATTGGACCTCGTATGTGAAAGATGTGCTAATTATAAGTTGACTACTGAAATTCAAACTATAAAATAAGTAAAAAGAAATTATTGGCCATGTCACCTTCGTATCCCCCGTGTTCGAATGCTTCCAAACCTCTTCATAGCCGACGCCTATCTTTGACCATGAATGTTGCTCATCTCTGACAACGATGGCCAGAACCACCACCACCGTGGGCCTTGTCTCCCTCCGCCGAACTCCTCCATGCCCATGGTGTCACCCTAGTCGTTCGAATTTGCCGCGCCGGCGCCTAGGGTTAAGCCCTAGGTTGAATTTCTGATGATGATCCAGCCATCGAAACAACGAAAAGGCATGCCGATGAACTACGCTCGTCGATCTCCACCCAACAGTACCATTGATTTGACGATCCATCAAAGTTGACCGTCGCATGATGAACGGCTGTGGAAAGTTCTTCAATTTCAGTCCAAATAGAGGTTCCAATCGAAAAACGAATTACAGATCTAAGATGCGCTTATCAAGGGCTTCAAATCGATATATGATTCGATATAGTTTGTGGAGTTTGATTTTTGAAGCTATATTTGAAATTGAAATTTAGGTTGTGAAATTTAGGGTCGTCTGCCATTAAGAAGGAGGAGCAACAAAAATTTCTATACGTATAGAAATGAGAAATAGAAAGGCTGTTAGGGTTTGTAACGGGATATATATAGGTAGAGCGGAGAAATAGAGGAACGGATACGATTGGTTTGGACCGTTAAACGATAAATGGCCCGAAAAGCCCATTCGACTCTAGAACAAAATTGGGTCAACCTTATATCAAAATAGATCTTTTTAAATATTTTAAACTCGGTGGAACAGGTTTCATGTCCTAATTCCATCGTATGAAGAAGTTATGCTAAAATCCAGTTATTTCAAATTGTTTCCAATTGATTTCAATTTCATTGATTTCTAGACGTTTCGAGCCCGCACGATCAAATGACAAGTCTGACCGCTACGAAACTTGAAATCCTACAATAATTCACAGTTACGGATCCAATGAAACTAGTTTTATCGAAATCCGAGTCAGTGGCCAAAATGGCTACTTTCCAGTTAATTAAATAAATTAATATTAATATTAAATTAGTTAAATCACATTTCCACTTCAAATTTAATTATTTACAAATTTTATCAATTTGGATTACTTGGTAAATTTAATATCCTTTACACAAATTTCTATTATCAATTTATCGTTTTATATTTTACCATTTACAGTATTAAATTTCGATTTCAATTAATCCAGTAATTATAAATTAAATTCCCAATAAATCCATTTATTTGATTTAAAATCTTGTTATTCAATAAATTGACGTCTATGGGTACAATTAACATTAGTAACTATCCAATTACCCTAATATTTTTACAGTCGTCAACTAAATTCATATTAATGTAGTTTTAATTACATTTAATTGCAATGGATTTAAATCTAATTCAATAGATTAAATAAATGGGTAAACAATTAACAATTATCACCATTTGCCTAATTTTATACCATTCATACTTTATTATCAACTAACAATTATTATAATTACTTATCTAGCATTGATTCTATCAAATTACAATTTATTACGTGTTAATTCATCAATTAATATAATTTTTGAATTTATTTTCCAATTTACCAATTACAATCAATTAGAACCTTACCATTGTTTAAATTAATTGGCATTGCACTAAATTAATTATTTATTAACTTGCATTAACATTATTACCTTAATTTACATTCAATTACTGTTAGCAATGTGTTATTTCATTAATTAATTCAATACTTACTGTTATTTTCTCATATTCGATTTATAACCAGGTATAACACTTTCACTACTTCATTTATTAGAATTTTATTCAAATTGTTAATAATTAGTTTTAATTACCATTGCTATATTTCATTTTAGCGTTCATTTCAATGTTAAATTATAAAGTTTTTATTTCTGTCTAAATTAAATTACAAAATTTTGTTAAAATAACCAATTTTATGATCGGAAATTTACGGGTCGTTACAATAGTAACAACCATTAAACAAAACCCTTGAGCATCAATTAATGTATTCAAGGATTGCGATTAGACTTCACTTCTCTGATTTTTTTACTTTCTATCTTGCTATCTAACTCTAAATGCAATTATCAATTTCGTATTCTCACTTTATATCACCAAAATCTATATTATAGCATTTGGTGATTAAATTTCTACAAATTCACATGTCTACACTCATCATACTCAATGGGAGATTATAGGAAGATTTGTACCGACAATCAACATTAGTGTTGTAAGAACACAAGCTTATCAACTCAAGATACTCGGTTGTATTGCCTGTTCCTCCAGACTAAGTGAGAAATTTTGGTTAGTGGAAATTCTAAATGGGAGCTTCGGGACTATAAAAATCCTGGTGTGATCGTATTTATTTATTCTACCTTTTTAATACTTTGTTTGTTAGCTTTACTTAGTTTAGAATACGTATTTGATTATTCACATTAGTCATATTATACTAGATCCATGCACTCTTTGAATTTTGACTAGGCAGAAGTCGCTTTTTTTTTCACTTCAAACTGCGGTAGCTTCTTCATACCAACTCGAAATCTAGCAAAACTTTGACCAATGAACTCACATCTATATTACAAACAATAGAAACGCTTAAATACTTTATATTATGAACGTATGATATAATTCTCAACGGTAGCTAACAGTTGTACTTAGCAATAACATGTTATATCCTCATATCCACACTTCGACTGAGAAGAAGTCGATTTCTGTCGTTCAAGCTATAGTAACCCTTTTATATTAGCTTAAAATCAGACGAAACTTTGACTAATGGGCTTCCATCTAGGTAATTGATGATATAGAACACTCAGATACATTTATATTCTTAACTTACATTGCATTTCTCCATGGCGACTAACAATTGTACTTAGCAAATAACAGACAACATTCCCATATCCTTAGGCAAAAGTCATTATTTTTCTTTCAAAATGCGGTAACTTCTTCATACTGGCTAGCAATCAAACAAAACTTTCACTAATGAAGTTACACTTATATTACAGATGACATAAACGCTCAAATACTTTAAATTTTGAACGTATGATATAGTTCTCCATCATGACTAACATTTGTATTTCTCAAATAACATATCACATTCTCATATCTAAACTTCGATTAGGAAGAAATCATTATTTTTCTTGTTCAAATTGCAGTAACTTTTTCGTACTTATCCGAAATTAGGTAAAACTTTGACTAATAAACTCGCATCAACATTACAGATGAAACGAAAATACTCAAATACTTTATGTTTTGAATGTATGTTATAATTCTCCAAGGTAACTTGCGGCTGTACTTAGTAGATTACAGGCTACATCCTCATATCTAAAGTTCGACCAGGTAGTAGTCATTATTTTTGTTAGGAACTGAGTTGATGATGTCTTGATGACAACAACCTTATATAGTTATTATACTTTACTTTATAAAATATATACTAACATTTTCATATATATATATATATAGGAAGTATATGCAGGTATTATCGAAGACTGATCAGTATAAAGACTCAAGCATCAAGATGAAGATTAGAGATTCAAGATTCAAGACTCTAGAGAATCAAGATTTCAAGATCTCAAGATAAGTGCATAGTATTTTGTTAAAACTTCATAATAGCACTCTCATCTTTCTTTCAATTTTCTTTTGGGATGGAACCCAATTTCTACCGAAACCAGTGGCTTACAAACCCACGACAAGTAGCTTACAAACCTACGACAAGTGGCTTACAAACCCATGAAAATCAAAATCATTTAGACTACTTTGTACAAGTTCTCGAGTCCTATGGAGGAGCTCTGTAGGAAGGTTCTTGCAATTTCAGTTTGAATAGAATTCCAAAATGTTTTTAAATCTGTTTTTCAAAATGTTTTAGCTTTCAAAATCATGTTTTAAAAAATGTTTTCAAACTTTGTTTTAGCCTTAAAATATTCCTCCATTCTGATTTTAAAAACTTCTATTTTTAAAACATCAAAACTTATTCTGATTTTAAATATTACTTATATAATTGACGGTCTATATCAATTATATATATATATATATATTTAAAATAATATTTTATATTCATTCTCTATCTCAAAATATTGTTTAAACACTTTACTTTGCTTTAGAGAAGTTTCAACTTGTTTTAAATTCAAATGATTTTACAAAACAACATCTCTACAATTTTGAACTGAGGGATGTCGACACATGGGGATACCCCATGTCGACATGATGACAGTTGGATTCAAAATTCAAATTTCAAAAGAAGTGTCCATTCGTTTAAAAACCTTTCGCCAATGGTTATGACTGTTGAGCATCTATATAAAGGCTTCCAAAACAAATTTTTTAATAACTACTTTCTTATTTTTCTTCACTCTTTCTTCTCCACCATTCCATATCCATAAAACTTCATATCTTCAAGATCGTGCCATCATTCTGCCAAATTCTCAATAGGAAATAATTTAGATACTCTCTCTATTTGATTCTCCATCGTTCTACTAAAGATCAAAGTGATATTCAGAGTTATAGGATTAATTTGTATTTAAAAAGTCCATAGAGTCTATCCATTCAAAAGGATTGTTATTAGAAAGTATTAGGGTGATCTTGTGTCCCGTAAATCAAGAGAGTTTACCCCAGACTCGAAGATAGGAGGATTCCTCAAGGCCTTAGAAATTGAGGGTTGTAATTTGGATATTGGCTTATAAAAATCTGCACAAGGATATTGCCTTGGTGCAGGACTGGATGTAGGAGGATTCCGAACCAGTATAAAATCCGGTGTGTTCTTTCCTTTTACTTGCTTTACTTTACTATTTGTATTTGTTATATGTTCTGTGATCATTCTGTGTTAGAATTTTGTTTAGATTTGTGTTAAAAGTTTTAATTTAGTCATATAGTTCATATATTCTTTAAAACACTATTCACCCCCCCCTCCCTCTAGTGTTATTTCTGCCTTAAGATCCTTAATCCGCATCCCCAACAATTTTTTCATTCAAAGTGCAATAAATTCTTTAATCTGACTCAAAATCAAGTAAACTTTAACCAATGAACTCGCACCTATGTTACGGATAATACAAAACAGTCAGATACTTCATATCATGAACGTATACCACTACACCAAAAAGGTGTATTTGTAACGAATGTAGTTGTTACAAATGCAATTTATAATAGATATAGTCGTGAGCGGTACAAGCGTGAGGAATGTCGTTACAAATATTTATAACGGGCTCTACCCGTTATTAGATATATCACTTACCAACGGACTTTGTCATTAGAAATCTAAATTTTTGTAACGAAATAGGTTGTTATTATTTGCATCGGTTTGTAACGGGTATTTTCCGTTACTTAGTTTCCCCTTTCATGGTGGAAGAAGAGGTTGTCATTCTAAATTATCACGACCTTATCCGTTACAAATTTCATCATTAGTAACGCACTTGTTCGTTACAAATTTCATCAATAGTAACGACTATGCTCGTTATAAATTTCGTCTTTAGTAACGAATATGTTCGTTACAGCTATCAAACCATGTAAAGCTGCATTTTTGCTAGCATTTACACTACAGAATTGTCTATTATAATACAGTAGATACATACATATCAAAAATTACAGAATTTCGATAATAATAAGCAATTACGCATCCAATGATACAACTTAAATTGCACAAATATTTGACAACAAATTAAAGGAAGATTCGAAATTTCACAAGTTCATCATACATAACTAAAGAGTATGAAATCAAAATATTACAAGTTCTAACATTACTTCAAAATAAATTCTAGATCCTACAAACAACGAACACGACACTCAGGCCAAATAACAAAACCTCCATCAATTATATCAAATAGCTTGTACTTACCATTTTGTGGTGCTTCATAAATAGGTGCTTCTGGATCAAACACTTTCTCCACCCATACAACTCTTTCCCCATTGTATGTCTTTCCTCCGCTGCTTCAACTAATGCCTTCATAATACCCAAATAAATTATAAACAAAAGTTGAACTTGAAAATATTTTGCATATTAAATAAAGTAAAAGCATAAACTAAAGAATATACTATCAATATCTTGCATATTGGTTGATAGAAAATGATGAACATGTGAGTACTGTAAAAAAAATTCCTATCAAATTATGAATACTGTAAAACTATAACAAAAGTTCTAGAGCAAAGTGAATCATTGCGTACAAAAGGTACTTCGCAGACTAATTTTAAGAATGGGTGACATGTGCTGGACAAAATTGGTGTTGGACATGAACACACAAACAAATTCCTTGGACTTAAATGGGCATTAGGCAAACATTAACACATATCTTCTTAGATATTGCCCTACATTATATTAAGACAGTAAACCTGGAATGTAGGGCAGCATGCAAACTAAAAAATCACACATATGGTAAGTAATTTGTGCAGCTTAGTTTCATGCGCAACAGAGCCCCTGAAATCATGCCTTAAGTGAAATTAATGCACTGACAGAATCGTATAGTGTTCTTTTAATGCGAGTATCATCTGAATTGAAACGCACTGAAAAATAAAAGTAATCATGTGAATAACACTGTTGCATAAAATTGAAAACTTGAAAGTTATATTCAGACTCAACAAACTAGTTCAACAGTTGCAGTGTAAGGAAATATAAGCTCATATATACAAATAAGCGAATATATATGATAGAGAAAATCGAAAATAAAACAATGAGTGAAATAGTGAGTGAATCAGCTCCTGTAAGCTCGAATGCAATTAAATGGACAACTGCTTATTGAGATATAAGGTTGACATTTGTTTATATTTCTTCAAACCATGTGACATCAATCTCTCCTGTAAGCTCTCCACTGAATAAAATAGAGTTAAAAATGGTTGACTGTTGGCATACTAATAATTCTGATTAGACATGGAATTGCTTTGAGGGATATGCAACCAATTTAAGATGAACTCCTCATAGTCAAGAACGGTGATTAAAGTGTCAAAAAGCATTATTGAATTCACATACACACACAAAAACACATATTAAGTATTGAAAACTCACATCTTGAAATCGAATTATCTTGTACAGAGAATGAGGCAACGGTCTCATGAAACTATGAGATCAACTGCAGTGACAGTGAGGCAGTTGGAAGCTATCATAAGGCTAAGTGAGTCTCTTGTAAAAATTAGACTGATTTCTGCTGCAACAAAGGAGCATGTTAAAGAGGCATTTAGATTGTCAATGTCTCCAGTTTAGATGCTGCTCGATCTGGACTCAATGAGCATATGAATCTGACTCCTGAGATTTCAAATGAAATTAAGCAAGGTGAGGCACACATAAAGAGAAAAATGGGCATCATTGGAAGTCATATATCAGCAAGAATGGGCATTATTGAGTCCATCGTAAGGAGTGCTCTGCTGATAAATGTTGAATACAAGCGAGAAAGGCCTGTTATTGTTCACAAACTATAACATGTTTTGTAGTATTACTGTTGTACTGAATGTTAAATTGTTGTATTCTTAAATGCTGGGAGTGCATTGGTTTAGCTTATGTTGCAAACCTTCTATATTTACAAATTTCTTCGTCTTTTTCTCAGAAGTTGTTATGCCAATACCTTTCAATTTCTTATTTTGCTTATTTAATGTTGATTTCTATGTGCAACACACCGAAAGTAAAATCTATAGCTGAATGCAACAGTGCATGTAAGTCATTTGAAGCAAAATTTGATATAGCTGGATTCTAAAGTATCGTTACAACGTTTGAAAGACATGATGATTAAATGAAGATTGTTTCAATTGTCTATAATACGGTCACCTAAATGTGAAACGGTAATTTTGTGAAAACAAAATGAATTTATCAGAGTATATATTACTAAATTTATCCTCGTAAAAATAATAATCATTCTCACATAAAAGCGAACACAAATGGCAAATATTAACGCATTGCTACCAGTGAATAAGAAGAAATAAAACAAAATGCAAGTCACGGTCAAATTTTTTTATCTATAACACTATACATTTAAATAATACTTTGTCTTATGACAGTGGAAAGCTTACCTTTAGGAAACTAATGAATAGTTAACCGTATAAAGTGGCTAATAATAATAAAATCATTCCTGGGGTTGATTCCATTAGATGGCTTGTCTAATTCCCACCAGCAGCTTTCCGCTGCATTAGTTGAGTCGTAGCTATTGGACCTTGTAACTCTTAGTGGACTGAAACCCTACAACGAAAAAATGAGTGTGTCATTCGCAGTCAAGGAAAAATAAAAAATAAAGGGAAAAAACTGAAACAAGAAGCTTAATTCGAACCACATGACATCATGATACTTCTTCTTTAGCAACTTTTTGTTCATCCAGAGACTTGATCTTTAGGATTCCAATCCTTTCAAAATTCTGCAATCAATTGAATAAAGAATAGTTTGTGCTATTAACATTATTATCAACAGAAAATTTTAATTAGTAATAGATAATAGAAAAAAAACACAAGCTACAAATTGCCTTTGGGGATGAATCTAATTAAATGCAATTATAATTTTTTAGCAAAATACATTTTTGTTATTCTTTTATCAAAAAAAGCTACTGTAATTCTGTTTTATTCAGAAAACTGAATGCAATTTTGTTCTATTTGAAATACTAAATGCAATTGTCATTTTTCATATTTCAGATAATGCTAATAATATTTTACCTTATCATACAACAAAAGCTATAGGCGAGCATACCTTTTTCGGAAAGAACACAAAAACTAAATGCAGTTAGTCTTTTTATGCAAAAGTTATGCAGTTATCTCAGGCTTCTCAACAATTACGGATAGTTAATGATGCAAATATTAATTCAATATAAACTTGGTTGTTAATTATGCTTAACAAAATAAAATATAAAAACATGGTTATAAAAAGTAGTTTTTGAGCTATGAATATGCATGTAGATACATACAACATAATGTCATATGCTATTGCTTGATAGAAGAAGAAATATCTCTCATTCACTGTAATAAAATGTACATAATATAAACTATTATCTCAACAAAAATAGGATGGATAATTTTTGAGTGTAAGATTGTCTAATATTCATACCAGTGTCCTTTCCGCATACATACAGCTTGCGTTGTAGGAGTAGTAAGTAATAAATAAATGCCATTATAATTAACGAAACAGATTACAAGACATAGTTTAATAAGTCAAGATGGTAGTTAAACTTCATTTGAACAAAAACAAAAATGTGGAACATGAACAGTAAGTATATACAGTAAGTGCACTTTAGTAAACAAAGTATTACGATAGAACATCTAGTCAAACAAATCAAATTATGGAGTACTAGAAATGAAAATTGAGACTTTCAACAAAGCTAAGAAAATTCAAACATGGACTAATTATTCGAAACACATTCAGAATATTGAAATTAACAAGAAATTTAAATTAGTACCTGTTTTTTGATATATAATGACCAAATTTGGACAGGTAGCATTGAGTGGAACAACTACAGGATGTATTTCGGTGATTGTTTCCTTAATCTTTTAATGAAATATTAGAAAATGACTAGATGGACCTTGTAAAGGAAAGAGAAAATATGCAAATGAATTTTTACGCCATTCATTTATAATATGTTAACAACTTTTATAAACTAAAGTTTAACAGATAAATTTATCAACTTTTTTCAAAAGAGATATTAATTTTATCTTGTTTAATGAAAGATATACTCAATTATTTTTTTAGAAAAAATTAAACTCGTTCATCTTTGTAGAAAAGATACTTTGTTACCTTCTGGAAAAAAATTATAGCATATAATTTGAGTTATCAGATCATACAAATGGTTTTCTATATAGTGATTTATTTTCCTATAGTAAAGTAAATGTTAAATTTTAGTAATGAATAAAAGTAAATTTCTATATAGTGATTTATTTTCCTGTACCGTCAAAGCAATTTTCATCATATCATGATAATGGTTGATCACACTATCATGCTTATTTGAAATACAATTATTATTTATCCACAGTTAAACAAATAAAAATTCCAAATGTATTAAATAAAAAAAATAACATAATCAATCACAACTTCTTCCAAACAATATACTGAACCCTGAACCCTTCATCACCAGAACAACAAATTTTTTCCAACCCATTTTCCATTCAGCCATAAACCAATATTGGAATATATGCAATAAATTCATCATTAAAAGAAAGTGACTATTGATAATAAGGTAACACCATTTTAATCCGATTATAAACTAAAACCAAAAAGTTGATTTAATAAAGCATGAAACACAGTTACCATTTCTTGGTTTCTTGATCAGTCTGTAACATTTCCTACAAAAACTAATAAGAACCGTAAAATATAATTATCAAATCCAATCAAATATATTCAACATCAATACATTTATATGTAATTAATTGATAGTTCTATATTTTGTTTAGCACACTTCCTTAACGCACCGATTGAAACAATATAATACTACATGTAAGAAGCTCACTGTGTGGAATGTTATTGTAATATGTTAAAATGATAAAAAATAGCATATTTGAAATGATATCTATATTTCTAAAATTAGTCAAATTAGTATTAGAACATGCTTTGACAGTATAACCAAATGAAGTTAAACATTAGATGCTAACACGTACACTCATTTACAATAAGAAATGAAATGGAATATTCATGTATACCTGGAAGAGAGAGTGATGCCAAACATTTCTCTTTAACTTAAAAGTTGTAAAAAATCAATTTGTGATTTTCGCTTTTAACTAAAAAACTGGATTAAGAATCAAAATGAAAAAATGACGTATTGCAAATTAAGTTCAAAAGGCAAGGATCAAATATGGCATGAACGATTATTTCATAGTTAAGCATGATAAGACTAATACCTTTTACAAAGCCATCAGCTTCAGATCTACAAAACAGAGAAGTGCTAGCCTATGTAGAGTTACACCACAATCCTCCAAAATCCCTTATATCTGAAACCAAAATCGCAATGTAAAATATCACAAGCAGAAGGAGTGCTAGAGAAAATCAAGAAGGATTTACGTGAGAAGGATTTGCCCTAGAAAATTGGAAGCAGCCGATGGAATATTTTGCCCTAGAAAAATTATTTGGAATTGAAAGTGGCCGATGGAAATGGAAAGCGTGATAAGTGTTGTGAGACGATATGTTTGTTGTTTTCCATCTTTATCCTTTTCTTTTTATTTTATTTTCATTTTTACCAAAGGTTGTAACGGTTTGATGGCGTGACCAAATGAATTTTTTTCGCTTGAGAATATACTGCTCTTTTACTAACGGCTTTAAAAGCCTTATAACGAATTTTAAGTGTTATTATTTTATAATGGCATCTGAATGTTAGCAATCAAGAAATACTTCTGTTAGGAATTCCATGTTTTGGTATAGTGTACTGTAGTTTTTCATGGTCACAAACATTTAACAAATAACATGCTAAACATACCTAAACTCCGATTATGAAAAAGTCGTTATTTCTTCACTCAAACTATAGTAACTTCTTTATATTGACTCAGAATCAGATGAAACTTTGACCAATGAACTCACGTTTACATTATGGACGATAAAATATACATGGTTACTTCATACTCTGAACGTACATCGTAGTTTCCCAATGTAATTAATAGTTGTACTTAATAAATAACATACTACATCCTCATGTCCAAACTCCGACTAGACAAAAGTCACTATTTTTTTCATTCAAACTATAATAGTTTCTTTATACTAATTTGAAATCAAACGAAACTTTGATTAATGAACTTGCATTTATATTACAGACAATACGAAACACTCTGATGCTTCGTATTTCGAACATAAGCTGTAATTTTCCATAGTAGCTAATAGTTGTACTTAGCAAACAGCGGGCTACATCCCCATATATCTAAATTTCAACTTGGCAGATGCCGCTATTTTTTGTCAAACTGACTTGGAATCGGACGAAATTTTGGCCAATGAACTAGTATATACATTATGGACAATACGATACACTAAGATACTTCATGTTCTGAATGTGCACTTTAGTTGTCCATAGTAAATAATAATTGTACTTAGCAAATAACAAGCTACATTCTCATATCTAAACTCGGATTTGCAGAAGTCGTTATATTTTCATTCAAATTACAATAACTCTTCATATTAACTCAAGTCAAAAGTTTGATCAATCAACTTGCATCTGCATTACGAACTATACTGAACACTCGGATACTTCTTATTCTTAATACACCTTGTAGTTCACCATTTTATGAATAATAATTTTTCTAATTGAGCTATATATAATTAACGCATGCGTTGTGAATGCTACTATACTAATCATCATTGATAATAGATGTTCAACTTGGCTGATATAATATGTGCAAGATTTTTTGCTTTTTTAGAAGAAGGTATTTTTATTGGTTTGGGGAAAAGAATAATACAAATAGTTCGGCCCAACATAACAGAACAAACAAAATTGGTCCATTAAACAAAACAAAAAACCGTAAAATAAACTATACAAGGTAATAACCTTAGTTCGGTTACTCAAACTAGGTTATTTCTAAAAATGGCGGCCGCCTCGAAATTAAGCAAATCACCACCAGAAAAAAAAATGATAATGTGAACTGATAGAATCCGCAGACGGTGGACTTACTTTACTTCACTCGTTTGAAAGTGGAGCGTCGTCTTGTTCTTCAACTTAACGAGTCTCAGTCCAATCATGTATGTTGCCCTAACCAAAATATAAAAAATTTGTTGGAAAAAAAAGTAGAATTATTAATTATTGCTTCAAAACTTGAACGTACGCGGACAGAGCATTGATGGGCACACAAACCATTATATTACGCTTATATTTTTCCTACTTTACTCACTCTTTTCTATCTAAAAGCAGGTTGAAATTTTGTTGTCTCCTTCAACGTCTTTGGTGGCGTTACCCTAGACGAAAGCCTTGTTTGTCTTCCCTTTGGACCGTATCTGAACTTAACTCATGCTAGGAACATGGATGGGAGTGATTATGTGAGATCGGGAGGTTCAAATCTTCAACTTAACTCATGCAAGAATATTATTGTAAGAAAAGGCCGTAAACTAACCTATATTGTTTCTCATATAGATTGTAAACTAATATACAAATTAAATATTCAAACGCTAACTTTACAAAAGAGCTACTTCCAAACCACTTCAATCATTTTAGAAGGAAGTCTGTATTTTACATATACGAAATTCAGCAGAAATTTTGTACCCCGAGAGTAGAGCACTCTTGCCTTGACCACTACATGCACAGACTTCTTGATTACGCAACCAAACCATATAATCCACCAAATGCTACCAATTACGATATGGAAGGCTAATATTATGTGGATAATTTAACTTGACCTCCACAAACAATATTACCCTATGACATCTGATGGGGTTACTGTATAACAATATACATTTACAAAATTCATGAGATAAGAGCACTGAATTCTACCAATTATCTAAAAGTCTATAAGTTCATCAACTACACATTAGGCAGAAATTAAAGAATCAAACATAGAAATTTAGAAAAATCTAGCTGACATGCACAAAATACGTACCATTAGTAGATGCAGATGCATGCATAAAACAAGAAGAAAGAATCAGTACTTAACAATACAAAGAACCAACCTTGAACTTCTATAGAGCTTTCCTGGAAGAATATTACACACACACACACTCAAGAACCCGTCCCAGAAAACAATTTTTTCATTTTAGATGTTATGTCACCAACCATTGATTATATGATCTCATCGCCTTCTGCCAAATTTTCCCCTCAGGCAATTTCATCAATGCTTCTTCTTCTTCTTTAAATTTACTGTGCTTTCTTGCTGATTCTGTTTCTTGGGAATTCTTCTGGGTTCCTCTTCTTGTAATTTCTTCAATGCTCCTCCTCCTCCTCTCTCCTAATTTCTTTAACGCTTCTTCTTGTTGTGATCTCTTCTGTGCATCTTCCTCTCGTACTTTTTTCTGGATATCCACTTCTTGTAATTTGTTCTGTTCTTTCTCCACTTTAAGTAATTTCTTCTGCATCTCCAATTTTTGCAGTTTCTTTCGGAACTCCACTTCATGCACTCTCACTGGGGCTTCCGCTTCTTGCAGTTTATTCAGGCTTTTTGATTCTCGTCATTCTTCTGGTGTATCTTTTTTATGGTTATCTTCAGCATATCATCGACCTCTTGGAATTTCCTTCAGGCATCTTGTTCAGCTCATGAACCCTTAAGTTTTGCTTCTTCAAGTGATTTATTATGTCTTTCTACTCTTTCAACAAATTTTCCTAAACGAATGCATGTTATGTCTCTGTAAATTGTTTCATATTTTTCAAAAATCCCCCTAGCCCTATTTTTACAGTTCTCATCGCCTTTAGAATACAAAATGTATTAATCGGAACTAAAACAATTGCATTGTATATTCCATATAATGCAAATACATCAAACCAAGTATCATAATCCCTCGAGAACGTACAATAGAAGGCAATTTTGAATACCAGCAAATCTTCATCTTTTGTATAACCCTGCAGAAGCCACTAACCTCAATCAATACTATCCAAATTAAGTGAACTCCATCTTTTAATAATGAATATAATTTCTACCTATAATTTCATTAAAGACCAATGCTGCGTCTCAACATTTGATATTGTTTGCATCGGGAATAACCAAATACCAAATTAAAACGATAATTGGTAAATTAATCAGCTGATTAAAATTATAAAATAAAAAATCTATCGTCCGTGTAGGACAAAATCTCGTTTTGATTGTAAAATCGGTAAACAAGCAAAACATATAAACTGCATAAAATTGGAAATAGGAAGTGAAATACCACAATTCGTACCAAGTATAATCAGTGAAATGACTGGAAAACACTACTCCATTACCTGAACTCAATTTAAGCATGTCTTCTTAAAAAAAAAATTTGAGATTCAAAGAATTTTTTGGGATTTGATACACAATATTTTACACGGTACTGCTGGCCGCCAAATTATTGGAAAAGTGCGAAGAAAGAATTAGGGCCTCTTAGGTCTCTTATTGAATTGTACTTGTTTAGGTGGGATTTTGACCACCAAGAGATACGGTTTTGAAAGGTTTTACAGCATAACATAAAACATGCTTGGAAATCTTATACTTATGTGCTATGCATCATTCTAAAATTGTGAAATTATATATGCATCCAAATAAATAAAATATGTTACGCTTAAAAGTATTATTAAAAAGTTGGTCCCCAATATTAAAATATGAAATATAAATATTGTATCACTAGTATAACCGCACAACGGTGGAGAAACCGACCGTTCAATTGTATAATTTTGATAAGAAATATACATCTAAATTTTTTGTTAATATTATTTAAACATTAAGTGATAATATGTTGGAAAAGAATAAATTGAGATTTGAATCTGAAAATATGAATTTCAAATTTAAATATTAATCAAAGGTTTCAAAATTGTCGATTTGAAATTGAAATTTTAGAATTTGAAAATCATAATAGATTTGAATTTGGAATTCTTGATGCGCGGAGTAAGAGGAGGAAGTTTAGGAAAACCGCGATGAGACAAGTTTCACGTTTTTAAAGAAACCGCGATGAAACAAGATCCAAGTTTTTTTTTGTTTCAGAAAAATTGATTTTGACCAGTGACAGTAAACAAACCTCCCTAACGGTTGGTTTGATAAATTCAGAATAAATTGTATCTTAGAAAAAACAACAAATTAGATAATGTTACTTTCAGCCAAAAAACAAAATATTAAAATTGAGAATATTTTAAGTAATGCATAAAATGATTAAAACAACATACAAGCTAGCCATGATAGACGAAGATGTTTTACTCGGAGCTTGGAACTCTGAGCATTTGTACCAGTATTTTCAGTAAGGTAAAACCGTGTCAAGGAATGTCAAGGAATCAAGACAGTCGAGTTAAAGATCGCTCCTGCAAAAAGACATCCTCTCTTACCCAAAACTGCAACAGGACTATTTTTACGTTTTGCTTTTTTTATTTTAGTATTTGTTTCTATTAATGTATTTCTGTTCCAGGGATTGTAATTACTGAATAAACTCCCTCATGTTTTGCAATACTATTTTATATGTCAGGGCCGTGTATGCCAAAAATTATATGCAACTTTAAGAGCTCGATAATAAACGTTTAAGCAAACATTAAACCGACTCATTAAAAAACAATGAATACAAGGATGAGAAGACGAAAAGGCTACTACTCCCAGCGTGCATCACATAATAAAAGCCCCACGATTATAAACGCTACTAATAAAAAAAGTAGCAGCAAAAATATAAAGGAAGACCATCGGTTAAAGAATTTTTAGCAAAATGTGAACATCAAACATAATCCCTATCGGCGCCCCAACCTGCTTAATGTTAGCAGAAATTTTGGATGGAAAAAAGCATTTAATTCGTTAACTATATAAGAAGTCCTGGCAAGATAAAACTTCCAAAGTCATGTCTCCAAACAAAAAGGGGAAGAACCAAAGGAGTGAAGACAACGACTTGCGATTAGAAATTGCATTACGCATTCATCTAAAAAGAATGCGCCCCCCCCCCCCCCCCCCCCCCCTTCCCTTCGCTCCATAAAGTTTAACCCAAAACTTTGAGTCCATGCCTATTTTTAACAAGAAGAACATGGACTAAGAATACTTGTTCTAACGGTCAAGCACAACACAGAAAACCAAAAATCAACAATACACGAGTGAATTGTCAAAAGGGGGAATGAGAAAGGTAACAATTCATACTTCTTATCTTTTCAACTATTTACATAAAATCCTATGGACTAGAGTCCAATTATAATGTATGCGGTTGATGTACAAAAACCAGTAAGTGTGTGGTTATTGTCCAAACTAAAGTCTGAGGCTAGAACTGCTCAATTATGTGTGTGGTGATTGTCCTCGGTTTCACACAACATAAACAATGTCCAACGAGATGCTCTCCTAAGTCGACGTCAGAGTACCAATCTTGGGCAGTGACCGAGAATTTGTAGGGTTACCGTAGTGGAACAAAAAAAATGGGAAAAAACCAATCAATTATCTAAGTGATTACTGTACCAAAACCAATTGATGGGAGGTATGTGGTTACTGACCGAAGTCTCATGAAATAAAATTGATCATGATATGGATTCGCTCTCATGTGTGTTATTATTCGCGGGAATAATGTGTACTAGCTGGCCACCAGTCACATTAACATGCCAAAATCTCGAACCATGACGTATGAAGAACTAAACACTACAAGAGAAACAGCTATTTCCAACGGCGAATGGCCGTTGGAAAGCCGTTGGAGGCCGTTGGAAATGCCGTTGGTATACACTTCAACAGTTTCCAACGGCCTCCAACGGTATCAACGTGAATATACCAACGGCTTCCAACGGCAAATTTGCCAACGTGGCAAAGCCTGTTGACCAACATGCCGTTGGAAATCGTTGGAATATGCCGTTGGACGCCGTTGGAAGCCGTTGGAGTTAAATGACCAATTGGCCGTTGGTAGTTGTTGGAAGCCGTTGCAAATCTGGGTATTTTTTTTATATAAAAGCAGCGGTGCTTGCTTCCATCCACACATAACCACAATTATATCAAAACAGCTCCATTTCAAGCATATACATATAACAACTATATCCAAACATATATACATAACCAAATCTTACATATATTTCAACATAAACCAACAACCAAACAAAACACAACATAACCATCATTAAAAAATCCAAACCAACATCAACAAATCCAAACCAATATCCACAACCAAACCATCAGAATGTATGAAATCCAAATATACACAAACCATCACATCAAAATGTATCAAATTCTCACCAACTCCAAAATATACATGCCAATAACAAAACATACCTAAATCACTCAGCACAAGAACCACCAGATGAAGGAGGCTGTCCATACTGTGCGATGAACTCTTCCATACGCTAGTTCAACTCCTCCGTCCTCGCTTCATGCATCAAATTAAGTTCCCGCATCTCAGCAAGCTCGGCTCGTACCTGCGCAATCTCTTCTTTATCTTGAGCCCTTTGATATTCTTTTTAGGCTGTCTGAACCTGTAAACAAATTTAAATTATCAACTGCACTAAAAAATTAGTATTAAAATAATTGCAAATTAACTAACCGATTGGCTTTCATATCCGTAGCGTCTGCCGCGGGTCACTGGATCCATGACGGACTCAAAAATGGCGTCCTCCTCATCGGGGGGTCAAGTGAGCTCGTCCCGTACTCTCAAGTAAGGCTGTCCGCGCTTCCTGAAAATTTTGCTGTCATGCAAAATATAATTGAATTTAGTTAATTACGTTATTTCAATTAACTTGTAAGTTTTAGTTACTTATGTTATACTTACATTGGCAGCACGCGCTTTGTCATCGTGATCCCAAGAGTAAGAAACTACGCCGGAATCATCGACCTGAGTCAATGCATGTGTATGGATAAACACATCTCAATAACCAACAGCCCCCCGCATTGTCTCTCCTGAAATATGCATATATAAATATACATTATTTATAATTTAATAAATTAAAACTTAAAATAATTAACTATTTGTCTTATTTAATAATTATACCAAATCTTCCCGGTGATGCTGGAAAGACTTGGAACCACCGCGATGTGTAACGGGGGTTCCTGCTTCTGTTTGCAGAATTCCTCTCGGACTGCCTCTGCAAATTTAAATTGAAAACAAAAATTGTTTTGACAGTTTTAATTATTTATATATTATTTGCCTCAAACAATTTAAATTAAATATATGATAGAAATTTACCACAAAATCCTCGTTGCTCCACCAGGTGGCGAACTCATCAAAAACAGCTTCACTCATCCAATGAGGCCTCTTTCCCGATGTTTTGATGTTGTTAGTCGATTCGCGATAGTTTTTTGCAATTTTGCTGCTCCAATGGCGACGGACAACTGAAACATCAGAATCGGCCAAGTCCACTTCCCCCTGCACGTTTGAAAAAATATGAGTTATACAGTTGCTATAAATAGTGCAAACGTGAATTGACATAATGTACATGACTACATAATGCAATAATTGCTATACCACACATACCAAAAAGTCCTGCCAAATAGCCTCCCGCACCCCCTCTAGTATCGCAGTCCACCTCGGCCAACACGAGGTCATACGAGACATATACGCCCGTCGCGAGATCGTGAGTACTATGTTGGAAGACTCCAACGAAAACCCACCGCTGTGTAAAAACTGAAAAAAACATTTAATATTCCGTTACTACTATATATATTTGATAAAAGATTGTATGGAATAAAATTCAATTTTGAAACTTTATACTTACCTGCCATCGGCTTTGGGTTTCAGCCATACCATAGGTCGAACACCCGGTTGTGAAGGACCAGCATCATCACCTCTCTATGAGTTGGAAGATCCTGAGTGTGAACGTCTGCGTCCCGACATACCATATGAAATCATAGTATAAAGAAAAGCAAGGGTAACATTGATTAATTTAATATGCAAATGGTGTCAGAATAATGAACATGGCGTAACATACATTATGGCGTAACATAAAAGAGACTTTGTGATACATATCATATAAAATTACTTTGGAAATAGAAAAATGAAAAAAAATTACCTTCTCAAAATATTGACTAGTGGTCAATCCTCATCGCTTTCGGATTCTGACTCTTCTTCGCACTCTATATTTTGTTCCTCTATACTCTCAAATGCTTCAGTTAATGCATTTGATTCATCGTTTAGAGGTCCAAAACCTATTTGATCGTCGGTTAATATTATTCCTCTATTTTCCTCGATATCTTCTTGATAAGCTTGCTGTTCAGGAATATTTCGTCCATCAAATGTAAACCTTGGTTTGGTTTTAAAAACAGCCGATCAATCTATTTTATCTCTTCTTAAAGATGGGTAAGGAGCATAATAAACTTGAAAAGCTTGTTTGGCAAGTACAAAAGGGTCGTACTTATAATACCTCGAAGTATGTTTTATTTCTATAAGATCATATTTTGGATCCACGTTTATTCCAAAACCTGCAACGTTGTTGAACCAGTTGCATTTAAACAAAAATACTTCTTCCGTGGGTCGAGTGAAATATGTCAACTGCAAAATCTGGGTCAGCACGCCATGAAAGTCATTTATGTGATCATTTGGATCATCACTACCTTTGACAAATACACCAGTATTGTTAGTTGATTTTTCGGCACCGTATTCTTTGGTATTAAATTTATATCCGTTGACAAAGAATATTGGATATGTCTTGACTATTCTTTTTGGTACCATAGCTAAATGTTTCAATCCTTCATCTACAACACAATTTGTTGTATCAAAAACGTAGTTAGAAAACCAAGCAGCAAATTCTTTACTGATATCGTCGTTTGGATGTTGTGATTTGTAAATACTGCAATTATAGAACAAATGTTGCATTATGATTAAAATACATGTGTGCATATATATTTGTGTATACATATGTGTAGACGTATGTGTATATATATTACCTAATAAATGGTGCAACTTCGGCATAGTTGAGAAGAATGTACGTGTGTGCTACTTGATAATCTCTATCATCCAACCATACTTCCACACATTTACCAGCAGACCGACCAGTTTTTAAAAAAAATAGATAAAGTCGCTTGACAATCATCTTCATCAATGACTTCATCATTACGCGTAGCACTTTCAAATGATATGTTCACATGGATCGCTGAAATAGTGAGAGAAAAAAAATGAAGCTTCTTCTTCGATGTACGATTTGCAAATCGAATCTTCAACTCGAGCTTTCCGTCTCACTTTTTTCTTTAGATGATTTAAATACCTAGCAAAAATTATTTTAATTTAATTTTGTATACATTTAATTAAACCAATATGTAATAAACTAAAAAGTAATATACCTTTCAAATGGATACATCCATCCATATTGCACAGGCCCTCGAAGACGTGCTTCAAGTGGAAGATGAATTGGTAAATGCACCATAACATTGAAAAAACTTGGAGGAAATATTTTTTCCAGTTTGCAAAGCAATATCGTGATTTCTTCCTCAAGTTTACGTAGACGATCAACTTTTAATGTGGTTGAACAAATCTCTTTATAAAACAGACTAAGTTCTGTTACAACAGTCCAAACTTTTACGGGCAACAGTTCTTTAAAAGCGACGGGTAACAAATTTTCCATCATAACATGACAATCACGACTTTTCATTCCGCCAAGTTTATTGTTCTTATAGTCAATACATCTACGAAGATTAGAAGATATGCCATCTGAGAATCGTAACCCTTCCACCCATTTTAAAAGTAATTTAACTTGATTATTGTCTAGCTCATAGCAAGCTTTTGGCTTTTTTGTGTCATTTGGTTTTATATGAAGCTCAGGATGATTATATATTACTTCGATATCACGTCTTGATTTCAAATCATCTTTCGTCTTCCCTTTAACATTCAAAATTGTATTAAACAGATTATCAAACACATTTTTCTCATTATGCATCATGTCAATATTATGACGAATCAAGAGATTTTTCCAATAAGGCAATTCCCAAAATATGCTCTGTTTGCACCAGTTATGTATCGATGATTTACCCTGAATTTCAATTTGTTCTTCGGTTTCATGTATCTTTGGATAATCCTTTACAAGTTCATAAATTTTTTCGCTTGACCAAACCGTAGGTGGTCTCAAAGTTTCATGTCTATTAGCTGTAAATTTTTTTTTATCTCTTCTAAAAGGATGATTAATATGAAGAAAACATCGATGACAGTCAAACCACGAAACTTTCTTTCCATGAGGTAAAAAAATTGCTCGTGTTTCTTCCATGCAATAAGGACAAGCTAGACGACCGGCCGTACTCCAACCTGAAAGCATTGCATATGCAGGAAAATCGCTGATTGTCCACAATAAAGAAGCATACATGCGAAAGTTCTTTTTTTGGAAAATATCATATGTCTCTACTCCCTCGTACCACAATTTTTTTAATTCATCAATCAATGAATGTAAATAAACATCGATTCCCTGTGTCGGATCATCGGGACCAGGGACGACAACTGTAAGAAACATATATGGAGTTTTCATACACATCCAAGGAGGTAAATTATAAAGTGTGACAATTATAGACCAGGACGAATATTTCGAACCAAATTGAGAGAATGGGGAAAATCCATCTGTACATAAACCAAGTCTAACATTACGAATTTCGGACGCAAAATGGGGATATTTCTGGTCAAAATGCTTCCATGCTTCCCCATCAGCTGGATGTGTTAACGTACCTACTTCCTGTGTTCTCACACCGTGCCATCTCATATGTTGCGCAGTTACAGAAGATGCATATAACCTTTGAAGTCTAGGAGTAATTGGTAAATAATGCATACGCTTATACAGGACTTCCTTTCCCGTTTTCTTTCTTGGTTTGTATCTTTCCTGATTACATTTTTATCATTTCTAAGTTTGATATCTTCCTTCCAAAACAACATGCAACTCTTTAGACACGTATCTATTTTTTGATACGGTAAACCGAAAGCCGACATCAGTTTTTTTACTTCGTAATGATTTTCGCACATTAGATTATTATGAGACATATGTCGTATCGCAGCTTGTACAACAGCCGTAAATCCAGATTCTGTGAGGTTGTGTTTGGATTTCATCGCAATGTATTCAGCAGTTACTGATAACTGGGTTCCGCTTGTTCAGCCTTCCCAAAGGGGTTTTTTCGCGGCATCTAACAAATCTTTTTTTTTTTGCCCCAATATTTGGTTCTTCTTCAGCATTACCATCGTCATCAGTTAATTGAGAAACATGAAACATTGAACGTGCAGCATCTTCAACCATATGTTCTACAAGATTTGTCGTACCAATTTCATTTCTCACCACCTCCTCATCTTGTACAGGATTAGATGCTAACTGTTCCCCATGACGGTCCCAAATCAAATAGTTCGATACGAAACCGTACTGACGCAAATGAACTCTAACCATTTGTGGTATCAAATGCTTTAACAGTTTGCATTTACTACATGGACAATGGATTTCTTTGTAGTTTCCGTTATTACGTAAAGCAAAATCCATAAATACGCTAACACCATTATTAAAATGTTCACTTGTTGAGCCTTCAGTATCGACCCTTCGTTTTTTGTATATCCAGCTCCGATCAGTAAAATAATTTTCCATTTACCTACGCATATAATTAAAAAGTACGATATAATTTTGCGTTGACATTTTTTATTAAAACAATTTTATAAACATTCTTCTTGTTTTTGTTATATCTGTTAAAATAATACTTAAAGCTTATTTTGAAATGAATATTATATTCTATTTAAACAATTTTATTAGCGAATTTGATATTAATTGATCATTGACACTTTATTGATGGGTCATCCTACCTTCCATTACAAATACAATAACGTAATTAAATCGCATAAATCATTTCAATTTAAACGATCCAACAAAATTTCGACAGCACTTCGCTTTAGTTCCCTGAACAGTACACAATTGCGTGTACACAGGGAACATAAAGGGAAGCGCTGTCGAAATTTTTCGAACCGTTTAAACTGAAATGATTTACGAGATTTAATTACGTTATTAATTTTGTAACTTGTCCAATACAGGGACAAATCCAACAAATACTGTATACGATGAATATAGATGTCTGTTCTGTTAAAAAACGAATATCCACACAACGATCATATACAATACTTATCAGACGGGGCCAAAAACACTCTAAGGGTTTAAAATTTTAAATTAGCGATATAAAAGTTTAAATTTTATTTTCATAAAATTTAAACTTTTATATCAATAAACAAATTATTGAATCAACGCATATATAATGATTTTTTCCTAAAACAAAAAAAAAATCCAGTGTGTACGCGCAACGTATAAAATAAACGAACAATGTTATACATATAATCGCATCACAAATCACATTCAGTCATGCACAAACTGTATCACGTATATATCGTATCATAACATGTCAAAAGTGAACAATTTATATGTCAATATAATCATTTAATTTTTACGTACGTTTTTACGCAATTCAATCACCAATATAATAACAAGTGAGGTTCATGCTTAGGTTAGTGACAATTATTAAGTTTGAAACTAATTTAATAATAAACCTAATTTAACAAATCATAGTTAAACATGCAATAATTAGTTTAATAACAGTAATTAAGGTCCAATACACTACACTACACGAACAATAGCACAGTACATACATTAAAATTACCAATTTAATCTAAAATAAAAAATTTAACAAAATTAGGGTTTTAACAAATAATACCTGATTTTGAAGATTGTGAAGCTTGCAAACGAAGTGGGGATGCTAGAACGTGTAGAAGGGGATAAAATGGGGTTGGAAATGTTTTTTTGTGGGGGGAGGGGGGGGGGGGGGAATGAGGGTTTTTGGAATAAATTTTGGGTGAAGATGGAATGGGGAAAAAGAAGATCAAGCTGCAGGTTACTCTCGGTTTTTCAACGGCTTACAACGGCCGCCAACGGTATATTTCCAACGGCTTTCAACGGCAAGTGTTCGTTGTTATTAAAAAATTGCGAGAAAAAGCTAACCGTTGGAAGTCGTTGGTCAATGGCCGTTGGAGGCCATTGCTTCCGTCCGTTGCTATAAACAGTAATTCTTGTAGTGAAATACTTTTTAAAAATAAAGGATCGAAAAGACTACTTCAAGCATTCCAGGTAAATGGAAGTTTTGATAAACGAGATAAAAAAAAGGCAATCTCGAATATTTGATCACAGTAAGCAAAGCGTCCGTGCATCCCCAAAATGTTTGCGACTAATGCAAATTAAAAATGGCCACGTACAAAAAGCATGTTAACTAAAATTTTCCTTTTTTTTTCCTTTTCATATCCACAAACTGCTTGATTTATCAATACAGATAGTTGTCTAAGACGGATTAACTACTTGTCTGAGAAACTACCAAACTGACAGCAAGTGTATGAAGCTAGAATAATGTAACCATAGTGTAATCTATAAGAAATGAAATCTATATGAAATGAACTCTGGTGCATTTTAGCACAATATGTTCATAGCGGTGGTACGAACTAGATAGTATGTTTCTGTTACTCTACCATAGCAGACCTCATTATATATGCATGCATGGAAGTAGAGATCACACAGTAAATCTACACAATATAAGCAAGGAGAAACAATTTCACACAATATATACTGAAAAGGAGAAATGTAGAGGATTGCTAAATTACGTCAAACCTGAATAACTAAACTGCACCTTCATATTCTAATTTTTCTAGGTCAACTAGTTTTTTCCAATCAAGATTACTATATGGCTTTATGGCTACATTCTTGAAATTTGATATAAGATAAAAAAAAAAAATACTAGATGCTAATCTACTACTAAAACTTTTAACTCGATCCATCACAAATCAAGAGGCAACAACATAATCCACATAGAAACTTAAAAAGAAAAAGAAAAAAAGAAAAAAAACATAACCATAACATACTCCACGTAAAAGTAGATGCAGAGGTCATGCCTAAAACAAAAGGAAAGGATTGCTGCAAGCCAAGTCATGCAATACAAAGAATCTATCTTGATTTTCTAGACATATTTTCAAGAAGAGAACTATTTACTCAAGAACTCTTTCCAGAACACCATTTCTCATTTTAAACGTCATGTACCCAAACTTGAATTCCATGGTCTCATCCCCTGCTACCGTGTTTTCCTCCTCTTCTAATTTCTTCAATGCTTCATCTTCATGTAATTTCTTGTTAATTTCTGCATTTAGTAATTCCATGTTGATTTCTGCTTCTTGTGAATTCTTCTGGGTCTCCTCTTCTTGTAATTTATTCAATGTTGCCCCCTCTAATTTTTTAAATGGTGCTTCATCTTCATGTATTTTTTTCTGCCAATCCTCTTCTTGTAATTTCTTCAGTGCTTCTTCCTCCTGTAATTTCTTCAATGCTTCTTCTTCTTGTGATTTCTTCCGTTCTGTCTCCGCTTTAAGTAATTTATTTTGCATCACCAGTTTTTGCAGTTTCTTTTGGAAGTCCACTTCATGTATTTTCATTAGGGTTTCCACTTCTTGCAATTTATTGAGGCTTTTTGCTTCTAGTAACTCTTCAACTTTAGCCTTTTCTTTTACTATCTTCAGCATATCATTGACATCTTGGAATTTTCTCAAGACATCTTGTTCAGCTTGTAGACCCTTGAGTTTTGCTTCTTCTAGCAGTTTGTTATTCTCTTTTACCTTTTCAACAAACTTGCTTAGATGAACGCATGTTAGGTCTCTACAAAGAGTTTCGTATTTTTCAAAAATCCCCTCAGCCCTTTCTTTATAATTTTCATCATCTCCTGACTCTCTTGACTTCACAATGTTATATGAACTAACCAAAACTAAAACCACTGCATTGTATGTTCCATACAACGCAAATACATCAAACCAAGTGTGATAATCCCTCAAGAACGCATCCTTGATTAGAAACTCAATCTTCTCCATGTTTTTATCACATTGGTTCTTCAACTTCAGAACCTTCTTTGAACCACCTCCTTTGTTGTTGGCTAGAGACCTTGTCAAAATGGCATTAGAAAACATCTTTCTGATTTCTTTGGTAATGTCACAAGCTTTCTTGAAATAATATTCATAAGCAAAAGGTTCAAGTGATAATACATCAGCGTCCTCCACAACTGGAAACAGGTTCTTGGTTTTGAGTTTATTGACTATGGCATCGACAGCCTCAAGTACAGTAAATATTATTCTGGAGTAGAAAATGAGAATGTTCACGTTTTTGACAGATTCCACCAGTTCCCTCAAACGTTTAAAATCTTCATTTAACAAATTATCTACCAGTTTGGTCATATCCTTACATGCAATCTTCTTGATTGGAGATGATGATGGACTGGAGCTGGAGGCTTCTACGTTATGACTCATTGGGTATGTAATTAGGGTGAAGTAGGATTTTTTTTTCCTTGGTGTTGAAGTTTAGGATGATAGAAATAATGGTTAAGAAGGAGAATAAAAGATCTATAGGGTGTTCGTTCCTTATATAAGAATCTTTACCACTAAACTATTTATAGGAATGTTAAGTTGTATTAAGAGATAAGACTTCTTTACCTTACCCTGGTCAGGTTATTAAAAAATGCAGGTTATCACACCTTAAAAAACAAAGTCCAAAGTCAAAAGTTCAAACAAAACAAATCCCAGAAGGAAACTCGAATACCAGCATATCTTCATACTCTGTACAAAACCATGCAGAAGCCACCAGCCTCAATCAACAAAATCCAAGTAAACACCATCTTTCAAAAACACCTACTGCCAAATCGTGAACAAAATTTCTACATGGAATTTAACCGAAGATCAATGCTGCATCTCAATATTTGACATCGTTTGTATCGGGAATAATCAAATACCAAATCAAAGTGATAATGTATATTAATCAACTGATATAAGAAATCCGTGCTGAATCTATTGTATGTGTAGCACGAAATATAATTTGATTTAATACCTCAATTTGGAAATAGGAAGTAGAATACCTCAATTTGTACGGAAGTATAATCAGTGAAATGACTGGAAAACATTACTCCATTTTCCGAGCTTGATTTAAGCATGTCTTCTTGAATTTTTTTTGAAATTCAAAGAATCTTTTGTGATTTGATACGCAACATTTTATACAGTACTGCTGGCCACCAAATTCTGGAAACAGTGCGAAGAAAGAATTAGGGCTTCTTAGGGCTCTTTTTGTTGTTGCATTGTAGTTGCTTAGGAGGGATTTTGACCGCCAAAAAGGTTTCAGTTTGGAAACGGTTTGCAATAAAATAGAGAACATGCTTGGAAATCTTATATTTATATTTCAGGAAAATGGGCTGCAGGAAGTATTAATTTTTTTGGGCCTACAGACGCGTATCTTTTTTTTTTCGTTTGAAGTACGCGGGCTTTATTCTTTCGTTCCAAGGACAAACTTCTGTACAAATTTAAATTTGCTTTTTAATTTCTCGTTGATCTTTATTTTGATATCACCGATCTTACCTATCGATCTTCAATTCAAGGATGCGTTTTTCTTTATTTTTGTATTCGATCTTTTCAACTATTTATCGATCTTCATCGCGTTTGTTTGTCGTCGATCTTCATCGTCCTCTGGATTGTTATTGATCAATTTCCTTACATTCAGGTATATTGCTCTTATTTTTTCGATCTTCTTCTTTTCTTTCTCTGATGTAATAAATTTAGATTATTAAGTATATTTTTGTTTCTGTAGGTTGCACAGTTTTGCCTTCTTTCAGATTTCATTATCTATTTTGGATTTGTTTCAATGGCAAAGTAAGATTTTACTCTGTACTGTTATGCTTATTCGGCACTGTTTATTGTTTTACAATTTTAATGTTAATCTATCATTGCACTAAATTTTATACGTGGTTTGTTGTGTTATGCTATATTTATATAGCATTCTTTGTTTTTGTATTCATAACTTGTTTCAATTTGATTGTTCTATTTTTATTTTGTCGTCTGTTTTTTAATTGATTTATATTTGTTTTATTTAGCGCTTAACTTGAGATTCTTCTTTTATTCTATTTTGTTTTAGCATTTTTAACTGGTTTTTTAATTTGTTTTGCAGCACTGATATCTACAATGATGAAGCAAATAGTTTGCTGGTTATTTTTGAACATAATGAGAATTGTTTTTCTACTCGACTTACCACAGGAACTTCTCTGTTTGCTGTTAAGACAGAAATCAATGAAGTTTGGCCACATCTTAGTCCATTTTGTACTGAGATATCTTATGTTCTCAAGAATAAGAATATAATCATTGATACTGATTCACATTTGATTAGTATTCTGTGTTTTCTAATTTTCAAGAAGAGTGAATATTTTAAGTTCACTGTTAAGGAAAAAGTTTGTGCTATAGAATCTGATAATGCTGGCTGTGGATTAGGCTATGCAAGTGTTCAAAGCACTTCAGTTGGTAGTAATTCTGGTGGTAATAGTGATTCACATGATGATTCTTCTTATTACTTGAAAGATATGTTAAAGAAAGGTTCTCAAAAAAGTATTGTGGATTTTCTTGGATTTTGTTTTAATGGAGCTGAGGATTTTCGGGATTTTTTAATGGCATATCAAATTAAAAATGGTTATGATTCGATTTTTGTAAGAAATTCTCCTGATAGAATTTCAGTTAATTGCTCTTGGTTGAAGGATGACTGTAAGTTTTATCTTAATGCTTCTTCGGATCCTGGTCTACTCTCTCGGTTTTTTATTAGAACGTACAATTTTCATCATTCATGTGGAGCCGGTCTTAGAGATGTTAATAAAGTTAATATTTCTAGTAGATTTGTTAAATCTTTGATCATTAATCAAATTCGAGATGCTCCTATGAAGAAGCCAAACGATATTATGAACGAATTTAGACAAGAGTATAATTTTAATTTGTCATATTATTATGCTTATAGCGGAAAACAGTTGGCTTTAAAAGAAATATATGAGGATGATGCTATGTCATATAACGATTTAAATTGGTATTTGAAGGCATTGCAGAAGTATAATCCTGGTAGTTACGTGGCCATGAAAGTTAATCCTTCAACTAATTAGTTTGAGAGAGTTTGTATTGGTTTTAGTGCTTGTTTGCTTCGATTTAAACACTATCGGCCATTAATATTTTTGGATGCAGCTGCTTTGAAGGGAAGACCAGGTGTTTTGTTAGCTGCTACTTGTAAAAATGGAAACCAAGTTATGAGTTTCATTTTACTTTTGTTTGTTTTATTACTTATTTATTTTTCTGGTAATGATATATTAAACTATCATTGTTCATAGTTGTACACAATTTATACTGCATCCATGTTTACAGTAGAGTTCTTTCTTCATTTTATTTAATGATTGAGTTGGTTACAGTAGAAATGTTTGTAGTAGAAATGTTTACAAAAACAAGAACTAAAATTTTATGCAGCAGTTACTGGAAGACTTTAAAATAACGTATGCTATATTCATATATCATTTTGAATCTAATTTAATTGTGTATAATATAAATTATTGTCAATTAATACAGGTTTTGATGCTTATTATAATTTATGTTTCTTAAGCTGTTATTAATTGTTTATTTTGTAGGTTTCTTTCCTCTTGCTATGGAGATTGTTTCACATGAAAATAAATCTAATTGGTCTTGGTTTTTATCACATCTGAAAGGACTGCTTAATGAAGACCGGTCTTTAGTTTTTATGTCTGATCGTCAATGGGGTCGCATTTTAGGTGTTTCGAAAATATTTCCTTCTTCATATCATAGCTATTGTTTACTTCACATGGAACAGAATATTGGTACTGTTGTCAAGTTAGCTAAAGGCGATTCATCTATTGTGGAGTTGTTCAAACTTTGTGCTAAAGCTTCTAATACGTATGATTTTGAGCGATATCTTTCTAGATTTAAGGATATTGGGGTACATCCGTAGAAAATTTTCTTAGAGATAAACCTTTTGACCATTGGGCAGATTTGTTTTTTCAAGGAAAGCGTTATGGTGAATATTCATCAAATGTTGCAGAAAGTTTCAACTCATGGATTTTGGAAGATAGAGTTATGCCTATAACTTCTTGTTTGGATGGTATTCGAGTAAAAGTTATGGAGCAAATAGCAAGACGAAGAGAGGAATGTTGTTTGTGGACTACAAATCTTTGTCATGTTATGGAGGAACATTTGTCTAAGTTAGTAGATGATGGCTTTGGTTGGGATGTTTATAAGTCTTCAGAATTTGTGTTTGAAGTTAAATCTCCTAAGTCACACGTTGTTGATCTTAAAAATCGTTTATGCAGTTGTAATCAATGGAGAGTTACTAGTTTTCCATGTGCGCATGCAATTAAGTGCATTAACAAGTCTTGATTATCAGTTTATAATTTTGTGGAGGAATATTTTAATTCTAATGCTTTCAAATCCTCGTATGCAAATGCTATCAATCCAATTCCAGATTTTGATAAACCAGTTGTTGCTGAAAATGATGTGTTGATTAGGCCTCCTAAAGAAGTTCATGGTGCAGGAAGACCATCTACAAAGAGGCGTGGTGGATTTGGATATTCTCAAAGTAAAAGAAACAGATGTAGCCAGTGTAATGTAGTTGGCCATAACAAAAGGAATTGTCTTGCTTCTTTAAAAAGTTAAGAAAATTTATGTGTTTTGTTAGTGTAATAGAATATATTTTTTACCTGTAAAGCTGCTACAGCTTATAGAAGAATGAAGTCATATTTTGTGAATTCATTAGAAAATAAAATGTTAACTGTTTTGGTTAATTTGTTTTAGCTTCATATATCTGATTTTCTTATATTTTGATTTGTTGTTGAATTTTTGTTTTTAGGAATTTATTATTTAATCATACTGCAAAATATATAAAATGATATGAAGAACTGTATGAGTTCTGCATTTTAGTATTAACATTTCTATTCTATGTTAGGTATACTTATCGTTTCACCCTGATGCTAGTTGTAACTAGCATTTCATTATACTCAGTATGCATATAACCTGAAATACAGTTTCAACATTGAAACCCATAATCTGTTATTGTATATAACTGAGTATGCTGTTGTGCAAGAATGAAAGATCTAGCATTTCACAAGTGGCTTTGTAAATTATTGACAGTATGATGACGTACAGTTTAATGAAAGTTGTATCCATCATTTCAGTTAAATGCAAGTTACAGTGTAAACAGTAGTCATCACTCCTGAAACAAAGTTCATATGATTAGCTAATGAGATTACATGAGTGGTTTTGTAAATAATTGATAGTATGATGATGTACAGTTTAATGATAGTTGTATCTAGCATTTCAGTTAAATGCAAGTTACAGTGTAAACAGTATCCATCACTCCTGAAATAGAGTTCATATGATTAGCTAATGAGATTTCATGGGTGGTTTTGTGAATTATTGACAGTATGATGATATACAGTTGAATGATAGTTGTATCTAGCATTTCAGTTAAATGCAAGTTACAGTGTAAACAGTAGCCATTACTCCTGAAACAGAGTTCATATGATTAGCTAATGAGATTACATGAGTGGTTTTTTGAATTATTGACAGTATGATGATGTACAGTTGTATTATAGTTGTATCTAGCATTTCAGTTAAATGCAAGTTACAGTGTAAACAGTAGCCATCACTCCTGAAACAGAGTTCATATGATTAGCTAATGAGATTACATGAGTGGTTTTGTGAATTATTGACAGTATGATGATGTATAGTTGAATGATAGTTGTATCTAGCATTTCAGTTAAATGCAAGTTACAGTGTAAACTGTAGCCATCACTCCTGAAACAGAGTTCATACAAGTGTTCTTTCTAGCATTTCAGTTAAACTTACGCATTCATCACAATTCAATTATGGTAAAATGTATTTTCGCATAATGATAGTTCTATCTAGCATTTCAGTATAAAACATTATTTACGACTTCAGAAATACAGTAGAATCATCAGAAAACACATAAAAATGACAATTTAATATATCTTTAGTTTGTACATTGTAGTTCATGCATTGAAAACAGACAATTATAACGTCTTCTAGCATTTCAGTATAAAACCTTGGGAAGGTAAGCTAAATAGAATAGAAACATCTTCAGGTTTGATTTTCAGAAAAACATTCCCTACTTTAAAAGCTTCGTCAGTAATAGAAAATGTTTCTATTATGTCTCTAATGTTGTTGGTGATTTTGTAAAAGCAGTTATGGATAAAATTTCTTTGAAAGAAACCAGCATAAATTTTTCAAAAGGTGTTTGTTTTAAATAATTCAACTGCTCTATAAGATAACCTCCTTTTTCCTTAATTTTCTTGAAAATTTTAATCATCGGAAGCAGGCTACATCGATATTGAAATTTTTCCTGAGATGATTTCTTTGATTTATTCTCTTTTGTTATTTTTGCTTTCTTTGATTTTTTACCTTTTAATTCCTGCACAAAAAATTATGAATCAATAAGTCGGCATGTAACAAACTATAATCTAATTTCTGAACTATGAATGCATAATAGAATACTGCTATATTTATGTATCATTATTTGTAGAAATGCTATATTTGCCTATCATTACTCTTTTTCAATGTATGCTTGTACAATTTCGAACATTGAATGCCATATTTGTCTATCATTTTCGATTTATGCTTGTGCAATTTAAACATTGAATGCTATATTTGTTTATCATCACTCTTTCTCGATGTATGCTTCTATACTTTAAAAACTGAATGCTATGTTTGTCTGTCATTTTATCAAATGTTATATTTGTCTATCATTATTCTTTCTCGATGTATGCTTCTATACTTTTAAAACTGAATGCTATGTTTGTCTGTCATTTTATCAAATGCTATATTTGTCTATCATTACTCTTTTTCGATGTATGCTTCTATACTTTAAAAACTGAATGCTATGTTTGTCTATCATTTTATCCAATGCTACATTTGTCTATCATTACTCTTTTTTGATGTATGCTTCTATACTTTAAAAACTGAATGCTATGTTTGTCTATCATTTTATCAAATGCTACATTTGTCTATCATTACTCTTTTTTGATGTATGCTTCTATACTTTAAAATCTGAATGCTATGTTTGTCTGTCATTTTATTCAATGCTACATTTGTCTATCATTACTCTTTTTCGATGTATGCTTCTGTACTTTAAAAACTGAATGCTATGTTTGTCTGTCATTTTATCAAATGCTATATTTGTCTATCATTACTCTTTCTCGATGTATGCTTCTATACTTTTAAAACTGAATGCTATGTTTGTCTGTCATTTTATCAAATGCTATATTTGTCTATCATTACTCTTTTTCGATGTATGCTTCTATACTTTAAAAACTGAATGCTATGTTTGTCTATCATTTTATCAAATGCTATATTTGCCTATCATTACCCTTTTTTGATGCATGCTTCTATACTTTAAAAACTGAATGCTATGTTTGTCTATCATTTTATCCAATGTTATATTTGTCTATCATTACTCTTTTTCGATGTATGCTTCTATACTTTAGAAACTGAATGCTATGTTTGTCTATCATTTTATCCAATGCTACATTTGTCTATCATTACTCTTTTTCGATGCATCCTTCTATACTTTAAAAACTGAATGCTATGTTTGTCTATCATTTTATTCAATGCTACATTTGTTTATCATTACTCTTTTTCAATGTATGCTTTTATACTTTAAAAACTGAATGCTGTGTTTGTCTATCATTTTATCCAATGCTACATTTGTCTATCATTACTCTTTTTCGATGTATGCTTCTATACTTTAAAAAATGAATACTATGTTTGTCTATCATTACTCTTTTTCAATTATGCTTCCATAGTTTAAAGACTGAATGCTATGTTTGTCGATCATTTTATGAAATGCTATATTTGTCTATCATTCAATAATAATGCATTTTATTGTTGTCTATCAACCACAAAAACTGTATGCTATATTCATCTATCATCTCAAATTTTCATATTGCGTATACAAATGAAATTATAGGTTGAACTATCATTCAATAACTATCCATTTAATTATTGTCTGCCATATATAAAATATGGAAATGTTCTTTTCAGTTATCATTGTATCATTATACATACAGTAAAAAAGTGATATATTCAACTATGATTGTATAATGCATTGTTTTTCTACCATTCTATAACTATGCATGTTATTGTTGTTTGTCATTTGTCAAAGACTGTATGCTATGTTCATCTATCATCTAATATTTCAATATGATGCATGCACTAAATCAAATAATGTATTGAAGTATCATTCAATAACTGTCGATCTTATTATCATTTACTATCTATTAAATATTGAAATATTATTTTTAACAAAAATAAATCAGATGTTGTACCGTCATCTTTCTTTTTCTACTGATGATTTCATCACAAAGCTCTTGTCTCTTCATGTCGTCTTCTTTTACATTTTTTGCTGCCCTAGACCTTATCGTTCTCGTTGTTTCTTCTTCAATATTAGTAGAATCGACAGCCGTGGATGGTTTATTTTTTCGTCTTCTCTTTATTGCTGTATGCATTGCAGTTGAAGCCCTAGTTTTTGAAATTCCAGTTTCATCGTTGATTTGTTCTGGATTTGTTGGAATTTGTGGATTTACGCTGATCGACTTAGCTTCGGAAGTCGATTTAGGTTGTACATCATCTTCAGGAAGAAAATTGCTTTGGGTTGGGGTTGCTATTGCTTGATTGAGAAGAAATTTTGTTTAGACAAGAAAAGAAAATAAAAAAGCAGAAACGAACGATCGTGCAAATTTTCACGCTTGTCCTTTTGACGGAAGTTTTATTTTAACGTCCGTTAAAATAAAATATTATTAAACTTTTTCCTTTAAAATAATTCACTGTTTATAATTTATACCATATTTTAAAATTGTGAAATTAACGTGCATCCAAATAAAAAAAATATGTTGTGCGTTTTATTTTATACAACATACAGACATTGCATATTGAAAACGCTAAGTCCATTGATCCTCATTTTTCTTGCTCGCAAGTTGCAACTATATATCAATATGTGAAAATGTTTATTCCTTTATTCATTCTTCAAGCCTCATTGGAAATATCATTTAAAAGTGGATGTTTATATTTAATTCCATTCAACGAATCCAACATTAAGAAAATTTAGATTCAATTTCACAACTCCAAACATTATTTGATCAATTTGTTTAACAAAAGCAAATATATATAAACTCTAAACATTATTTATTTCCTATACCTATCACACGATGAGTTTGCTTCTTTACCTGTAGTTCGTGACTTCCTAAATGTCTTTATCGAAGTTTATGGTCTTCTTCCTCCTAGGGAGTTTTGAATTTATTTTGGAAATAATGTCCGACTTGTTACCTTGCACCTTTGGCATATGGCTCATAGAGAAAGACGCTAGCTTAGCGCACAGGTGAATGAATTGTTGAAGAATGGCTTTATTCAAAGCAGTATTTAAAAGTGGGAAGCACCCGTTGTCTTTATTATCAAAGCAGATGGCTCTTAAGGCTTTATGTCGATTATTGTGAACTGAACAGACTAGCAAAGAAGAATCGTTATTCATCGCCATAAATCGATGACCTATTTGATCTATTAATTGGAGCACGAATATTCCTCAGCTTGGCTTTGCTACCGGATTCCATCAGTTGCGTGTGGCCGAGGAAAGTATTTAGAAAATCGATTTTCATACACCAGATGGACTTTTGAGTTGTTAGTCACACCATTTGGACTGACCAAAACACCATCATATTTCTTCAAACTCATTAGTCAAGTCATTGGAGGGTTGTTGAATAAGTTCATGGTGGCATTTGTTGATGATATACGTGTTTATTAAAAAACAAGAAAAAGCACAAGTTGCATTTGAGAGAAGTGTTGAATACTCTCCATAGAAATAAGTTGAGGGCGAAAATTTTCAAATATCACTTTTGGCACAAGAAGGTTCGCCTTCTCTGTCATGTTGTTTCCAAGCACGGACCATTGGTTGATCTTAGTAAAGTTGCTGTAGTATAGGATTATCATGCATTGAAAAGTGCTACGGAGGTAAAAAGTTTTCTTGGTTTGACTGGCTATTATAGAAAGTTTATTTAGGACTTCGCAATGATTTTTACGCCAATGAAACTTCTTACTAAGAAGAATTTAGTTTTCCAGTGGAACTTGGAGCACGAGCGATAGCCCATCTATTTTAGTACTCCCAGATGGTTCGAAGGCGTTTGCGTTATACACCGATGCTTGTGGTACAAGAGTGAGTGTTGTTTTGATGTAACAGGATAGAGTTGTTTGTTATGCAGGTTGGCAATTGAAAGTACACGAGGGAAATTAGCTGACTCATGATCTTGAGTTGGCAGCTATTATTTTTGCTCTCAAAACTTGGAGGCATTGTCTTTTGGTGGAACAATTCGAGTTGTTCATATATCATAAGTCCCTAAGGTATTTGTTCTCCCAAAGAGATTTGAATTTAAGACAGTATAAGTAGATGGAGTTCTTGGCATTATATGATTTCAATATTTTTTATACCTCTAACAAAGGCAATGTTGTAGTTGATATCTTAAGTAGAAGACACATGATGTTAGGCTCAATGTTCCTGGAAGCACTTGGAGTTTATTTCTGCATTTAATTTCCGACCTTCATTAGACCTTATACCAGAGCTATTAGCAGATTTAGATGTTCACCCTTCACTTATGGACTGTATTGGTTCGAGTTAAAAGCAAGACATGAAGTTGTTAGGTATTTTTGAGAAGTTGAATAGAGGAGAGCATTTGAGTTGCTTGGACCATTATTATGCTAATATTAGGGGGTGATTACGAAGAGATGGTAGGTTGTGTGTTTCTTTTATTAAGCAATTGGTTAACTTGGTACTATATGAGCCCTATCATTATTGGATGACCATTCATTCCGGTGATGACAAAATGTATTGAGATATAAAAATGGTGTTTTACTAGCCGGGTATAAAAAGACATGTAGCGAAGTTTGTTTCAATGTGCGTGACGTATCAAAGATTAAAGGTGGAGAAGAAGAAGCCTGGTGGGTCACAACAGCCTTAAGATATTTCGCATTAGATATAGAGAGCATCTCTATGGATTTTGTGGATGGATTACCTAAAAGTGGAAAGGGACATGTAAGTGTTTGGATCATAGTTGATCGATTGATCAAATACGCTTATTTTATTCCAATTAGGAGTATGAGGACAACCGCATCTGTCACAACCTTATATGCGAATGATGTAGTTCGACTACATGGAGTTTCTTCCAGTATTGTCAGTGATCGAGTAGCGAATTTTAGAGGACTCTTTAGGAAGACTTGGGCACTGAATTAAAATTGTGCACAGTGTACCGTCCATATACGGAAGGAAAAATCGAGTGGTTGAATCAGATGTTGGAAGATTTGGAGGTTCTTGGAAGGATCACTTGTCGTTATATGAGTTTGCATAAAATACAGCTATCAAGCAGTATTTGAATGACACCATTCGAGCATTGTATAGGAAGCCATGTAGATGTCTATCTTGTTAGTGAAACATCGTGGATAGAAACATTCTTGGAACAAACATGATTAGGGAGACTTCGAAGAAAGTAGGTTTGAACCGTATGAGGATGAAGACTACGCAAGACAGAGAAAAATCTTATGCTGACCATGACGACCGCTCTATACCTCTAGTACCCAATACACCTGTAAAGCATGTTACAATGGTACGTGGCTGATGTAGAGCGACTGTCTAGGGTGAAATAGTAACCGAAACAATCGTAGAACATGTTGAATATCTCACAACACATCACATAAAATATAATATCAGCGTGGATGTATTACAGGTGAGATAGATAAGTAAAACTAAATGAATTGTTAGGCAAAAAGTGGTACAACGCCCTAATCGAATAGAAGAGAGTAGGTTAAGTAGTAATAAAAGCAAAAATAGTAAAGACATAATTTTTTATAGTGGTTTAGCAAATTATATGGCCTATGTCTACTTTAATCTTATTATATATTTGTTTTGTCACAAGTACAAAGGCTTTACAATTTGTTGTCAAGTCTAAAACAACAAAAGAAAGCCTCTATGTGACAAGATCTAGGTAGAGATAGAAGATAAAGAAAAGAATGATCAAAAGTCCTCTAATAGTTGTTCTAGGCTCAGTATTTATAGAAGAATCACCCATCAGAGTCGTCATATTGCTAAAGACTAAGTAAGGATCTAGATTCATGAGAATAGGGAGGAAGACGGAGTGTTCCCATAGAAAAAATCATGTCGGTACATACATGAATCATGTTGGTACCGAGTGGTTTTGCATTGTGAAATCTTTAACTTTTCCTCCGCTTCACTTTGCATCTTCAGAGCTTTGAGCACTTTCTGGCATATGAAAATCTCTTGGTACCAAGAGCTTTGACTTTATCCAATACTTATCCTTTTCTATATAGCTTCGAAGTCGTCCACCTACTCCTTCAGATATGAGCCCTCAGATATCCACTTTATAATCCTATCACTCGACCACAACAAAGTTGCCAAAATCATCATAGGGGGAACTACTCGATATCGAGTCCTTATCCAGAACTCTCGGTACCAAAAGCTTTCCCTAGTCAATTTGGGACTTCAAACTTCTAGATTTCTCTTCCAAGGCCATCTTGAGCTTGCCCTCGAGTTCTCAAACCATTGCGTCTTTGTCCTGACATCCAAATTCACTTGAACGCCGACTGGTTTAAATGTTGGATGATACTTGCCCCCACAAGTATGCTTCTGTTGGAAATGAAATGTGCTTTAGATTAAGACAAGCGGCGTATAGTTGTTTACACGAGTCTGTTGGTTATCCAGGAATCACTTTGAAGAGTTGTCTCTATTCTTAGAGCATTTTTTTAATCACTTTACATAGTTGATGAACCTCTTTCCACACCTTTGATATCCATCACTTTGAAGATCGCTCCATACCTTAATCAAGTGGGACTTCTTTCTCTTCTCCCCCATTTTGTCTATAAATCATGTCAGTACCAAAAGGTTCATGTCGGAATCAACTTGAATTTCCACTTCATTTCGATTACCATATAACTGTGGACTTAGAACTTTTCACCCACTTTTCCACTTCCTCTTTTTTAACTCAGCCTCGAGTTGTTTCTCTTAGCATCGAAACCTCTCATCTTTGTGATCCCAGATCTCAAATCATTAACAAATAATTTCGACTATGAGCTCAGGCCATCGCCTCTGGCATCTCGACCACCGCAGTCATCCGACCAAGCGAATCTCTCCCTAACTCAATTAAGTTGACCCTGATCTGTTAAGTTTTTTGTCTCTAGATCCAAAGCAAGGTTGATTTTGATCCGTGTCGCCATCATGGTTGCCGTAAGTGGTGTCGATAGCATTCACTTATGTCGGCATTGCTAGAGCAGTGGCCAAAGAATACATGTGACACCATTTCATGATCATCATCCATATTTGGTTTCATGTGGCTATTGCAGAACCTAGGTTGCCTCAAAGTACAATCCAAGCCACGCTCGAAGTCGAGACCACAAACCCTAACATCCTTGTTAGGTTCAATTCTACTCGCTATTGGCTTTGTGTCGACACCATTCTTATCTTGGGCTTTCCAATAGTCTCAAATCTTCACACATTCAAAATGTATAGCCATATCCTATCAAGGTTGGAACTGGGCCAGCCCGTAGTGGAAGAAAATGGTGAATTTCAACATGATTCATATAGGTACCGACATGATTTTTAAGTAAAATCTAATAAAATTTTAAGCAAAATCTTATTCTGTTTACATTATTAAAATAGAGATTTAAATATAACTTAAATTTATAGGTATTTTAATGAATGTATCAAATACATTCATTTATGGGAAGTGTAAGTACAGTATATATGGTGTTTATATGTGTAAAAGGAACATGTACAAATGAATTTAGAGAATAAAACTTTTCGTTTCTCTCTCTTACCCTATGTAATCAATAAAGAGAAAATATGGAAATATATACAGAGAGAGAACCTTTCATTTCTCTCCCTCTGTAATTGTAATAATTAATATACTGAAAAATATTTATAATTTATCAACTAACTTACACGCGCCTTTGTTGTCCAAGTTTTTTATTAATGGAATATATGCATACAATCATGATAATTACAGATATATACATACATACAATATGTGTGTTGTATAAAGCGAAAACCTATTAGTTTTTTAAATAACTTGAAATACAAAATTAACATTAACGAGAATGATTTCAATTAAAGAAAGCTTTGACGATAAAAGGTTGCATCATTGCACATAATTCTTATAAAAATTTGATTTAAACTAAGCATATATTTTTCATATACAAGATTATTACAATTTAACAATTTAGATCTAAACAACATAAACTTACAAACATTATAGCATATAATATGTGAGTATATAAATTTATCCAAAAAGGTTTTGATTTTAAGGTTAATAGTTTTCAGTAAACTTTTAATTTAGGAATGTAACAATACTTCAAATTTTACATGAGACTTTAAATATAGAAAACCATAAAAAAATTAGAATTTGCACTAAAGTCCATTCATTAATCTTAAATTAGGTTTTGATTCTAAGTATGTTTCCAAGTTCATGAGTCATTCCATCTTCGTCTTGACATTCTAACTTCTATTGAGAACCTATTTGGTCAAAAAATTGACTTACACTCCCCCCCAGAGCATTCTTTCGTTGAGAACTAGATCAAGACAAGTATTGCCCACTATCTTTCGGTTCCCACTAGTCATTCTAGAATTGCTTCGAAGCATTGCCTTTGCCTAGTAGATATTCTTTTGACTACTTTTCATAGCTAGAATTCAATTCTATATGTTAACGTTAAGATCTACACTCTAAAGATAGCACCATCCCTTTGCTAAGCATGTTGTTCTCCTGGTTTGACTTTACGTCGGTTTTCCAACCCAGAAATTCCTTGCGGTACCGAAAGGTACCTCTTGGTAACGCTTTTACTTGTCCCCAAACACTATATAGACAACACTTAGAGAATTTTATTTCCCACTTTTCCATTTTCAACCCCTCATGCCCGATAGCTCCAAGCCTTCAACTCATTACTGACTCTTTGTAATGACCTTCTCACCGCCTCGAACCACTCACCAACGTTGGCCAAGCGCTGTCGTTGATCGCTTGAACCTATCTTCTTGCTTAAGCCCCTACTTTAACTATCGTGCCGATCAAAAGATTTCACCATTGACTCCTACCGCATTTCAACTCGAATCAAAATCTTGGTTTTACCTAAGTTTGGCGATGCTTCCATATCATGGATCCTTATCAGGGTCTACGATTTGAGAGGCCTTGATAGGGTTAGCTAAAATCTAGGCCATGTGTTCCTAGGTTTCAACTTGGTTTCGACCTAGTTCAACCTCGGGTTCGACCTGTGTTTAAGTTATTCCAAAAGCATATTCGGCCTCTAGACTTCTGCTAACTCTTTTCAGGGCTCACCTAGTTGCGCCCCTTTTTTGAATTCCAATACGATGGCTCGTTTCTAAGAACGGTCGTATTGGACAAGCTTCTAAACTTGTTTGATTACATTATCGAGTTCTTCTAATAACTACACTTCACATTTTCCTATAAAAGAAAAACTTCCATGTCGCTTCAAACAATGGTTTCGTTGTGAGGGGTAGCTCAATTTCTAGCACGAGCGAGCTATCTACACATGATGGTTCATTCGTCATGTGTGGGACATGAGACTCATACTACATAGATTAACACTTTCACTTGCTCCGATCAACGTTTAAAATATGATTGGTCAACACACTTGACATCATTTGGATTCTGGACATTGGTCACATGGGTTTAATATCTGAAATAAAAGCATAGATGATCATTTTGAACGCCAAATTTTTTTATTCAGAATGACACGCCGATCGCCATGCCTTTGGATTACTGCCTGGACATCTACTCCTTTTAAAGCTGGGACTTCCATAGCTCCAGCTTCACCACCTTTTCCTGTCAGGCCAGGTTGTTCAATCACTGTTGAGTTACAGGATGTAGTGATATAAGTGGACTTATTGTAGAATCAACCTCCCTCTTGAAAGAATATGCGACCTAAGGGTATTGGATGACCCATAAGAACAAGTTCCCATGATTCTTACTCCTAAGATGCTCCAAAACATGTGTTGCAAACACAAGATTCCTGAAAGCAACGTGCTTCTCCCCACGCAAGGTGAATGAGCACATCATCCTCCATAGGGATACATGGCATGCAACAGATACATATGCTTAGGCGGTGTTGTCTAACCTTTCAATCCTTTTATATGCATGATTCTTCAAGAGTTTGGGCTGGCTCTGTCCCAAGTTCACCCAAATCGGTATGCTATCATGTGCTCTCTATAAGTACTCTTCATGAATCGGTTTCAATAGCCTTAGTACTTCAACAAGTTGACTTATCTTCTGAACTTGAAGCAAAGGCACAAATCACCTTCTTATATGATCATCAAAGCCCAGTGCAAGTAGAAGGTCATCGAAAAGCTTCACATCAAACGTTCTTATTTTAAGAGCGAGTACTTCTTTGTCCGGAGCCCGTATGGCTTCAACATGCATCGACTTTTCGGAAGTAAGCTCACTTCCTCTTTGCTCTTGTGGTACTCAGATTCTTTCCATCCAAGCGCTTAACCTATTGTCCACTTCTTCGTAGATATTCCTACTCAAGATGTTCGACATGAACACACTAACTCTTTGACAGCTCTAAAGGTTTTTGGCTTCTAGCATCACACCACCATATATCTATTGACTGGTACGAACCTTTGATGGTGTGATCTTCTGCTCCATAATAGGTTTGTTGTTCCTAAATCTCCCCTACCGAGTGGATACAAAGTGACTTCCTGATTTTCCGCCCACACCCGCAGCTTCAATGGGAATCTTCGAGGGACGTTGAAGGTTTGTCGGGTACAATGCATATTGAAGAGCCTATTGAAAGGGAAACAAAAGGGCCAGTTATAGGGGATACCCTGAGAGGAGAAAATGAAGATGCTAGAATTCCGTCAATCCTGAAGGAGGAAGAAAATGTCTGGAAGAGAGAAGGAAAAGAGGAGACGAGGAATATGAAGGAGAGGAGAAGAAAGAACCAATGACAGAAATAATGACTACAATGCCAGTGTAGAGGGAGATGAATCGTGTGGTGAGATGTCTCTTGAAGGTCCTAAACTTCCTGCCTTACCTTGTATAGAGAGCATTGTTGTTGAATCTTCAAAAAGGCCAAGGAAGCCGACACCTTGCCTTCATGTGAAGAAATACCTTCGGCTCATTCCTTAGGTAAGTCTTCACTGGTTTGAGCGATTTCATATTTCTATTAGCAATCTCCTCTCCAACGATTCTTTAAACTTCAACTTCTCACCAGAGGTTATCTTAAAGGTGGCGAGATACCATCCTTACTTCCATGCGAACACGGTCTATAGGATAGTTGGGGAGTCACCAGCACTTTGCACTTCCCTAGGATCACAAACACACATCCCTACATTCATTTGCATTCCAAAACTCCAATTCTTATAAAAAAAATCTTCTTATTTCAAGTTCCATGGATATAGATAGATATTAAAAGCTCCAGCACAACGTGGGTGAGTTCAATGGGTGGACCCCAACCTATACTAACCTCATTTTAAGCATCAAGAATCTGATGAAGAAAGGTTTAGGAGGAAAGAGCGAGAAGTAGAGGAAGATCGGAGAGTTTGGAAGGAAAGGAGGAAAAGGCAAGCCGAAGAGGGGCTATCACAATATCAGTCCAAGCGACACAGGGAATCGCTCGATTACATTGGTCCTTCCTCCAGCATTCTTCTACCACATACCAAATCTCAACTTCCTCTCTATCACCAGGTTTTAGTTTCAAAATATTTGACTACTACCGCTCCTTTGCACTCTAAGGAATCTCAGCTCCCTTGTCTTCTCTTCCGACCGGCCCACCTTTCCTACATGCATCCTTTCTGACCTCTTTCTATAGGGTGTCACGTTCGTTCAGGACATTGAAGATATTCCAAAGAAGAGATGGATTAGGATGTCTAGCGGGTTCATAAGCATGTTGACCTGGGAAAAAAATGGAAAAGACTCTGGTTCGCCTTATCCAACGTCAACAGAATAAACTATACAGATATCCAATCCTTTGGTTTGGAGAAAAAGATATACGGTAGCATCAGCAAAGGGTATAAGCAAGACTTAGAGAAAATGAAGACCGAGAAGGACACAACTTTAAAATCCAAGGCCAAGGCTGATAGTTTAATGGCAGAGATGAGGAAGGCTTATGATGATGCCATGATCGTGTTGCATAATACGTTGAATGCCGCCCATGCGGAGGGCATTGCTCTGAAAACGAAAATTACTGAAAAGGACCTGGCCATTACTAAAAGGAACGAGATCATTCCAGGCAAGGACCAAACTATTGAAGAACAGGGGGCTGAGATCCAGAGGCTTGGCAAGGCGAATGAGAAGCTTGCTAATGACCTTCTACTGGTTAAGGTTGAAAAGCTGGATGGAAAGGTTGTTGATGATATCATTGTGCAAGATTTAAAGGAACCAAAGGAGGCACGGGCCAAGGAGTAAGAAGAATTGAATAATGCTCTCTACCACTTCAATGCAAGTATGGTTATTCATAAGAACACGAAGTAGCTAGGGAGTACATACATTAAAACCCTTGTAGATGCTTGGAAGAAAGTGTTGTGTCGCTCTAACATAGCCAGTGAAAGCCTCACCAAAGAAGAACACACGGCTAAGTACCCCAAAGTCGAAGACATAGTGAAACTCGAGGATGGAAGCTCATGCTAGCTCCTGAATACTGTAGTTACTGCTGCTGTCGGGGCATCGGCTAGTCCGAGCACATCAGGTCCAGTGGAATAATCGTTTCCAAAATCCAAAAGCTTGCGATGGATATTTCAAAGTGTGAGGGGGCCAACTGCACGACTACCTAGAAAATTCCTGTAGTGGCTACTTTTGTTAAGCCCTATATTCCTCCCTTCATTGACCAGTTGTCGGTACTCTCCCAAAGAAGGCAAATTTTCCAAGTCCCCTACTTCTCGATTAATTCCGAGCAAAGGTATATCTCTTGTTTCACCTATGTTCAAGAAACTTCAGCTCTCACATGAATCCATTGCTGACCTTTACCATTATGTTTGTCAGCTTGTAGGTCAACTACATTTTCCTCCTCCACCGCCGGCAACTCAAGGATCGGGCATTGCGGCTATTTTCACCATGTCCACCTCCATCTCCATGGGACTTGTCGCTGCAATCTGCTTCCAAGTTCTGAGCCTAACCTCCATTCTCAATGGATCATGGTCCTGGAAAGGCTGAAGGATGTCTCTCGTTTCCTAGGGGACCATATTTCTATTACTAGTGCTATGGGCCCAACTGATTCCATCACAGTAGTAAAGAAGCGAAGATCGACCATTCTAAGGTTAGGATCAAAAAGGAGCTTGGAATCGAGAAATCCATCAGCTCGGCATCTGTAATCTCCTCTGAAAAACTTCCTACGATTAAGCTAGGCTACCAAAATTCTAGATCAAGTCCTTAAAGACTTCTGCTAGGGGGCGCCGACGTGTCCCATGCCATAACTAAAGGAGAGATTACCCATTTTGACGGTGATACTCCTAAAGAGCAGAAGACCAATGGCGAACAAAAGCATAAGATCCGCACTAGCAGCTCTGGTTAAAAGGCCCATAAGAGAAGACCAAATAGATGATTCCTGTAGCTTGTGGGTATGGTATCTTGTGTCGTATAGTGTCTTTATATTGGAAACAGGCCGTGTTTGTTAGGGAATGACCCTCGTTACCTTTATACATAAAAAATTATAGCAATGAAGAATCCTGTTCCTTTTATTTTCATGCATTTTTTATATTGTGCCTGCTAATAAATAACAACCTGCATATATAATACAACTGCTCATCCTGCAATTTTATTATATTATATATGTCTGTTTATATGCAATGTGCTTGTAACTGCAACTCTGCTCATATAAATAAAATTCCTACAATTTCTTAGGCTATATGATGATGTGGTCTAGTCGCTTAGGTGTTTTTCTTGGTGAGACGGGACCATCATTTAACCAACTATGTGGTTATTCATGTTTATATGTTACTGTTGTGAACTAAATCCTGTTGGCGGACCCAGTTTTTTCCAAATGCCAGACCCCCAGGCATTAAAGGGAGTTAAATATTGTGGGGGCAAATTATTCATTTTCCTTAAGTTCGATTATTGTCTCCCCTTCCTAATCTTGGATTGAGGGAGTCTGATAACACATGTTATGGATTCTTGACCATTATTGCCTATCCTCGGCCAAAGACGTCCTGCTATACCACTAGAGTAGTCACAGAAATCCAATTGGCACCCTAGTTCCTTTCGCTTGGAACAGGTGGCTTAACTCCTTGATTTCAAGCATCCCTTACTGTTGCTTGCCTCCGGGCAACAACCCTTACCTGATAGTCAGGATCAATTCATCCGATTGAGCTTCGCATAGTTGTCCTTTTATCCGTTGTCAATCTCTGGGCAACATCTAATTTCTGAAAATCAGGGCCGAATTACACTATCAACCCCTAAGTGTTTTTCCCTCTTGACATCGCCAATCTCTAGGCAACGCCAGATTCCTGAAGATTGGGGTTGAATTTTCTAATTAACCCTTAGACAACTTTTCCTTTATGATGTTGCCAATCTCCGGACAATGTCAGATTCCTAAAGGTCGGGCCCGAATTATTGGATTGACCCTTAAGTAGTTCTTTTTCTGACATTTCCAATCTTTGGACAATGCAAGATTCTTGAAGGTCGGGGCTGAATTATCAGATCGACCCTAACTTGTTTTTTCCTTTCTGACGTTGGCAATATCTGGGCAATGCCAGAATTCTAAAGGCCGGGGTCGAATCATCTAATCGATCGCTAAGTAGTTCTTCCTAACATTGCAAACCTCTGTGTAATGCCAGATTCCTAAAGGTCAAGGTCGAATTATCCTATCGACCCTTAAGTGGTTGTACTTTTGACGTCGACTATCTCTGGGCAATGCCAAATTCATGATGATTGGGGGAATCTTTACCTAATTGTACTGCTAATCGTGCAGCACATAATTTTTGCTTGTGTGAACACAGTTCCATCGTTCATAAAGCTAATTATATATATATATATATATATATATATATATATATATATATATATATATATATATATATAGACACACACATACGAGCGTTACAGCACGCGTATCGCGCGTGATGAAGACACATGAATTGTTTTTCTATAAATTGCCTTTTTTTATACGTTCAAAAGAAAATGATTTCCATAAACATTTAGCCATATTTTTGTGTTGAATCATACATAGTTTATTTGAATTTTTATTTCTAGGTTGCAATTATAATTTTTTTAAGTTTAATTTTTTATTTATATTGTTAATAATATAAATGAATTTGTAAAGTAATTTATTTGTTAGATCCCATTTTTAAGTAATATTAAGACATGGTCAATATTTTTAGAGGAAACATTGAATTTGTAGAGAAAACTTAATTGTTAGATCCTATTTTTAAGTGATGCTAAATCTTACTAATAATATCTGTAGAGAGACATTTTTGGTATCTCATGCTGATGCTAAAAGAGTGCGATGATAAATATATTACAACTATTAATAAAGAAATACATATAAGGGTATTTTTGGACCTTCGCGGTCGGATCAAAAATTGTGTTTTTATTTCGACTATTATAAAGCATTACGGCACGCACTTCATGCATGAGTTGTTCTACAAAATGTATATGTTTCAAAACACTCAAAAAAATGATTTCCAGAAATATTTAGTCGTATTTTGCGTTGAATTCGTGCATGATTTGTTTGACTTTTTATTTTTATGTTTCAGTATCTAATTTTTTCTGGTAGTTTGAATTTATATTTATGTTATTAGTTAATAAAGAAAGAATTTGTTAAGGTATTTGTTTTGTTATATCCTATTTTAAAGTGACATTAAGATTTGATTATATTTGAGCGTTATGAATTTGTAAAAAAACTATTTATTAGATCCTATTTTCAAGTGATATTAAAGTTTATTAATATTTGTAAAGGCACGTGTTGAATTTGTAAAACGAGTTTATTTATTAGATCCAATTTGTAAGGGATTTGGTAACTTATGTAGATGAGCGTTAAATTAGATATGAGTAAAGGATATTTTTGGAAGTTTGCAGTTGGACCAAAAGTTTGCACTTCCAAGCCAACTATTAATAAAGGTATATATTAACGAATAAATTATATATATATATATATATATATATATATATATATATTAATGAACACGTGGCAAGTCCTTTATTATTACATTTCCCTAAGAGTCTACGGTTGGCTTCTTTGCTAAAATAAAATAGGTGAAACTAAACATAAAAGCAACACAGCAAGTTGCTGTTCTATGCTCGTGGAATCGGAACTTCGCCGACCGTAGCTAGCTTGAATGTTCCATCTCCAAGCTTTCGTCAATTGCGTATGAGCCTTCCCAATTTAGATTGAATGCTCCCATACCTAGGAGAAATCTTTTTAGAATGAGATCTCTAACCTCAAAAGTACGATTTTAGACCTTAGCATTAAAGTGTGGTGCTACTCTTCTCTGGTGAGCAACAATCCTTAACTCCAATTATTCATTTTCTTATCAACTAAATCGAGGGACTCGAGCTAGATTGTTTATTTTTGGATCAAAATGCCTTTTTCGATGACAAGGTACTTCCAGTTCAGATGGATCATAGCTTCCAATCCATAAGCAAAAGTAAACGGTGAGTGTCCAGTTGTTGATTTGTGGATTGTTCTATAAGCCCATAATGCCAGTGGAAGATCACGACCCAATTGCTTTACCTTAGACTAATCACTTCTTTAAGGTAGACTTGATGGTTTTGTTCACTGCCTTTACTTGGCTATTTGCTTGCAGATTTGCTACTGTCAAGAAGGCTTTCTTGATTCTATACCTTTTGTAGAAATCCTTGAACTCTGTACTTTCGAACCGAGTTCCATTGTCCATGATGAATTTCTAGAGCACTCCGAACCTGCAAATAATGTTATTTTTCATGAATTTAATTACCTTGTTTCATTATGATGTGGCAAGCAGTTCCGCTTCAGCCCATTTGCGACTATTGCATATTTAGCTTCTCCCTTTACGGTCGGTAGCCATCTGATGAGATCAATTCCCTAAACCGCAAATGACTATGGGTTAACCATTTGCGTTAGTTCTAAAGATAGGGCTCTCTGGATTTTCGCAAATCTCTAATAATGGTCGCACCGCTTGGTGTAATCAACTACATCTCAGTTTACTGTTGGCCAGAAATATTCATAGCAAAGTATCTTCTTTGCCAAAATCTTCCCCCAGTGTGATCACGACAGTTGCCCTTGTGGATTTCCTTAAGTATCTTCTTAGCCTTATCCTTGGTTATACAGTAAAGCAAGGGATTAAGAATCATCTTCAGTATAATACTCCTTCTTGCATCATGAACCAAGGTGCAACCTCTATTCATTCTTGGCTCTAGGGAGGATTCCTTTGAGCAGATATCCATAATTGGAGTCATCCATGACTTTCCCTCTTCCGCGATCTCCAGAATCCAGTCAATGCTTGGAGCTATTAAAAACTCCACTAGAGCCAAGTCCGTCATCTATGCTTCCCTAGAGCTAGCTAGCTTTGCCAATGAATTGCCTTTCATGTTCTCCTCACCGGGGATGTGCATAATTGTGTAGTGCTATATGTTTTCCAACAGTTCCAGCGCTTTTTCAGGTAAGGAGCAAGTCTCGCTCCCTTAGCCTGATATTCCTTTCTTACTTGATAAATTATTAGCTGGGAATCATTGAACATTGGTAGCATCTTTATCGCCAATTCCTTTGCTATCCTCTATCCCGTTATCAACACTTCATATTTACTTCGTTATTAGTTGTGGGAAACTCTAGTTTTACATGCATAACAGACAAATCATTCTTTTGGAGTTTCGAGCACTACTCCTACTCCCGAGTTATATTCGTTTGAAGCACATCTACAAACAACTTCCAATAAGAAACTGTGACTCCATCATCCTCCTTCTCACCTTCTCGCATGTAAACTCGGCGATGAAGTCCACCAAGCCTGCTTGTTTATCGTTCTCTTTGGATGGTAAGTAATATCATGCTAGCTTAACTCCATATTTCGCTTCAGCAACCTCCCCGAGATCTTCGGTCGGTATAACACCTGCTTAAGAGGACGATCTATCAGTACTTTGATTAGATGGTCTCAAAAATAAGGTCGTAGCTTCCTCAATGCGATCAACAAGCAATATGCCTGTTTTTCCAACTTTGAGTAGTTCTTTTCAGCTCTTATAAATCGCTTAATGATGTAGTAGATCGGTCTTTGGATCCTTGCCACCTCACGTACTAGTGCTACACTTAATGCATTAGCGGACACTACTAAATCATCCCCATCTAGCAGTTTGGATAATATCGATGGTGTATCCATATGCCTCAACAATTCCTTAAAGGCCTTTTGATACTCCTTATTCCATTCAAATTTCTTCTTTACCTTCTTGAGCGCTTTGAAGAAGGGTATGTATTTACCCATCACCTTCGAGATGAACCGACTCAAAGTAGCAACCTTCCTATTTAAGCTTTGTAATTCCTTTTTCATTGTTGGAGCCCTTACATTCCTCAAGGCATCAACCTACTCTGTATTGGTTTCGATGCCCTTCGCATTAGCAATAAATCCCAGAAACATTCCCGATGCCACTCCAAAAGAACATTTTAATGGATTTAATTTCATTCGGTATTTTTGTAAAACCTCAAACATCTTAGAAAGGTAATCCAGATGATTTTGGGACACTCGTGACTTCACAAGCATGTCATCCATATATATCTCCATTGTGTGTCCGATTTGATTCTTGAACATATAATTTACCAATCTTTGGTTATAAAGCTAGCATTCTCCTGTATATGCATCAAAATCTGGCTATAGCCTGAATAAGCATCCACAAATGAAAGAAACCCACATCTTATAGTTTCGTCTACCGGCTGGTCAATCCCGAGAAAAAGATAGTTGTCTTTTGAGCATGCCTTATTCAAATCCGAGTAGTCCATACACGTTCTCCATTTACCATTAGATTTCTTAACCAACACAAGATTGGATACCTAATTAGGGTATAGAAAATCATGAATAAAGCCATTTGCCATCTGCTTGTCAACTTCTTTTTTCAATGCAGTGGATCGCTTCAGATCCAGATCGCACCTTTTCTATTTTACTAGCATAAACTTTGGATCAATATCCAGTGCGTGACACGCTATCTCCAACAATATCTCGCACGTATTTGAATGCATCCATTCGTATACATCCAAATTTCCTTAGAGGAAATTAACCAATTCCTTCCTTAAGCTTGCATTGAGCTGAGATCTAATCTTTAGGACCTAAGTAGGGTCATCCATGTCAACTAGAACATTCACCATCAGCTCAGCTAACGCTGATCGCCCTTCCAATGACTTTTTCCCAAGATCCATAGCCTTATCAAACTTGTTATGGTTCTCGAGCCAGGGTCCAGACTTTAGTTTCTATGCTTGCGAATTCTGAATGCGAAGAGTTTTCTCCATATTCTTACCTTTTTCACATCGCTTTGCTTCTCTCGGTTCCGCAAATGACATTCCCTTCCAACGCTATGGTCTCCTTTTGCCGATCTAACCCCATTTTCTATGGGGAACTTCATTACCAAGCACCAAGGAGCTAGTGCGAGGGACAATCATCCCAAAAAGGCATAATATGCCAAGTATTTATCCACGAGAACAAATTTCTTATTCTGGATTATCTAGCGATCTCCTTTGCCCAATTCCATAGGTAAATCAATTATCCTAATTGCCTGTTTCTCTTTACCTGTAAAGCCTTGAATCTTAGTTTTACATGCTATAACCTCATTCATAATGATCTTCATCTGATTGAATGCTCTCCCGAATAGTATGTTTACAAAACTTCAAGTATCCACCAAGACCCATCGAACTGTCGCCGGTCTGATTACAATTTTTACCACCATAGGTTTGAAAGTTTGTGCTTCGACTCCATTTGTATCCTTATTCCCGAATACGATATCATCGGTTATCATCCTTTGCTTATTAATCAAATATCCGTCTTCTACGGTAAAGTTATCCTTTTATTGTAGTGAGCTCATGTGCCACTCCATTTACCCTTAGCTTTTCTCCACTAGGTGAAGTCCTCTAGTTATGGTGTTGATAATCAACTTTCCATTGTCTCGCCTGGGATCTTCTTCACTTAGTCGAGGTTGATTCCCTTAGGCAAGCAGCTTTGGGAGTCTTGGGACTTGACTACCTTGCTAAGATTCTGCTGTACTATTGGAGATTTTTTTTTCATTATCAGTTATTCAATAAAGTCCTTCAAGTTTTGGCACTAATTTGTGTTTTTTCCATTGGTTTCATGGAAATGACAATACTTCCCTGAGCGCTTTGGCTCATTGGTCACCTCTCTCCTTAGTGGCCTTTTATACCATTCCATCCCTTGCGTAGCAAGGTGTATGTTCTCTAGTGCATCATTATAGGTGTATTATTTTCCGGTCTCATGTATCTTGGGTGCTTGTTTCTCTTCTTACACCTACCACCTAAGCCTTGATTCGTTTTTTTTCGATTGTTGGAATTTCCAGTATTAGCTACTACGTTTCCAGAGCTCCTTCCATCTTGATTAATCGCCAGTTGCTTGAAATAACTTCCTTCGAGTGCCCATCATCTACCTTTCAGTTCGCTAAACCTGCCTCTTTTGACGATAGAAACCGATTAGCTTTCTAATGGAACTTCCAATAGTTGTAGGTTGTTTCATTATAAGCCACCACCCAAAGTCCGCATCTAGGTTGTATAAGTCAGACCAAGGCCATAAAAACCAAGTCTTATTTTAGATTACTCGCCTCTGTAATAGTAATATTGAATTGGTTTAAGAACCCCTTCAGTGACTCCTTAGGTCCTTGAGATAGACGTGCTAAGGACATGACATCCTTAGGTTGGCCTTGTGAAGCCAGAACCGCTCTAAGAATTTCTTAGCCAATTCATTGAAAGTCAATAAGGTTCTCGACATGAGCTTGATGCACCTTATCTATAAAAATCCTTTCAAGAAGATAGGAAAACACCTACAGTGAGCAACATTCGTTCCTCTACCATTATGCATATGCCATTCATACTTAAATAAGTGATGCCTAGGATTAATGGTCCCCTTATATGACCGCATTGTTGGCGTTATAAACTTTCTGGGATATTCTTCTCTTAGAATGTTTCCCGTAAAAAGAGTTTTGCTTAATGTGGAACCCCAATCCTCATTCTTTCTACCTCTATATTCCTCAACCAACTATTTGACCATATCTGCAATACACTCCTCGTTGGCATGGTATTCTAAAGGTCGACTATCAAGGGTTGTGTCGAGAGTTGGACTCTACGAATAGTCTTGATTTGCAAGTTAACATCTAGGTCCTCCAGCCTTCGAGTGAACCACTCCTTCAGTCTTCCTTTGATGCCCGGTTGGTTCTGCTGCAACTGTTTGAACTCAAACATAATTAACTCAAACATCTGATTCATGATCATCATCGTCAAGCCGGAGATCATCTCAAGTCTGACAAATTCAAAGCTTTGGTTTCCTTCCTCCTTTGTTACCTAAAAAACCTCTCAAAACCAAGACGATTTCTCTCGGTATAGAGTTGTTTCCTTTTATAGGGAAGGTCCTGATTTCCTCCAGCAATTTTACCCTTCTATTTATGGTACCATCTCGCCTATTCTGATTGGAAATAGTTGAGTTCTCTTCTTCAGCTTTGGCAGGTGAAACTTCTCTTCTATTCCTCCTTGTTCTCTGTGGTTGTTGGATAAATAGTGCCATGCTAGCATTTATCTTCTCTATCAAAACAACCAATTTCTGGTTTAAATCCTACATCATTTTATCAAGCTCAACCTTTGTAACAATTTCATATTGAGCAAATGAGCATGGTATTGCCTGCTAGTTTCCTACTTCAATTTGGCGGGTATTCTCTTCACTTTCATGAACCACCGTTCCATATGATCGTCCCCTTCTAAAGGCTATTGATTTCTATCAGCAAGTTTAAGAATCTCTAAAGTAAATATTTCGTATCTAACCATTGGATCTCTCTAAACCCAAAATAGCAAGCTAGATCTGATTTTGAGAATCAAGCTTCTTAGTGAAAGCACTAAAATGTTGGTGCCAAAAATGGCACAACACCCAAAAACTTGTTAAAACATGTAGTCTTGTAGAAAATATAAGAAATACAGTAAAAACACCAAGGTTAATAGCGGTTCAGCAATCTCTGTCCTACGCCCACTATTGTCTTTATTCATTACTGATTTAAGAGAGAGTTTAAGAGGATTAATTTAAGAAAGAGTTTAAGAGGATAAAGAGATTTAGAAATCATAAGTATGAAGGATTGACAGGTTCTTAAGCTTAGAACTGCCAGTAATGTTTGCTCTGGTGACTACTATAAAGGAAGATAGATAATGAAGAAGGAATAGTTCCAAGAAAATTCTTATCTTGGTTGCTATAGGGTATATATTTATAGAGGAATTTGCCAGTAGACTTGGAAGCTCATGAAGATGATGGTTCAAATCCATGTCCAAAGGTACAGAGGAGTCAAAGTTGGCCTAAATCCTCATAAAATCCTTTTGGTATGGAGAGAAACCTCTCGGTACAGACTGCTTTATATGGGAAAACCCTTCCCTTCTTAATATGTTTAATCTTCCTATCTCCAATATATTGCTTTCCAAATGCTTTTCCTTGAAGGTGGAGTTTTTTCTTATAACCTTTTTCATACCGTTTGTCCTTTCATGCTTTCTTTGCTTTCTTATTGAGAATCCTTTAGGTTTCTCATCTATTCCATAGGAAACATACTTCAAGGAAATTACCTGATATGGCACTTTGTAACAACCCGCATATTTATCGATTATATATTTAAATATTTTATTTAAATATTTCACCGTTCATCGGATTTTGGTCCGAAAAGCTACTTTGTGCAAACAGTCGAATTGGGACTCGAGACCACCCCCATTGAGTTCAAAATGACGTTTGCGACCTTTTTGAGTATAAGCTTCGATATGTTTGGAGAAAGTTGAATTTTGCTACTTTTCACTTAGGGTTTTGGTTTGGGCTGAGCCCACTTATGTATTCAGTCCCAACCCCACTCCAACTCTTCATTACTTCATTTCTAATTCCTAACTCTTCAAGCTTTCAACAATGGTGGAAGAGAAAAAGAATTAGGAAATCCTAAGCCCTAGTTTCCATTCGCAAATCCATCTCCTAGCTCCAAAGTTCAAGAGAACCCATTGGTAAGCTTCATCTTCTTCTTCTCCAACTCATTCTCTCTTTGATTTCAGAAATTTCCTAAACCTAATTTAGGGAATGTTTCTCTTTTAAGCTTAGATTCAAGCTTGTTGAGTTGGAATTGAAGAGTGCTTGTTCTTGCCATTGCTTCATAGCATCTTCTTCATTCGTTTGGGTTCAAAGGTGAGATTTTTAATCTCACATCTATGCTTATAATTCTCTTCTATTGTTAGGTATGAATTCCTAACACTTATTCATGTGCATTTGATTTTGATTTGGATTGCTTTTGTGAATATTCCAATTTTTAGTGTTTTGAGTTCAATTCGTTAAAAATCCTAACTTTGATGTTTGAACATGTTTTTGGTGATGCATCGAGGAGCATATAGGGCCGGATAGTCGATTGGCATAAACCCTTAGAGCCGTTGCTCGTGCGATTGCAATTTGATCGGAATTTGCACCTCCTTTGTAATAGGGTAGGAAGTGCAAGTATACAGGTTCGGCCGACCGAGCCCCCTGGGCCGGCCGACCTGTAGTCCACGCACTTCCTGCCTCTGTTTGGAAGTGCTGGTTACAGGCTTCGGCCGACCGAGCCCCCTGGGCCGGCCGACCGAGCCCCCTGGGCCGGTCGACCGACCTGGTGCCCCGAGCACTTCCAACCCCTGGTTCGGTCGACCGACTCAGGGAGTCCGGTCGACCGACCTGCTACTTTTTGCCAGATTAGCCTATATTGCTAATTCGTTTGAATATCCAACTTTAATCGATTCGTGTTGTCTCCCTTTTGTTGTTGTCATTTATTATCGACTTTGATGACCTTTTCTTTGGGAATTTTAGATATATCCACTTTGATGGATTTTATATCGATTTCTTTGGATTTTATTCACGTCTTCGAATGTGAATTTTTATGGCCGGTTGTTTCTACAATCTTCTTTGTGATTTGTCACTTTAAAAATATAAAGGTTTTCTATACTAGTAGTAAATATCAAAACTCTTTCTTCAAATGATTTCAACACTATTTTATAACAAAGCTCGTTTTCTCAAACCGATTTCCAATCTACTAGTATATACAAACCTTTACCTCACTTGTATGAGAAATCTAATTAAACGACTTAGTAAAACAAGTGGTATGAAACGCTTGCGTTTACTTCGTCAGTTAATTCTTGGACTTGTTCGATCGAATCTCTTGTGACAATTTTCTAGTGGAGATCTACAATTTGTTCGTAAATATTTAAGTTAAGCTAGTGGTTATGGGACATGAAGCGAAGCTCATATATTTACTAGCTTATTGTAATTGACACTTCTCTTTGATCATGACGATCATCTTTGTGGTTTAAACTAGCAATGTGCGATGTCTCTTTGTCTATGTGGAGGACTGTTCCTCATTTTATTGAGTTTCGTCTCATTTTATACATGGGTCGTACCTTTCTAGGTGCGTCGATGTTTATTTATGCATGGGGTGTACCTTTCTAGGTGCATCGATGTTTATTTACTTTGTGGAGCAATCGACTCAATAAGTCGGGACATGGGGCGTATCTTTCTAGGTGCGTCGATGTTCGTCTATGCATGGGGCGTATCTTTCTAGGCGCGTCGATGTTCGACTTTGCATAGGGTGTATCTTTCTAGGTGCACCGATGTTAGACATTACATGGGGTGTATCTTTCTAGGTGCATCGATGTTTATTTATGCATGGGATGTATCTTTCTAGGTGCATCGATGTTTATTTGTGCATGGGGCGTATCTTTCTAGGTGCGTCGATGCTAGAGCATGGGGCGTATCTTTCTAGGTGCGTCGATGTTCGATTGTTCATGGGGCGTGTCTTTCTAGGTACGTCGATGTCCAGTTTGTGGGATTGGCCATCCTTTTTATTGTGATTTGGTTCATCGGATGTCCCGCTGTACGACGTCGTTGTTCCTTTTTATTGTGATTTATGGATTTCGTGTGTTGATTTCTGGAATTTATGTTTCACCAACTTTTACGATGGGCATTGATATATATGTCATTTATTGTGGCTTGGTGAATGAAATTAGGAGTATGACATTCCTTTTTATCTTGAGTAGATTATTGTGATATTGATTAATCTCTTGTTGATTTTCAATTACTTATTTATCACAGCTTGGCATTGTGATTATTATATGTTTATGTCATATCTCTTATTATATATCACTTCATCTGATATTTATAGCTAGACTGATCCGTTTATTATTTTCTTCTTAAATAATACTCGGGTCAGACTGAGATATTACAGGTGCTTCCTCATGGCTTCCTATCTGGAACCATCCTCTGACTTTTGGCTAACTACTTAGATTAGTAGTTTATTTTGTTGTATACACTTGAGATTTAGACTCATAGATGTATTCTTTTGTATAGCACGTGTTGCTATTCTTTTGTATTATTGTGGATCTTTTTGACCACTACTCTGTTATACACTTTCTTGTGTTAGTGTAATATTCATATCTATTTCCGCCTTTGTGATATGAATTGTCTGTGACTGATTTGTGTTATGTTTATTTCTATATTTGTTTCCGAGGTCCTTTATAGCCACTGTGTGGTAGCTTTGTGTTCGTATCGGTATGTCGGAGTTCCTCTTGATAAAGAAATGCATGTTATACTATCTGACATATCGGTGCTCACGCAAAGCAATTACACGGATGGTCGCTCCTCAACAGCCTTATTCTCCGTGCTAGTTGACAGCATTACACCGTAGTGTTCTTGGCTAGCGTGGGTATAGAGGTGGGGCGTCACAGCTTGGTATCAGAGCCAAACTTCGAAACAATGTAGAATAATTTAACAAGGATCATCGTCCTAAGTCCATCTTAGGAGTCGTGCTTTAGGATTTAATTCGAGTCTTCGTACCGATTCATCCTATTTTGTTTATGATTCCTTGTTTTATCTATCAAGATTGCTTGATATTCATTTGTGAATAACCTTCTTCTTCTTCCTTCTTTCTTTCTTAAGGAAGAGAAATGGTTAGACCAGGCCGCCCCAGCGCCGGTCAATCTAGTGCTACTTCCCAAGATGGAGTTTTTATGTCTGCTCAACAACTTTTGGATCTTGTAAAGAATCAAGAGTTTATCTATGCTTTGAGTAAGAACCCCAAAATGGTTCTACCTTTGAAACTTGAAGTTTCTTTCAATCAGCTTGTGGATGTTACTCTTCTTCATAGAGAGGTTGGTAAGGGAAGTGTTTGTGGTATTGGGACTTTCAAGAAGATGCATATTAAGTTCAAGAGCCTTAATCCCAATAAGAGAGTGAAGCAAACTACTTTTGTAGCAAAGACTCCAATCCCTAATCGTGGAGGATGCTACAATTTTAATTCTAAGGAACACTATGCGAATATGTGTCCAAAACCCCATTCTTGTCGCTATTGCAAGAAACCGGGTCATCTTTTATCTGCATGTCCCAAACTTTTGAATAAGGACATGAGAAAGCTAAATATTGTGCAAACCCCTAGCAACACTTCTCGTGGTCAAGGTATTTCTCATTTAATCCTTGATTACATTTATTTTGTGATCTTCTTATTTGAGTTCTTTTTGATATAGGTTTCATCTCATTATTTTTATATCAAAAGAACTTGTCGATTCTTTTTCTTTGAATATTTTGGGCTTGATGACTTCTTTGAGAATTGTGAATCCGGATGGTAGATCTGCAACACTCAATTTGCTTTTTATTGATGTCGAAATTATTTTATGAGACTTTTCTTTCCGAGCCGATTTACTTAGGCTTCGGAATTGATTTTTTGAAAGGATCGGCTTAATCATTGTGAAGCCCATATCCTATTTTTCGAGTGGACTATTCATCTTCGACATTTTCAATCTGTTAAGCAGATTTCTATTTTTCCTTTATGATTTTGATTCCAACTTGATGGCATCATTTTATTCCTTAAGCCCACTTATAAGGAAAGTGTTATTTCTCTCATTCATGTAGTTTGAGAAATTTTTCGATGTTTTTGAATTTGTGTTATCCCATTTTTTGGTCAAAAATGGAATATCAACAAACTGGCAAGGAATGATGGATGTCGGGATTGAAAATCGATTGGAAGCGAGGCAAGAGTTCGTTCGGTATTCGAACTCCACCAGGTTCATTCGGCATTCTCGGATCCGAAGGCTCATTCGGCATTCTCGAATATGAAGGGATCATTCGGCATTCTATAAGCTCCATTCGGTAGTACCCTCACCGAACCACCACCTCTCCACGCCACTGCCGAATCACCCCTGCCTCCATTCCACTGCCGAATCACCCTTGTCTCCACTACCTACCGAACCAACCATACCGAACCAGCTGCCGGACTAACTACTGCCGAACCAACCTCCTCTACCTACCATACTACCGAACCAACCACCAGTCCAGCTCCATCTCCACGCTACCACCGGTCCAACCTACCACCGAACCCCTATCTCCACTACCTGCCGAATCACCCATGTTACCACTCACCGTCGAACCAAGACGCTGCCGAACCAGAATGCTGCAAGGCCAGATTGCATCAGCCCAAGCCCACCAGCAGCTATATACATCCAAGACCTCCGCCCCCAGCCTCACTCTATAAATAGAGGGGCAGGGGTATAACAATGGGAGAGAAGTTTGAGAGCTCAAACCTGGAAGGAACTTTCAAACAACTTTCATACACTTGTACTACAAGCTTTGTACTCGTAATCGGATTGGAAAAGGAGAATAACATATAAAGTGGACGTAGGCACATTTTGGCCGAACCACTATAAATCTGTGTGTCTTTTACAGTTCAGTCCCTGCTTTTTACGTATTTGCATAAGCCACCTAAATCATTACGAACAACATAAAATCAACTAAATCATACAACTTGGAGTTGTTTGCCCATCTTTTGTGCAAACGTATTTGGGTTATTTGCTGAGATCTGTGATTTGTATTTGAATATCGCTGATTTATATTCATACACTGGTGCTTTCACGGTATTGGGTGTTTGTGACCATTTTTTACGCAAACATTTTGGTGCTTTCACTGAGAAGGACCAGCACCCGCTACATCGATAGAAGTTTGGATTTGGAAGACAATGACTAGGCAAAACAGTAGAAGGCTAAGGGCTGAGAGAAGCCAACAAGGAGGAAGTCAACAAGCATCCTCCGGAGGTGAGGAAGGACCGGCTTCGATCTACATAACCCGGGATGAAATGGAAGCCATAACAAATTCACTGCAAGAGATGTTGTTGAAAAGTCAACAGGAAATGATGCAAACTTTCTTGGAGCAAATGAGAGCTGCAGGGATGCAGAACTTAGGAACAGCTACAACGGCTGTGGATGCAGGACAAGAAGCTAGGGTTACGGAACCCAATGAAGGACAGGATACGGAGCCAGGTGGCAATCAACAAGGGCTTGGGGGCAGGCCCACATGATTCAACACAGGAGAACCTTTGGAAGGAGTTCAACAGGCTAGAACCAACGTTGCTACTAACGAGCTACACGAAGAGTATGTACCGGAGTTCCCTCGGGGGCAACCTCCGACAGACAACGGTGGATTGGTAGATATAATCAGGAAGACCGTGCGAGGTGGTTTGACCAACGGAGACTTGGAAGGAGTAAACAGGAGTCCGTTCACTCGGGAAATAAGGATGGCTCAGAATCCACCTAAGTTCAAGCTACCTAGCATGGAGGTATACAATGGCAAGGAAGACCCTACAGATCACTTGATGAGATACACCAGACACATGGAGGTGCTGGGGGCATCAGAGGAGGTGATGGCTCGATGCTTCCCTTTGTACTTGACGGACTTAGCTGCGATGTGGTTCAGGCAGCTGGAAGAAGGATCTATCAGGACTTGGAGGGAATTGGTGGAAAGGTTTTTGGGACAGTTTTGGGTTCATGTCAAGAGACCGAAGAACGTGATGACATTGACATCGGTAAGGCAAAGGATGGATGAATCGCTTAGAGCTTTTCTAACTCGATTCAGTGCCGCAGTTGCTTCGGTGGATCGGCCCGATCCATCGATGGTTTTAATGGCAGCAGTATCAGGAGTCAGGGAGAACTCGGATTTCAAGGTATCTCTGATACGAGATCCCCCACGGAATCTCGACGAATTCTTTCATGAGGCAGAAAGGTTCCTTTGACAAGAAGATGCGAGTACGGATTTAAAATTGAAAAAGGTTAATGCAGTTGAGGTGGGAGGACCATCCAGCAATGGTTCGGATAAAGACAAAGGAAAAAGGAAGTTGGACGGTGATTCTGGAAATGCTAGGAAGAAATGGAAGGATCCAAAGTTTTCCACATACACAGGATTGAACGAGACACTGGAGCGGATATACCTGGATACTCGAAATCGCCTTCACTACCGGAGGCCGGCTAGGAGAGAACCAACAGAACGGGAAAGGACATCGGGAAGGCACTGTCTCTTCCATGATTTGGATGGACACGACACCAACAGCTGCAGGCACTTAAAGGACATAATTGAGGAGCATGTGAGGAATGGACAGCTGCCACAATATGTTGGACCTCGGAATGCAACAGCGAGGCAGGAGCAACCGCCGCCTGCCTCAAGCTACGATGGTGGGAGGCCCAGGAATGATGGTCGGTTGATCGTCCCTTGACCAGGTTAATATGAAATAAGTAGCAAACTATTGGCAAGCAACCAAGTCATTTACACATGTACGGGGACGGAGATGGCCCCTAGGCATGCTCTGAATGATAATAAGCTGCGATGCTATGGTTTGTGAAATTTATCTTTTGCTTTTGGATTGGACACTGCTTTTCTTTTTGGTTTTCGGTTTTGGAGCTTGGATTGAGCTCCTGGTTTTTCTCGCCTTTTGATTTGGATTTTCCTCTGGATGATTATTTTCAACTTTGGATGCTGATTTGGATTTCTAGTTTTCTGGTTTTGGATTTGGATTTTGAATTTGGATTCTGGATTTGGATTTTCGGATTTGGATTCTGGATTTGGATTTTGGATTTGGATTTGGATTTTGGATTGGATTTTGATTGGATTTTTATCTGATTTTTGATAAACGGTCGTCGGGTATGGATTATGCCTGGCAAGGGGTGAGTCGCTTTGCCCGAACGTGGTAAATTGACTCATTCAGGTCGTCGAGTATGGACTATGCTCGGCAAGGGTCCGGAGTGACCAGGATTCGGCCTAGGACTTAGGCCCTATATTATCAATTGTTATTTTCAGGTCGTCGAGTATGGACTATGCTCGGCAAGGGTCTGGAGAGACCAGGATTCGGCTTAGGACTTAAGCCATGGCATTGTACAGTGCCCAGGGACACTGGGCCAAGGTCGTCAAGTGTGGATTACGCTTGGCAAGAACTCGGAGAGGTTAGCTCAACGTCCAGGGACACTGGACCAAGATCGTCAAGTGTGAATTGCGCTTGGCAAGAACCCGGAGAGGTTATCTCAACATCCAGGGACACTGGACCAAGGTCGTCAAGTGTGGATTACGCTTGGCAAGAACTCGGAGAGGTTAGCTCAACGTCCAGGGACACTGGACCAAGATCGTCAAGTGTGAATTGCGCTTGGCAAGAACCCGGAGAGGTTAGCTCAACATCCAGAGACACTGGACCAAGGTCGTCATGTGTGGATTACGCTCGACAAGAACACGAGGAGGCTAGCTTAACGTCTAGGGACACTGGATCACGACCGTCAGGTGTGGATTGCGCTTGGCAAGAGCCTGGAGAGGTTATGGATTTGGATATCGACCCAGAGAGGTCCTGGATTCGGTTATTGGCTATTGGATAAGGATGGTTCGGGGCTCGGTTGTCGAGTTCGGATGGACATGGAATTGGCTCAAGCTTTGGTTATTGGATTTGGAATTGGATATCGACTCGGAGCAGTCAAGGATGATCTACTCTGCCGATATGGCTATGGACCTTGGATATTGGATTCGGAACTATTCAAAACACGCCTTGTTATCACAAGGCATGTTTTGGGGGGCAAAGTGTTATCCCATTTTTTGGTCAAAACTGGAATATCAACAAACTGGCAAGGAATGATGGATGTCGGGATTGAAAATCGATTGGAAGCGAGGCAAGAGTTCGTTCGGTATTCGAACTCCACCAGGTTCATTCGGCATTCTCGGATCCGAAGGCTCATTCGGCATTCTCGAATATGAAGGGATCATTCGGCATTCTATAAGCTCCATTCGGTAGTACCCTCACCGAACCACCACCTCTCCACGCCACTGCCGAATCACCCCTGCCTCCATTCCACTGCCGAATCACCCTTGTCTCCACTACCTACCGAACCAACCATACCGAACCAGCTGCCGGATTAACTACTGCCGAACCAACCTCCTCTACCTACCATACTACCGAACCAACCACCAGTCCAGCTCCATCTCCACGCTACCACCGGTCCAACCTACCACCGAACCCCTATCTCCACTACCTGCCGAATCACCCATGTTACCACTCACCGCCGAACCAAGACGCTGCCGAACCAGAATGCTGCAAGGCCAGATTGCATCAGCCCAAGCCCACCAGCAGCTATATACATCCAAGACCTCCGCCCCCAGCCTCACTTTATAAATAGAGGGGCAGGGGTATAACAATGGGAGAGAAGTTTGAGAGCTCAAACCTGGAAGGAACTTTCAAACAACTTTCATACACTTGTACTACAAGCTTTGTACTCGTAATCGGATTGGAAAAGGAGAATAACATATAAAGTGGACGTAGGCACATTTTGGCCGAACCACTATAAATCTGTGTGTCTTTTACAGTTCAGTCCCTGCTTTTTACGTATTTGCATAAGCCACCTAAATCATTACGAACAACATAAAATCAACTAAATCATACAACTTGGAGTTGTTTGCCCATCTTTTGTGCAAACGTATTTGGGTTATTTGCTGAGATCTGTGATTTGTGTTTGAATATCGCTGATTTATATTCATACACTGGTGCTTTCACGGTATTGGGTGTTTGTGACCATTTTTTACGCAAACAATTTGTCTTAGGACTGTCACCTAAGCAATCTTTTGAGTAGTGTTAAGGTCTTTTCAGCTCGACCTTGCCACCGGTTTTCATTTGCTACGAGTTGCGGAACTTAGCATTCCACTTACCGCATTCCGCACTCGTTATGATTCTTATGAATGACTTATTATGTCATTCGGTTTATCCATCTTATTTCATCCATTTTATAAATCGAATATTCTATGAATATTTCGATGAGACCATTCTTGTATTTATTGATTTTGGATGAAAATAGTAATTTAAAAATTTTGCAAATCTTTTTCATAAGATTTATTTATAAGTACATTTGGGTTTTGATTTTAAACGAGCAAAGAATATTCTCAAAACTTTTAAGAGATATTTTCATCATATAGAAGATGATTTTGTGATTGTATTGCCCATTGAGTATTTTAAGAATTCTGGTCGATGCGCTTGATCAACGTTATCGATAAGAATCTCCTAAACGCTTTGATGAGACAGTCAGACACAGTATATTAACTTGAAAATAGTAAAATTTTCTAGAATGATTATTACATAATGATAAATGTAATTTTGAAAGTTTTAATTTTTCAGGAAAGAAGATTATTTAAAAGAAATTCTTTCTTTTCGATACTTTTATTCTTGTGATTCCTGGAGGGGGACCAAGACTTTGCTATTTGTACCGATACTAGTCGTATTGGTTTGGATGCCGTTCTCTTGCAAAGGAGAACGTGCTATCTCTTGTGCTTCTAAATCATTATAGCTTATCGAGACTAGATATGCCACTCATGATCTAGTGCTCGCGGCTATTGTTTTTACTTTTGGAATTTGGCATCATTATTTTTGGGGGAGAAATTTGTTCTCCACCTCGATCATAAATCTTTGGAATATATATTTTCTCATAAGGAACTTCATGTTGACTCGAGTTCCTGGCATTTTGTGATCTTGATATTCTTTTTATTCCCGGAAGGGAAATCGTGTTGCCAATGCGCTTTGTATTAAGCAACAAGTGGTTGATTCTTTGATGTTGTCGGAAGGGAATTATCTCTTTATCAAGTTCATCGAACATTTTGATGTACTTCGTTTTATTGAATTTCATCTCATTTCTTTTTATGGACTCGCGTCTGATGTTCTTTTATGGTGTTCGGTTCATCGGATGTACTGTTATTATACTACATCGATGTTCCGTCCTGATGTACCGTTTGTACTACATCAGTGTCTTTGATTCATTGGATGTACCGTTTGTACTACATCAATGACCTTGCTGTTTGATTCATTGGATGTACCGTTTGTACTACATCAATGACTTGGCTTTTTGGTTCATTGGACGTACCGTCTTTGTACTACGTCGGTGTTCCAAATTATTCGAGTTTCTAGTTTCTCGGGCGTACCGTATTTGTACTACGCCGTTGCACCGGCTCAACTTTATGCTATTCTTGACGTTTTCCATGTCTTTTAACTATGGAAATGCTTTTATGTTTCCGGTTTTATTCTTGAGCCCGGTGTTATTGAAAAATTGAAGTTTCACCAAATTTGACTTTTGAGCAACATTCTATTCGCATCATTGCTTCGGAGGTTGAGCGCCTTCGATATAAAGATATTCTTTTTGATAGAAGTTCAATGGTTCTCAAATCCTAAGGATTTGTCATGTGAAATCTTGAGAATTCATCGAACGAAAAACTTTCGGATTTACTCCTTCGTGCTCTTTATGGTGAACTTCTTGATTCAAATTTTCTTTTGCGTTAATATGCTTCTATGGTTGTTACTTCTTATATTTCCTTCTTAATTATTGCGAGGACGCAATTTCTTTAAGGAGGGGAGTCTGTAACAACCCGCATATTTATCGATTATGTATTTAAATATTTTATTTAAATATTTCACCGTTCATCGGATTTTGGTCCGAAAAGCTACTTTGTGCAAACAGTCGAATTGGGACTCGAGACCACCCCCATTGAGTTCAAAATGACGTTTGCGACCTTTTTGAGTATAAGCTTCGATATGTTTGGAGAAAGTTGAATTTTTCTACTTTTCACTTAGGGTTTTGGTTTGGGCTGAGCCCACTTATGTATTCAGTCCCAACCCCACTCCAACTCTTCATTACTTCATTTCTAATTCCTAACTCTTCAAGCTTTCAACAATGGTGGAAGAGAAAAAGGATTAGGAAATCCTAAGCCCTAGTTTCCATTTGCAAATCCATCTCCTAGCTCCAAAGTTCAAGAGAACCCATTGGTAAGCTTCCTCTTCTTCTTCTCCAACGCATTCTCTCTTTGATTTCAGAAATTTCCTAAACCTAATTTAGGGAATGTTTCTCTTTTAAGCTTAGATTCAAGCTTGTTGAGTTGGAATTGAAGAGTGCTTGTTCTTGCCATTTCTTCATAGCATCTTCTTCATTCGTTTGGGTTCAAAGGTGAGATTTTTAATCTCACATCTATGCTTATAATTCTCTTCTATTGTTAGGTATGAATTCCTAACACTTATTCATGTGCATTTGATTTTGATTTGGATTGCTTTTGTGAATATTCCAATTTTTAGTGTTTTGTGTTCAATTCGTTAAAAATCCTAACTTTGATGTTTGAACATGTTTTTGGTGATGCATCGAGGAGCATATAGGGCCGGGTAGTCGATTGGCATAAACCCTTAGAGCCGTTGCTCGTGCGATTGCAATTTGATCGGAATTTGCACCTCCTTTGTAATAGGGTAGAAAGTGCAAGTATACAGGTTCGGCCGACCGAGCCCCCTGGGCCGGCCCACCGACCTGTACTCCAGGCACTTCCTGCCTCTGTTTGGAAGTGCTGGTTACAGGCTTCGGCCGACCGAGCCCCCTGGGCCGGTCGACCGACCTTGTGCCCCGAGAACTTCCAACCCCTGGTTCAGTCGACCGACTCAGGGAGTCCGGTCGACCGACCTGCTACTTTTTGCCAGTTTAGCCTATATTGCTAATTCGTTTGAATATCCAACTTTAATCGATTCGTGTTGTCTCCCTTTTGTTGTTGTCATTTATTATCGACTTTGATGACCTTTTCTTTGGGAATTTTAGATATATCCACTTTGATGGATTTTATATCGATTTCTTTGGATTTTATTCACGTCTTCGAATGTGAATTTTTATGCCCGATTGTTTCTACAATCTTCTTTGTGATTTGTCACTTTAAAAATATAAAGGTTTTCTATACTAGTAGTAAATATCAAAACTCTTTCTTCAAATGATTTCAACACTATTTTATAACAAAGCTCGTTTTCTCAAACCGATTTCCAATCTACTAGTATATACAAACCTTTACCTCACTCGTATGAGAAATCTAATTAAACGACTTAGTAAAGCAAGTGGTATGAAACACTTGCGTTTACTTCGTCGGTTAATTCTTGGACTTGTTCGATTGAATCTCTTGTGACAATTTTCTAGTGGAGATCTACAATTTGTTCGTAAATATTTAAGTTAAGCTAGTGGTTATGGGACATGAAGCTAAGCTCATATATTTACTAGCTTATTGTAATTGACACTTCTCTTTGATCATGACGATCATCTTTGTGGTTTAAACTAGCAATGTGCGATGTCTCTTTGTCTATGTGGAGGACTGTTCCACATTTTATTGAGTTTCGTCTCATTTTATACATGGGTCGTACCTTTCTAGGTGCGTCGATGTTTATTTATGCATGGGGTGTACCTTTCTAGGTGCATCGATGTTTATTTACTTTGTGGAGCAATCGGCTCAATAAGTCGGGACATGGGGCGTATCTTTCTAGGTGCGTCGATGTTCATCTATGCATGGGGCGTATCTTTCTAGGTGCATCGATGTTCGACTTTGCATGGGGTGTATCTTTCTAGGTGCACCGATATTAGACATTACATGGGGTGTATCTTTCTAGGTGCATCGATGTTTATTTATGCATGGGATGCATCTTTCTAGGTGCATCGATGTTTATTTGTGCATGGGGCGTATCTTTCTAGGTGCGTCGATGCTAGAGCATGAGGCGTATCTTTCTAGGTGCGTCGATGTTCGACTGTTCATGGGGCGTGTCTTTCTAGGTACGTCGATGTCCAGTTTGTGGGATTGGCCATCCTTTTTATTGTGATTTGGTTCATCGGATGTCCCGATGTACGACGTCGTTGTTCCTTTTTATTGTGATTTCTGGATTTCGTGTGTTGATTTCTGGAATTTATGTTTCACCAACTTTTACGATGGGCATTGATATATATGTCATTTATTGTGGCTTGGTGAATGAAATTAGGAGTATGACATTCCTTTTTATCTTGAGTAGATTATTGTGATATTGATTAATCTCTTGTTGATTTTCAATTACTTATTTATCACAGCTTGGCATTGTGATTATTATATGTTTATGTCATATCTCTTATTATATATCACTTCATTTGATATTTATAGCTAGACTGATCCGTTTATTATTTTCTTCTTAAATAATACTCGGGTCAGACTGAGATATTACAGGTGCTTCCTCATGGCTTCCTATCTGGAACATCCTCTGACTTTTGGCTAACTACTTAGATTAGTAGTTTATTTTGTTGTGTACACTTGAGATTTAGACTCATAGATGTATTCTTTTGTATAGCACGTGTTGCTATTCTTTTGTATTATTGTGGATCTTTTCGACCACTACTCTGTTATACACTTTCTTGTGTTAGTGTAATATTCATATCTATTTCCGCCTTTGTGATATGAATTGTCTGTGACTGATTTGTGTTATGTTTATTTCTATATTTGTTTCCGAGGTCCTTTATAGCCACTGTGTAGTAGCTTTGTGTTTGTATCGGTATGTCGGATTACCTCTTGATAAAGAAATGCATGTTATACTATCTGACATATCGGTGCTCGCGCAAAGCAATTACACGGATGGTCGCTCCTCAACAGCCTTATTCTCCGTGCTAGTTGACAGCATTGCACCGTAGTGTTCTTGGCTAGCGTGGGTATAGAGGTGGGGCGTCACACACTTCAAGTACAAGAGTTTTTGTGGGTCCATAGTGGAAAGAAAAGCTCTTGGTACCGAGTAGTTTCTCTTGGTACATAGTGGTCCACTATTCCCCTTGGCCTTTGTAAGTTGTTGAGTGTAGTGTTGTAGTCCTTCTAAGTACGTTCCAAGCTCAAGAGTCATTGCATCTTTGTCTTAACATTATAACTTCCATTGAGAATCTACTTGGTCAAAAAGCTAGTTGACATGATAAGGGGAAGGAATGCCAAGTCAAATTGGAGCGGCGAATGAAATTTCTTCAAGAACAAAGTATAAGGCAGTGAGTTTATCTAAGAACTGAGTATGATATAAATAAGCACTTAAATTTTGTTTATATATCTACTTAGATATAAAAATATTATTTTTAACTAAATTGATGATTTTTGATGGAAGATCATATGAATTGAAATAACTAGAAAACCTTAGGCAATGATTTTAATAATATAATTAACGATGCTTTAGAGGGAAGGTAGATTGAATGAAGTTTACCGTAAAAGCATATAGAATCAGTCTTATGAATATATTTGAATTAACCTGAATGAAACAAAGTGAATCTACATATATAAATGTGAAATCATATAAACATGATTTTATGTGATAGATTTGGATTAATTTGATTTTGAATAAAAAGTGGATCTATATAAATAACTTAGGAATTATTCATATCCGAATTTATGCGAATTTTTTAATTGATTTTAATGAGTAAAATTGAATCTATGTATATGTCCTTCAAAAATTATCTAAATCTGATTCTATCAACTTCGAAGGAAACTAAATATACATAGATGAGCCATTGAATAAGTACGTATAGCTACTGGATAAAACATATAAATGGTTTGATATGATAAAAGTTGAAATTGTACACAGATAACCGTTTAAAATTTGGATTAGATGAATTCAAAGTTTATACTTAAAGTTAGAATAAAAGAACCAAATATAAACAATTAAAATTTAATTAAAACAATGATTTAAACATGATGGAGAAACCCAAGTTCTAGAAATCCAATTGATTGAAATTAAAATTGGTCGACTGCATTTGTTTTGTAAAATTTTGAGAATAACATGGGTCCAACCAACGAGAAAATGGTTTATTTTTAGGTTCAAGCAGTCTACTGTATGGGGCTACCAGCCAACTAAATTCATTTTCAGTTGATTGTTGACTAATTTCTTGGTATGAAGAAAAATTAGGTTACATGAAACTATTCAACTAAATTATTTATCAAATCGACTTAAAACCTATAGGCAGCCCAGGTTAAACTTAGACCTAGTGCAGACTAAGTAAGATAACTTTTAGGAATTTATTCCCAATCCTTTACTTTCTTAAGCTTACATAACTGCATGGAATTGTATGATGCACTGGACTTGTTTAACACTTAACGGCGTTCCAAAGTTCACACTTTATGATGCTGTAAAACGTAATACTTAATGTGGTATGTGATTATATCGCTATTAGATATATTTATAGTTACTGTAGCCAGCTCATCACGTATTTATTTATTTTTGACTACAAAGTAGAGGAAATGAAGATGTCCGCAATAGCAGGATAAGCAAGCGGTTAAGTGGATGCACCTACAAGGGTGTCGTATTGTTGATGACATTTTTATTGCAGGTTGAATTATATAAAGTGTAGGACATGGGCACCAATGAGGTGGTTACTCGATGCTTTAAATTATCATCGAGACTATATGCTCAATGTGTGCGCCTAAGCATTATGAGATATACCCGGTGCGAGTGCAACTTAAATAGTTTACAATTGAGAATGTTTACTTAATGTATATTCAGGAAGTCAACTATTGAGACTGTATACTCGATATATTCCCGGTTTACCCAGTTTCTAGACTTCCAACCTTCAGGTGTAAATCTTTGTAGATCACAATTAGATTTATATGTATTTTAGGTTATTACCCCATATTGTACTAGTTAGGTACTTTGTTAAATACACACACGAAGATCTTTAGGTAGTGTAGATTATAAATGAAAATTTAACTGCCTTTACACCATACCGCTAGTGATATTACTCACCAATTAGACCTTGTTTGGTCCCTTCTATTTTCCCTCTTTATAACTATTACGGGATGATTGGGTAGTAGATGTAGTGAGATTAATATGCATGGAGAAGGTGAATGTGCAACTTGGAGCTACATTTATTACCACATAATCCATATACTTATTTCACTCGTTAGTTATGCATATTATATTTCTATTTAGAGACTTTTATCTAGACATTCCTTATATGGACCACTGTTGTTTGAGATAGTAATAGTTAAGGGTATTTTCAATATATATATTTTATTCCTTCTACTGTGAGATCTTAAATTGTAGAATGTTTTTTAGTTATATTATCTTTGCACCTTGTATAACCTAATAATATGTACTTCTTGGTATAGGCGAGTTCAAAAACTATTTTTGGGCTTTGAGTCCATGAGTCTAGGGGTGTGGATTGTTACAACTGATGAGAATAATTCTTACTTGAATAGTGCTTCACTTCCAATTCTTGAACTCATATCCAACTATTCTCGCTCAATGGATCACCATGCCATTATTTAACCATATTCAAAGCGAAGTATTCACATTAAAGTTCCATAGTGTTCTCAAGTGGAGAAAACTATGTAACATCGTCACCTTGAGATTTTCTATTTGACCTAATTATTATGTACCAACATGAAACACTCAGACAAGTCATTCCATAGCTATTTAATAACTATGAATACATAACCCTTCAGTGCCCCTAACAACCAAGAATAAAACACTATCCAACGGAGTGTTATGCACTTTGGTCTCAATGGATGTATCAATATCCTATCTTGAAGCATCTTGTCAATAATATGTTATTTTACATTGTAATAATTTACTTTTGATTACAACTTCTTTAAGTTATCATCGGACAATATATCATTTAAGGATTTTCTATTTTAATATACTTAAATTAATTACATCATTCATATATCACAATATAACAAGTATAAAATAGAAAACAAACACCTTTTATATCAAACGAGATTTTATTGCATAGTTAATAATATACGATAAATTACATAATTGCCTCTTGACATACCCTTAACTACGTAAATCTCACACTTGCACTTAGGGACAATTTTGGAATCTTAATTGTTTCTCTTCGACTAGTTTGCTCGGAACTGATCGAGCCAACCTCTTTATGAATGAATATGTTATTTTGTCTTAATGATCTACATTGTCAATATACTCTCCCTCCTATATTGATAATCTGCCTTTATCATGTGGAACTTTTCATAGCATGTTTCTAAACTTATAGTGAGCTATACGTTCTTTCACAATCTTTATTATGACATTGTTTTCACAAAACAAAGTCATGGAACTCTTATCATTTGGAATCTCCTTTCACTCAGTTATAAACTTCTCCATTATACACACATATAGCCTTTTGCTATAGCCTTATTAAGATGACATGCTTAGCCTTTTGGTTGAATTAGCCATAACCATTCGTTTGGAACAATTCCGACTTAAAGCTCCTTAAGTAACAATGAACATGAATTTAAGTTTAATATATTATATATCACTTATAGATTTCGAGTCTGAATACCCCTTCATAATAAGTTTATTGTTTCTATAAAAATTTCTCTAATATTTCGTAAATACTCGAGAACTACCATTTAGTGATCTTAATTCATATTTGATATTCACTCGGTGTAACAACCGAGATTTCGAAAACTTCGTTTTTATATATCTGAATTATCTAAATATTCGAATCTTGGATTAAATTGATTCAGTAACATTGTTAAGACCTTTTAAGTAATAAGTGACGATGTTAAACTTGTTTAAGAAAAATGTCTACAAAATATATACTTCAAAGGAATATCGATAACGTGATTGAAAATCGTTTTATCGATAAATAGTTTCTTACTTGACAGAAGTTGTATAACTTTTTAAATACACTAAAACAATTAGAAAATAATTAATATGAAACAAAAATATTTTTCCATTTAAGGAAATTAAAATTTTGATGATGCCATGCACGATGTATTGGGTAGATAATTGTGTGTGAGGATAAAATGGTAATATGCTTAGGAAAATGAGGTGTAAAGTAAAAAAGCGTGCAAGGCATGTGAGGGGATGTAACGACCCAGAATTTTATTTAATTAAAATTTGAATATTTAATTAATTTTAAATATTAATAAGTGAATTTATAAGCCGAATAAATTTTATTTCGAATAATTGGATTTAATTGGATAATTAAATCAATAATTTAATATGTTAAATTATGGAAATAATTGAAAATTGAGTTAAATATGATTGAAAATGAGTTGTAGAATTTTATTTTAACATGTTGGAGTTAGAACGATATTTTAGAACTTTTAAAATCGAATTAAAAGTTTATTTGTGAAAATTGAATATTTTAATATTAAAATCGACTAGTGAAAATAGTCAATTTTTGAACAGTCTCAGAATTGAACGAAACCAGTTCCATTGGATCCGTAATAGTTAGTTATTACCGGATTTCAATTTTCGTGTCAATCAGAGTTACCGTTTGATCGTGGCAGCTCGAAACGCATCGAATTGTTTTTAATATTAATTTGGCGAGTTAAAATAGCCATTTTTCAAAAAGTCTCGGATTTCGACGAAACCAGTTTCATCGGATCCGTAATGAGATATTATTGCAAGGTTTCAAATTTCGTGTCAATTGGATTTACCGTTTGTCCGGTACAAATTAAAACGCCTAGGAAATCGATTAAATCGGTTTAATTTAAATCGAACGTTTATTGCCATATCTCGCACAGATGTCCGAATTAGCTTCCGAAACCTGTTCCATTGTGTCCGGAACGCGGGGTAAACCTTAGGAACGTCAGTTTCGGCGCGTAAATCGGAGTTCAGAATTTCTGGATGAATAGTGTTCGTTCAAATTCCTATAAATAGACCAACACCCCTCTCTCTCTAAATTAAAAATAATAAATAAAACAAACCCTAAACCTAAACTACAACCGCCACCTACTTCCACCAACGGCCGAAAACCATTCCCTTTCTCCTCCTAATCTCTCAAAATCCGGCAACATTCATCGAAAATTACCAACTACAAAGTTGAAGAGTATTGTGAGGGCTTTAATTCTATACGGCTATAATCGAATATGGCGCAGCGTGGAGGGAGAGGCAAGGCCGCGTATGGCTTCAGTGTGGCACGCAATTCAAGGCACCTGGTGAGACCGAGCTTCGTGCTCTTCTTGGTGGTGGTAGCTTGCGTGTGGGGCTTTGAAGTGGAGGTCTTTGATCGAGATATAGGTTGGTGTGGAGGTTGCTAAATTTAACCCTAAGTGTAATGTAATGGGTTTCGGCTTCCTGTAGGAGTTTATGCGTGAAAGATGAAGAAGGAAGGGAGAAGGGGCGTTCGGCCCTGATGAGGAGAAAGCAGATCCAACGGTCTAAATAGAATAGGTTTATAATATAAAATTTATGTTGAAATTATTATATAAAAAATTTGTGTAATGTTCAAATATTCATAACTTTTTCATACGAGGTCGAAAACGCGCGAAACCAGTTGCGTTGGAATCATATGGACGAGCACTACGCGATGGAATTGGATTGGAGTCGTTTGGAGTTAGTGAGAATTTTGGGTAAAATTAAACGTCCGTTTAATTTTATTCGAAATAAATCGCTAAAACGAAATTGAAATCAAGGTGAGAACTTCTCACTCATTCGAATCAGTTTCGATTTTATTTTAAATAGTTAGATTTAGAATATTTGAATGTATGTTTGAATGATGATTGTTATCTATGGATTGTTAAAATAGACATTATACGCCGTTAGTAAGCGGATGTTATTTATTAAAAACATATACCGCGAATATTTCATAAACAATGAAATTGGTATTATATATAATAGCAATATATATATATTGGCATATGTATATATTGGAGTTATTGATTTCCCGCATTTGTAAAGCGGATGAGACCCTATTGCGCCGTTATTAAGCGGATAATATTTTAAATCCCATATACCGCGATAATCCCGTACTGGAGCGGAATTGGTATTGTGCTAATGTTTGTGGATGCAGGAAAATAGGTCGAAGGGATCCAACTGGATTCCTCAATAGTTTTTATTTGATTTCAGATATTTTGATATTTGATCGACTAGCATATATGATATATGATGTCGTTGTTGTCGTGATTGACTATTTGGTGTGTAGCATCATTGGACCAAGTTTTGGAACTTTAAAATGATTTTTAAAGTGATTTTTGAAAATATACTATATGTTTGGAATTGATCCATTTTAAATAAATAAACGATATAATTTTAATGTTACAAAAATTATGATTTTGAGAAATACGATTAAAGATTTATTTTTGAAAATATGAGGTTGATGGTTTTATAAAATAGTTAAATTGGGATTTTAGAATTTATTGTGAAAAGTTTAAATATAGGATTTATAAAAATTTAATTATCTTATGAATCAAAATGGTGAAATAATGAAGGAGATTAAAGACGTTTTAAAGAATAATATAAATTGATTTATATTAAGAGATTTATAAATGGATATTTATAAATTGAAATATTGAAATTATAAAACGAGTTTTTATAAGTGTTTGCATGAATTGTGAATGGATTTCATAAATGAATGGAATTTATAGAATTATAAACGGTGAAGTTATAAATGGAATTTTATAAGCAGTAGGTTTATAAAATTTGAAAAGTTAATTGAAGAATGGATTTTTGATAAATAAATGAATCTTATAAGTTATAAGATTTATAATTTAGAAAGTCTTAAAAAGAACGATTTTGTAAAATAATCGTTTATAAGTATTTAACTTATAATGTGAACTTTTGGTTTATAATTGAGTTATAAATCGAATAGGTTAATAAAGGAGATGTATAAAAAGGAAGAAGTTATAAAACAAATAGAAATAGAATTTATAAACGTTGTTTTATAAATCCGTAAACGACTTATTTTGATAAGTAAATTGTTGAAACCTATTAATTGAGTTATATTCACATTTTTGACTGTGAATAATCCTTTGAAATAAAATGAATAAAAGGATGAAATCTGTTAACGTAGTATATTCACGTTTTTGAATAGTGAATATTATGTTAAAGAAAATGCTTAGATTTGATATTTTAAACAGAATTAAAACGATCTAATGATGTTTTAAATTGTGTTGAGATTCGAAACCATAGATTTCAACATTTATTGTTGAAATAGACGTTTTCGAGAAATAGAAGGAAATGGTGGACTATAACACTGTTGTTATAGTAAATGATTTCCGAAAAGAAATGTTTTGTATAGTATTGGGATTTATATATCTATTTTAATTTCGAATCCCTTTACTAGTGATTTTGGGTTGTCGTAACGATGTTTTACGTAACATTCGTTTTGGCCCAAATAAATATGTTTAAGAGAATGATTTCCTTAATAGAATGAAATATATACTTAATTTCGATTTAAGTATATTGAATATTTTCCAAGTGTTGAAAATAAATAAAATTTGTGAATTACTTATGAATAAATAAGTATGGAAATGTTTTCCAATATAAAGTGAATATTTTGAGAATTTATCTTTTTGAAGATAAATTGAAAAGGAATATTGAAATGAATAACTGAAATCGAATATTCATAGATGTTTTGGATTATAAATTCACTAAGGAATTTATAAAGGAAAGGGAAATTTGTCTAAAAATAAATATTGATTTATTTTTGAAGTGTGAAATTATATATATCTAGTAAAGATATTTTTGGAAAATAAATAATTTGGAAAATTATTTGGAAACTGGTGATGTGTGCATATCCATTGATAGTTCAATAACCGACTATCAATATTTACCTTTGAAAGGTATTTGATGTGATTTGTTTGAATTTAAATGCCACACTTATTTTTGAATAAGCGCTCACTATTCGGGTTAATCGGGAAAGGACCATGGGGTCGTGTAACCCATTCCGAATATGTGATACGTCGTTATGAATAGCATTGAAGATCGGTGTTGAAGACCCGGTATTTGCGAGAGCGATAGGATGACCTGTCGATTGACTCTGCACCGAGTTGCTCCGGTATAGAGTTTTCCATATGTGATGGTGAATCTGATCAGGATTGTGGATATCCGGATTGCAAGGACTTATTTGTAAGTGCCTTCGGTTTTGTTCGAGCCCGGAACAGACTTGTATGGATTGTATGTCTGACATTACAAATTGAGATATAAAGCCGATTTCATTCAAATATATTTCTGTTGGTGGCGGAGAATTTATTCTTTTAGCTTAAAACCCTTCTCTGAGACGTACGAGCTCAGAGGTTATGTAGTTGAAGGTTATCAGCGATATATTCCCAATTTGGTAATGTGACATGCTGAGTGTTGCTGTAAATGATCATTGTGTTGATTATTTGTGATAGGATCGTTTATTTGATCGTCTATCCTGGTGATCATTTCTATGATCATTTGTTGACCCAAAGCATGGCTTTTGTATAAAGTATGTTTTTGTGGACGTGACTTCGTCGAGCCTCACACCCCGTGAATGGTCAAAACAAGAAAGATGCGGCAAGGTTATGAGGGGTAGCGCCCTTTAGGATATGTGCATTTCCTTCTGGAAAAGGGTGGTATCATGGTATGGAGCCCAGATACTTACTCATGTTGAAAACACTTTATGATTGTGTGAATTGATTGCGAGCGCTCGGTTGAAAGGTCCCAAAGGACCGGGGGATGGCATATTCGGTCAGTTGTTACTCAGTTAGGGGTAACCCGACCTTGTGTTGGTAGAGATCCGGTTTGGTTCTTGGGGATGTCCATCCAGAGGCATTCTCATGTGGCAATGGGAAGTTCCTTGGTCTGATCATTCGTTGGAAATCCAAAGAAACAATACGAGACTTGTACGGTTTTAGTTGTATAACCTGCCATGGAATGTGGCGGTAACCTGCTATTGAACATGGTAGCTATAGTAGGCATAAGTGCGGAATGTCTATGCTGGCTAAGATTTATATTCTACTTTCGAAATGATTTTTTTTCCTATACTATGCACTAATAATAATATCAAATGTTCTTTTTAAATGCGTATCAAGAATCTTTGACTATCATAAGGAGAAATCTCCTCCGATTCTGCGTTTCCATTGTGTGTGTGTGCGGGAGGCCTTATGGTAGTCTCATTTTTAAAAGCATTGCGAATTGACTTTAAAAATATTCCTCTATTTTGATTTTAAAGATAAATAAACTGTTTTGAGTTCTCACACCAGTCACATGACTGACTCGGAGTTTATTGTTTTCCTTCCTAAACTCTGGGTGCCCACCAATTTCCACACGGGCAGTCAAGAGTTAAGGTTTATCAGGATATTCTGGAGTTGCTGGAGGCAAGCTGGATGGCATGGCGTATTACTAGTATATAGTATTTCTTTTTCCGCTGTTTGTTGTTGTATGATGTTGTACACTCTGATGATATGATGTAATGTAATGTAATAACTGATATAGTTCTTTGTTTAAAGATTATTCATTTATTATTATATGTTGTTCCGCTGCGATTGTGAGATTCTGATGTTGTTATGTTGTTTTCTGTTCCGTTCTATTTTCTATTTTCTCTCCTCCCTATTTTCTATCTTCTTATCTCTTCTTCTATCCTTTTTTTCTTTTTCTTCAACATTGATAATTCGTATTTCTGTTCATCTTGAATTAATCTATGGAGATTAGTGTATATTCAAGGAGTACGGATTTACGGGTCGTCACAGTTGGTATCAGAGCATATGTTTAAGCGACAACCATGGTTCCGTTGGGTATTACTCATTACAGATAGAGTCAGTAGTACTCTAGAATGAGTTTGAGTGTTATAATAGCTATGAGAGCGTATTTGTTAGCGAATATAAAATTGTTTTGTATTGTGATGATTGGTTTGTTGAGTGGTATATGAACCTTCTTCAGCGTGGTCTCGACAACTATGCCGAAGGGGTTTCTAAACACTTGAATAGAACAATTCGACACGATATTGTTTTAAATTGGGTAAATGAAATAATTTTACCTTGATTATATTTTATATATAAAGGAATAATTTTTCAGAATTATTAAAGTGTATATAAGTTGATTGTTTAGTTGTTTGAATAATCTAAATAAAAGAATAATTGTATAAGCAAAAGAATTATGAGATTGAATTATAATTAAAGTGATTTACAATTGAGAAATAAAACTTATATATATATATAAGAAGTGAAACTATATGGATATATTTATGAATATGAGTTGTGAATAAAAATGAATTTAAAGTTAAAAGGAAATATAACTTAAGAGATGTTGAATGAAGTTGATTTGGGTATCGAAGTAAATTAATAAGGTAAGTGATAAATATAGACTTGAGTTATGTAATGAAATTCAACTTTAGTAATTGAATTGAATTAATAGATTGAATGTTAATCAATTAAATGTAAATAATTAATATGGAATAATGAATATAAGTGTTAATTCATTAAAATTTAATGTTATTGGAAGTTGAAAAAAAATATTAAATGCAAATCAATTTATTAAACCAATTGAAAGTGATGGTGTTAAGCCAAATTGAACGAATAGAAGCAAAGGAATTTGGTTGCAATTGATATACATTGGTAGTTATATGGTTAAGTGAATCTTAAATAGAATTGAATTTGATTTGGAAGTGAACCAACTTGAATATAAATTAGTGAATATAAGCAAATTGAAAATGAATATTAGTAAAAACATCCACTGTTAATGAATCAAATGTGATTTAAATTGAAAACCAATTCATTGAATATTAATGAGAATATGAATGAATATTTATTGGTTATGAATTTGTTGAATGATAGTTGGTTGATGGTTGAATATATTGCTTTTGTTTCACTTGCTATGTTGACATATATAGTTATTATGTTGCTATATGATGTATATTGATACTATTGTCTATATGCATGATTCTCATGGTGTTTAGTAGGTGCGGATCGCGTTTGCTTCGCATTTGGAGCTCGCTTTCGCGCTATATTAGCCGTATATGCTTGCTAATAAAATATAAGGTACATATCTCGGATTACATACCGTACTTTTATACTTTTTCCCTGCGGGATGCCTCATTACTTGATGAGATGTATATTTGTGATATATATACTGTCATTTTTTTTCGAATCGAGCCGCGCAAAGGAGACTATGGCGAATTTTTCCGGAAATTTAAGGCGTTAGAATTTTTTTTTGAGAAAATTGGAAAGTTTTGAAAATTTTAACTTTGATTGGAATTGAAAGTTAAATAATAGTAGTTGTTTTTGAAAAGATAACTAAGTATGATTTGAAAACTTAGTAAGTTATTATAAGAAGTTTGACTATGGATTTATGGAAAATTAATAGATTCTGTAACTTTTCTTACTTAATAATTTCGAGGACGAAATTCTTTTAAGGGGGGAAGATTGTAACGACCCAGAATTTTATTTAATTAAAATTTGAATATTTAATTAATTTTAAATATGAATAAGTGAATTTATAAGCCAAATAAATTTTATTTCGAATAATTGGATTTAATTGGATAACTAAATCAATAATTTAATATGTTAAATTATGGAAATAATTGAAAATTGAGTTAAATATGATTGAAAATGAGTTGTAGAATTTTATTTTATCATGTTGGAGTTAGAACGATATTTTAGAACTTTTAAAATCGAATTAAAAGTTTATTTGTGAAAATTGAATATTTTAATATTAAAATCGACGAGTGAAAATAGTCAATTTTTGAACAGTCTCAGAATTGAACGAAACCAGTTCCATTGGATCCGTAATAGTTAGTTATTACCGGATTTCAATTTTCGTGTCAATCGGAGTTACCGTTTGATCGTGGCAGCTCGAAACGCATCGAATTGTTTTTAATATTAATTTGGCGAGTTAAAATAGCCATTTTTCAAAAAGTCTCGGATTTCGACGAAACCAGTTTCATCGGATCCGTAATGTGATATTATTGCAAGGTTTCAAATTTCGTGTCAATTGGATTTACCGTTTGTCCGGTACAAATTAAAACGCCTAGAAAATCGATTAAACCAGTTTAATTTAAATCGAACGTTTATTGCCATATCTCGCACAGATGTCCGAATTAGCTTTCGAAACCTGTTCCATTGTGTCCGGAACGCGGGGTAAACCTTAGGAACGTCAGTTTCGGCGCGTAAATCGGAGTTCGGAATTTCCGGATGAATAGTGTTCGTTCAAATTCCTATAAATAGACCAACACCCCTCTCTCTCTAAATTAAAATAAATAAATAAAACAAACCCTAAACCTAAACTACAGCCGCCACCTACTTCCACCAACGGCCGAAAACCATTCCCTTTCTCCTCCTAATCTCTCAAAATCCGGCAACATTCATCGAAAATTACCAACTACAAAGTTGAAGAGTATTGTGAGGGTTTAATTCTATACGGCTATGATCGAATATGGCGCAGCGTGGAGGGAGAGGCAAGGCCGCGTATGGCTTCAGTTTGGAACGCAATTCAAGGCACCTGGTGAGACCGAGCTTCGTGCTCTTCTTGGTGGTGGTAGCTTGCGTGTGGGGCTTTGAAGTGGAGGTCTTTGATCGAGATATAGGTTGGTGTGGAGGTTGCTAAATTTAACCCTAAGTGTAATGTAATGGGTTTCGGCTTCCTGTAGGAGTTTATGCGTGAAAGATGAAGAAGGAAGGGAGAAGGGGCGTTCGGCCCTGATGAGGAGAAAGCAGATCCAACGGTCCAAATAGAATAGGTTTATAATATAACATTTATGTTGAAATTATTATATAAAAAATTTGTGTAATGTTCAAATATTCATAACTTTTTCATACGAGGTCGAAAACGCGCAAAACCAGTTGCGTTGGAATCATATGGACGAGCACTACTCGATGGAATTGGATTGGAGTCGTTTGGAGTTAGTGAGAATTTCGGGTAAAATTAAACGTCCGTTTAATTTTATTCGAAATAAATCGCTAAAACGAAATTGAAATCAAGGTGAGAACTTCTCACTCATTCGAATCAGTTTCGATTTTATTTTAAATAGTTAGATTTAAAATATTTGAATGCATGTTTGAATGATGATTGTTATCTATGGATTGTTAAAATAGACATTATACGCCGTTAGTAAGCGGATGTTATTTATTAAAAACATATACCGCGAATATTTCATAAACAGTGAAATTGGTATTATATATAATAGCAATATATATATATTGGCATATGTATATATTGGAGTTATTGATTTCCCGCATTTGTATAGCGGATGAGACCCTATTGCGCCGTTATTAAGCGGATAATATTTTAAATCCCATATACCGCGATAATTCCGTACTGGAGCGGAATTGGTATTGTGCTAATGTTTGTGGATGCAGGAAAACAGGTTGGAGGGATCCAACTGGATTCCCCAACAGTTTTTATTTGATTTCAGATATTTTGATATTTGATGGACTATCATATACGATATATGATGTCGTTGTTGTCGTGATTGACTATTTGGTGTGTAGCATCATTGGACCAAGTTTTGGAACTTTAAAATGATTTTTAAAGTGATTTTTGAAAATATACTATATGTTTGGAATTGATCCATTTTAAATAAATAAACGATATAATTTTAATGTTACAAAAATTATGATTTTGAGAAATACGATTAAAGATTTATTTTTGAAAATATGAGGTTGATGGTATTATAAAATAGTTAAATTGGGATTTTAGAATTTATTGTGAAAAGTTTAAATATAGGATTTATAAAAATTTAATTATTTTATGAATCAAAATGGTGAAATAATAAAGGAGATTAAATACGTTTTAAAGAATAATATAATTTGATTTATATTAAGAGATTTATAAATGGATATTTATAAATTGAAATATTGAAATTATAAAACGAGTTTTTATAAGTGTTTGCATGAATTGTGAATGGATTTCATAAATGAATGGAATTTATAGAATTATAAACGGTGAGGTTATAAATGGAATTTTATAAGCAGTAGGTTTATAAAATTTGAAAAGTTAATTGAAGAATGGATTTTTGATAAATAAATGAATCTTATGAGTTATAAGATTTATAATTTAGAAAGTCTTAAAAAGAACGATTTTGTAAAATAATTGTTTTATAAGTATTTAACTTATAATGTGAACTTTTGGTTTATAATTGAGTTATAAATCTAATAAGTTAATAAAGGAGATGTATAAAAAGGAAGCAGCTATAAAACAAATAGAAATAGAATTTATAAACGTTGTTTTATAAATCCGTAAACGACTTATTTTGATAAGTAAATTGTTGAAACCTATTAATTGAGTTATATTCACATTTTTGACTGTGAATAATCCTTTGAAATAAAATGAATAAAAGGATGAAATCTGTTAACGTAGTATATTCACGTTTTTGAATAGTGAATATTATGTTAAAGAAAATGTTTAGATTTGATATTTTAAACAGAATTAAAACGATCTAACGATGTTTTAAATTGTGTTGAGATTCGAAACCATAGATTTCAACATTTATTGTTGAAATAGACGTTTTCGAGAAATAGAAGGAAATGGTGGACTATAACACTGTTGTTATAGTAAATGATTTCCGAAAGGAAATGTTTTGTATAGTATTGGGATTTATATATCTATTTTAATTTCGAATCCCTATACTAGTGATTTTGGGTTGTCGTAACGATGTTTTACGTAACATTCGTTTTGGCCCAAATAAATATGTTTAAGAGAATGATTTCCTTAATAGAATGAAATATATACTTAATTTCGATTTAAGTATATTGAATATTTTCCAAGTGTTGAAAATAAATAAAATTTGTGAATTACTTATGAATAAATAAGTATGGAAATGTTTTCAAATATAAAGTGAATATTTTGAGAATTTATCTTTTTGAAGATAAATTGAAAAGGAATATTGAAATGAATAATTGAAATCGAATATTCATAGATATTTTGGATTATAAATTCACTAAGGAATTTATAAAGGAAAGGGAAATTTGTCTAAAAATAAATATTGATTTATTTTTGAAGTGTGAAATTATATATATCTAGTAAAGATATTTTTGGAAAATAAATAATTTGGAAAATTATTTGGAAACTGGTGATGTGTGCATATCCATTGATAGTTCAATAACCGACTATCAATATTTACCTTTGAAAGGTATTTGATGTGATTTGTTTGAATTTAAATGCCACACTTATTTTTGAATAAGCGCTCACTATTCGGGTTAACCGGGAAAGGACCATGGGGTCGTATAACCCATTCCGAATATGTGATACGTCGTTATGAATAGCATTGAAGATCGGTGTTGAAGACCCGGTATTTGCGAGAGCGATAGGATGACCTGTCGATTGACTCTGCACCGAGTTGCTCCGGTATAGAGTTTTCCATATGTGATGGTGAATCCGATCAGGATTGTGGATATCCGGATTGCAAGGACTTATTTGTAAGTGCCTTCGGTTTTGTTCGATCCCGGAACAGACTTGTATGGATTGTATGTCTGACATTACAAATTGAGATATAAAGCCGATTTCATTCAAATATATTTCTGTTGGTGGCGGAGAATTTATTCTTTTAGCTTAACACCCTTCTCTGAGACGTACGAGCTCAGAGGTTATGTAGTTGAAGGTTATCAGCGATATATTCCCAATTTGGTAATGTGACATGCTGAGTGTTGCTGTAAATGATCATTGTGTTGATTATTTGTGATAGGATCGTTTATTTGATCGTCTATCCTGGTGATCATTTCTATGATCATTTGTTGACCCAAAGCATGGCTTTTGTATAAAGTATGTTTTTGTGGACGTGACTTCGTCGAGCCTCACACCCCGTGAATGGTCAAAACAGGAAAGATGCGGCAAGGTTATGAGGGGTAGCGCCCTTTAGGATATGTGCATTTCCTTCTGGAAAAGGGTGGTATCATGGTATGGAGCCCAGATACTTACTCATGTTGAAAACACTTTATGATTGTGTGAATTGATTGCGAGCGCTCGGTTGAAAGGTCCCAAAGGACCGGGGGATGGCATATTCGGTCAGTTGTTACTCAGTTAGGGGTAACCCGGCCTTGTGTTGGTAGAGATCCGGTTTGGTTCTTGGGGATGTCCATCCAGAGGCATTCTCATGTGGCAATGGGAAGTTCCTTGGCCTGATCATTCGTTGGAAATCCAAAGAAACAATACGAGACTTGTACGGTTTTAGTTGTATAACCTGCAATGGAATGTGGCGGTAACCTGTTATTGAACATGGTAGCTATAGTAGGCATAAGTGCGGAATGTCTATGCTGGCTAAGATTTATATTCTACTTTCGAAATGATTTTTTTTCCTATACTATGCACTAATAATAATATCAAATGTTCTTTTTAAATGCGTATCAAGAATCTTTGACTATCATAAGGAGAAATCTCCTCCGATTCTGCGTTTGCATTGTGTGTGTGTGCGGGAGGCCTTATGGTAGTCTCATTTTTAAAAGCATTGCGAATTGACTTTAAAAATATTCCTCTATTTTGATTTTAAAGATAAATAAACTGTTTTGAGTTCTCACACCAGTCACATGACTGACTTGGAGTTTATTATTTTCCTTCCTAAACTCTGGGTGCCCACCAATTTCCACACGGGCAGTCAAGAGTTAAGGTTTATCAGGATATTCTGGAGTTGCTGGAGGCAAGCTGGATGGCATGGCGTATTACTAGTATATAGTATTTCTTTTTCCGCTGTTTGTTGTTGTATGATGTTGTACACTCTGATGATATGATGTAATGTAATGTAATAACTGATATAGTTCTTTGTTTAAAGATTATTCATTTATTATTATATGTTGTTCCGCTGCGATTGTGAGATTCTGATGTTGTTATGTTGTTTTCTGTTCCGTTCTATTTTCTATTTTCTCTCCTCCCTATTTTCTATCTTCTTATCTCTTCTTCTATCCTTTTTTTCTTTTTCTTAAACATTGATAATTCGTATTTCTGTTCATCTTGAATTAATCTATGGAGATTAGTGTATATTCAAGGAGTACGGATTTACGGGTCGTCACAGTTGGTATCAGAGCATATGGTTAAGCGACAACCATGGTTCCGTTGGGTATTACTCATTACAGATAGAGTCAGTAGTACTCTAGAATGAGTTTGAGTGTTATAATAGCTATGAGAGCGTATTTGTTAGCGAATATAAAATTGTTTTGTATTGTGATGATTGGTTTGTTGAGTGGTATATGAACCTTCTTCAGCGTGGTCTCGACAACTATGCCGAAGGGGTTTCTAAACACTTGAATAGAACAATTCGACACGATATTGTTTTAAATTGGGTAAATGAAATAATTTTACCTTGATTATATTTTATATATAAAGGAATAATTTTTCAGAATTATTAAAGTGTATATAAGTTGATTGTTTAGTTGTTTGAATAATCTAAATAAAAGAATAATTGTATAAGCAAAAGAATTATGAGATTGAATTATAATTAAAGTGATTTACAATTGAGAAATAAAACTTATATATATATAAGAAGTGAAACTATATGGATATATTTATGAATATGAGTTGTAAATAAAAATGAATTTAAAGTTAAAAGGAAATATAACTTAAGAGATGTTGAATGAAGTTGATTTGGGTATCGAAGTAAATTAATAAGGTAAGTGATAAATATAGACTTGAGTTATGTAATGAAATTCAACTTTAGTAATTGAATTGAATTAATAGATTGAATGTTAATCAATTAAATGTAAATAATTAATATGGAATAATGAATATAAGTGTTAATTCATTAAAATTTAATGTTATTGGAAGTTGAAAAAAAAAATTAAATGCAAATCAATTTATTAAACCAATTGAAAGTGATGGTGTTAAGCCAAATTGAACGAATGGAAGCAAAGGAATTTGGTTGCAATTGATATACATTGGTAGTTATATGGTTAAGTGAATCTTAAATAGAATTGAATTTGATTTGGAAGTGAACCAACTTGAATATAAATTAGTGAATATAAGCAAATTGAAAATGAATGTTAGTAAAAACATCCACTGTTAATGAATCAAATGTGATTTAAATTGAAAACCAATTCATTGAATATTAATGAGAATATGAATGAATATTTATTGGTTATGAATTTGTTGAATGATAGTTGGTTGATGGTTGAATATATTGCTTTTGTTTCATTTGCTATGTTGACATATATAGTTATTATGTTGCTATATGATGTATATTGATACTATTGTCTATATGCATGATTCTCATGGTGTTTGTTGAGTGTTTAGTAGGTGCGGATCGCATTTGCTTCGCATTTGGAGCTCGCTTTCGCGCTATATTAGCGTATATGCTTGCTAATAAAATATAAGGTACATATCTCGGATTACACACCGTACTTTTATACTTTTTCCCTGCGGGATGCCTCATTACTTGATGAGATGTATATTTGTGATATATATACTGTCATTTTTTTTCGGATCGAGCCGCGCAAAGGAGACTATGGCGAATTTTTCCGGAAATTTAAGGCGTTAGATTTTTTTTTTGAGAAAATTGGAAAGTTTTGAAAATTTTAACTTTGATTGGAATTGAAAGTTAAATAATAGTAGTTGTTTTTGAAAAGATAACTAAGTATGATTTGAAAACTTAGTAAGTTATTATAAGAAGTTTGACTATGGATTTATGGAAAATTAATAGATTCTGTAACTTTTCTTACTTAATAATTTCGAGGACGAAATTCTTTTAAGGGGGGAAGATTGTAACGACCCAGAATTTTATTTTATTAAAATTTGAATATTTAATTAATTTTAAATATTAATAAGTGAATTTATAAGCCAAATAAATTTTATTTCGAATAATTGGATTTAATTGGATAATTAAATCAATAATTTAATATGTTAAATTATGGAAATAATTGAAAATTGAGTTAAATATGATTGAAAATGAGTTGTAGAATTTTATTTTATCATGTTGGAGTTAGAACGATATTTTAGAACTTTTAAAATCGAATTAAAAGTTTATTTGTGAAAATTGAATATTTTAATATTAAAATCGACTAGTGAAAATAGTCAATTTTTGAACAGTCTCAGAATTGAATGAAACTAGTTCCACTGGATCCGTAATAGTTAGTTATTACCGGATTTCAATTTTCGTGTCAATCGGAGTTACCGTTTGATCGTGGCAGCTCGAAACGCATCGAATTGTTTTTAATATTAATTTGGCGAGTTAAAATAGCCATTTTTCAAAAAGTCTCGGATTTCGACGAAACCAGTTTCATCGGATCCATAATGTGATATTATTGCAAGGTTTCAAATTTCGTGTCAATTGGATTTACTATTTGTCCGGTACAAATTAAAACGCTTAGAATATCGATTAAATCGGTTTAATTTAAATCGAATGTTTATTGCCATATCTCGCACAGATGTCCGAATTAGCTTCCGAAACCTGTTCCATTGTGTCCGGAACGCGGGGTAAACCTTAGGAACGTCAGTTTCGGCGCGTAAATCGGAGTTCGGAATTTCCGGATGAATAGTGTTCGTTCAAATTCCTATAAATAGACCAACACCCCTCTCTCTCTAAATTAAAATAAATAAATAAAACAAACCCTAAACCTAAACTACAGCCGCCACCTACTTCCACCAACGGCCGAAAACATTCCCTTTCTCCTCCTAATCTCTCAAAATCCGGCAACATTCATCGAAAATTACCAACTACAAAGTTGAAGAGTATTGTGAGGGTTTAATTCTATACGGCTATGATCGAATATGGCGCAGCATGGAGGGAGAGGCAAGGCCGCGTATGGCTTCAGTTTGGCACGCAATTCAAGGCACCTGGTGAGACCGAGCTTCGTGCTCTTCTTGGTGGTGGTAGCTTGCGTGTGGGGCTTTGAAGTGGAGGTCTTTGATCGAGATATAGGTTGGTGTGGAGGTTGCTAAATTTAACCCTAAGTGTAATGTAATGGGTTTCGGCTTCCTGTAGGAGTTTATGCGTGAAAGATGAAGAAGGAAGGGAGAAGGGGCGTTCGGCCCTGATGAGGAGAAAGCAGATCCAACGGTCCAAATAGAATAGGTTTATAATATAAAATTTATGTTGAAATTATTATATAAAAAATTTGTGTAATGTTCAAATATTCATAACTTTTTCATACGAGGTCGAAAACGCGCAAAACCAGTTGCGTTGGAATCATATGGACGAGCACTACTCGATGGAATTGGATTGGAGTCGTTTGGAGTTAGTGAGAATTTCGGGTAAAATTAAACGTCCGTTTAATTTTATTCGAAATAAATCGCTAAAACGAAATTGAAATCAAGGTGAGAACTTCTCGCTCATTCGAATCAGTTTCGATTTTATTTTAAATAGTTAGATTTAAAATATTTGAATGCATGTTTGAATGATGATTGTTATCTATGGATTGTTAAAATAGACATTATACGCCGTTAGTAAGCGGATGTTATTTATTAAAAACATATACCGCGAATATTTCATAAACAGTGAAATTGGTATTATATATAATAGCAATATATATATATATATTGGCATATGTATATATTGGAGTTATTGATTTCTCGCATTTGTATAGCGGATGAGACCCTATTGCGCCATTATTAAGCGGATAATATTTTAAATCCCATATACCGCGATAATTCCGTACTGGAGCGGAATTGGTATTGTGCTAATGTTTGTGGATGCAGGAAAACAGGTTGGAGGGATCCAACTGGATTCCTCAACAGTTTTTATTTGATTTCAGATATTTTGATGACTATCATATACGATATATGATGTCGTTGTTGTCGTGATTGACTATTTGGTGTGTAGCATCATTGGACCAAGTTTTGGAACTTTAAAATGATTTTTAAAGTGATTTTTGAAAATATACTATATGTTTGGAATTGATCCATTTTAAATAAATAAACGATATAATTTTAATGTTATAAAAATTATGATTTTGAGAAATGCGATTAAAGATTTATTTTTGAAAATATGAGGTTGATGGTTTTATAAAATAGTTAAACTGGGATTTTAGAATTTATTGTGAAAAGTTTAAATATAGGATTTATAAAAATTTAATTATTTTATGAATCAAAATGGTGAAATAATAAAGGAGATTAAAGACGTTTTAAAGAATAATATAAATTGATTTATATTAAGAGATTTATAAATGGATATTTATAAATTGAAATATTGAAATTATAAAACGAGTTTTTATAAGTGTTTGCATGAATTGTGAATGGATTTCATAAATGAATGGAATTTATAGAATTATAAACGGTGAAGTTATAAATGGAATTTTATAAGCAGTAGGTTTATAAAATTTGAAAAGTTAATTGAAGAATGGATTTTTGATAAATAAATGAATCTTATGAGTTATAAGATTTATAATTTAGAAAGTCTTAAAAAGAACAATTTTGTAAAATAATCGTTTTATAAGTATTTAACTTATAATGTGAACTTTTGGTTTATAATTGAGTTATAAATCGAATAGGTTAATAAAGGAGATGTATAAAAAGGAAGTAGTTATAAAACAAATGGAAATAGAATTTATAAACGTTGTTTTATAAATCCGTAAACGACTTATTTTGATAAGTAAATTGTTGAAACCTATTAATGGAGTTATATTCACATTTTTGACTGTGAATAATCCTTTGAAATAAAATGAATAAAAGGATGAAATCTGTTAACGTAGTATATTCACGTTTTTGAATAGTGAATATTATGTTAAAGAAAATGTTTAGATTTGATATTTTAAACAGAATTAAAACGATCTAACGATGTTTTAAATTGTGTTGAGATTCGAAACCATAGATTTCAACATTTATTGTTGAAATAGACGTTTTCGAGAAATAGAAGGAAATGGTGGACTATAACACTGTTGTTATAGTAAATGATTTCCTAAAGGAAATGTTTTGTATAGTATTGGGATTTATATATCTATTTTAATTTCGAATCCCTATACTAGTGATTTTGGGTTGTCGTAACGATGTTTTACGTAACATTCGTTTTGGCCCAAATAAATATGTTTAAGAGAATGATTTCCTTAATAGAATGAAATATATACTTAATTTCGATTTAAGTATATTGAATATTTTCCAAGTGTTGAAAATAAATAAAATTTGTGAATTACTTATGAATAAATAAGTATGGAAATGTTTTCCAATATAAAGTGAATATTTTGAGAATTTATCTTTTTGAAGATAAATTGAAAAGGAATATTGAAATGAATAATTGAAATCGAATATTCATAGATATTTTGGATTATAAATTCACTAAGGAATTTATAAAGGAAAGGGAAATTTGTCTAAATATAAATATTGATTTATTTTTGAAGTGTGAAATTATATATATCTAGTAAAGATATTTTTGGAAAATAAATAATTTGGAAAATTATTTGGAAACTGGTGATGTGTGCATATCCATTGATAGTTCAATAACCGACTATCAATATTTACCTTTGAAAGGTATTTGATGTGATTTGTTTGAATTTAAATGCCACACTTATTTTTGAATAAGCGCTCACTATTCGGGTTAACCGGGAAAGGACCATGGGGTCGTATAACCCATTCCGAATATGTGATACGTCGTTATGAATAGCATTGAAGATCGGTGTTGAAGACCCGGTATTTGCGAGAGCGATAGGATGACCTGTCGATTGACTCTGCACCGAGTTGCTCCGGTATAGAGTTTTCCATATGTGATGGTGAATCCGATCAGGATTGTGGATATCCGGATTGCAAGGACTTATTTGTAAGTGCCTTCGGTTTTGTTCGAGCCCGGAACAGACTTGTATGGATTGTATGTCTGACTTTACAAATTGAGATATAAAGCCGATTTCATTCAAATATATTTCTGTTGGTGGCGGAGAAATTATTCTTTTAGCTTAACACCCTTCTCTGAGACGTACGAGCTCAGAGGTTATGTAGTTGAAGGTTATCAGCGATATATTCCCAATTTGGTAATGTGACATGCTGAGTGTTGCTGTAAATGATCATTGTGTTGATTATTTGTGATAGGATCGTTTATTTGATCGTCTATCCTGGTGATCATTTCTATGATCATTTGTTGACCCAAACCATGGCTTTTGTATAAAGTATGTTTTTGTGGACGTGACTTCGTCGAGCCTCACACCCCGTGAATGGTCAAAACAGGAAAGATGCGGCAAGGTTATGAGGGGTAGCGCCCTTTAGGATATGTGCATTTCCTTCTGGAAAAGGGTGGTATCATGGTATGGAGCCCAGATACTTACTCATGTTGAAAACACTTTATGATTGTGTGAATTGATTGCGAGCGCTCGGTTGAAAGGTCCCAAAGGACCGGGGAATGGCATATTCGGTCAGTTGTTACTCAGTTAGGGGTAACCCGGCCTTGTGTTGGTAGAGATCCGGTTTGGTTCTCGGGGATGTCCATCCAGAGGCATTCTCATGTGGCAATGGGAAGTTCCTTGGCCTGATCATTCGTTGGAAATCCAAAGAAACAATACGAGACTTGTACGGTTTTAGTTGTATAACCTGCCATGGAATGTGGCGGTAACCTGCTATTGAACATGGTAGCTATAGTAGGCATAAGTGCGGAATGTCTATGCTGGCTAAGATTTATATTCTACTTTCGAAATGATTTTTTTTCCTATACTATGCACTAATAATAATATCAAATGTTCTTTTTAAATGCGTATCAAGAATCTTTGACTATCATAAGGAGAAATCTCCTCCGATTCTGCGTTTCCATTGTGTGTGTGTGCGGGAGGCCTTATGGTAGTCTCATTTTTAAAAGCATTGCGAATTGACTTTAAAAATATTCCTCTATTTTTATTTTAAAGATAAATAAACTGTTTTGAGTTCTCACACCAGTCACATGACTGACTCGGAGTTTATTGTTTTCCTTCCTAAACTCTGGGTGCCCACCAATTTCCACACGGGCAGTCAAGAGTTAAGGTTTATCAGGATATTCTGGAGTTGCTGGAGGCAAGCTGGATGGCATGGCGTATTACTAGTATATAGTATTTCTTTTTCCGCTGTTTGTTGTTGTATGATGTTGTACACTCTGATGATATGATGTAATGTAATGTAATAACTGATATAGTTCTTTGTTTAAAGATTATTCATTTATTATTATATGTTGTTCCGCTGCGATTGTGAGATTCTGATGTTGTTATGTTGTTTTCTGTTCCGTTCTATTTTCTATTTTCTCTCCTCCCTATTTTCTATCTTCTTATCTCTTCTTCTATCCTTTTTTTTCTTTTTCTTAAACATTGATAATTCGTATTTCTGTTCATCTTGAATTAATCTATGGAGATTAGTGTATATTCAAGGAGTACGGATTTACGGGTCGTCACAGGGGAAATCTTTTGGCCAGAAATAGGAGGAGCAAAGGAGGTCTTAGGCATGTGCTAATACTTGATAATTCACAAAAGCTTCAAATGTAATAAAGGAATAAAAATGGTGGAAGTATATTAGCACCAATCCAATATATTCTTCGCTAATATTTCTCTAATTAGTTCAAATCTCTTCCAAACTCCACCAAACTTTCACCAATACCTTAGAACACCATAGGAAGTGTAACAGCCCTAGTTTTATAACTATTTATTTTATTTTAATTATTTAATTTTGAAATATATTTTATGTAAATTGTGTTTAACAACATAGTTTAAATACTTAATTGGAAGATATATTTTATAAAATTGTATATGTTAATAAATTTAAATAATAACTGTGAAATTTTAAGCTATGTTTAAACTGTAAGGTTTCGCGTTCAAAAGACGCGTCAATCATAGGGTATAAGCAACGTAATAAAACGTGTGTTTTAAAAATGTTATTTTATGAAAATTTTGATGTTTTAGACTGCGTCTATTTAACGTAGTGAAAAAAATCAAGTTTTCGATTAAATTTGAGGAAATATCAGTTAGTAATTTTATGGTAACCGGTACTTTGTCAACCAACGGTCTGATTTTTGAATAAACGTATATACGTTGCCATTCCTTCTGCCTACACAAATTTATCATTTCATTTATTATTTTCAAAACTAAAAATCACATAGCCTAAATTTAAGGAAAATTGATATCTGTTGAATTGCCGTTCTTAAAAGAAATAAACTCTTGCCATTTCTCTACAAAATCTAAGTATGCTGGAATTTAACTTTTGTAAAAATCAAAACTGTACTAAAATAGGTTTTGCCTTTCCCAGTACTCTATGACATAAATGTATATCATATCACACAAGAATTAAATCTGGCAATTAAAATTTTCAAGCTTGCTTTAGCTTTATCACGTATTCATGCTACAAAATTTAAACTGACTCTATAACTAGGATCTGTTCTCTTCCTCTGCTTGTACAAGATCCTAAGCAATGGTTGCTTTAATCAAGTAAACCTACAGTTAAGAACAAATCTATATGTATTTGCTTGAATCTGGGAATTTTATACTTACCATTCTTCAATCAAGGAGTTACATTTTATTTACACCTGCATTAAATCAATATTTGACCGTTTTGTTTGCCATTTCAATTCTTCAGTTCCACTGATCTGCCTAGTTCCACCCATATTCGAAACCGCTCTAATTTTTCCTCTGTTAACATTCATATCAGGCATGTAAAAAGGGTTAGCAAACGGAAATGAGCTAATCACGCAACCATTTGTTTTCCCATAATCAATGCATGAGTAAATCCTCAAATTGTAACATTCGAACTAGTAGTAATCTCAGTGCCTTCTTTTGGTATGCTATATATTTTTTTTTTTCCTTTTCTTTTTTTTCTTTTGAGCTCGCAACCTATAAGTATACCCTTTCTCCTCTGCATCTCATTTTTCTGCCTTGTTTCCTCTCTAGCCATCAGGTAAATCTCTTCCTTCTTCAGTCCTTTTGTTTTCTTTTTCTTGATGCCTTGCTCGACCATTCTATTTGTTTATGCCATGCCCTTAAATTTACCAAGCCAGACCTGATTTGTTATTAAAACTAGAGTCACTTTTGTTTGTGCATAGATTTTGGGCATGTTTTAAATCTGGGTTTTCTGCCTGATTCATATTTAAGGCCTGAGGTTATGAGGTAGGTAGGAAATAGTATAAAGCCATAGTGAAAGAAAAGATAAGTCCTGCATTTTTGAATTGTCTGCATTTTTTCCAGATCTTCCATTTGTTTGCAACCCTAGTGTGTCCACCACATCATTGGCTCGTTTGCATTTTAGACAACCTGAGTTGTTAGGGGTAGTTGGGTGTGTACTGGTAGAAGAATGCATATTTATAAGTCTGGAAAGTTGTTTTGGTTAAATGAATTTAAGTTAAAACAAACTGTAGGAGATGGTTATGTTTGGTGTAGTTTGGGCTAGGCACTTTGACCTTACAGTGAAACAGATTGGTAGACTGAATAGGGATTTGCAGTAGAAAGTAAATACAAATGTTGAGTAGGTGTAATTACTTTGGGGTGAGTTTCAGATTAAGTCTGCATATGTACCAAAGGTTAAGAAGATGGAGATGTTTTGGGGTGTGCACGTGTACACATAGGTATCACTGTGTACATGGGTGAAACTGACATGAGTGAGATTGCATAACTGGGATGTTGGGTATAGATTTGAGTTGGTAGAGTGTCAGAGAGGAAAAAGGAGAAGTCTGGCTTTAAAAAAAAAAAAAAAAAAAAATTTTTTTTCAGAAGGGAGTTTCAAGTTAAAACTGAATAAGGTAAGAAGAGTAGTGCTTGACCCGAAGCACTCCACATGTTTTCTCGAAGCATATGAGGAGGTAACTCGAAGTAATATAGTAACTGTCTCGAAGCAGTAGTTTGCCTGTTGCAAGTTCTAGCCTGGGAAGTTTTAAATTTTGGGGATAATTTGACTGTAAAGCAATGTTTAAAACCAAGTCTAAATTTAAGATTTAAACTGAATACAAGTGGAATCTAAGTTACAAATGTTAGATGTTGATAGTTGCGTGAGTTCATATTTCACATGGATTAGCTCTGTATGTTCAGTTTGAGGACTGGGTATAGGTCGCATAGCTAAATAGTGTTTGTGTCAGTAAGCATGCAACAGGCTTTAGCATATCAGTGTCTGCATATTTGTTTCATATTACATAATCAGTGACAGTTTATGCCCAGTATGCCAGATTTGTAAAGGCACATCTCTCATCTCAGAGCCAGATTTGTAAAGATTTAGATGATGGGTAGTTGTCTTAAGAATTTTATGCAGAGGAGTTGTATGAATTGTTAGTATATAAAAATAGATGTGAATGTATGAGTGGTAAAACTATGATGTACCCAACCTTAAATAAGCATAGGCCGAGAGTTTTATCCTCTTTGATGAGCTTCAGCATGTGCATGTGATGCATGAGTGCACACATAAAAACTGGGAAACATGTATTCGATGAATTGGTGGTAAGGTGAGCTGAATAAGGATTTGGAATCTAAGTGAAAGATTTAGGCAACAGTTTAGGCTGGGTTTGTTGACATTTACAGGAGGACATATTGTGAAAACTGGAAGTAAGGGGATATGATGCAAGGCAGGCAGAAGGAATAAATGTGTAAATGCACACATGAGTTCAGTGCATAGTACACAGGATAGGGTGAGGGACGAGCATGGTTGTGTCTGCTCTGAACTGGTGAATTGGAAACTTGATGTAAGCTGTAGATCTAGTGCAACAAATTAAGAGAGAAGCTTGAAATAAGAAGAGAAGAGGAAACTGGAGGAGTTGATTGGGGAGGTAGGCTGCACATATAGGTTGCCGTGTGCATGAGCAAGCGAGGCAGTGGAGGATGTACGTGTGTGCACATATCCATGTCATCATACATAGGGAAAGGAAAGGAATATTTTGTGCACGAGTGTATTCAACATTTTGCCATAGTGGTTTTAGGAATGATTTTGTCGTAAAATTTTAATATTAGCACGGTCCATACTGGGTATATTTTGGGTTATAACACGGTGGAGTGGTCGAGCAAGTCAAATCATTCTCATTCTATTTTAATTTTCTTTGACCGTAAAATCTAAAGTCGCGTATTCCATATTTGAATTTTGTTCTAGATTTGAATCTAGGCAACATCAGAAGAAATTTGATCGTATTCTCTGTCGGTCTTTACCGGTGAAACGTCGTTTTGAAATTCAAATTTTTCTGCAACTTTCAGGTGAGTATTTCTCACCAGACATACGTATTTATATTTTGTAAATTATCACAAGTGTATGTGTAAAAACTTATGTCACTATTATCTGTCTGCAGTGTAATATAGAATGATGAACCCCATTTAAATTGACACCTTATCAGTTATTTATCTGTTGTATTATATCTGCAGTATATTATGTTATTGTTTATTTACTGCTTAAATCACACTGCAAGTTCCCTGTTAAATATAGACTGTTATGGGCTGAAATGATAGGCCTAAATGATTATTATTGTTAAACTATTCTGTTAACTGCTTAACTGATAACTTGGGATTGCGGGTTTGAAATGATAGAACCCGGGTATTTGTAAATTACGGATTGAAATGATATAAATCCGTACCACTTGACCTAGGCTAGAAAACTATATACAGGCCCGTGGTCCTTATAATATTTTCTGAAATATTTAAAATTATTCTGGAAGTTAAATATTTGATTTAATATCTTTAAAGGATTTTATTTTTTTGAATGAGTTATAAATGTTAATAAATAAATAAATATTTGAATAGAATTTTGGAATATAACTTATTTTGGAAATTCTGGATTTTGAAAAATAAGCTTTCAGTTAATAAATAAATAGATAAATAAGTATATTTGGAAATATTTATTTAGTTAAACAATCTGCTACAGCATTTTAAATGCTGTCTTTTTGAAATTGGACTAGTTTTACCCGTAACTTTAGGTAGCATTTCCTAAGTGCTACAGAATCTAGAATTGATTGTTTTAAAACTCATGGAATTTGATAAATTTTATTTTATGTTAAGTTTTGGAAAATCTTAAGATATGATATTTATAACTGGATTTTCCTTATTAAATTTAAGATGAATATTCTAGTATTAAGTGAATTTTGAAGATATTAAATGACTAACATTTGGAGTTTATTTATGGAATTTATGGGAATATTCAAGACTAAATAATAAAACATTGATTTGTTGAAAGAATAAAATCCAAACTTAGTTTTGAATAGGAAATACTCCAATTGGATATATATATATAGGAATTGTAATGGATTTGGGGACATAAAGTGATATTTAAATTATGGTTTAAACTTTAAATAAAGAAATATATTTGTAAAGCTATATAAATTATCTTCTTTACAAAGTAACCATAAAGTTAAACCATTTATTCTATATACCGTGAATATCCAAACCATTTGTGTGTTGGGAGTTATGGTTTTAAAGTAAAAATTCCAAATATTATGTTTTGAAGATATAATTCAAATATTTGGCTTCCAGATATTATAAATTTTAAGCAGTATGGTTTTTGGAAAGAATTATATTTGAATATAACGATATCATATTGTTTTGGGTTTTAAAAATGATATCGTATTTATAGTTTGAAATGGAAATGTTTATTCTGGTTTTAAAGTATAAAATGTTTTAAATGACCACGGGTTATAATAACGATGGGTTGGCAAAGAGACCGGGATCGGATATGGACATACTCTCTGTCGTTACCGAAAACCACTTTGACCAACCATATACGCGGTGGAGATTCCAGAATGAAGTAGGTCGGTGGTGGCGTTCCTGTAAGGTAAATACGTGGACCCGACTCCCGTGAGTTGGCATAAGGTGGCTAAAACAGGAGCAATTCCAGGCCAATGAGGTCATTCCTCTGATCGGACGCTCCTCTTCGATATTATACTATGTTTTGGATTGATTCGGTGGCCACCTCTATATTTTGATTTTGGGGAGTTAGTCCGAGGTGGGCGGTAACTGCGGCTACGCGTTTCCATCAGCCTGGATAGCAATTGGTATATCTACCCTGGCATTGCCTAGTTGTGCCGTGTCATCTACCATACCGAGCTTTTACTACGAGTTTCTATTTGTGTCGTACCTATGGAGTATCCTCTGGTAGCTTCCCGATCAGGAGGTATTACGGTACTGTATAGACTATTGGCATTATTCTGTGTTAAGGGCTATATGGGTAACCCCTTAACGCTATTAAAAAGTAAGTTTATTTTATAAATAGACACTATTATAATAGCGCAATATACTACATAGTAAATAGTTTGACGGATCCTTAGAGGATGAGCGATCCCAAGCATCCTTTAAGTTACTTGTTCTATATTACAGTACACTTGAATTAACTTACATTATATAAGTATGTATGTCCTGACTCGAGTGTTATGTTTTATTTTACGCTCGGGTCAGCCTGAGTTGCAGTTTCAGTTTTCTCTCCGGAGCTAGGACATCCCGTAGATCATTCGTGCTGCCGGAAGCTTTCCAGTCTTCATCCTATTTGCAATCAAGACTTTGGAAGACTCTGATTCTATTTATGTCAAAGCTGTATTGTAGATTTTAAACTATGTAAATTCTATTTGGTTAAAGTCTTATAGTGGCTTCATGAACCACTGTATATTTTATTTCCGCTGTGAATTCTGATATCTGTGTATGTGATTCTGTGATTTATTGACTGTATATTCTGAGTTTTGCCAAATTTATTCTACAACGCAGTACTTTGAACAATTCAAGTCCGACATGCGCGGATGCGAAGGGTTGAAAATACTGGGCCGTTACAGTTGGTATCAGAGCCAGGTTCTAGGCAAAACTTAGAATATATGCTAAATTTGATTTACAGAATCACGTTCATTCGAGATTGGACCACCTTCTTTCGAATTTTGGAACATTCCCTATGGTTTCAAAGTTCATTCGTGTCCCTCACTTTTCATCATCTTAGATTTTGGAGTATCCCATAACTCCACTTCGGATGATCTTTATAGTGAATTGGCGGTCTCGCCATTGTTCTAATAAAGGGATGAAACTCCTTTACCATTAGCATTGATTCACCGGTGGGTTATATTTATCCTCAGTTTATATGCTAGTATCTTTGATTATTGTGGACTCTATCTCTTCGGATCAAGTGTAGATTTACTCAACCACACCGATCTGACTCTTTAAGTCACGGATGACTAGGTCAAGGTTGTCCGCGATTCATATAGACTTACTCAGTTCCTTATTCTGATTTTTAATCATCGGATCTTATGATTTCAACTTATCTTGATTTCTATTTGATTTGAGTTCATCAAATCTGAATTTCTATCTATGTTTTGAAAATTTATTTTTGAAATAAAAATCTTTTCCCTTGTTTTGAAAAATTTATTTCTATATTTGAAAATAAAATATAATACTATATATATGAGTATAATTTTCAGATTTTTGTAATTAATTTAACTATTTGTCAAGAGATAATAGTTTTATGATTTGTAAGCCATGTGTTTTGTCTAAAATAAATAATTGAATATAAGCAATGGTTATAAACTAATTTAGAAACAGAAATGAATTTAAACTAGAACTTGAGAATTAAATTTCCGATGGTTTCAAACCTTGTGTTTAAATTCTAAAATATTTTTGAATAGAAATTTGTTTCCAAAGAATTTTAAATTTAGTGCTCTTCTCTTTGTCGCTGGAAAATAATTTCGGTGATGACTGCAGCATCATCGACATTCATTTTCGAGTTTCGAAGTGAAAAGACCATTCTGTAGTCTGGCTACAGTGTTACCTTGAGATATTAATTGATTTGAATTTCTAAAGTATGACTTAATATATATAGATATATAATTTAAATTTGATTTGATATATTACGTATATATTTATATATCTCTAAATGGTTTGAAGGAAATCAGAAATTTAATTTTTAAGTTTTATCGTGAGGAATAATTTCAATAAAAATAAAATTCTTAATAAGAAAATCCAATTGGAGATAATTAAATTTGAAAGTTTTAGTTGTATAATACTCAATTTCATTCAATATAACTTACCTTGATTTTCAAAGTTAACAATGTAATTAGATAATATACAATATAAGAGGATTTTATAAATAAAATTTGAGTGGTTATAATAAATGTTATATACTTAAATTTTAGTTATAAAAGATTAATAGAGGAAAATAAGAAAAAGGATTTTAGGGAATTTTATTTAAATAACCTAAATAATAAAATTTGATCAAACAAGAAATCGTAATAAAGGTTATTTCCTGAAATAAATATGCGGTGTAATAAACAATGTATCTTTGAATAAGAAAATATATTTGAAAGAGATATTTTGGAATAAGGATTTTATATCTTAAAATCATAATTTAACTAATGTCTAAATGAATAGTTATGATTTAAATAGTTAAGATGTATTTGAAGATCACTTATTTATTGCAGAATTGAACTAATTTGAAACACTATTGTATCTACTATAGCATAGATAAGTGCTGCTGTTTTTAAAAATATAATGTTTGAAAATTTTATAATTGAATAAATGAAGATTATTTTGAAAGTATTATGATTTTAGTAGCATGATTTCCAAATGATAATACCTATAAATTTTAATGACTTTCAAAGTATTATGATTCAAAAAGCATTATGATTTTTAAGTTATTACCTTATTTTGTTTTCAGACTATCTTAAATATCATTGGTTTCCCCATCTGCTACAGAATAAGGAGGCTATTGCTTATACCAGTCTGTTTAGAAATCTTTCTATAATCTTTGAAATCTGTGTTACTCATCAGGGACCGGAGCACCGTTTATCACCCATAGACTGACGGTCAAACCGAAAGGGTAAAACCGATTCTAGAGGATCTTCTTCGTGCTTCAAATCCGGAACTATTAGGTTAAGGTTTTGTTTACCTAGCTTATCTTCCTTTGTTTTTTTTTTCCTTCGTTCCTTTTCGAGGACGAAAAGTTCTTAAGTGGGGGAGAGTGTAACAGCCCTAGTTTTATAACTATTTATTTTATTTTAATTATTTAATTTTGAAATATATTTTATGTAAATTGTGTTTAACAACATAGTTTAAATACTTAATTGGAAGATATATTTTATAAAATTGTATATGTTAATAAATTTAAATAATAACTGTGAAATTTTAAGCTATGTTTAAACTGTAAGGTTTCGCGTTCAAAAGACGCGTCAATCATAGGGTATAAGCAACGTAATAAAACGTGTGTTTTAAAAATGTTATTTTATGAAAATTTTGATGTTTTAGACTGCGTCTGTTTAACGTAGTGAAAAAAATCAAGTTTTCGATTAAATTTGAGGAAATATCAGTTAGTAATTTTATGGTAACCGGTACTTTGTCAACCAACGGTCTGATTTTTGAATAAACGTATATACGTTGCCATTCCTTCTGCCTACACAAATTTATCATTTCATTTATTATTTTCAAAACTAAAAATCACATAGCCTAAATTTAAGGAAAATTGATATCTGTTGAATTGCCGTTCTTAAAAGAAATAAACTCTTGCCATTTCTCTACAAAATCTAAGTATGCTGGAATTTAACTTTTGTAAAAATCAAAACTGTACTAAAATAGGTTTTGCCTTTCCCAGTACTCTATGACATAAATGTATATCATATCACACAAGAATTAAATCTGGCATTTAAAATTTTCAAGCTTGCTTTAGCTTTATCACGTATTCATGCTACAAAATTTAAACTGACTCTATAACTAGGATCTGTTCTCTTCCTCTGCTTGTACAAGATCCTAAGCAATGGTTGCTTTAATCAAGTAAACCTACAGTTAAGAACAAATCTATATGTATTTGCTTGAATCTGGGAATTTTATACTTACCATTCTTCAATCAAGGAGTTACATTTTATTTACACCTGCATTAAATCAATATTTGACAGTTTTGTTTGCCATTTCAATTCTTCAGTTCCACTGATCTGCCTAGTTCCACCCATATTCGAAACCGCTCTAATTTTTCCTCTGTTAACATTCATATCAGGCATGTAAAAAGGGTTAGCAAACGGAAATGAGCTAATCACGCAACCATTTGTTTTCCCATAATCAATGCATGAGTAAATCCTCAAATTGTAACATTCGAACTAGTAGTAATCTCAGTGCCTTCTTTTGGTATGCTATATTTTTTTTTTTTCCTTTTCTTTTTTTTCTTTTGAGCTCGCAACCTATAAGTATACCCTTTCTCCTCTGCATCTCATTTTTCTGCCTTGTTTCCTCTCTAGCCATCAGGTAAATCTCTTCCTTCTTCAGTCCTTTTGTTTTCTTTTTCTTGATGCCTTGCTCGACCATTCTATTTGTTTATGCCATGCCCTTAAATTTACCAAGCCAGACCTGATTTGTTATTAAAACTAGAGTCACTTTTGTTTGTGCATAGATTTTGGGCATGTTTTAAATCTGGGTTTTCTGCCTGATTCATATTTAAGGCCTGAGGTTATGAGGTAGGTAGGAAATAGTATAAAGCCATAGTGAAAGAAAAGATAAGTCCTGCATTTTTGAATTGTCTGCATTTTTTCCAGATCTTCCATTTGTTTGCAACCCTAGTGTGTCCACCACATCATTGGCTCGTTTGCATTTTAGACAACCTGAGTTGTTAGGGGTAGTTGGGTGTGTACTGGTAGAAGAATGCATATTTATAAGTCTGGAAAGTTGTTTTGGTTAAATGAATTTAAGTTAAAACAAACTGTAGGAGATGGTTATGTTTGGTGTAGTTTGGGCTAGGCACTTTGACCTTACAGTGAAACAGATTGGTAGACTGAATAGGGATTTGCAGTAGAAAGTAAATACAAATGTCGAGTAGGTGTAATTACTTTGGGGTGAGTTTCAGATTAAGTCTGCATATGTACCAAAGGTTAAGAAGATGGAGATGTTTTGGGGTGTGCACGTGTACACATAGTATCACTGTGTACATGGGTGAAACTGACATGAGTGAGATTGCATAACTGGGATGTTGGGTATAGATTTGAGTTGGTAGAGTGTCAGAGAGGAAAAAGGAGAAGTCTGGCTTTAAAAAAAAAAAAAAAAAAAAAAATTTTTCAGAAGGGAGTTTCAAGTTAAAACTGAATAAGGTAAGAAGAGTAGTGCTTGACCCGAAGCACTCCACATGTTTTCTCGAAGCATATGAGGAGGTAACTCGAAGTAATATAGTAACTGTCTCGAAGCAGTAGTTTGCCTGTTGCAAGTTCTAGCCTGGGAAGTTTTAAATTTTAGGGATAATTTGACTGTAAAGCAATGTTTAAAACCAAGTCTAAATTTAAGATTTAAACTGAATACAAGTGGAATCTAAGTTACAAATGTTAGATGTTGATAGTTGCGTGAGTTCATATTTCACATGGATTAGCTCTGTATGTTCAGTTTGAGGACTGGGTATAGGTCGCATAGCTAAATAGTGTTTGTGTCAGTAAGCATGCAACAGGCTTTAGCATATCAGTGTCTGCATATTTGTTTCATATTACATAATCAGTGACAGTTTATGCCCAGTATGCCAGATTTGTAAAGGCACATCTCTCATCTCAGAGCCAGATTTGTAAAGTTTTAGATGATGGGTAGTTGTCTTAAGAATTTTATGCAGAGGAGTTGTATGAATTGTTAGTATATAAAAATAGATGTGAATGTATGAGTGGTAAAACTATGATGTACCCAACCTTAAATAAGCATAGGCCGAGAGTTTTATCCTCTTTGATGAGCTTCAGCATGTGCATGTGATGCATGAGTGCACACATAAAAACTGGGAAACATGTATTCGATGAATTGGTGGTAAGGTGAGCTGAATAAGGATTTGGAATCTAAGTGAAAGATTTAGGCAACAGTTTAGGCTGGGTTTGTTGACATTTACAGGAGGACATATTGTGAAAACTGGAAGTAAGGGGATATGATGCAAGGCAGGCAGAAGGAATAAATGTGTAAATGCACACATGAGTTCAGTGCATAGTACACAGGATAGGGTGAGGGACGAGCATGGTTGTGTCTGCTCTGAACTGGTGAATTGGAAACTTGATGTAAGCTGTAGATCTAGTGCAACAAATTAAGAGAGAAGCTTTGAAATAAGAAGAGAAGAGGAAACTGGAGGAGTTGATTGGGGAGGTAGGCTGCACATATAGGTTGCCGTGTGCATGAGCAAGCGAGGCAGTGGAGGATGTACGTGTGTGCACGTATCCATGTCATCATACATAGGGAAAGGAAAGGAATATTTTGTGCACGAGTGTATTCAACATTTTGCCATAGTGGTTTTAGGAATGATTTTGTCGTAAAATTTTAATATTAGCACGGTCCATACTGGGTATATTTTGGGTTATAACACGGTGGAGTGGTCGAGCAAGTCAAATCATTCTCATTCTATTTTAATTTTCTTTGACCGTAAAATCTAAAGTCGCGTATTCCATATTTGAATTTTGTTCTAGATTTGAATCTAGGCAACATCAGAAGAAATTTGATCGTATTCTCTGTCGGTCTTTACCGGTGAAACGTCGTTTTGAAATTCAAATTTTTCTGCAACTTTCAGGTGAGTATTTCTCACCAGACATACGTATTTATATTTTGTAAATTATCACAAATGTATGTGTAAAAACTTATGTCACTATTATCTGTCTGCAGTGTAATATAGAATGATGAACCCCATTTAAATTGACACCTTATCAGTTATTTATCTGTTGTATTATATCTGCAGTATATTATGTTATTGTTTATTTACTGCTTAAATCACACTGCAAGTTCCCTGTTAAATATAGACTGTTATGGGCTGAAATGATAGGCCTAAATGATTATTATTGTTAAACTATTCTGTTAACTGCTTAACTGATAACTTGGGATTGCGGGTTTGAAATGATAGAACCCGGGTATTTGTAAATTACGGATTGAAATGATATAAATCCGTACCACTTGACCTAGGCTAGAAAACTATATACAGGCCCGTGGTCCTTATAATATTTTCTGAAATATTTAAAATTATTCTGGAAGTTAAATATTTGATTTAATATCTTTAAAGGATTTTATTTTTTTGAATGAGTTATAAATGTTAATAAATAAATAAATATTTGAATAGAATTTTGGAATATAACTTATTTTGGAAATTCTGGATTTTGAAAAATAAGCTTTCAGTTAATAAATAAATAGATAAATAAGTATATTTGGAAATATTTATTTAGTTAAACAATCTGCTACAGCATTTTAAATGCTGTCTTTTTGAAATTGGACTAGTTTTACCCGTAACTTTAGGTAGCATTTCCTAAGTGCTACAGAATCTAGAATTGATTGTTTTAAAACTCATGGAATTTGATAAATTTTATTTTATGTTAAGTTTTGGAAAATCTTAAGATATGATATTTATAACTGGATTTTCCTTATTAAATTTAAGATGAATATTCTAGTATTAAGTGAATTTTGAAGATATTAAATGACTAACATTTGGAGTTTATTTATGGAATTTATGGGAATATTCAAGACTAAATAATAAAACATTGATTTGTTGAAAGAATAAAATCCAAACTTAGTTTTGAATAGGAAATACTCCAATTGGATATATATATATATAGGAATTGTAATGGATTTGGGGACATAAAGTGATATTTAAATTATGGTTTAAACTTTAAATAAAGAAATATATTTGTAAAGCTATATAAATTATCTTCTTTACAAAGTAACCATAAAGTTAAACCATTTATTCTATATACCGTGAATATCCAAACCATTTGTGTGTTGGGAGTTATGGTTTTAAAGTAAAAATTCCAAATATTATGTTTTGAAGATATAATTCAAATATTTGGCTTCCAGATATTATAAATTTTAAGCAGTATGGTTTTTGGAAAGAATTATATTTGAATATAACGATATCATATTGTTTTGGGTTTTAAAAATGATATCGTATTTATAGTTTGAAATGGAAATGTTTATTCTGGTTTTAAAGTATAAAATGTTTTAAATGACCACGGGTTATAATAACGATGGGTTGGCAAAGAGACCGGGATCGGATATGGACATACTCTCTGTCGTTACCGAAAACCACTTTGACCAACCATATACGCGGTGGAGATTCCAGAATGAAGTAGGTCGGTGGTGGCGTTCCTGTAAGGTAAATACGTGGACCCGACTCCCGTGAGTTGGCATAAGGTGGCTAAAACAGGAGCAATTCCAGGCCAATGAGGTCATTCCTCTGATCGGACGCTCCTCTTCGATATTATACTATGTTTTGGATTGATTCGGTGGCCACCTCTATATTTTGATTTTGGGGAGTTAGTCCGAGGTGGGCGGTAACTGCGGCTACGCGTTTCCATCAGCCTGGATAGCAATTGGTATATCTACCCTGGCATTGCCTAGTTGTGCCGTGTCATCTACCATACCGAGCTTTTACTACGAGTTTCTATTTGTGTCGTACCTATGGAGTATCCTCTGGTAGCTTCCCGATCAGGAGGTATTACGGTACTGTATAGACTATTGGCATTATTCTGTGTTAAGGGCTATATGGGTAACCCCTTAACGCTATTAAAAAGTAAGTTTATTTTATAAATAGACACTATTATAATAGCGCAATATACTACATAGTAAATAGTTTGACGGATCCTTAGAGGATGAGCGATCCCAAGCATCCTTTAAGTTACTTGTTCTATATTACAGTACACTTGAATTAACTTACATTATATAAGTATGTATGTCCTGACTCGAGTGTTATGTTTTATTTTACGCTCGGGTCAGCCTGAGTTGCAGTTTCAGTTTTCTCTCCGGAGCTAGGACATCCCGTAGATCATTCGTGCTGCCGGAAGCTTTCCAGTCTTCATCCTATTTGCAATCAAGACTTTGGAAGACTCTGATTCTATTTATGTCAAAGCTGTATTGTAGATTTTAAACTATGTAAATTCTATTTGGTTAAAGTCTTATAGTGGCTTCATGAACCACTGTATATTTTATTTCCGCTGTGAATTCTGATATCTGTGTATGTGATTCTGTGATTTATTGACTGTATATTCTGAGTTTTGCCAAATTTATTCTACAACGCAGTACTTTGAACAATTCAAGTCCGACATGCGCGGATGCGAAGGGTTGAAAATACTGGGCCGTTACAGGAAGCATGGATCAATATTCAAAAATTGAAGATATGAAGCAAAATTGGGGGTTCCACTTTAGACCATGAGCATGGAGGGTGGAGGGTGGAGTTGCTTTACGATTTTGGTGCTAAAGCTTGAATCTTTGGAAGTTTGGCGATGGTAGGAGGTGGTTCTTTGTTATTGAGTGATTTTTATTAGTTGAATTGATGTTGTGTGTTTACTCGCCATTGAATGACTACATATTGTGTTATATATGTTGTGTGATTTAAGTATAAAGCAAAAGCGACATTAACTAACTAAAGTTATAAACTTTGGACCTCTTGCTTTCGAAAGCAAATAATAACTTTTTATCGTATAACATCACTCCTATTACCTTCTATAACATGTGGCATGACCTTGACTTAATGTTTAAATGTTTATTTGGATTATATGTTGAATTGAAGTATGTTTGAAAGTGTTTAAGTGGGAATAGTTGTTATAAGTGCACTTTGATATACCTTAACTTTAACTTATTTAAATGAAAGGTTTATGATCTTAACTTGGTATATCTTATTTTGGTTTCTCTACACATGGTTTGGTGCATGTGGTGCTAAGTAATTGGTTTGGAAAGTAATAGTAATTGTGAAACAAAATTGTGAAAGTTTGAAGCGAAAAGGTCGTTATGGACCTTATATTCGATGATTTTTGAAGTTAACATAGAAAGGCATCCTAGGGGCTTCATTGTTTTTTTTAATAATGATTATATGTATAATTATTATTGGAAAAAAGTTGGTGTTTAAAATATTCTATTGCTGATCAAACAAAGTGGCTAAAGTTAGAGTAAAAAGGTGGTAATAAATACACTATAAAAAAAACCTTGTTTTCAGAAATTTTTATAAATAAAAGTAGCAAATATTCCTAGTAATTTATTTCCGTGGTTTTCAAGTACCCTAATTTTAGTACTTAAAATAAAAATTTCAAGTCTCAAATCATTGGTTAAAGTAGTGAAAAATGGTCGCAAAATTCATGTTTTTCTATGTTGTTCTTTGTATAAAACTTCTACCAACATTTATACATGCTGTAATAAGTTGTTTGAAGTTTCAAGTATCTAAAATTGATATTAAAAATTTGTATTTTTCCCCTAATATTTTTAACAACTTTTTCTAATATATTTTTCAGTATTTTAGAGTTGGTTTGAATTTTAAATATATTTATGATAATTATTTATGGAATTTTGAAGTAAAGGGGTTTTAAAATATAAAACGTACTTTTAAATTGTTTTTAGTCAAATTTCTAAATTAGTTATTTTCGAGTAATGTTTTATATAGATATTTAAAACCTATTTATAAATATATTTAATGTATTTATATATATAAGTTTGGAAATATAAGTTACGTATTTTGTAAAAGACCAAGAGATAGTTTTGGATTATAATACTTGTGTTATAATAAATGGTTTTGCGAAGTTATTAAAAAGTATTTTACCTTGTTTGATAAACGTAGATGTACTTGGATCTTTAAAAGAATGTTTTCAAAGATAATAACATGTTTAGAATGGTTTGGTTTGTTGTGATAATGAGTAAAACCATTTGTCTTTAACCCCTTTTCATTATACTTAGTAAAATAATTAGATCTTTAAAGGAGTGTTTTAAAAATAATTATAAGTTAAATGCTTTTGGATTGTTGTGACAATAGTTGGTAACATTTGTATTAAGCCCTTTGAAATAGTTTTGTGAATGTAATTAGACCTTTTAAAATGGATATGTGAAGGTTTAAATAAGAAATCTTGTTAAAGATTTGTGAATATACTCATATCATTTGAGATAAGTATACGAATACTTTTGAAGTATTGAAAAGAGTACAAATGAATAGTAGAAATTGATAAATTAAGTTTTATTAGATAAAATAACTTTTTACTAATTAAAGAGGTTTTAATTAATAAAAGGATTAATTAAATAAAAAGGGATTTGAAGTCATGCATTTAGCACAAAAATCTGATTAAGTAGAACTATCTATCTATAAGAGTTGAGAATGAAGTATTTAGACAAGGCTTTTGAGACGACCCAACTTTCCACTCCCGGAAAATCGCATCATCATTAAGAAAGAAAGGGATAGAAAAGAGAAAAGATAGAGAAGAAGAAAGAGACAACATCAGAATCTAAACAGCGGAATGAATAAATTATATTAATCACATAATACTTTACATAGTATTATATACATCAGAGATACACAACATAATCAACTCATACTAGACAGTTATAAACACCTGCCTAGTTATACAACTTAATACAACTCAGAGAACACACAGCGGAATACTCTATAGTTATACGCAGAAGCCTCATGCTCCATTGCTCCTTCAGAATTCGTTAAGCCAACTTAAAATCCTAACCTGAATCCCTTGGCTACTCGTAAAAATTTGAGTACCCAAGAGTTTAAGAAAAACAGAATAAACTCCTGGGTCAGACATGGGTCTGGTGTGAGTAAACGGTTAAATTTGCTTAACTTTTAAAATCCTTTGAAAAGAAAAGGTATCACGTAAGACTTCCCACACATAAACATGGAAAAGTTTTTACCTTACGCTAACCAAAACATTTGATAGGAAATTCTATGATATTATAATAGTGTCTAGGGTTTTCAAGTAAATAAGAAATAGCCGAAATTGTTACATGATTAAATTCCAGCTACTAGCCACAAAAGTGGGTAATACAATCAAAACCGTTGGCACTTATTGGATTTTGGATTCAATACAATGGCAGGGCTACTGGGGTACCGCCCATCACAGTACGTGGCCTAGATCACCGTACCGAGGAGTGCTCCCACTCCCCTACAACACAAGGCCGGACCCGTTCCTTACTGAACAGTCCCGAACAAGACCACCCCGGCGATTCTAGCTAGTAATCGCCCCACACAGCCGAAATATAAAGGGACATCTAGACAGGGATGTATCTCGCTCTCCAGTGGGAGCTACCCACGAAGCCTTGCTGCACCTCCCCTGTTTTAGCCATTTCCGGTTGATGAAGCTTGAGGCTGCGATTACCTTTATAGGACATATCACTTAGAATGCTCATCGTCCGCCTGACGATGTTCTGAAAGCATTCAATCCATACAAGTTCGTTCCGCGTTCGAACGAAACCGAAGGCATTATTTCGTTACACTCATTTTGGAATCACCCTCAGAGTTAACGACAATAACCCTTGCACTCTAAATCACCATCTCGAATCTATAAGTACTATTCCGTCAACTCATTACGGAATCACCCACAGAGTTATACTGACGTATAGCCCTTACACCTCGAGTCTTCACAAAGCTCCAAATTTGACTCACGACCTAACGTTATTTGGAATCGATGTGGTTTTCGGATATCCAAATATGGAAACCAGATCCCGGTCTCATCGAAATCCAAAGCGTGTCTTTTAGGTTCAAGTTGTTTTAAAGGTAAAACAATTCAATACAGTATCTATATACACACAGATAGATAACTCACATATCAATAATTGATAATCAGCATTATCAAATAACAGGTAATCCACATTATCAATATCATAATAGATAATCCATATATCAACATCCAAATTGATATCTATATCACAATCCAATCAAACATCCACACCACACAACCATACTTATCTCATTATTGAGATCACAAAGCATTCAAGACAATCAATGTCATCCAATCATTCATAAGCAATGATTAACTCAAACCACAATATAATTAATTTAAACTGAATTAAATTAACTATCTCTAATTAATTTAAAGTGAATTAAATTAATTACCTAATCACTTAATTAATTTAAAATAAATTAAATTAATTACCTTCATCCAATATCTTGCTTAAATAAACATTAGTTAAATCAATCAATTAATCGTAATCAACCTTGATTAATTAACTCTTAAATAAGTAATTAATCCTTAATTATTTTCATTAATCATATCAATTAATGAACCTTAATTAATTTAATCATGCTTAGATTATGACAGCCCGCAAATCCGTACCCCTTGAATCAACATTTATTCTACCCTAATTGACTCAAGTGGAACAGAAATACGAACCATAGAGGTTAAAGAAAAAGAGATAGAAGAAGAAGAAACTAAACAATATCAGAATCTCACAGTCGCAGCGGAATAAAATATAATAGTATCTATAAATCTTTACACAAAATGAAATCTATAACTGTTTATACAACATATCATCAGAGTAACTCATACATCAATCATCACATAACAGACATACCATACAACATAGCATAGCAGCGGATATATATAGGTACATATAATACGTCTCGGACTCCATCTCCTCTCCTGCTCCATAGCATCCTGACCTGAACAATAATACTCGGTCTGACCCGAGCATTATAACGAAATAACACCCGAGTCAGTCTGGAATACCAGCTGATAATAATGCACACAATTGATTATTAAAGTTTCAGAAAAATCCTTTTGAAAACAAAAGCATCTCGTAAGACCACGCCACAAATAAACATGTCGGGTTTTTACCTTACGATAGCTAAAACTCTTTTCATAGAAATCCTCTGATATTATAATAGGGTCTATTTACAAATACTTATAAAATAGCCGAAATTGTTACATTATTAAATTCCAGCTACTAGCCACCGAAGTGGGTAATACAAACAAAACTCGTAAAAAGGCTCGTAGGGAAAATGGATTTCCAACAATGACTAGGCACTGGGGTACCACCTGTCACAGTACGTGGTCTAGATCACAGTACCGAGGACTACTCCCTTCGTCCCCTGCAACACAAGACCGGAATCACCTATGGGCAATTCCGAATAAGATCACCCCGCGGTTGGGATCAGCAACCGCACCACTAAGCCGAAATAAAAAAGGAACCTCTAGACAGGGATGACCTTACTCTCCAGTGGGGGCTACCCACGAAGCCTTGCTGCATATCCCCTGATTTTCAGTCATTCCCGGTTGGTGAGGCTTGAGGCTTAACGTTACCTTTAGAACGTTTCACTTAGAATGCCCATCGTCCGCTGACGATGTCACGAAGCATTCGTCCATACAAGTCCGTCCCGGGTTCGAACGGAACCGAAGGCACTATTCCTACTACATCCATTTTGGAAATATCCTCAGGATTAGTAGCGACTAGCCCTTGCACTTCACTGCTCCATCTTCGACTCCGAAAAACGTTTATCGCACGAAAACGTACAAACCGGATCGAAGTGGTTTTCGAGAAATAAATCTCGATCCCGGTCTCTTCGAAACGATCAACGCATTTGTCCAATATTGATAGTCGGTGATTTAACTATCAATTTATATTCATAAACATCCATAGCATCCATCACACAATAAATAATTCCCAAATTATTTATTTACCTCAAATATCTTTAAAAGATATATTACCAAATTTCCAAATCTCATTTGAAAACATTTCTCAAAATTCCTCCTTTACAAGGTAAATCATTTACCATATATTCCCATTGGAAATATCCAAGTTCAAAACAGTTTAGATTTAAAACAGTTAAAAACATTTTAATTTAAAGTATACTTTAAATAGATAAATTTACTACTAATTATTTAATCAAAATATAATTCCAAAATATTTAAAGCAAAACTGTTTAAAAGATATAGCTTAATTTAAATTAAGGTTAAGTTATACTATATATTAAAATAAAGTGGTAAAAAGATTAACTCTTATTTCAATATACTTAGGTCAAAACTAGCTTTTAAAACAAATCCATTTGTAAACATAATTATTAAAATATTTATAAAATTTTACTATTGCTAATTTATAAAAAATCACTTTAAAATAATAATTTTTAAAACATTCTTTAAAATTAGTTTAGATTTTAAACTTTCTTTTTATAAAATCAATTTAAAACTCGAACTTGGATTTTCCCTAGGAAATCTCATTTCTACTAAATCATCACAGAAATCCTTCTCACGATTTCTGTCCATTTATTAAATTAAGTTTTAGGGTTTTATAACATAAATTTATTTCCCAAAACTTCAACTAATAACATTTATCTTAATTATCATTCCAAATTTTAAAACTTCCAATTTACATTTTAAAATAGATTTCAGATTTTAATCCCTTTTAAATCCATTATTTAACAATACCTTTATTTCTCTAAATTCAATTTATCAAATATAATTAATTTTGGATTTATAATTTATCCAGTAATATTTCTATACAAATTTATTTCAGTTTTCCATCCAAATCAGGTTTCAAATATTTATATTCTTTTAATTTCTTATTTAACCATTTCTCAATTTCTTTGAAACCCAATTTAATTTCTTTATAATTAAAACTGCAATTTTCTTTATAACTAATATTCTGGGTTTATAGTTTAAACCACAATATCACAATGCAATTAAATTCCAACTTATCAATCACAATATATAAACAGGCATAATCATCAAAATAAAAAAATATTACTACTTTGTGAGGAATCCCGTTGGATCCCTCCAACCTGTTTTCCCTGCATCCACAAATATTAGCACAACAGTATATATATCAATTCAATTTGATAATAACTAACATATTCAGCTAAACATCCAAACAAACAATCAATACTAGCTATCTACTTTACTAGTATCCAGATGTGAGTGAGAATAACTCACCTTGAGTTTCGACGAGCGTTCGAAATTCAAATTAAACCGGACAGTGTCCGATTTAACCCAAATTCTTACTTGCCCGGAATAGATCCAGATCTGCTCCATCACATAGAGCTTTCTTCTGCGATTCCAACGAATCCAAAATCGTCCGAATCTGAGTACGTATGCAACAGTTATGTACTTTATAATTTTCAATCTGAATTTAAAACAATATTATTATTATTATCATTATTATTTTTATACCATAATCTCAGCCGCACAGACCAAACACGAGATCCTGGCCGTCACTTACTACTTCTTCTACAACACGCAATGTCTCCAGGAACAAGAACGAGCAAAGAACCCATAACGTCCAAGCTAGGGCTTCACAACACCTCCTCGTCGCTCAACGATAATTCGATCGGAGACCTTCATATGAACCGCCTAGGCAAGCACTACGCTCGCCTGGAAGCAACCAGAACTCGGTTGCTTATGGTCTTCGAAAATCTCGCTCGACATGGCTATGAACGGAACCAAATTCCGTCACCACACAACGATATCTCGCAAGGTCCACCGTATGGATGTGGAGCTTACATCGTCTTCTTCGACTGTCTAGTTGGAAGTTTTCGAAATAGGTGAGTAGATCGAGAGTTAAACGAGGTGAAAGAGGAGCCATCATCGGCCATTGAACGAATGGAACGGCGGCCTGGGAGTAAAGATTAGGGTTTGAGTGGAATTAAATGAATATATAATATAATTAATATTATTTAAATAATATTCTTCTCAATTTAACATCGCATGCAAACGAACTCCAAATTACGCGTTCCGACAGGCGTTCCTAGGGTTTTTCCGCGTTCCGGACACAATGGAACAGGTTTCGTAAGCTAATTCGGTCCTATGAACGAGTTACGGAATTAAACGCTCAATTAAAATTTAAACCGATTAAATCGATTTCGATGCGTTTCGAGCTGCAGGAGTCAAACGACAACTCCGATTGCTACGAAAATTGAAATCCGATAATAACTAACTATTACGGATCCAATGGAACTGATTTCGTCAAATTCCGAGACTATGCCCCGGAAGGCTATTTTAACTCGTCAATTTAATTAAGCGATTTTCGAAATTATCGAAATCACTCCAAATCTCCACTTTTAAAATTTTATTAACTTAACAATAATTCATATAAAATTTATAAACACATTAAAAATCGTTCTGGTTCATTCTGGACTTAAATCGGATTAATTGCAATATTTAATAATATTAAATTCATTTTAAATTCATATAAAATTCCAAATAATAATCTATTAACTTTTAAATTCTTCCAAAAATCTAACAATATCATTTATAACCTATGGAACTTAAAAATGCATTTAAACATCAATTTTATAACAATTCCCATTCAATTTCCAATTTATTCTCAGTTCTAATAATTATTATTATTACTCCAATTCAAATGGAATCACCATATTTTGAAACTATAACTCATCTTATTAACTCAACCATAGTCTTCTATTATCAAGATTCAAATTAGAATCCATATCCAACATTTAAAATGAATTAAATGTTAAATTTTGGCGACCCAAAATTCCGGGTCGTTACATTCCTCCCCCCTTATAAAAATTTCGTCCCCGAAATTTGTATAAGGTAGAACATACACTTAAACCCATTTACTTATCCCATTAGCTTAGTTAAAAGCTTATATACACTTCACAAAATCCTTTTTGTTCAATTCCCAAACCTATTTGCTTTATTAATTCTAAAGCTTTAATTTTAACTTATAACTTCATAAGTTACTTAACTTTTCCCAAAACCCAAAAAATTTTCTAACTCTCAAAATTTACGGAAAATTTTGGCAGAGTCTCCCCTGTACGGAGGAGCTTCTGCGATATCGCAGGATACACAAATATATATACACCGGCCCACACGGCCGGAAACCAAAATATATCACAATATATATCATTTTCCAATTTTATTTGCGTAGGCGTACCTTTTAGCAAAATTAATAGCAAGTAGCTAATATATAATGCATATACGCGCTTCAAACCCTCTCGAGCGCCTCGCATTCCTGCACTTGCTCAACATACTCATTAGTTACAAGATCTGTGCATTTTAATCAACATTTTCCAATATAAAAGCAATCCAACATATCTATGGCATAATCCAAACCAAGCAAATTTCAAAATTTACTAATATTAACCATCCTTTACCAACAATTCAAGATTTTAAATCATCTTTCCAATTATCTATTCAAGTCCAACATTATTTACTTTCACTTGAATGATTTATACTCAAATCAACCATATACAATTCATATTTATCTCAATAGGATTAACATATGCTTCACTAATAGCAATCTATTTCAATACAATTCCTAATTGATTTACAAACCACCTTTATCTTCAGGGTAGAAGCATCTTCATTCTTATGCAAAATTACTTAATAACATTTCAATGCATTCCAATTAATTCAAAACCAAGTTCAGTGTTGAATACACTAAGACAACTCATTCATATTCACTTCAATATTATGAATAGGTGCTTTAATTCATTTATATGCAACATTATTTAATTTGATTTTCAAACAAATCCTTATTTCCAATTTGAAGCACTCACATTCCTATATTAAAATTTCGCACATTTTAGTTTCCTCCAACTAACCTCATTTTACTTCACTTGAATGATTTACATTCAAGCTTTCTATACACCATTCATATTTCTTATAACCAATTTATTTCTATTTCAAAATAATTAACATATGCCTTGTTCACACTTTTTTTTTTTTTTTTTTTTTTTTAACTTACCCTTCCAATTTGATTTGTAATCAAATTTTATTTTAACTTACATTCCCAAATTTGATTTTAAATCAAATTTTATTTAAACTTGAAACATTTGCAATTCTTTCATGATTTATTTCCATATATATGCAAACATTGCTTATTAAAATGTTAATTCATCCCAATTGATTCCAACTCAATTCCATTTGCAACTTGAAACCAATTTACTTGCATTCATTTACCAACTCTTTGAATTGGATCCTAATCCATATCAATTTATTCAAACATCAATTCAATTGCATAATATCTCAATTCTTTCTTGCATACCAAATTTAGTTTCATTTTAATTTGACTTCACTTAATCAAATTCTAATTTATCCAAAACCAATTTAGTTGTTTAAACAACTCAATTCTAAATACATTCAAATATTCAAGTCATTCAAGCAAAACAATTGCCACTTAAGCTTATAACCCTTTAAAATTAATTCCAACTTGGATTTATATTAGTTTCATTATACAATCCAAGTTTATATTAATATCTCTCCCTCCTGGATTATTTACAACCCATACATCCTTAATTTATCACAATAACTTATTAATATCATTTCTTGCAATTATTATCTAACAAATTTCATTCAACATTACTTAATAAGGCTCATTCTCAACCATTTTGTTTTTCTTTCAATTTGCTTAAGTTCTTTAACAATATTCTCATTATTTCCTTATAAATCAAATTTTATTTCATTTGATTCTCATTCAAATCAAATTTCCATTCATATACAAATTTAATGCTCTTTGTTTAGTTATCCAATTCATATTAAACTTATTTACAAAGAGGCCATTTAAATTTATTTCACTCATTTGAATTTTATTCACAATTCAAACCATCTCTAGTATATTCAAACCCATTATTCATTCACACTTCCAATATTCATTTCCATAATTGAATCCCAATTCAAATCAGGATTTCTATTTACTTTCCAAACTTGACTAAACTATCAAAATTCTCCATTACAATACAAATCCCAGTTAATTTGTAATTTAATTCAGTCAATAACATAATCCATATTAGTTTTCACTCCACTTTCTTAATTTACTCTGAATTCATTCATAATATCACCATTTTCCAATTATTTCATTTGGCACATTTAAATTTTCTACCTTTCCTTTTTACTCCTATAAATAGAATCTAAATTTCTTTCAATATTATTTATTACACAACTGAAATTCAATTTCAATTTCATTACCCAACAAACCTTATCTCAATCCACATTCATTTGAGATTAAGTTAATTCCACTATACCATTTCACTATTCCCTCATTTGTGATTATAATTCTATTTCTATATATAAGTTCACCAACTTATCTACTTAACAGCTTATATAGCTCATTTTAATCCATCTACAACTTATAATCACAATTTCAACTTTTATAAATATATACCCCTGAATTCATAAAGATATAGATCTTTTTTTTTTTTTTTTTTTTTTACCCAAATCTTTTACAAATTCTAAATTTCATAATTTCAGATTATAAGTATATTACTTAATAGCTTGTGGGTACAATCTATTACACAACAACCCAAATTTTCAAATCAACTTACTTTTGATTTAAACCCAAATCCATTTAATTCTGGGTCCAATATATTTAACTTGTCCAAGTTAAATTTAAATTTCCATTCACTTCAATACCCTTCATTTACTTCAATACATTTTATTCACTTTCAATTACTCAAATTAAATTTTAATTCCATGATTAAAATTTCTCATTTCCTTCTTATTAGCATTAGCTCCACTTAACAAATTTAATAGTTGATTCATTTCAACTTTACTCATTATTTAATTAGAACTTTCCCAGAATTCAATTTACCCGGTTTTATCTCAAAACCATTTTGAAATATATCAAATATATATACCCATTTGGTATATCAAATCAAATTTCCATGTTTTCCAAACCAATTTGTTTGTACCCAAAACAATTTGTTCATATCCCAAACAAATTTCCATTTTTGAAATATCCAAAACAACTGTTATCCCCAACAAATCCAAACAATACCATAACCAATTACTAGGGAAGCAATCCATCACTTTAGAAACTCGAAAATGAATTCTAATGATGTGGCCAGCATCATCAGGATTATTTTCCAGCGACTGCAGTGAGTTCAATGCTTCTTAAATTCCCAAATTCATTTCAAACAGTTTTCCATTCAACATATTACTCAAAATAATATTTCATTATTGCCTTTAATACATTGGAAAACATTTCAAACTTCCCAGGATTTTAAATTTCCAAACTTTTATTTTCAATACATTTAAAATCCTTTCCAAAACTTCCGGGTTAAAATTCTGGTTTAAATTCAAATTTTAATTTCACTTCTTATTTGCAACATATTTAATTAATTCTATTTGGTTATAGACCATTTCAGATTTAAGATTTACATCTTAGATTCACTTTTAGAGTCTTATTTGATTTTTAATATTAGCAACCAAACATCCAAACAATCAAATATATATAAGAATTCCAGAAAATCATTTCCTTTTATATCAAAATATAATTTTGGGTAAAATTATTTCATTTACCCACTTTAAAAACAATACTATGTCGATTTAACTTGTTTAAGAGTTTAGAAACCCCTATCGATACGGTTGTACTTCCCGCACCGACCAGAATTCATAAACACTCAACCGATAAGTCAACACAGTATAAAAACAATTTTATAAACACTAACAAGTACGCTCTCATATCTATAAATACGCTCAGCTCATTATAGAGTACTATTGACTCTATTCAATGAGAAATTTTCCCACCAAAGCCTAGGTTGTCGCCAACCTAAGCTCTGATACCAAGTGTGACAGCCCGCAAATCCGTACCCCTTGAATCAACATTTATTGTACCCTAATTGACTCAAGTGGAACAGAAATACGAACCATAGAGGTTAAATAAAAAGAGATAGAAGAAGAAGAAACTAAACAATATCAGAATCTCACAGTCGCAGCGGAATAAAATATAATAGTATCTATAAATCTTTACACAAAATGAAATCTATAACTGTTTATACAACATATCATCAGAGTAACTCATACATCAATCATCACATAACAGACATACCATACAACATAGCATAGCAGCGGATATATATAGGTACATATAATACGTCTCGGACTCCATCTCCTCTCCTGCTGTAACGATCGCGATTTTTCGTTGCCGAAAAACCGAACCGTTAGGGTTTTAGAAGAAGAAAGAGGTAGAAGAAGAAAGAAAAGAAAGAGAAGAGAAAACAGAAATACAAGTAACAGAACGAGAAACAATAACAGAATCTCACAGTCGCAGCGGAACAACATATAATAGATAAATGAATATTCATTAAAACAAAAGAACTATACATTTTATACATTACATCACATTACATTACATCAATCAGAGTGTACGACAACAACAGCGGAAAGAAATACTATATACAATAGATAATAGACTACGCTATCTGGCTCGCCTCCAGATCTGCACAGCAACTCCCGAATCCAGAATAACCTGACAACCTAACTCTAGACTGCCCGTGTGGAAAATAGTGGGCACCCAGAGTTTAGGAAAGGAACAATAAACTCCAGGTCAGTCATGGGACTGGTGTGAGAACTCAAAACAGTTTATCTTTAAAAAAAGCAACAAGAAAAATTTCAATTTTTGAAATTCGCAATGCTTTTTGGAAAATGAAACTACCATAAGGCCTCCCGCCACACACACAATGCAAACGCAGAATTGGAGGAGATTTCTCCTTATGATAGTCAAAGATGCTTACTACGCGAAAATCAAATCATTTTTGATATTATTACTAGTGCATAGTGTAGAAAACAATTTCGAAAGTAGAATATAAATCCTAGCCAACATAGACATTCCGAACTATGCCTACTATAGCTACCATCCAAACAGTGGTGACCACCATAAGTGAATGGCAGGTAATACAACTAAAACCGTACAAGGCGCGTATTGGAGGAATGGATTTCCAACAAATGGTCAGGCTAAGGAACTTCCTACTGCCACATGGGATCGCCTCTGGCGGGACGTCCCGAGAAACTAACGTTACGGTTAGATCTCTGCCAACACAAGGCCGGGTTACCTCTGTAACTAGGTAACTACTACACGAATATGTCATCCCCCGGTCCTTTGGGACCTTTATCCGAGCGCTCGCAACAACAACACCACACAGTAATAGGTATAGTGTATCAACATGAGTAAGTATCTGGGCTCCATACCATGATACCACCCTTTACCAGAAGGAAATGACATACCCTAAAGGGCGCGACCCTCATAACCTTGCCGCATATTCCTGTTTCGACCATTTCCGGGGAGTGAGGTCCTGACGAAGTCTCGTCCACAAAGCTACGCTTTGTGTAACAAAGCCATGCTTCGGGTCCACAGATGACCAAAGCAATAATCACAAAGATAAATGATCAAACAAATGATCATATCACAAATGACCAACCAATGATCATCACACAGCAGCACTCAGCATGCCACATTACCAGATTGGGAAATATCGCTGATAACCTTCAACTACATAACCTCTGAGCTCGTACGTCTCAGAGAAGGGTGTTAAGCTAAGAGAATAAATTCTCCGCCACCAACAGAAATGTATTTGAAAGAAATCTGCTCTATCTCTCAAAATGTAATGTCAGACACGTAACCATACAAGTCTGTTCCGGGTTCGAACAGAACCGAAGGCACTTCCAAAGAAGCCCTTGCAATCCGGGTATTCACAATCCCGATAAAATTTCCCATCACAAAGGAAATCTCCATATCGTAGCTAACGATGCGGAGACAATCGATAGGTCATCCTATCGTTCTCACAAATACCCGGTCTTCACACCGGTCTTCAAATGCAATCCAAACGACGTATCGCATATTCGGAATGGGATATATGACACAAAGGTCCTCTCCCGGCTAAACCGAATAGCGAGCGCTTATTTTAAAAATAAGTGTAGCATTCAATTTCAAACAATCACAACAATTACCATCCAAGGGTAAATACTGATAGTCGGTTATTTAACTATCAATAAAGATGCGCCACATCATCAGATTCCAAATAATTTTTTCCAAAATTATTTAATTCCCCAAAATATCTTTACAAGATATATATACACAATTTCCAAATAATTTCCCAATTTATTTGCTTTACCAAAACACCTTCACAATAAAATTTTCCACACTTTACCCATTTGAAAACCCATTTCAAATTAAACACCTTAACCATTTGAAAACAAATTTCAAATTACACAACTCAACCATTTGAAAACAAATTTCAAACCACCATTCATCCTTTATCCCTTTTGAAAACAAATTTCAAAACAACATATAAATCCTTACCGATTTATTTTTAAATTTTACGCTCCAAATTCGTGAATTTTATTTCCATCTTTAAAAATAAATCAACATTTATTTTTAAACCAATTTCCCTTCCTATTATAAATTCCAACGTGAATTAAATCCCAAATACCCATTCATATTTGATTTCAAATCGATTCCAAAATATTCGCTTACACTTTTACCTTTAAAAGGTGAATTCACAAAAACGTTCCATTCCATATTGGAAAATCATTTCTAAACTTATTTAAAAATAAGTAATTCACAATTCAATTTATTTTCAACAATTCGAAAATATTCCATATGCTTAAACCATAGTTAAGTATTAATTTCATTCCTTTAAAGAAATATTCTTTTATTCACATTTATTTGGGTTAAAAACGAATGTTGCGCAAAACATCGTTACGACAACCCAAAAACACTAGTATATGGATTTGAAATTAAAAATAGATATATAAATCCAATACTATACCAATTATCCCCTTCTGTTTCTCGAAAACGTCTATTTCAACAATCAATGTTGAAATCTATGTTTTCAATACTCAATACATTTTAAAACACCTTTAATTCGTTTTAAATTCCATTTAAAACATTCCTTTCCCAAAAACAAACCCATTTTATTTAATAATCTATTCAATATTCAAAATAGTGAATATAGCCCACTTAACAAATTCCCATATTTCAATTTATCAAATTCGATGAATTTCAAATTTATAAACATAGTTTATAAATTCCACTTCTATTATAAACCCCAATTTTATAAATCCCTTTATTAATCCGATGCAATTTACATAACCCAGTTTCATACCCAAAAGCCATATTGTAAGTTAAATACTTATAATATTATTTATATACCAAATCGTTCCTTTGAACTTCACCGATTTAAAATCTTATCACTTACAAGATTTCTTTATGGTTTATAATAATTTCAACTAATGAAATCTTCATTTATTAACAATTTCAACAAACCCCCTTTTTATGCCCCAAATTCATTTTTATAAGTGAATAACTTATAAACTTAAAATTTTCCAATAACCATTCGTTTTATAAATTTCACATTTATTAATCTATAAATCCTAGTGGAATTCATGTTATACATCAACTTAACACTTTATAAATTTATTCTATAACTTCAATAAATTTAATTTAAAAACATCCATTTATAAAATCCTTTATATAAACCATTAATAATAATAACTTCCCAAAAACCAAATTTAACTATTTTATAAAAACCTATTATTGTTAAAAATTTCTTTTAAGTTATATTTTATAAAAATATAAATTTTTAAAACATAAAATTTTATCCATCTATTTATTTTAAAATTTAATCAATTCAAAATTTTTAATAAACCATATTCTTTGAAAAATCGATTTAAAACCCCTTTTAAATTCAAAACCGTTATTTTTAATTTAAAAATTAGAATCCGATGATGCAACGACATCGAATGGTCAATCACGGGAATAACATCATATATCAATGTGATTATCAACAATCAACATAATATTCATAAACAAATAAATATGCGAGGAATCCAGTTGGATCCCTCCAACCTGTTACCCTGCATCCACAGACGTTAGCACAATACCAATTCCACTTCAAGGTGGAATATCGCGGTATATGGGATTTTATAAAATATCCGCTTAATAGGCGGCGCAATAGGGTCTCATCCGCTATACGAGGCGGGGAATCAAATCCGATATATACATATGCCAATATATATATATCGCTATATATAGTATATATCCTACTATATCTACTAGCACAATCAACAGCAATCAACAATCAATAATAACTATTTATTTAAAATTTTAAACAAAACCTTTCGATTGAGTGAGGAGTTCTCACCTTGATTTTATTTCCGTTTTCGCGTTCGTTTCGAATAAAATTAAACGAACGTTTAATTTTACCCGAAATTCAAACGAGCTCCAATCGACTCCAAACCAGCTGCATTGCGAAGAGCTCGGCGATACGAAGCCAACGCAAAAAATCTCGTTCAATTTGGACCTCGCAGCAAAAAGTTATCACGTTTTTAAGTTACACGATTTGAATTTTAAATTTTAAACTAAAAACAAAACAAAGGAAATCACCTCACCCCTCTAACACGCGGGCCCCCCCACCTTTCTTCCTCCCGTTTGAAACGCGATTCCACCTCCAGGTAGCAATTTTCGAACGCACGTAACCCATATCATCAAGAAACCCTAAATCACGCACACCACAAACATCGACGAAACCCCATCATATCGGCACCATATCGAAGCTCATCACATATGCTACACACGGCCAGAAGAGCAGTCAACTCGGTCAACCCCAGCGCATGGAATTGCGTGCGCAACTTTCGTGCTTCCAGCTCGATTTGCCGCCAATCCGCTTCGAGTTAAACGATCATAACCGTTGGATTCCGAGATCTCAGAGTGCTCTACAATTTACTAGTTGAAGGTTTCGCGAATCGTTGCACGGATTAGAAGATAAATGAGGAAGAAGATCGTTGCTTTTCGACCATTAACCATAAACTGGCGGCTAGCTTGAGCATATAGGGTTTAGTGAAGATATAAATGAATGTATATGTTATAAATATTATTTTAATAATAAAATTCTCCTTTTCAATAACTTATGCAAACGAACTCCAATCCTTACGTTCCGACAGGCGATTCTAAAGTTTTTCCACGTTCCGGACGCAATGGGACAGGTTTTGGCAGCTAATTCCATCGTATGTGTGAGATACGACAATAAACGCTCAATTTAAATTAAAACCGATTTAAACGATTTCTAGGCGTTTTGGCTTGTACTGGACAAACGACAAATCCAATCGACTTGAAATTTGAAATCTTACAATAATATCACATTACGGATCCGATGAAACTGGTTTCGTCGAAATCCGAGACCGTTTGAAAAATGGCTATTTTAACTCGCCGAATTAAAATTAAAACGATATCGATGCCTTTCGAGCTGCCACGGTCAAACGACAACTCCGTTTGCTACGAAATTTGAAATCCGATAATAACTAACTATTACGGATCCAATGGAACTCGTTTCGTTCAATTCCGAGACTGTTCAAAAATTGGCTATTTTTCAGTCGATAATTAAATATTAAAATATTCAATTTTTACAAATTAACTCCAAATTCAGTTTTACAAGTTCTAAAACATTTCTATAACTTTAATATGATAAAACAAAATTTTCCAAACCATTTTCAATCATATTTAACCCAATATTTAATTATTTGTGGAATTTCACTATTAATTAATCGATTTAAATGACCAATTAAATCCAATATTCAAGAAATAACTTATTTAACTTAAAATTTTCACTTATAAACATTTAAAATTAATTAAATACTCAAATTTAAATTACTAAAAATTCTGGGTCGTTACAATCTTCCCCCCTTAAAAGAATTTCGTCCTCGAAATTGCAAGTTAAGGAGAATAATTCATAATCCGTTTATTATTTTTCCAAAACTAATAGTTTTATCAACCTTCTAACACCAATCTTTTATTAAAGATTTACTATCATTTCAATTAGCTTTCCAACTTCAATTATAGGTTTCAAACAACATTGTTTACTCAACAATTCAAATTTAAATTTAAATTCAAATTTCAAACTTTCAAAATTTCTCAAAATTTTACTAACTCCCTAAATTTTCGAAAAATTTCGCCAGAGTCTCCTTTGCGCGGCTAGATCGGTACGACTACAAAACGGCTCTACGGCCCCTCAGAATCAAAAGAAAAGAGAAAGCCAAGTGGCTGGAGAAGGAAATCATCAAATCTCATATAAAAACTGAAATACGTACCTTTTTGTCGAGCAATTCAATTTTTTTTTTTAACTTCAAAATCAAAATTCCAATCCATTATATACCTGTATATCCTGCTAGCATAATATCCAATTATAATATTCAAACCAATTTGCCAATTCAATTATAAAATTTCCAATACATGCTTCTTATACCACTTTTAGTTTACTATTAAAGTTGCATATTCATTTTCATTCAACTTTGCATTCCAATTTTCATTTGAATTCAATTACATAGCTTTCAAATTTTACTAATTCAATTTCATTAACACTTAATGAATTTACATACAACCAACCAACAAGCAATAACGACCAATGCACATCCAATACAACCAAATTTTATCCATTTTACTTACATTCAATTTGGTTCAACTGTTTTAATTTCAATTGGTTTAACATCCAATTGATTTTCATTCTATTATTCAACTATTTTCAAACGAATTTACACTTGCATGCATCATTTCATATCAACTTATTCATATTCTATTGATTATCATTCAATTCATACTTTAACTCAATTGCTAGTTCTTTTTTACAAATAAAATTGAATTTCATTTATATAACTTAAGTTCACATCTTTAACAATTTCATTTACTCACTTTATTCATTTATTTTGATATTAACATCAATTCTTTCAACATTACTTAACTTGCATTCCATTTCAACTTTATTTACATCATTTAATTCACTTGATTATTTAACTTTGATACAAAGATCAATTTTTTTATTCAACTTCACTTAAGTTATTCCATTTAAACATCATTTGTTAATTAAACTTAAGTTTTACTTATCAATTCAATTCGGATTTTAAATTCCAAAGTAAATCCTATTTAACTTTTACTTAAGTCAAATTCATATCAATATTCAAATTCATATTCCATTTTACTTAACTTAATTGTTTAACCACTTCAATAACTGGTTTCACTTACATTTTCCCATTTAATAAGTTATAAAACTTATTATTCAACTTCTAACTTATATTATAAGTTCAAAACCTTTTTCACTTATACTTAACAACTTCAAGTTGAATTTTAATTTCAAATTGATTTATTACAACAAAACTTCAATTTTTAAATTCATTTTTGTAGCAAATCCATCACATAGAAACTCGAAAATGATACTGATGATGCTGCAGTCATCACCCTTATTATTTCCCAGTGACAATAGTGAAATCAATGCTAAATATTCTTTCAAAAAGTTTTCTTTCTATTCATAAATCACTTTTATAAACCTTTTTACTTATATAATTTTTAGTTCTTATATACATACATGATTATCTTACAATTGTAAATCATTTTAATTATAATTTTATACTTATAATTCATTAGTTTATACAATTATTCTTTTTTTACAATTGTTGCTTTTATTAGCTTATTCAACAACTTTTAATTAACTTATATATATATATATATCATTTACAACAACCAAGCAATCAATTATATACACACTTCAATAATTCTTGAAAAATTATTTTCTTTTTATATATAAAATATAATCGAGGTAAAATTATTTCATTTACCCAATTTAAAACAATATTGTGTCGAATTGTTCTATTCAAGTGTTTAGGAACCCCTTCGATTCAGTTTTCGAGGCTGCGCCGACGAAGGTTCATATACCACTCAACAAACCAATCATCACAATATAAAACAATTTTATACTCACTAACAAATACGCACTCATATCTATTATTACACTCACACTCATTCTAGAGTACTGCTGACTCTATCTCTAATGAGTAACACCCAACAGAGCAGGTTGTCGCTTAACCATATGCTCTGATACCAAATGTAACGATCGCGATTTTTCGTTGCCGAAAAACCGAACCGTTAGGGTTTTAGAAGAAGAAAGAGGTAGAAGAAGAAAGAAAAGAAAGAGAAGAGAAAACAGAAATACAAGTAACAGAACGAGAAACAATAACAGAATCTCACAGTCGCAGCGGAACAACATATAATAGATAAATGAATATTCATTAAAACAAAAGAACTATACATTTTATACATTACATCACATTACATTACATCAATCAGAGTGTACGACAACAACAGCGGAAAGAAATACTATATACAATAGATAATAGACTACGCTATCTGGCTCGCCTCCAGATCTGCACAGCAACTCCCGAATCCAGAATAACCTGACAACCTAACTCTAGACTGCCCGTGTGGAAAATAGTGGGCACCAAGAGTTTAGGAAAGGAACAATAAACTCCAGGTCAGTCATGGGACTGGTGTGAGAACTCAAAACAGTTTATCTTTAAAAAAAGCAACAAGAAAAATTTCAATTTTTGAAATTCGCAATGCTTTTTGGAAAATGAAACTACCATAAGGCCTCCCGCCACACACACAATGCAAACGCAGAATTGGAGGAGATTTCTCCTTATGATAGTCAAAGATGCTTACTACGCGAAAATCAAATCATTTTTGATATTATTACTAGTGCATAGTGTAGAAAACAATTTCGAAAGTAGAATATAAATCCTAGCCAACATAGACATTCCGAACTATGCCTACTATAGCTACCATCCAAACAGTGGTGACCACCATAAGTGAATGGCAGGTAATACAACTAAAACCGTACAAGGCGCGTATTGGAGGAATGGATTTCCAACAAATGGTCAGGCTAAGGAACTTCCTACTGCCACATGGGATCGCCTCTGGCGGGACGTCCCGAGAAACTAACGTTACGGTTAGATCTCTGCCAACACAAGGCCGGGTTACCTCTGTATCTAGGTAACTACTACACGAATATGTCATCCCCCGGTCCTTTGGGACCTTTATCCGAGCGCTCGCAACAACAACACCACACAGTAATAGGTATAGTGTATCAACATGAGTAAGTATCTGGGCTCCATACCATGATACCACCCTTTACCAGAAGGAAATGACATACCCTAAAGGGCGCGACCCTCATAACCTTGCCGCATATTCCTGTTTCGACCATTTCCGGGGAGTGAGGTCCTGACGAAGTCTCGTCCACAAAGCTACGCTTTGTGTAACAAAGCCATGCTTCGGGTCCACAGATGACCAAAGCAATAATCACAAAGATAAATGATCAAACAAATGATCATATCACAAATGACCAACCAATGATCATCACACAGCAGCACTCAGCATGCCACATTACCAGATTGGGAAATATCGCTGATAACCTTCAACTACATAACCTCTGAGCTCGTACGTCTCAGAGAAGGGTGTTAAGCTAAGAGAATAAATTCTCCGCCACCAACAGAAATGTATTTGAAAGAAATCTGCTCTATCTCTCAAAATGTAATGTCAGACACGTAACCATACAAGTCTGTTCCGGGTTCGAACAGAACCGAAGGCACTTCCAAAGAAGCCCTTGCAATCCGGGTATTCACAATCCCGATAAAATTTCCCATCACAAAGGAAATCTCCATATCGTAGCTAACGATGCGGAGACAATCGATAGGTCATCCTATCGTTCTCACAAATACCCGGTCTTCACACCGGTCTTCAAATGCAATCCAAACGACGTATCGCATATTCGGAATGGGATATATGACACAAAGGTCCTCTCCCGGCTAAACCGAATAGCGAGCGCTTATTTTAAAAATAAGTGTAGCATTCAATTTCAAACAATCACAACAATTACCATCCAAGGGTAAATACTGATAGTCGGTTATTTAACTATCAATAAAGATGCGCCACATCATCAGATTCCAAATAATTTTTTCCAAAATTATTTAATTCCCCAAAATATCTTTACAAGATATATATACACAATTTCCAAATAATTTCCCAATTTATTTGCTTTACCAAAACACCTTCACAATAAAATTTTCCACACTTTACCCATTTGAAAACCCATTTCAAATTAAACACCTTAACCATTTGAAAACAAATTTCAAATTACACAACTCAACCATTTGAAAACAAATTTCAAACCACCATTCATCCTTTATCCCTTTTGAAAACAAATTTCAAAACAACATATAAATCCTTACCGATTTATTTTTAAATTTTACGCTCCAAATTCGTGAATTTTATTTCCATCTTTAAAAATAAATCAACATTTATTTTTAAACCAATTTCCCTTCCTATTATAAATTCCAACGTGAATTAAATCCCAAATACCCATTCATATTTGATTTCAAATCGATTCCAAAATATTCGCTTACACTTTTACCTTTAAAAGGTGAATTCACAAAAACGTTCCATTCCATATTGGAAAATCATTTCTAAACTTATTTAAAAATAAGTAATTCACAATTCAATTTATTTTCAACAATTCGAAAATATTCCATATGCTTAAACCATAGTTAAGTATTAATTTCATTCCTTTAAAGAAATATTCTTTTATTCACATTTATTTGGGTTAAAAACGAATGTTGCGCAAAACATCGTTACGACAACCCAAAAACACTAGTATATGGATTTGAAATTAAAAATAGATATATAAATCCAATACTATACCAATTATCCCCTTCTGTTTCTCGAAAACGTCTATTTCAACAATCAATGTTGAAATCTATGTTTTCAATACTCAATACATTTTAAAACACCTTTAATTCGTTTTAAATTCCATTTAAAACATTCCTTTCCCAAAAACAAACCCATTTTATTTAATAATCTATTCAATATTCAAAATAGTGAATATAGCCCACTTAACAAATTCCCATATTTCAATTTATCAAATTCGATGAATTTCAAATTTATAAACATAGTTTATAAATTCCACTTCTATTATAAACCCCAATTTTATAAATCCCTTTATTAATCCGATGCAATTTACATAACCCAGTTTCATACCCAAAAGCCATATTGTAAGTTAAATACTTATAATATTATTTATATACCAAATCGTTCCTTTGAACTTCACCGATTTAAAATCTTATCACTTACAAGATTTCTTTATGGTTTATAATAATTTCAACTAATGAAATCTTCATTTATTAACAATTTCAACAAACCCCCTTTTTATGCCCCAAATTCATTTTTATAAGTGAATAACTTATAAACTTAAAATTTTCCAATAACCATTCGTTTTATAAATTTCACATTTATTAATCTATAAATCCTAGTGGAATTCATGTTATACATCAACTTAACACTTTATAAATTTATTCTATAACTTCAATAAATTTAATTTAAAAACATCCATTTATAAAATCCTTTATATAAACCATTAATAATAATAACTTCCCAAAAACCAAATTTAACTATTTTATAAAAACCTATTATTGTTAAAAATTTCTTTTAAGTTATATTTTATAAAAATATAAATTTTTAAAACATAAAATTTTATCCATCTATTTATTTTAAAATTTAATCAATTCAAAATTTTTAATAAACCATATTCTTTGAAAAATCGATTTAAAACCCCTTTTAAATTCAAAACCGTTATTTTTAATTTAAAAATTAGAATCCGATGATGCAACGACATCGAATGGTCAATCACGGGAATAACATCATATATCAATGTGATTATCAACAATCAACATAATATTCATAAACAAATAAATATGCGAGGAATCCAGTTGGATCCCTCCAACCTGTTACCCTGCATCCACAGACGTTAGCACAATACCAATTCCACTTCAAGGTGGAATATCGCGGTATATGGGATTTTATAAAATATCCGCTTAATAGGCGGCGCAATAGGGTCTCATCCGCTATACGAGGCGGGGAATCAAATCCGATATATACATATGCCAATATATATATATCGCTATATATAGTATATATCCTACTATATCTACTAGCACAATCAACAGCAATCAACAATCAATAATAACTATTTATTTAAAATTTTAAACAAAACCTTTCGATTGAGTGAGGAGTTCTCACCTTGATTTTATTTCCGTTTTCGCGTTCGTTTCGAATAAAATTAAACGAACGTTTAATTTTACCCGAAATTCAAACGAGCTCCAATCGACTCCAAACCAGCTGCATTGCGAAGAGCTCGGCGATACGAAGCCAACGCAAAAAATCTCGTTCAATTTGGACCTCGCAGCAAAAAGTTATCACGTTTTTAAGTTACACGATTTGAATTTTAAATTTTAAACTAAAAACAAAACAAAGGAAATCACCTCACCCCTCTAACACGCGGGCCCCCCCACCTTTCTTCCTCCCGTTTGAAACGCGATTCCACCTCCAGGTAGCAATTTTCGAACGCACGTAACCCATATCATCAAGAAACCCTAAATCACGCACACCACAAACATCGACGAAACCCCATCATATCGGCACCATATCGAAGCTCATCACATATGCTACACACGGCCAGAAGAGCAGTCAACTCGGTCAACCCCAGCGCATGGAATTGCGTGCGCAACTTTCGTGCTTCCAGCTCGATTTGCCGCCAATCCGCTTCGAGTTAAACGATCATAACCGTTGGATTCCGAGATCTCAGAGTGCTCTACAATTTACTAGTTGAAGGTTTCGCGAATCGTTGCACGGATTAGAAGATAAATGAGGAAGAAGATCGTTGCTTTTCGACCATTAACCATAAACTGGCGGCTAGCTTGAGCATATAGGGTTTAGTGAAGATATAAATGAATGTATATGTTATAAATATTATTTTAATAATAAAATTCTCCTTTTCAATAACTTATGCAAACGAACTCCAATCCTTACGTTCCGACAGGCGATTCTAAAGTTTTTCCACGTTCCGGACGCAATGGGACAGGTTTTGGCAGCTAATTCCATCGTATGTGTGAGATACGACAATAAACGCTCAATTTAAATTAAAACCGATTTAAACGATTTCTAGGCGTTTTGGCTTGTACTGGACAAACGACAAATCCAATCGACTTGAAATTTGAAATCTTACAATAATATCACATTACGGATCCGATGAAACTGGTTTCGTCGAAATCCGAGACCGTTTGAAAAATGGCTATTTTAACTCGCCGAATTAAAATTAAAACGATATCGATGCCTTTCGAGCTGCCACGGTCAAACGACAACTCCGTTTGCTACGAAATTTGAAATCCGATAATAACTAACTATTACGGATCCAATGGAACTCGTTTCGTTCAATTCCGAGACTGTTCAAAAATTGGCTATTTTTCAGTCGATAATTAAATATTAAAATATTCAATTTTTACAAATTAACTCCAAATTCAGTTTTACAAGTTCTAAAACATTTCTATAACTTTAATATGATAAAACAAAATTTTCCAAACCATTTTCAATCATATTTAACCCAATATTTAATTATTTGTGGAATTTCACTATTAATTAATCGATTTAAATGACCAATTAAATCCAATATTCAAGAAATAACTTATTTAACTTAAAATTTTCACTTATAAACATTTAAAATTAATTAAATACTCAAATTTAAATTACTAAAAATTCTGGGTCGTTACACCTGCTCCATAGCATCCTGACCTGAACAATAATACTCGGTCTGACCCGAGCATTATAACGAAATAACACCCGAGTCAGTCTGGAATACCAGCTGATAATAATGCACACAATTGATTATTAAAGTTTCAGAAAAATCCTTTTGAAAACAAAAGCATCTCGTAAGACCACGCCACAAATAAACATGTCGGGTTTTTACCTTACGATAGCTAAAACTCTTTTCATAGAAATCCTCTGATATTATAATAGGGTCTATTTACAAATACTTATAAAATAGCCGAAATTGTTACATTATTAAATTCCAGCTACTAGCCACCGAAGTGGGTAATACAAACAAAACTCGTAAAAAGGCTCGTAGGGAAAATGGATTTCCAACAATGACTAGGCACTGGGGTACCACCTGTCACAGTACGTGGTCTAGATCACAGTACCGAGGACTACTCCCTTCGTCCCCTGCAACACAAGACCGGAATCACCTATGGGCAATTCCGAATAAGATCACCCCGCGGTTGGGATCAGCAACCGCACCACTAAGCCGAAATAAAAAAGGAACCTCTAGACAGGGATGACCTTACTCTCCAGTGGGGGCTACCCACGAAGCCTTGCTGCATATCCCCTGATTTTCAGTCATTCCCGGTTGGTGAGGCTTGAGGCTTAACGTTACCTTTAGAACGTTTCACTTAGAATGCCCATCGTCCGCTGACGATGTCACGAAGCATTCGTCCATACAAGTCCGTCCCGGGTTCGAACGGAACCGAAGGCACTATTCCTACTACATCCATTTTGGAAATATCCTCAGGATTAGTAGCGACTAGCCCTTGCACTTCACTGCTCCATCTTCGACTCCGAAAAACGTTTATCGCACGAAAACGTACAAACCGGATCGAAGTGGTTTTCGAGAAATAAATCTCGATCCCGGTCTCTTCGAAACGATCAACGCATTTGTCCAATATTGATAGTCGGTGATTTAACTATCAATTTATATTCATAAACATCCATAGCATCCATCACACAATAAATAATTCCCAAATTATTTATTTACCTCAAATATCTTTAAAAGATATATTACCAAATTTCCAAATCTCATTTGAAAACATTTCTCAAAATTCCTCCTTTACAAGGTAAATCATTTACCATATATTCCCATTGGAAATATCCAAGTTCAAAACAGTTTAGATTTAAAACAGTTAAAAACATTTTAATTTAAAGTATACTTTAAATAGATAAATTTACTACTAATTATTTAATCAAAATATAATTCCAAAATATTTAAAGCAAAACTGTTTAAAAGATATAGCTTAATTTAAATTAAGGTTAAGTTATACTATATATTAAAATAAAGTGGTAAAAAGATTAACTCTTATTTCAATATACTTAGGTCAAAACTAGCTTTTAAAACAAATCCATTTGTAAACATAATTATTAAAATATTTATAAAATTTTACTATTGCTAATTTATAAAAAATCACTTTAAAATAATAATTTTTAAAACATTCTTTAAAATTAGTTTAGATTTTAAACTTTCTTTTTATAAAATCAATTTAAAACTCGAACTTGGATTTTCCCTAGGAAATCTCATTTCTACTAAATCATCACAGAAATCCTTCTCACGATTTCTGTCCATTTATTAAATTAAGTTTTAGGGTTTTATAACATAAATTTATTTCCCAAAACTTCAACTAATAACATTTATCTTAATTATCATTCCAAATTTTAAAACTTCCAATTTACATTTTAAAATAGATTTCAGATTTTAATCCCTTTTAAATCCATTATTTAACAATACCTTTATTTCTCTAAATTCAATTTATCAAATATAATTAATTTTGGATTTATAATTTATCCAGTAATATTTCTATACAAATTTATTTCAGTTTTCCATCCAAATCAGGTTTCAAATATTTATATTCTTTTAATTTCTTATTTAACCATTTCTCAATTTCTTTGAAACCCAATTTAATTTCTTTATAATTAAAACTGCAATTTTCTTTATAACTAATATTCTGGGTTTATAGTTTAAACCACAATATCACAATGCAATTAAATTCCAACTTATCAATCACAATATATAAACAGGCATAATCATCAAAATAAAAAAATATTACTACTTTGTGAGGAATCCCGTTGGATCCCTCCAACCTGTTTTCCCTGCATCCACAAATATTAGCACAACAGTATATATATCAATTCAATTTGATAATAACTAACATATTCAGCTAAACATCCAAACAAACAATCAATACTAGCTATCTACTTTATTAGTATCCAGATGTGAGTGAGAATAACTCACCTTGAGTTTCGGCGAGCGTTCGAAATTCAAATTAGACCGGACAGTGTCCGATTTAACCCAAATTCTTACTTGCCCGGAATAGATCCAGATCTGCTCCATCACATAGAGCTTTCTTCTGCGATTCCAACGAATCCAAAATCGTCCGAATCTGAGTACGTATGCAACAGTTATGTACTTTATAATTTTCAATCTGAATTTAAAACAATATTATTATTATTATCATTATTATTTTTATACCATAATCTCAGCCGCACAGACCAAACACGAGATCCTGGCCGTCACTTACTACTTCTTCTACAACACGCAATGTCTCCAGGAACAAGAACGAGCAAAGAACCCATAACGTCCAAGCTAGGGCTTCACAACACCTCCTCGTCGCTCAACGATAATTCGATCGGAGACCTTCATATGAACCGCCTAGGCAAGCACTACGCTCGCCTGGAAGCAACCAGAACTCGGTTGCTTATGGTCTTCGAAAATCTCGCTCGACATGGCTATGAACGGAACCAAATTCCGTCACCACACAACGATATCTCGCAAGGTCCACCGTATGGATGTGGAGCTTACATCGTCTTCTTCGACTGTCTAGCTGGAAGTTTTCGAAATAGGTGAGTAGATCGAGAGTTAAACGAGGTGAAAGAGGAGCCATCATCGGCCATTGAACGAATGGAACGGCGGCCTGGGAGTAAAGATTAGGGTTTGAGTGGAATTAAATGAATATATAATATAATTAATATTATTTAAATAATATTCTTCTCAATTTAACATCGCATGCAAACGAACTCCAAATTACGCGTTCCGACAGGCGTTCCTAGGGTTTTTCCGCGTTCCGGACACAATGGAACAGGTTTCGTAAGCTAATTCGGTCCTATGAACGAGTTACGGAATTAAACGCTCAATTAAAATTTAAACCGATTAAATCGATTTCGATGCGTTTCGAGCTGCAGGAGTCAAACGACAACTCCGATTGCTACGAAAATTGAAATCCGATAATAACTAACTATTACGGATCCAATGGAACTGATTTCGTCAAATTCCGAGACTATGCCCCGGAAGGCTATTTTAACTCGTCAATTTAATTAAGCGATTTTCGAAATTATCGAAATCACTCCAAATCTCCACTTTTAAAATTTTATTAACTTAACAATAATTCATATAAAATTTATAAACACATTAAAAATCGTTCTGGTTCATTCTGGACTTAAATCGGATTAATTGCAATATTTAATAATATTAAATTCATTTTAAATTCATATAAAATTCCAAATAATAATCTTTTAACTTTTAAATTCTTCCAAAAATCTAACAATATCATTTATAACCTATGGAACTTAAAAATGCATTTAAACATCAATTTTATAACAATTCCCATTCAATTTTCAATTTATTCTCAGTTCTAATAATTATTATTATTACTCCAATTCAAATGGAATCACCATATTTTGAAACTATAACTCATCTTATTAACTCAACCATAGTCTTCTATTATCAAGATTCAAATTAGAATCCATATCCAACATTTAAAATGAATTAAATGTTAAATTTTGGCGACCCAAAATTCCGGGTCGTTACATAGATTAATTGCTTAAACTTAAATACGGTAATTAAATATTCTTAATTACTTCTTAATTACTTTTATTTACTTTATAAATGCATTGATTTATTACACCAAGTAATAAACCTTTAATTCCCTTAACAAGTAATTACCCAATTTAAAATTACTTTCCAATCAGTAATTTCCCTAACTCAATCACCTCTGAAATTAATCAATTACTTATCTTAAGTAATTCACCTTATTAAAACTTTATTAAGTAATCATACTTAACCATTTATCAAGTGACCATATTTAATTAATTAACAAATTAATTAATTACTAAATTTCAATCATCTCATAAAACAAAATTTAGTAATTCATCCTTAATTACTCATTAACCCAAATTAATCTTCAATTATCAGATTAATTATCTCCAACCATTAATTTATAAACCTTAATTATTAATTAATTCTTTAATCAATAGTAATTAATCACTAATTACTTTTATAATTGATTAATTAAACTTAATTAACTAATTAATTAACTCTTAATCATTAATTAATAAACTTAATTATTAATTAATAATCCTAATTACAAATTAATTAATCCATAATTAAAATTAATTAATTCTTAATTACAATTAATTAACCTAAATAAAACAGTTAATTAATTCTTAATTTACTTCATTATAAATTAATAATCCTTTAATTATTAATTAATAAAACCCATTTAAAACTTAATAAAACCTTTATTAATTTATTAATTTTAATTAACTCTTAATCATTAACCATTAATAAAATCATCATTTTAATTGATAGTTAATTAAATAATTAATTATACTTAATTAATCACTTAATTAACCTTTTTTATAATAATTAAATAAATGAATTAACTTTAAATTCTTTAATTAATCAATTAAATACAAATTATTAATACTTAATTAATTATTTAAGATAAAACATTATCTTAAATAAATCTTGAAATCTTTATTTAACTTAATTCATTAATTAAATTATATAAATCATTAATTAACTTCATTTAATCATTAAGTAACAATTCTTAATTCAAGTTAATAAATTATCTTAAACTTTATTTGTTAATTAATAAAACAATTATAAATTTCCTTTATTATTTCCAAAATAAGTTTGAAAACAACATTAGCTAAAACATTTAAACAAATCATATAAATTTTATTATAAAACAATTCAATTTCAAAAACAAGAATTTAAATTTTAACTTAAACCTTTTTAAAAGTTTAAAACTTACTTATTTAAAATTTCAAATCTGGTTAAGCATTTCTATTTTGATGCAACCTATACACATGAATCTAAGAATCTGATTTAAAATTTTAAAACTGTTTCAATTCAAAAAAATAAAATTAAAACAGTTAAGTTTTAAAAAAAACTAACTGTTAAAAACATAACAGTAATCCTCTGTACATAAACCCATAATCCCACACGGGCTTCAACCCGAGCCACAACCAAATTACTTCGAGCTTTAACCCGAGTCCTACTCCCTTTCTACCCGAGCTTCAACCCAGTACCCAACACAAAACAAACCCAATTCACTCTGACACAAACAACCCACCGTGCAACCTGCACCCTTGCCGGACCCTCTCTGGTCATCGGCGAATCCACCGCCGAGTCACTCCACCACCCTACAAGCCTCCCCGACCAACCAAACTCCAACATTTAACCCAATTCAAAATCGAGCATTTAGGTTGGACTGAACCCCTAAAACATCACCAGAAAACCCAATTCGAATCGCCTCCGATCTACTATAGTTGCCAGAACGCCGGCCATAGCTCGCTTATCTACCACGCTTCCTTCACTAGAAATCATATAGAGCTCGACGCAGTTATGATGTTGCGGTGAGCAATTTCCCAGTAAAAAGCCAAACTAGGTTTATAATCAAATTTTAGACAAAATCAGGCAATCACGATGATTTAAAAATTCTTCAACTAATTTTCTTATACTCTCTGATGCACACACTAACTTAATGAAGAATTTCAAGCAATTCAAATGAATAGATTATCAGTTATAGATCAAAACCCTATTTGCACTAAAAACCCAAATACAAGCTTAATACAGTTTTTAAAATTTTTGAATCTCTTTCCACAATTCATAACTTCCAATGAAACTTTGATTCATGTAACTGTTTTAACCAAATTAAATACTTGTTTCCAAACATTGAAGATAAATTGTTTACTGCACTTTTTTTCTTCAGATAACTTTAATTTTTAGAACTTAGTTTTATTTTTAGTTCTAAAATTTAAACTTAAGCTACTTATTTTGTTTTAAATATATGTTCTAATTGTTGCCTAAACAAAATAGCTTGAAGTTTAGATTTAAACTTAACTCTGCAGTAAGTCAAAAACAGAGATGATCAAGCAAACAAACATGCACAGTTTCAAAACCATAACCAACATATTAAACATATAACTATACAGAAGCAAACTTATATGTATATGAATATCATCATAAACTCATAGCAATCAACTACTTAACTAATTAAGTTTAATAAAAATGTTTACTCACTTTATTTTTGAAGTGCAGAGCCTGATGAAGAAGAGCTGGAAATTGCAAAAGAATTTTGAATCTTAAAGCTTTAAAAATTGGAGCCTAGAAACTTACATGCATACTTGACAGAGAGTTACAGGCCTTGGTGATTAATCAAAGCTTGCAAACATGTTTGAAATATGATGCAGATCTGGTTTGAAAATTAGCAAATCTGGGTTTTAAACTGTGGTGCTTCCAGGTTAACAAATTACAGAATTTGTTGCATTGAAGATTGATCAGGTATTTGTGATTTGAACATTTGCTTTGAAATTGAGGAATTGATTTTTGTTTTGAGGAAAACTGCAGACATTAAAATGCAGATTTGATATGGAAAAACTTGCTTGACAGGTTTGAACATTACAGGTTTGTTGTGAGCAGATCTTGATTTGCTTACAAGAATTTGATAACATTTTCTCTGCTTTGAGAAAACTTTACAAAATTTTAGTTTGAGGATTTTTTCTGATTTTGAAGAGTGAAGATTTCAGGGAAAAGTTTTCTGGTTTCTCTTAGAATTGAACAAAATGTTTAAAGAAAAGAAAGTGAAGAGATAGGATGATCATATAAGCAAATTTTCAGATTTTACAAATTTAAAAGAAAATTTTAAAAGAAAATTGACACTTGTCTTTAGTTCACATAAATGTTTAACACTTGTTATCATATTGTTTTAAAACTTAACACATGTCAAATAAAGTTTGTTTTTAATTTTAAAGAAATTTAAAAGCATTTTAAAATTATTCTCCTAGCCACTAATGTTTTTCTTAAATTTAAAAATGCTTTTCTTATTAAATATCAAATAACAAATTCACTTACACATTTACAAATGTATGCTTAGTTTATAAAATACAATCTTTTAAAAAAAAGATAAATTAAAATCAATGATAATTTAAATAAAATTATAAAACATTGCAAACTTATTTTTAAAAATGCTATTTCAAAAGCCTTACATTTATTTTATTAAATAAACACAAATCAAATTTGTATAAAACAAATCTTATTTTATTTAAAAACATTACCTATGTAATTTAAAACCAAACCATATTATTTTATTAAATTATGAATGTATACCTTTAAATTCAAATTTATATCCATTTTCAAAGTCCAATTTAAAAATCCAAATCTAAAATAAATTTAAATAAATATAAACAACTATTTTAAAATCAACTCATTAATATTTACAAATAATATATCCTATTTTAAAATCAATTTAAAAGACACAGATTAAAATACACAGATATAAATGTATTTAAACATACTTATAAATTTTGAAAACAATAAATCAATTTAGAATTTTATTTATACAAATAAAATAATTATTCCTATTCAATTTATAACCATAATTAAAACATTATATTATTATTACTTGGTTAATTATCTTTGAGAATAACAATTTATCAATTCAAATAATTAAATTAGAGATTATCAGCATTTTAAACTCCTGGAAATTCCGGGATATTACAATCCTCCCCCTTTAACAGAATTTCGTCCTCGAAATTTAAAACAAAGATAATCCACAGTTTTATTTTATTTCATCCAATTCAATCATACATAACAGCCATACTATCAACCAAACAAACAATTTCATCCAAACAACCAATTCATCCAAACAACACTAGCTATCCGGACACAGATTCGGATAAACTTCCTAAAATTATCCCGAGTTTCCCCAGTACAGACACAGGGATACTCGCTCTATTAAACCCGCACTAGCTATACTTATAAGCTACTGAGTTCCTATTCAGCTTAATCTATAATCAACCCAAGATACCAGACCATAGACAAGTCTGATTAACATCTAAAACCTTCACAAAACTACTGGTCTCAAAAACCAGTGATGACCAAAACACGTACTCCCTTAGAGACACGTGAAACAATTTGATTTCCAGCCTTCCAAATTGGCAATTCGACTCTTCAATCCAAAGCACTGATCTCTACAAAAACTCAGAAGAATCCAATACCTCGAAGATCACCTCAAAACCCAATATATTTCGAAGCTTACCAAAACTTATTACTTCCTTTACCAGGGGAAACTCAACAACATCAAAGTCTCCAACTTCGAATTCCAAATTCTTTCGTTACTTAACCTCAAAATCTTCCCAGATGATCCGGGCTGCCTAAGATCCTTCCCGATCAGCTCAACCTTTGCTGATGCTTCTAAAAACCAACTGGATCACAACACAAACTGATCCTCACAAGATCAATCCAAAAACCAAAACCAAACTCTACTATCAACAGTAGAAAACAACTTCTCCTATCCAGAAAAGACAGAACAGAATCACTCGCCAACTTGCCTCAGATTCTGAAAAATAAATTCAGTAGAAACTCTCTAATCCAAAATACTGCAACATCCAGTTGCTTCTACTCAAGTCAACATCCACCTTGCTTCCGCTGCACAACTCTGATCTAGAGCATATGAAAATGCTGTAGAAGAACACAGGCACAGACTAAGCAACACAACTCGGAAATAAGGTTCAATAGAAATTCCAAGAAATACAGAGCTGCTACACCAAACAATCAACCTAGGAAACAACCTTCTATCCAGTTGAATCACCATTATCACTCATGTCATCAAGTCGATTCAGAACTCAATCTCCAATGCGGGAAATTTCTAACTCTCCTGAAGATATATCCAGAAAAATCTTTAGCAATTCCATAATTCTCATATCCTCTATAGATGCCACAAATCCAAGCAAAAGATTATCTGAGATAATTATCAAACCATCGCAAGTCACTTTTGCGAACAACCAATCCAATATCCAAGATACTGTTCTCTCTCCACTGAACAGTTTATCATCGACCAACTATTCCATCTAAGAAACAGGTCCTCACTGCTGCTTCTGAATTCCACCTCCAGGAAATTCTAAGCCAAAAAGATCTTCCTGCTGAAACGCAGAACACTCTCGAGCTGCACTGCTAACATAGATGCTAAGGACTTCTTATCCAAATCTCTTTGAGAAACTCGTACTTCTAACTAAACACAAACATCCTACTGAATTCAGCCACAACACCGAAGCAAACATACTTCCTTAAACTTGTCTCGAAAGAAAAATATCTTCGGAGACATCCATAGTCACTGCATCTCATCACGCAGCTACTACTTCCTGAGGTATCAAAATACCATCACCCGCTTCTGCCTAACCAACAGATTCAAATACTCAAAAATCCGCTCACACGAGCGCAAACAAACTTACACTTCAAAGATTGATTCCGAAACTTAACAGGTTTCCTTCAGAGATCAAATGAAATCCTTACTCCAAATACAAAGATTACTCGAGACGGTACTAGGTCTACAGTCTCGAAAAATACACTTCCAACCTCAAACATTCAAACTCTAACCAATAGTAGTCGTGTTACACACACTACTACCCCATCTACCTTTATAACTTATATTGGAAAACCCGAACAGGTAAACCAACAGATAGGTAGAAATATATATATAGTTATATATAAAAATCACAAGTACGCTCCCTCAAGGAAGACACCACTACAGAGCCTAGGTATTCACTCAGCCTAATGCTCCATAAGAAAGACATACTTCAGAGCCTAGGTATTCACTCAGCCTAATGCTCCCTAAGAAAGACATACTTCAGAGCCTAGGTATTCACTCAGCCTAATGCTCTGATACCAACTGAGACGACCTGACTTTCCACTCCCGGAAAATCGCATCATCATTAAGAAAGAAAGGGATAGAAAAGAGAAAAGATAGAGAAGAAGAAAGAGACAACATCAGAATCTAAACAGCGGAACGAATAAATTATATTAATCACATAATACTTTACATAGTATTATATACATCAGAGATACACAACATAATCAAATCATACTAGACAGTTATAAACACCTGTCTAGTTATACAACTTAATACAACTCAGAGAACACACAGCGGAATACTCTATAGTTATACGCAGAAGCCTCCTGCTCCATTGCTCCTTCAGAATTCGTCAAGCCAACTTAAAATCCTAACCTGAATCCTTTGGCTACTCGTAAAAATTTGAGTACCCAAGAGTTTAAGAAAAACAGAATAAACTCCGGGTCAGACATGGGTCTGGTGTGAGTAAACGGTTAAAGTTGCTTAACTTTTAAAATCCTTTGAAAAGAAAAGGTATCACGTAAGAATTCCCACACATAAACATGGAAAAGTTTTTACCTTACGCTAACCAAAACATTTGATAGGAAATTCTGCGATATTATAATAGTGTCTAGGGTTTTCAAGTAAATAAGAAATAGCCGAAATTGTTGCATGATTAAATTCCAGCTACTATCCACAAAAGTGGGTAATACAATCAAAACCGTTGGCACTTATTGGATTTTGGATTCCATACAATGGCAGGGCTACTGGGGTACCGCCCGTCACAGTACGTGGCCTAGATCACCGTACCGAGGAGTACTCCCACTCTCCTGCAACACAAGGCCGGACCCGTTCCTTACTGAACAGTTCCGAACAAGACCACCCCGGCGATTCTAGCTAGTAATCGCCACATACAACCGAAATATAAAGGGACATCTAGACAGGGATGTATCTCGCTCTCCAGTGGGAGCTACCCACGAAGCCTTGCTGCACCTCCCCTGTTTTAGCCATTTCCGGTTGATGAGGCTCGAGGCTACGATTACCTTTATAGGACATATCACTTAGAATGCTCATCGTCCACCTGACGATGTTCTGAAAGCATTCAATCCATACAAGTTCGTTCCGTGTTAGAACGAAACCGAAGGCATTATTTCGTTACACTCATTTTGGAATCACCCTCAGAGTTAACAACAATAACCCTTGCACTCTAAATCACCATCTCGAATCTATAAGTACTATTCCGTCAACTCATTACGGAATCACCCACAGAGTTATATTGACGTATAGCCCTTACACCTCGAGTCTTCACAAAGCTCCAAATTTGACTCATGACCTAACGTTATTTGGAATCGATGTGGTTTTCGGATATCCAAATATGGAAACCAGATCCCGGTCTCATCGAAATCCAAAGCGTGTCTTTTAGGTTCAAGTTGTTTTAAAGGTTTAAAACAATTCAATACAGTATCTATATACACACAGATAGATAACTCACATATCAATAACTGATAATCAGCATTATCAAATAATAGGTAATCCACATTATCAATATCATAATAGATAATCCATATATCAACATCCAAATTGATATCTATATCACAATCCAATCAAACATCCATACCACACAACCATACTTATCTCATTACTGAGATCACAAAGCATTCAAGACAATCAATGTCATCCAATCATTCATAAGCAATGATTAACTCAAACCATAATATAATTAATTTAAACTGAATTAAATTAACTATCTCTAATTAATTTAAAGTGAATTAAATTAATTACCTAATCACTTAATTAATTTAAAATAAATTAAATTAATTACCTTCATCCAATATCTTGCTTAAATAAACATTAGTTAAATCAATCAATTAATCATAATCAACCTTGATTAATTAACTCTTAAATAAGTAATTAATCCTTAATTATTTTCATTAATCATATCAATTAATGAACCTTAATTAATTTAATCATGCTTAGATTAATTGCTTAAACTTAAATACGGTAATTAATTATTCTTAATTACTTCTTAATTACTTTTATTTACTTTATAAATTCATTGATTTATTACACCACGTAATAAACCTTTAATTCCCTTAACAAGTAATTACCCAATTTAAAATTACTTTCCAATCAGTAATTTCCCTAACTCAATCACCTCTGAAATTAATCAATTACTTATCTTAAGTAATTCACCTTATCAAAACTTTATTAAGTAATCATACTTAACCATTTATCAAGTGACCATATTTAATTAATTAACAAATTAATTAATTACTAAATTTCAATCATCTCATAAAACAAAATTTAGTAATTCATCCCTAATTACTCATTAACCCAAATTAATCTTAAATTATCAGATTAATTATCTCCAACCATTAATTTATAAACCTTAATTATTAATTAACTCTTTAATCAATAGTAATTAATGACTAATTACTTTTATAATTGATTAATTAAACTTAATTAACTAATTAATTAACTCTTAATCATTAATTAATAAACTTAATTATTAATTAACAATCCTAATTACAAATTAATTAATCCATAATTAAAATTAATTAATTCTTAAATACAATTAATTAACCTAAATAACACAGTTAATTAATTCTTAATTTACTTCATTATAAATTAATAATCCTTTAATTATTAATTAAGAAAACCCATTTAAAACTTAATAAAACCTTTATTAATTTATTAATTTTAATTAACTCTTAATCATTAACCATTAATAAAATCATCATTTTAATTAACAGTTAATTAAATAATTAATTATACTTAATTAATCACTTAATTAACCTTTTTTTATAATAATTAAATAAATGAATTAACTTTAAATTCTTTAATTAATCAATTAAATACAAATTATTAATACTTAATTAATTATTTAAGATAAAACATTATCTTAAATAAATCTTGAAATCTTTATTTAACTTAATTCATTAATTAAATTATAGAAATCATTAATTAACTTCCTTTAATCATTAAGTAACAATTCTTAATTCAAGTTAATAAATTATCTTAAACTTTATTTGTTAATTAATAAAACAATTATAAATTTCCTTTATTATTTACAAAATAAGTTTGAAAACAACATTAGCTAAAACATTTAAACAAATCATATAAATTTTATTATAAAACAATTCAATTTCAAAAACAAGAATTTAAATTTTAACTTAAACCTTTTTAAAAGCTTAAAACTTACTTATTTAAAATTTCAAATCTGGTTAAGCATTTCTATTTTGATGCAACCTATACACATGAATCTAAGAATCTGATTTAAAATTTTAAAATTGTTTCAATTCAAAAAAATAAATTAAAACAGTTAAGTTTTAAAAGAAACTAACTGTTAAAAACATAACAGTAATCCTCTGTACATAAACCTACATAAACCCATAATCCCACACGCGCTTCAACCCGAGCCACAACCAAATTACTTCGAGCTTTAACCCGAGTCCTACTCCCTTTCTACCCGAGCTTCAACCCAGTACCCAACACAAAACAAACCCAATTCACTCTGACACAAACAACCCATCATGCAACCTTCACCCTTGCCGGACCCTCTCTGGTCATCGGCGAACCCACCGCCGAGTCACTCCACCACCCTACAAGCCTCCCCGACCAACCAAACTCCAACATTTAACCCAATTCAAAATTGAGCATTTAGGTTGGACTACACCCCTAAAACATCACCAGAAAAACCCAATTCGAATCGCCTCCGATCAACTATAGTTGCCAGAACGCCGGCCATAGCTCGCTTATCTACCACGCTTCCTTCACCAGAAATCATATAGAGCTCGACGCAGTTATGATGTTGCGGTGAGCAATTTCCCAGTAAAAACCCAAACTAGGTTTATAATCAAATTTCAGAAAAAATCAGGCAATCACGATGATTTAAAAATTCTTCAACTAATTTTCTTATACTCTCTGATGCACACACTAACTTCGTGAAGAATTTCAAGCAATTCAAATGAATAGATTACCAGTTATAGATCAAAACCCTATTTGCACTAAAAACCCAAATACAAGCTTAATATAGTTTTTAAATTTTTTGAATCTCTTTCGACAATTCATAATTTCCAATGACAGTTTGATTCATGTAACTGTTTTAACCAAATTAAATACTTGTTTCCAAACATTGAAGATAAATTGTTTACTGCATTTTTTTTTCTTCAGATAACTTTAATTTTTGAACTTAGTTTTATTTTTAGTTCTAAAATTTAAACTTAAGCTACTTATTTTGTTTTAAATCTATGTTCTAATTGTTGCCTAAACAAAATAGCTTGAAGTTTAGATTTAAACTTAACTCTGCAGTAAGTCAAAAACAGAGATGATCAAGCAAACAAACATGCACAGTTTCAAAGCCATAACCAACATATTAAACATATAACTATACAGAAGCAAACTTATATGTATATGAATATCATCATAAACTCATAGCAATCAACTACTTAACTAATTAAGTTTAATAAAAATGTTTACTCACTTTATTTTTGAAGTGCAGAGCCTCATGAAGAAGAGCAGGAAATTGCAAAAGAATTTTGAATCTTAAAGCTTTAAAAACTGGAGCCTTGAAACTTGCATGCATACTTGACAGAGAGTTACATGCCTTGGTGATTAATCAAAGCTTGCAAACATGTTTGAAACATGATGCAGATCTGGTTTGAAAATTAGCAAATCTGGGTTTTAAACTGTGGTGCTTCCAGGTTAACAAATTACAGAATTTGTTGCATTGAAGATTGATCAGGTTTTTGTGATTTGAACATTTGCTTTGAAATTGAGGAATTGATTTTTGTTTTGAGGAAAACTGTAGACATTAAAATGCAGATTTGATTTGGAAAAACTTGCTTGACAGGTCTGAACATTACAGGTTTGTTGTGAGCAGATCTTGATTTGCTTACAAGAATTTGATAACATTTTCTCTGCTTTGAGATAGCTTTACAAAATTTTAGTTTGAGGATTTTTTTTTATTTTAAAGAGTGAAGATTTCAGGGAAAATTTTTCTGGTTTCTCTTAGAATTGACCAAAATGTTTAAAGAAAAGAAAGTGAAGAGATAGGATGATCATATAAGCAAATTTTCAGATTTTACAAATTTAAAAGAAAATTTTAAAAGAAAATTGACACTTGTCTTTAGTTCACGTAGATGTTTAACACTTGTTATCATATTGTTTTAAAACTTAACACATGTCAAATAAAGTTTGTTTTTAATTTTAAAGAAATTTAAAAGCATTTTAAAATTATTCTCCTAGTCACTAATGTTTTTCTTAAATTTAAAAATGCTTTTCTTATTAAATATCAAATAACAAATTCACTTACACATTTACAAATGTATGCTTAGTTTATAAAATACAATCTTTTAAAAAAAAACATAAAATAAAATCGATGATAATTTAAATAAAATTATAAAACATTGCAAACTTATTTTTAAAAATGCTATTTCAAAAGCCTTACATTTATTTTATTAAATAAACACAAATCAAATTTGTATAAAACAAATCTTATTTTATTTAAAAACATTACCTTTGTAATTTAAAACCAAACCATATTATTTTATTAAATTATGAATGTATACCTTTAAATTCAAATTTACATCCATTTTCAAAGTCCAATTTAAAATCCAAATCTAAAATAAATTTAAATAAATATAAACAACTATTTTAAAATCAACTCATTATTATTTACAAATGATATATCCTATTTTAAAATCAATTTAAAAGACACAGATTTAAATACACAGATATAAATGGATTTAAACATACTTATAAATTTTGGAAACAATAAATCAATTTAGAATTTTATTTATACAAATAAAATAATTATTCCTATTCAATTTATAACCATAATTAAAACATTATATTATTATTACTTGGTTAATTATCTTTGAGAATAACAATTTATCAATTCAAATAATTAAATTAGAGATTATCAGCATTTTAAACTCCTGAAAATTCCGGGATATTACAGCTTTGATGCAACTAGTGCTCTAATTTACCTAGTTTCACTCTTGATCAAGGGATAATATAAGTTGAGAAGTTTGAAAAAGTGATAAGTATACGAGACTTGTTTTCCATATACGATCGTTCTCATTATTGTTAAATTTGGCCAAATTAACTTAGGAAGTATCTAAAAGCTTCATGATTTCATACGATTTGAGAAGCCTTGGGGTCGCGTTGGCATGAAACATCTCTAGTTTAAGAACTTACATATACAAAATCCCCTAAGGACTCCTCTTTATATTATTTTCTTATTTCTAAAAGAACCAGAATTGAGTTTACCAGAAATCCATCGATATAGTTTTTAAGAGACTAGGATCGATAAGTGTTTTACTTGTTGAATACCACTTCAAAACTAATATATGGGTTATGTGTTTTTGAAGCAGTTGTGAAGTGGAGTCCTATAGAGTTGAACTGTCTATTCCGAGGTTAAGTCCAAGGGAGAGGTCAATGTTAGCATTCGTCGGACAACTTATGCTAGAATCTATATGGAGATCTATTAGTGATGCTTGAATTCATATAGAGATTCATGATCTATTCGAGATGCTAGAATCCATTTAAGGATTCGTGTTCTATTTAAGCGATGAAGACTCATGCGAGAGATGACGAACTTAACTTTGGAATAAGTAAATGACTAAAGACAGAGTAGGATGCACAACATTAGGTTTAGCGAGCCAATGAGGGTATATCAACTCCAAATCTAGAGTATGTTTATCGATATGTTGCGGGTGCTAGTTGTTGATACATGGTTCCACATAGTTCATACCATATTCAGGTGATAATCCAGTTGTATTTACCTTATGGTATATTCTATCCAGAAATATATGACACTCAGAAGGTAGCTTTTGATCCTTGTCATGGAGATCCGCTTCAGTTTATTGGAGGCGTCTCCATGGAAAATCCATATGCGAACATACCTTAGCAGTTCTGATTGTACTCTCTATATTGTTGTGATGTGATCAATATAAGTACCATAGCTATTTTTGATATATATTCTATACCCTAGATATTATCTATCATATCACTTTAGGTACTTAATAAATGGTGGTTCTTTGAGAGGATAATCGTTAGGACATTCCTTATAGTCTTAAAAATACTGTTATATGCTAGCAATATATTTCTTGTGTTTCTCATACCAGACTTATGTTTGACATGTGGTTTTACTTTTTCTTAAATTCCTCCTGTGCTCTTATGAGTAGTATGAGAAAGCTAGGTTTTTGTTGATGTTCATTAGAGCTCAAGGAGATGAGTTGGATGTTTCACGTACCGTAGTATTCTTATTTCCATTGCATTGCTATTATGTATGTATCAACAATTGTGATGACAGGCTGTTATAAACATGTAAGCCATTGATAGTATTTAGAATTGTAACTCGAAAATGCCTTGTATCTTAGAGTGATATTTTTGTACTATCTTTTGATATTATATTTTATCGTTCTGATTTGAGATTCTGATATTATGCTCCTTTGTTCTTGTTCTATTTCTGTTTCTTGTTATGTTTCTTTTTCCTTTTATTTTACCCCAACAATCGGTCTTTCCGGCACTTGTGTGCTCGACTTGTGAATAATGGATATTAGCATCGACATTCAGGGTCGAATAGGGAGATCCTTGTATGTGGTATTAGAGCTAAAGGTTAAACAAGAAACTGAGCTTTGATTGGGTATGGATCATTAAGTGATAGGGTAATGGAATGCCCTAGCATTAGCTGAGTGTATTATACATATGAGAGTGTATTTGTATTTGTTATAAATGCATTCCTTAAAGGTAATTCCAACAATGAAAATTAAAGATCTTATATAAGTTAACTTATATAAGTATAAGTTGATAGTGTAGTTCAATTAATGTACAGATTAATGATGTTCATTTGTTACCCTTCATTAGTTAGTTTAGCCATGCCCGACCAGTTTATGAGCATTTCCATCCTTTATAAGATGGTTTGACATGCTCGACCAGTTTATGAGCATTAGTATCATTTATAGAATTATCAGCTTAATATTGCTCAGCCAATATACGAGAATTGTTAACATTTGTTGATCGATTAGCAATCAGTTTAGTAGCATTGACTATTGTTTGTTGATTGTTGATTTGTGATCGACCACTTTATGAGCAGTTTTACTGTAACATCCCCCACTTAAAATCCAAATATGAACGCCAATGATGCTGCATTCATCACCCAAATTAGCTTCTGGTGACTAAGTGAGTTCCGTGTATACGAGAATACATAAACAAAGCCAATTATCATGGTTCATTACATACCAAATTCCCATAATATTCATTACATGTACTTTGATGAATATTATCTAAAAGTCATACCCACGCAGGAGTCAAATATAATAGAAAATAAAACAATAAAGAGTCGGGTCCACATATGAAGATGCAGCTCACATTTCACCATATAGTGGAAACAAAAATCTTTATTAACTAGAGAGCCTCCTGCTCCGTCTTCAGTCCTTATACTGCGGCCATTATTCCCTTCCTGCCTATGCCCATAAACTCAACCTACTCAAATGTGTACCCATGAGTTTATGGGGAAAACAATAATAAAAACACGGGTCAATCATAAAGTTTGGTGTGAATAATACTATCCCCAAAAACAACATATAGTGAGTCTAACCTACACTGCACGGATTAGATTTTCCCCTGACTGTTAAGACATCATGAGTAAATTACTTTAAACAACTGACAAGATTATTTCTTATTTATGTCCTTAGTTAAATGCTTCCTTAAGCTGATCCACTTACTTCTGTGCACCTCGCGCTGACCTTACCAGATTCTTGATTTAGATTACTTTTAACTCTAGGTGTACAATACGACGCTTCCTATGCATACCCCATCTGGTTACCCATATAAATTCTTCTTCAATCTACTTTACTTGATTATTTACTTTTGCTACTACGCATTACTTCTTTGTTCCTTATTGGTTTGACACTATGCCTTGCACAGGTTCCCCATATTCCTTAAAGTATGCTTTAACGTATTTGATACTGTGCCTTGCACATCTGCATATTTCATTCCTCTTTATAATTTTATTCTTCTTTGGAATTTAGTACTGTGCCTTACCCAGTTTCACCTTCCCAAGGTGAATTTTACTTATACCTCTCTTTATATATTTATACTTCGCCCTGCATAGTGGAATATTTTAATTCACCTTCTGAAGGTGAAGTCTATGCCTCGCGCAGATGAATGCCTACCTTCCCAAGGTATACATCCATTTAAAAATTTCCTTCATTGGAACCACCCCGTAGTCCCAAGAAGTCGAATGCATCACCTTACCTTCCCAAGGTATGCATATGAGTAAGCGTCCCTACCCGACATCTATAGCCGTTGCAACTTTGTCACTTCATTTTAACATGGGATCTCATCCCGGTTCTGACATGGGCTCTCCTCGAGTCCCATTGGCTTAACTTTTATAAGTCTTATATGTTTACTTATTAAGTGTTCTTTTCTAAGGTCAACGCCGTATGGTCCCTTCATATTCAACACAATACACTAACTAATAAAATAGAGCCACCACCCTAATGTCATACCTTGATAACTCTAACACTCATAGCAATGCCTTTACACATGTCAATAATCTATTCATTCATATTTTACTTTCTGCTATTTATAGCGTCCTTTTCAGTAAATAATTTGGATCTTGTCCCTCTTTTTACCAATCCTTGTCAATATCTATTTTTCATGGGTTTTTAATTCCTAGCATCTCCCATAGTACCCTTCTACCCCAACGTATTACTTGGCTGTTTAGCGCTTATATTTTATCATAGAAAATTCAGATAAAATTCCCTAAAATTCCTGAACTTTTGTTCTTCCATAGCTTACATATATTTTTTCTTTTTAAGAATATTTCACTTGTTATTTTCAAGTCAAAAAAATTTAAAAATTCGCATAAAGTTATACAAACTTAGGAAATTCCTCAAACTAAAAACCTACTTCAAAAATCACGATTTAAACATTATGTGGAATTTCCATTAAGTTATGAAATCAAGAAAGTAGGGAAAACACATGAAAACATCCCATGTTCACTCATCTTTTCCAAAACATTTATTAAACTTCTAGATCATTACATGAACCCATATAAACCCCATCACACATAAAAACACACATATTTGAACCAAAACCCTGCATCCAAGGAAATCGGTTTGAAAAAGGTTAAGTGTTACTCATCTAGATCTTTAAGATGTAGTGCTTTTAGTCGTCTTTAGTTTCTTCTAGCTTGTGTTTTTGTATCTTCTTCTTATTTGCCTTATTATGCTTCCACTATTAAAGAGTTTCTCTAACTTTTATTTTAGTTTTGAGTAAATATGAAATGAATGAATAAAAATGCGTATTGTATAGAGTCCCATAATAAGTTGGGTCGGGCCCTCATACCCACTTCTATTACTTCATTCCTCTTTACCTTTCTTATTTAGCCCACCTTATTCCTTTAGTTAACTTAATTAATTAATTATAAAATTCATGATTGTTACAGTCTCCCCTCTATAAAGGAATTTAGCCCTGAAATTCAGTTAAGGTTTACTAGAGACTATTCATCACCTTTACGCTTACTCTAAGCATCCCCATGAATTCCTAATCCATGTATACATAAAATATACTAGTACTTCTTACAAATATAGCAAACAACCATAAAATCATATATATGTATATATAACTGGTCTACATCAGCACAACTTGATATATAGCATATGCCCTACCCTGCGACAAATAACTCTAGATAGGTTCCCCTAACCTTATCCTTCGTTTCTCATGTGCAGACTTCCCGATCGACGCTTCACTGAACGCACATTAGCTTTACCACCTTACCGAAGTCGCTTCTCATTCTGATCCACTATTCAAACCAATCTATGCAAATAAGTCATATCTTGTTTAACCTAGTCTTCTACTGCCTTTTGGCCAACTACTTCTTTCGAGTTCCAAATGTATTTTTGCAAGCATGATACGTGAAATACATTAAGAACCCTTAAAAAAACACTAGGCCGATCTTCCTTATACACCACCTTTCCAATCCTTTATATGATTGGAAATGGTCCTACATATTTGGGTGCTAACTTTGCAACTTTCCCGAAATGCATCATGCCTCTCATCGGAGAAATCTTCACGAATAATTGATTAACTACTACGAACTCTGATTCCTTTATCCTTTAGTCGACATAACTCTTTTGACTAGACTATGCTGCTTTCATCCATGCTCGGATTAGCTCTACCTTTTTAGTAGCATCCTTTACCACATCGAGTCCTAACACAACCCTGCCTCCTTCTTCCAACCAACATATAGGCGACTTACACGGAGTTTCATGCAAAGCCTCAAAAAGAGCCATCCCAATACTTCCTTAATAACTGTTATCATATGAGAACTCTACCAAATGTAGATGATCTTCTCAAGATCCGCCGAACTCTTAAATACAAGTCACGACAAGTCTCCTAGGACCTTGTTACCAGTTTCTGTCTGCCCATCTATCTGTGGATGGTATGCAGTGTATAGTTTTGTAACTAATACTTTCTACAGTCTTCTCCAAAACTCATTAGTGAACAGAAAATCCCGGTCACTAGTAATAGTGGTTAGCACCCTGTGTAGTTTCACTATCATCTTTATGTATATTTCTGCTAACTTTGGCATAATCTGCTTTGCCTTTGCTGGAATGAAATGGTCACACTTAGTTAGTCTATCAACTGTAACCCAAATTCTTTCATTCCCTGCCCTTTTCCTTGGCAATCCATCTATAAAGTCCAAAGATATTGAATCTCATTTCCACACAGGAACTTCTAAAGGCTGTAGGAGCCCACTTGGCTTCTGATGTTCCACCTTCACTTGCTGCCATGTAAGGCATCTTCTCACATGCTCTCTTATATCCTTTATTATTCCATCCCAGAAGAAACTCCTCTTTGTATCTTGATACATCTTCGTTCCTTCAAGATGTATGGCAAAATTTGAACAATGACATTTGTCCAATACTTCCTTCTTTGGTTCTCTAGTACTTAGAATATACAACCAGCTATTCTTCCACGGTACTCATTTCTTATCTACATTGAATCCCTTCAGTTCTACTGCCTCGACTCCTGAGTTCAAACTCGTTATCCTGTCTGCGTAGAACTTGTCATTCTTCTACAATTCAGCTATCTTTCAACCCTTGCAGGTCTAATTTCTAAACATGCTAATATCTCGTTTGTGTTGCTTGATCCTGCACTAGACCGATGCTGCACATTACATGCAGCCAATGTTTAACATTGCCAAAACACAACTTTGTTGTCTTTGGCTTAAGATACCAGCTACTTTGTTTCTTTTTCTGGGTCATACTCTATCCTAAAATTATATGTGCTAGGAACTCTAACCATCTATGCTGCCTCATGTTTAGCTCCTTTTGAGAGAATAGATATCTCAAGGACTTGTGATTAGTATACAACTCAAACCTCTTCCCGAAGAGATAATGTCTCTAAATCTTCAACATGAAGACAACTGCTACCAAGTCTAAATTATGCATTGGATATCGAACTTCATAGGGTCATGACTGTTTAGATATAGAAGCAATTACTTTGCCCCTCTACATCAATACTACGTCTGACCCCAATTTTGATGCGTCAATATACATGGTTATACCGTCATTCCCTTCATAAATTACTAATATGGATGTGTAGTCAACCTATACTTCAATTCCTGGAATGCCTTCTCATACTCCTGTGTCCAAATAAACCGCTCTCCCTTCATTATCAGTTTAGTCATTAGCGCCGCTACATGAGAGACTTCCTAAATGAATCTCTTATAATAACCTGCCAATCCCAGAAAACTTCGCACCTCAGTCACTGTCTCGGGTCTCTTCCACCTAATTACCGCCTCCACCTTTTTTGGATCTACTGCTCATCCTTCTTCTGAAATCTAAGAACTTTAGCTCCCTTATCTCAAAATGACACTTAGAAAATTCACCTTTAACTTATGTTGTCGTAACGTCTCTAGCCTAAGCCTTATGTGAACTGTGTTCTCCTCCTCATCCTTGGAGTGCACTAAAATGTCATATATGAACACAACACATATCTATCCATCTTATCTTGAAAGAGCCTGTTCATCAAGTCTACAAAAATTTTTGGTGCATTGGTTAGCACAAAGGGCATAATTAACCACTCGTAAGAACCATACCTAGTTCTAAATGCAGTCAAAGGAATGCTTTCCTCTACTGCTCTCAGTTGACGAAACCCTGTAGCTAAATCTAACTGCAAAAACACCTTAGCTCCACTCAACTAATCAAAAAGGTCACTTATCCTTGAAAAAGGATATATGTTCTTCATTGTCCTCTCATTCACCTTCTGATAGTCTATACGTAATTTCAAAGTCCCATCGGACTTCGTCATAAACACTGCCACTACTCCCCATGGTGAATTTGTCTTATGAAGCTCTTCCCTTCTAACTCTACCAATTGCTTCCTCAGCTCCTCCATCTCGTCGACCAAATGATTTAATCCCTAATAGTAAGTCAAAGTTGAACTCTACCGCTCTTGGGGGTAGCAAACCCCAAAACTAGTTCAAACACATCTTCGAACACATCACTACTCCTACTCCAACCTTCTCTTCCTCAGAAGCTACTGCAAATAAAGTGCATTTTTGCAGTTCTTCACATTCTTCTAATGCCACAAGCACCCTATCTTTACGTTTTGGATGACTCAAAGAAATTTTTCTTTTGGTGTAGTGCACCCTTGGACTATAACTCCCTAACCGATCCTTCCCTAGCATAACTCCAAATCCTATGAAGTCAAACACTTAAGGATCACAAGAAAACTTACACCAACCTAACGCAAAATCTAGGTCAGTGCATCTCAATCCCAGAGTGGAATACCCTTGTATCAGATTAGCTACACGTATGGAGGTGACTGAATAGGTAACCCTCAACCCTAGTCTACCAACCAAGTCTTTAGCTATAAATGAATGTGTAGGTCCGGTATCAAACAGTACTCTAACTGAAATACCAGAAAACAAAGCCATACCTTTAAGGACTCTCCCTTGCCTTTCTCTTCTGCAGACGGTCCTTCCCTAGGTCCTTCTGAAGCATACACCTACGCTAGCTTTGGATAGTCCTTCTTCAGATGTCCTATTTTATCATATTTGAAGAATTTCGTCTTTCTAAATTCCTCGTGTGTAGGGCACCTTGAAGCATAATGCCCTTTCTAACCATAGTTAGCACACAACCTCTGTGTTGGCAAATGTACTCCTTTCTGCTTCTGTTCCATTCTTGCCTTTCGTATTTGGGGCAAACTTCTTCATTCGCTCTTCGTTGGATCTCCCCTCCACCCTCTTATGCACTTGGTACATCCCATCGTACCTTCTAATCATGTTAACTACAAACTCAAATGGAGATCCTAGATGAGCCATCACCTTATGATCTAGACCTCGCTTCAAACCTCTGATAAATTTCTCATTTTTCTTCATAGAAGTGTGAATGATCTCCTTACATACATAGCCGTTGCACTAAACTTCTAGAAGTTCCCCTCCACTATAAGGTCACCCTGCCTTAAATCAACGAACTCCCTCGCCCACACACTCTGCTGAGACTCTAATATGAACTGAGCCTCGAACCTCTCCTTGAACTGCTCTCAAGTGATTCCTCCGTTTGGGGTTTCTACAATTACGATCTCCTACCAATCCAATTCATATTCCTATAACTGCCTTGATATTGATCTTTTCTTCTGCTCATCATCCAATCCTAGGTCTCCAAATCTATGCTCATGGCATCTTAACCAATTTAGCACTTTTATTGCAGGCTCTTTCCTTGTAAACACCTTTCCTCTTAGATTTTTGTAATCTTTGCTCATCCTAAAGAAATCTTTCATCACCACCGTAGCTCTTGGCTGTACTGTCTCCGGTATAGCTCCCCTCACCATATGCGCTATAAGCTCCCTAAATAAGACATTAATATCAAAGACTACCTCATTTGCTGGTGGTGTAGCTTCCTCCTCTACCGCTCTTGGAATCCTTTCCTCTCTTCTTCCATCAATCCGTGTTACTTCAATCTCTCTTCTTACACTTGCCCCTCTTATTGTGACTCGTACGCTTCTCAAATCCATCTTGTTTTTTGATCAAGTAAGTCTTCGTCAAAATGAAAAGATAGGAAGTGAAATCATAATAAAAGAATAGGTATATCTCCATATGATATATGTACACACACACACATACAAATAAAGTATATACTAATGCATCCCCTCCCTGGAGTGTTTGTTTTTGATTTTTCTTTAACTTTTATTATCTCTGTTCTATTTAGGTGTCCCAAATCCATGCTCTGATACCAACTGTAACATCCCCCACTTGAAACCTGAAGATGAATGCCGATGATGCTGTAGTCATCCCTAGAATTATCTTTTAGTGACTAAAATGAGTTTTGTATAATATAAGAATACAAATACAGAAACAGAGCCAGCTAATAAGGTTCATTAAATAGCATATTATCTCAAAATTCGTTTCGTTTACTTTGATCAACATTATCCAAAATTCGTAGCCATGCAAGGGTCAAATATAATTAAAAATAACATAATAAAGAGTTGGTTCCACATATGAAGATGTGGCTCACACTACTTCATACAGCGGAAACAAAAAAAATTATTGGCTAGAGAGCCCCTTGCTCTATCTTCAATCATTGTGCTATGGCCATTATTTTGTACCTTCGTAAGACCATAACTCAACCTACTCAAATGAGTACCTATGAGTTTGTGGGGAAAACAACAATATAAACACAGGTCAGACATAAAGCCTGGTGTGAATAATACTAACCCCGGAAATAACATATAGCGAGTCTAACCCGCACTACACAAATTAGGTTTTCCCCTAGCTATTCAAACATTATGAGTAAAACACTTTAAATATTGGCACAATTATTTCTTATTTACGTTTTCAATTAAATACTTCCTTAATTTAATCTTATTTACTACTTCGCACCTCGCACTGACCCCACCTGGGTCCCGATTTAGATTACTTCTAACTCCAATTGTACAATATTGCGTTCCCTGCATAGACCGTAGCTGATTAACCTTACAAATTCTTCTTTAATCTATTTTAATCGACCTTTTATAAATATCCAAATTAATTTATAAAAATTCTTTTATAAATCTCTAAAACAATTTATAAAACTCTCCTTTTTACAAATCTTTAAAATTATTTATAAAACTCCTTTTATAAATCTTTACAATTATTTATAAAATTCCTTTATAAATCAATTTATTATTTATAAATTCCTTTTATAAATAAATTTATTATTTATAAACTACTTTTATAAACCTCTAAATTCATACACTTTATAATACTTAACTGGACATCCAAACTCTTATTCAACAGATTACTTTAAAATAATTACTTAATCCTTTGTTTAAAAATCCCTTCCTACTTAAAACAAGTTTAAATATATAATAATCAGCTTTGCATTAAATTTTTTATAAATAATTACTAAAATATATTAATAATTCCAAGTACTTTATAAAATAATTATATAACCTTTTTAAATCATATTTGAAAAGAGTTCGCAAAATATCCAAGGTAGATAAATTTATACTGTACAGAAATCATAAATTTCCAAAAATGCATCCACAGCGACTATCACTATATGGATCATAACTTTTAAACTTGATTTATAAATTAAATGACTTTTAAACCCCATTTATTTCTATATTTTAAACCACTATAGTTATAGAAAACATCTTACTTCAAAATATTAAAAAAATTGAAGTTAATTTAAATGTATAACTTTTCAAACTCAGAAGAAAGCTTAGCGACCACTATGGTACTTAAACAAGCTACCATTTATCTTAATTCAACTTTCCAAGTCAAGTTAATGGTATTTACATATGCAAATATATATGTAAATAAAACCCATAATTAACAATAAAAAGTTAACACATTATTTATCCAATTTAACCAACCGACATATAAATAAATGTCCGAATTAATATAACAGCAAAACAGAAATTTATTCTGCTAAATTGATGTCCACAATAACCTATTAAATTTAAATACAGCATAATAGTGTTTTATTCTACTAAATAGATGTCCAAAATAATCTTTAAAATTGAGTATAACAGAAGGGAGTTTTATTCTTCTATATAGATATCATCAATGAAGTATATCTAATCAACTACATTACTATTTAAAACAAGACAATTATATTCAGCTGGTATTATTTTATCATCAATTTATACTTTGTAAAAACAATCAACTATTTATACCATAATGTCATATTCGTAAATACGTGTCTACAACCAAAATCTATAGGTCAAAGGGATTATTAAATGAATATGATACCACAATTTGAAGTCAACACATTTAGTTAATAATTAATCAACAAATTAAATAAGAATTCTCACCATAGCCAAGGCCCAATGCCCAACGCCCAAGACCAACATCTACATAACCTTCTCCTCAAATCCAATCACCTATACACGAATAAATGTGCATGTGCACACATTGATATGCCACCGCCGACTACCAAAAGATGATCCAACCCCACCCACAAACTCTACTGGCCAAGCTCGAATCATCTACACCCTCGCCATTGACTCCAATGCCTTAGATTTTGATTCGACCGTTCAACCCCGAATTTCCAAACATGCTAGTCATGTTCATCCCATCATTACCACTACCTCGTCTACTTCCAGTTTTCACTACCTACATCATTGGAACCCCAACTCACTGCCCCACCTTCAGGCCCAAGCACGGCTAACTCGACGGCCCACGACGTAGCTATAAAATCGAAACCAAAACCTAAAACATTCAACTACCAAAACCATAAAGTAAGCTTGACCCACCACCTCAAATAACCAGACTACCTACGACCACCGCCAGTTTCTCCATCATCTCCCAAGCCTCCTTCTAACACCACCATTGACCCCCTCGACCAACTCATCATCGAAATTTCGTGTATGAATGCAATTTCATCTCTCCACCACGACCACCTTAGGCCATAAAAAAATACAATCACAACTAAAATCACCACTTGATGATACGAACATACCCATATCCTCCATTCACCATTTTGTAATCGTCAATAAACCACTATTTTTCGATAACCAATGTTTTTAGGAAATTCCCACTAGCACACTCGATGAAACATCAAGTGAATATTTTTATAAAATACCATGGATCTAAACAAACACTTTTCATGTTGAAAGCTTTGGCTAATTTTAAACGATTTGAGAGATATTATTTTTGAATTGAGGAGGAGGCTTGTTTTCTTTATCTTTGAATGCACAGAGGAGATGAAGTGAGAAAATAATGAAGTTTGTAAGAAGTGTTTGCTTCATATATATGGAAGGCTACTGACATGGTAAAAAAAATGATTGTTAGAACTTCAATTGTTGGATTTTAATGACAACAACTATACAATTATGTCAAAGAATCTTTAAGCTAATTTGCAGGTACATGAGCATCAAAAAGAGATTATCAAATACGTTCACAATGAAGATATACAGTACAAAAAAGGATGAAAGTATGTATATGGAGATACAAGAAAAGATATACACGACAGAGACAAGACAAAGGTGACAAACAAATTTTTATTAGTCATATAGTGTCGTGTCTAGAGTTTACAAATGTTAAAATCTTCTCCAAATGGTATACACACATATACATTCATATTTTAAATGAAAAATCAAGTTTTCAAAAAATTGCATGGAGCGGGACTCAAAGCCGGGTCTCTAGTTTAGAAGGCAAGTGCTCTAACCAAATGAGCTATGATACTTTTTGTTACAGGCTAAATTCAGATGTCTGAAATACTTCATTCAGACGTCTGAATGCTGAAACAAAATTGTGGTTCCACAATATTCAGATGTCTGAATGAAAATATTCAGACGTCTTAATAAGGCCTAAAATAGCCTATTTCCTTGCTGTTTGCGTATTAATCCAATACAGAAGTCTGATTTTTTTTTATTCAGACGTCTGTATATTTCTAACTGCTATTTTCTTGAAAAGGCACTTCTCTTCACCAAGAGAAACATTTAAAAATCAACAGTTGCATCCGTTCTTTTCAATATAACTTTTCATTTATAGATGCAACTCTTTATATACTATAAATAGATTACAGAATTCAAAAACAATGAAATGAAACCGAATTTACTTTTAGCACTCTTGAATTCTCGTCCATTCTCAAGCTTTCAAATTGCATTCAAATTGCTTACATACTTTGATCATTAATCACTTTATCTTTCACAATTCTCAGAGCACATCACACTATATATCACAAAGGAGAAGATTATAGGAAGATTGTACTTAATTGACTTATCAGTGTAATTTATGAACACACAACAATCAGATACATTTGTTATTTGTAAAAGAAGTCCTATTCGGTTGCTCAGGCAGTTGAAGTCCTATTCGGTTGCTTAAGCGGATGAAGTCCTGTTCGGTTGCTCTGGCAGTGTAAACTTGTTCCTCTGGGTTAAGTGGGGGTTGTGTTAGTGAAATTCCAGAAGGAGTCCGGGACTAGGCGTAGAACGGGAAGTTCAAACCAGTATAAAAATTCCTGGTGTGCTTGTTTTATTATACTTATTTTCATTTACTTTGCTATTATCATCTGTTTCTTCATTTAGATTTAATTATATTCCATATTACACGATCCTAAGTAATAGCTAGCCGTATTAGTTATTTTCAATAATTTCCCTACATTCTACATAGTTTATACCATCGACCCATGCATAAAGCACAAGGAAGAAAAGAAAGATGAGTGAAGTGAAGTGAGGGGGAGGGAAGTGGAATGAAGAGAAGTGGAAAAATGAGTGATGAGTGATGTTTGGTGTATACTTATAACCAAAATAACTCATTACTTCTAAGATGAGTAAACTAAAATCCACACCCTAAGATAACCATCATATCAAGAGCAAATAAATATTAAGGCATGTTGAAAATTTTAAATTTGATTTGATTTGAAAAGGTTGTTGAAAAAAAAGCTTTCCGGTACTCCGCTATACAATACCATATTTGCATACGGACCGCAAACAACAGAAATAAAAAAATATGATCACACATAACAATGCTGCACGATCACAAAACAGTTATGAAATACACTGGTTATCAAATTATATGAAATTTCAAAAATACCAACGTTTGTTGCAAAATACGACAAACGATAACTTAAATAATTTCCAAATTAAAATTCATGGAAAATCCTATAATTTCATTTTATTACCAAATTTATTTTCTTTTTATTTAAAAACCACTAATCGAATATTTAAAATTAATTAAATATTCCTAAAATCAAAGCGATAAAATTCCGAATCATTACATACTAAGTATGCCTTTGGCTAGTAACTATATTGCTGAATGCTTATGTAATCATGTAGTAGCACTCTAACTATTTATTAGAATGTCCAATCCAATTTGCATTGGATGAATAAGTTACGATCTGATATAGCATAAACAGATAAAAAACATAAAAGTAAGGACACATAGAATTTTTTACGTGGTTTGGATTCTTTTAAATCTTATGTCCATGGGTAAAATCTTTCTTTCTTCATATATATTCTCTCTGAATACATGTAAGCCCCATGTCTATACCTATACTATCCAAGAGTATTACTAGGTAGTACTGTCAGATAATACGGAGAATAAGGTAGTATAGGTTCACAAGTGAATACTCCTTTGGACTAACATCGGTACATATCTCAAATATCATAAACAATTCATATATAGATACATAGTATCAACACAAAGCAATAAACATGTGTGCCTCTAAGATAGAACAATACACAATGAAATACATCACAGAGAACGCAAAGTCAATAATGCAACGGTAACATATAAATTTAACTATACAGGAGTCCAAGTGGGTTTATAAAGATAGTTAAATACCCATTAGCAATATAAATATACATAATATGTCCAATATACATCTCAAGGACACATACACATGTAAACAAAAATATATAAACAATATACAAACATTCTATCCTCCATCTATGACCAACATCCACTAACTGGTTAATTCGTTCTTGAACCTCTATTGCCTCGGACTGACTCGAGAATTATATAAATAACCTATGGATCATACCATGTGTAGAATGTGGATGTCATATAATATGACAATTGGCATGGTACGTAAATATGGCTTACGAATATATGTGAACATCTCAAGTATATCACATATATCATTCCATGCATAAATTATCACCCTTCAAACTAAACATCACATCACATCACATAGGTATATCACATAGGTAAATAGGACATCCATATATTCGACCATCCAACCATACACCTATAAGTAGAACCATAATATAGCAAGTGAATCAACTAAATATCCACCCATCAACCAACACACTCATAACACAAAAGGAATCATTATCGTCAAGTACACAACCTAGTGACGGCTATAAGTATGGGTATCATATGTCTATATATCTCAACTCACATAATCCAATTGGAAGCTTCACATAAGACATCACACCCTCATAGGTTTAGAGGTCCTTGCCTCTGTATATATGTCTTGAAAGGGTATTTAAATAATATAGCATGATCATATACTCTCACATATTCCATATGGAAGCTACACAACACACTCCGTAGGATGGCACACAACACTTACGACACATACTCATAGCCTTAGTTACTCTTGATCATTGTGACACTATGTCCATCTATACATTATGGTCACGTGCCTACTACCTAATGGTAACAGACTGTTTGAATAGTGTGGTAACGAGGCATATCATCACACAATCTAAACTTCAACACATAACACTTATATATAATAAGGTGATGCCATCGATCTTCGACGTGACCAAACGATCAGCCAACAAGGACGGACTTTGGTCTATTTGGAAAAATAGCACACAACAAAAGTTGGATCACAACGGACCCTTCTTCTAGACATTAACCATAAAATAAAAGTGTCCCTCACTTAAAGAAAGTAATTGAACAAATATCACCCATACATCCTAGATCATCTATTGTTAGTCACTTGTTCACTCAATGCTCATAACTACACTCCATGCCAATAATAATATCATACATCATAAACCAAAAGAGTATATTGAATAGTATTACCGATTGTCACATACTAATTGGTGTCACTGAATGTCCCACACCAGATGGTGTTATCGATCCATTTACTCAACTTGTAACACCCCATAATTTGGCGTTAGTTATTTAATTAGTTAGTTAACTAATTAAGCTCTTAAAATGGAATTTGTGCCAACGATGGAATTTGACTATGAAACATGAACCAATATGTTCGTGGTGAAATTTTAAGCAACTTTCATATTTGGAGTTTTACGCCGGAGTTCAAACGAAGAAGTTATGGATGGAAAACAAATTCAAAACAAAATAATTAAATAATTAATAATTAACGTTTTTTATTACTCGGCCCATAGGTTGGCACATCATTAGGGACGTTCGACTCCTTAGATCGGTCACCCAAAGGCGATCGACTGGAGGCGACAAGGCGGCTCCAGTGAACTTAGGCCGCCACGGCCTAGATTTAATATATTCGACCTAAAGGTTCTGAATGATTCTAGCACCTATAAATTCAGGCCTAGCCCTCCCTTCTCTTCTCATATTTTTATGAAAATATTAACAAAGCTCTGCTATTTTTGCTTCACCACTTTCTTTCTAAATTATTAAGATAAGATATTTGTATCCATATTCATTCAAACTGAAGAAGAGTATAAATCTAATAAAAAGGAAAAGTGAATCAACCATATGTATATTTGAAGTAATTTATATATTTGTATCTTTTCTCCCTCCTAGTTACAAATATCTTCTCAGTAATGTGTATATATACTCTTTGTGACGACCCTAAGTCGGCCTTCGAAAATCGACACCAAATACATCACCTGTATTCGAATGCCGTAGATTAAAACGTCGAACCTCGTTCGCCGAAGCTTATAGCACATTAAGTAAAGAACACAGCGGAAGAAAATTGAATAACTCAACTAAGATACAATATTTGATACAATACATTGATAAAAATGATTATCAATATCAGAGATACAAAACAACAACGGAATGAATAAGACAGCAACATCAGCGGAACACAATATCACCAATATGATCTTCCAAAGAATAGAAAGAAAGATCAAATCCAGAATTGCAACTCCATAGCCAAAGCTCCAAAGTCTCCAAGCTCCAAATTGAAAGCTCGAACCACCATCACGATGTAGTGAAGCAAACTAGGTAACTGATGAACCAAATGCGATCGCCAAATCCAAAGGCTTCAAAGATATCGAATCTACATCTACTATCTGACTACCTGACTCTAGGATGCCCGTGTGGAAAATTGTAGGCACCCAGAGTTTCAAAAGGGAACAACAAACTCCAGGCCAGTCAGGGGACTAGTATGAGCAAACAAAAACAGTTTATCTTTAACAAAAGAAAACAAAAGATTTTTAAAAGAAATCCGCAATGCTTTTTGGAAAATGAAACTACCATAGGCCTGCCCGCACACACACAATGCAAGCGCACAATTGGAGGAGATTTCTCCTTATGATAGCCAAACATGCTTGGTATGCAAAAACCTTTTGATATTATTATTAGTTCATAGTGTGGAAAACCTTTCGAAAGTATAATATTAATCTTAGCCAGTATACCACATTCGTCGTATGACTGCTATAACTACCATGTTCAATAGCAGGTTACCGCCATATTCCATGGCAGGTTATACAACTAAAACCGTACAGGGCGCATATTGTTTCTTTGTATTTCCAACAAATGGTCAGGCTAAGGAACTTCCTCACTGAACGGAACGCCTCTGGAGGGACACCCCCAAGAACCTAACCGGATCTCTGTCAAAACAAGGCCGGGTTACCTCTATAACTAGGTAAAACCTACAAGTAAGCCATCCTCGGTCGTTACCGACCTTTATCCAGGGATTCACCAACAAATAGAAACAACCACATAGGTTAAATATCTGGGTTCCATAACATGATACCACCTTTTATCCATAAGGAAATGGACATACCGTCGGGGCGCGCCCTCTAATAACCTTGCCACAACATTCTTGTTTCGACCATTTTCGGGTTGTGAGGTTCGACGAAGTCTCGTCTAAAAAGCTACGCTTTTCACAAAAGCCATGCTTTGATCAACAAATGATTAGCAGCACTTCGTATGCCACATTACCGGATTAGGAATGTATCACTAGTAACCATCAACTACATAATCGTATGTCTCATAGAAGGGTGTTAAGCTAAGAGAATAAATTCTTCGCCACCAAACAGAAATGTATTTGATAGAAATCAGCTTTACATCTCAATGTGTAATGTCAAATATACATCCATACAAGTCTGTTCCGGGCTCGAACAGAACCGAAGGCACTTCCAAAGAAGCCCTTGCAAGTTTGGGTATTCACAATCTCAATCGGTCTCCCTATCACATATGGAGGTCTCTATACTGGATCCATGATGCAGAGACATTTGACAGGTAATCCTTTCATTTTTGAAAATACTCGGTCTTCACCACCGGTCTTCAAATGATATCCATATCGTTGTATCACTATTCGGAATAGGTTATATGACATAAAGCCCTCTCCCGGCTAAACCGAATAATGAGCGCTTAATTTTAAAAGCATATGGATATAGTGGGATCTTAGTTAAGTCACAACTTAAAGTCCAAAACCTTTCTTTCAAATGGATTAAACAAATTACCATTTTCAAATCTTTTCAAACAAAAGATTCACCCTTTTAAAATCCACTTCAATTTGAAATCAAGGTTCACCAATCTTTCACAAAGATTCATTCATAGCCTTTCAAAACAATTTCCCTTTCAAATTGGATTAACTCATCCAATCTTTAAATTAAAGACTCAATTCATAGCTTTCAAAGATTCATTCATAACTTGGAAAACCATTTCAAAAAAACTAGAAATTCTTTCATTTGTAGGAAAGCATTATCATTTGAAAACAAAGAGTTTTTGTTTTGGGAAAATACGGTCAATTATGCACAAGTTATAGCCTTTAAAGTATAAACTTGGGTTAAGTTTAAAATCCCAAAATAATACTTTTAAAATACTTTACAAAGATGGTTTAAAATCCATGTATATACATTATATAACTTGTATAACCTTTTTAAACCATAGTTTCCAAACATATATTCATAGAACTCAACTTCAAATCATGGATTCAAATCAAACTATTTAAAATTCAAAACTTTTTCAAAAGCTTTTCATATTCAATCCAATTCCATTTCCAAACGATTTTGGATTCAAAATTCAACTACAAAACCATTTCATTATTTTGGATAAAATAATACTAAATTTAAATATCTGTGACTTAATCGAATCCTCGTGAAATCCATATCTGTGTGTGTATGGTGTAATCCAGGGGTTTTACACAATAATGCAACATCATCAATCATTACAGATTCAAACATGGCAATATCGATAAGCGGTAATCCTATAACGCTTATCTTCATTCACAGATTCACAGATAAATAATATAAATTCATCACAGATAAATAAATTACATTCATCACAACTCCAATCAAAATAATTCATATCACAAAGCATCACACATCAGGGATATCAAACAATTCAAAGCATTCCATACAACACAAACATCCATAAGTAAGATCAATTAATCATCTGAATAATTTAAACCAGATTAATCACAAATCCTGGTTAATTAACATTAATTAATTATAAACCATTAGTTAATTATACTTTAATCATTTATTAATTATCCTTTAATAATAAATTAATTAACCTTTAATTATCAACTAACCAACCATAATTAATAATTTAATCAACCTTTAATCATTAAATAATTAACCTTTAATTATTTATTTATCCTTTAATTAATTATCCTTAATTTATTAATTAAATCTTAATTAATTACCATTTAATTAATTATCCTTAATTAATTACAATAAATGAATATTCCTAATCAATTTCATTAATTAATTAACCTTTAATTAATTATACTGAAATTAATTACCTGAATTAATTAATTACATAAATTAATTATCCTTAATTAATTATTCTTTAAACACTTAATTAATCAACTTTAATCATTTACTAACCTTTAATTAATTAACCTTTAATTAATTAAAGGTTAATTAATTTCATTAAGTAATTACCCGTTAATTACTTATTTTAATTAATTAACCTTCAATTACATTAAGGTAATTAACCTTTAAGTAATCACATTAAGTAATGATCCTTTTTTACTCAAGATCTTAATAAATAAAAAATAAATCATTACTTTTCTTAATTATCATTTAAAACTTTTATTATTAAACCTTTGTAATTAATCACCATTTACAAATAAATCAACTTAAGTCCCTTAAGTTAATTTATAATTGAAAGCATTTCATTTCCTCAATTAGCTATTCAATTCCAATATTAGATTTATTTAAAATAAACCATTAAAATAAGGGTTATATATATAAACACTTTAAAACTCGATTAATTTAAAATAATTTTTATTAGAAAAACCTTCTAACTAATTCAAAACTTGGATAAACATTTAATATTTACAAAAGAATTGGTTTTAACAAAATTGTTTCAAATAAACTTGAATTGTTTTAAAGTTTAAAACTGTTTTTATATTAAATCCACGAACCTGAGCCCATACACATATTTCCCGGGCCCAAATACAAGTTACTTGTGTTCTTCTTCTTTTTCCTTTTCTTTTTAACTTTGTTTTGATTTAACTTTCAAAAACATTACATACTCGTGAAATCCCGAGCACATCTTCGAGCCACAACCCAACTTCCTCGAACAACACCCCGAGCCACTCACTTCTCCTCCCCGAGACAACTTCATCTTCCCCAATTTCAAAAAAACCACCAAATACACCCACACATGTGTGCACGTGCACATCGCTTCGCCAATATTACATACTCGTGAAATCCCAAGAACATCTTCGAGCCACAACCCAACTTCCTCGAACAACACCCCGAGCCACTCACTTCTCTTCCTCGAGACAACTTAATCTTCCCCAATTTCAACAACATCACCAGATACACCCACACATGTGTGCACGTGCACATCGCTTCGCCAACATTACATACTCGTGAAATCCCGAGCACATCTTCGAGCCACAACCCTACTTCCGCGAACAACACCCCAAGCCACTCACTTCTCTTCCCCGAGACAACTTCATCTTCCCCAATTTCAACAACATCACCAGATACACCCACACATGTGTGCACGTGCACATCGCTTTGCCAATGTTCTAACCAACTTCATCGCCTCTAATACGTCGACGACAACCCCAACGAAGACCACGACTATCTAGTTCCACGAGTTCGCCAGAGAATCAAAAATGAGCCATTCAGAGACTCGAACCCAAACACGATTGTTAGAAAATCATCATGCACCGTCGCCCACGATCGACTGAGGCCTCGCCGACCTCACCAGAGTGTTGCCTCATCTCGATAAATCGATTCCACCCCTCACGATCACCTTCGATCCACCCTAGTCGTCGTACAAACCATGGTAACATCGTCGATTAATGCTGGTTATAAAACCCTACTTCACTGTCCCTTCGCCACCACGACCATCTGAAAAATCCCCTTCCATTTATCCATGATCCCCAAGCTTCCACGTTCCTCCAGCGACGAGCATGATGACGAACTCCCTCCAGATCACTAGAAATCGCCACAAAACCCAAATCCGTTCATCCCACGAGTTTTCCAAATTATTCAACAAAAAATCTTGATTTCACCTTTAAAATTCATGGTTATCGAAATTGATTTAGATGATATAATTAAATCTTGAATTCATGCAAGTCAAAATTTTGATATATTTTGTGTTTTACTGTAATTCTTCTTCCAGTAAAACACACCTATAAATTCAACTTAAAAATATTTTTAGAACTTATATCTTATTATTTCAAACATAATTGGTTTATTCATTAAGATCTGAAGAGAATCAGGGAAGAGAAATTGAATTTCGATTAAGTTTTAAACCTATAAAACTAGCATAAAGTATATTTGCATGTACATATATGTACACAAATCTACACATGTATATATAGACATGCATGCATCTATACCAACTTTTTTCACAACAAACTTCAAGCATTCTTCACAAACATAAGATATATAAACAGATTTAAGGTTTTTAAATCAACAGTTTACTCACAGGAATATTGATGAATGGAGGATGTGGAAATGATTTGAATAGATCTGCTTAGTTTCTAGTTAAGTTTGAATCTGCAATTGAATTTGAAATGATCTGTTGTTTAACCGAGTTGAACTTGCTTCAGGTTTGAGTTGTTGATGTTTAGATCCAAAGCTTGATCTCAGGTTGAAATGTTGTTGTTGTAGTTCGATTTCAGGTTGAAGGTTGAAGTTTGATTCCAGATTTAAGTTTTGAGTTGCATTTTGTTTTCCAGGTTTTTGATTTTATTTCTTTTTTGGTTTTATCCTTTAGTTTGTCTCTTCGAAATTATCAAAAAAAAATGAGCAAGAAGGAGATATGATATATATATATATAGACTTGAATCTCTTTTTATTTTATTAAACTCAAAATGAAAAGAAATTTTAAAACATGACACATGTAAATTTGTATGATAAAATAGTTACAAATGTCTAATACATGATATAATTAATATACACTTGTATTTTGCATGTTATTAAATGTCTTTAATATATTATTAATTCATTTTCTTTTATTATAAATACATTTCCCTTATTAATATTTATATTACCATTTAAAGAATATGATTTAAAACTAATTATACATACATACATACATACATACACACACACACACACATATATATTAGAATTTAACCCTTAAACAGCTTTTGAAAATTATTATATTACATTTAAATCACAACTTCACATTATAATACATATATACTTATATATTAGAATTAGAAAACATATTATTATTGGTTTTTAAAATCCAATTTATTTATAAGACATTTAATTTTTAATTTCCAACTCAAAATTCCTTTTCACTATTTTTTTCTTTATACAAACACATATCTTTTATTTTGGAAAAGTTCAAATAAATTCACAATTTAATTCTCAAAATCAAATTAATTACTTAATTACATCTGGCCTAAAAACGAGATCGTTACAGATTCCCCCTTAAGAAAATTTCGTCCTCGAAATTTGAAAGACAGGAAGGCAAATAAGGAACAGATGAACACATCAAAGATAAAGAGAATTGGTTCACCAAATCAATCTAAAATATCTACTCTGTATTTGGCTTACCAAATCATAATATCATTAAAAAATACGAGAACGAATCTATTCAATATTTTACGAATATACTCGGGCCATCCAGTCTATGAATATGCAGGGGCATTGGTTAGTTCAAAGGGATAACTTGTTAGGGATGCGGATTAAGGATCTTAAGGCAGAAATAACACTAGAGGGGTGGTGAATAGTGTTTTAAAGAATATATGAACTATATGACTAAATTAAAACTTTCAACACAAATCTAAACAGAATTCTAACACAGAATGATCACATAACATATAACAAATGCAAATAGTAAAGTAAAGCAAGTAAAAGGAAAGAACACACCAGATTTTATACTGGTTCGGAATCCTCCTACATCCAGTCCTGCACCAAGGCAATATCCTTGTACAGATTTTTATAAGCCAATATCCAAATTACAACCCTCAATTTCTAAGGCCTTGAGGAACCCTCCTATCTCCGAGTCTGGGGTAAACTCTCTTGATTTACGGGACACAAGATCACCCTAATACTTCTTAATAACAATCCTTTTGAATGGATGGACTCTGTGGACTTTTTGAATGCAAATTAATCCTATAACTCTGAATAGCACTTTGATCTTTAGTAGAATGATGGAGAATCAAATAGAGAGAGTATCTAAATGATTTCCTATTGAGAATTTGGCAGAATGATGGCACGATCTTGAAAATATGAAGTTTTATGGATATGGAATGGTGGAGAAGAAAGAGTGAAGAAAATAAGAAATTAGTTGTTAAAAAAAAAATCGTTTTGGAAGCCTTTATATAGATGCACAACAGTCATAACCATTGGCGAAAGGTTTTCGAACGAATGGACACTTCTTTTGAAAATTGAATTTTGAATCCAACCGTCACCATGTCGACATGGGGTATCCCCTTATGTCGACATCCCTTAGTTCAAAATTATAGAGATGTTGTTTTGTAAAGACAATTGAATTAAAACAAGTTGAAACTTCTCTGAAGCAAAGTAAAGTGTTTAAACAATATTTTGAGATAGAGAGTGAATATAAAACATTATTTTAAATATATATATATATATAATTGATATAGACCATCAATTATATTAGTAATATTTAAAATCAAAATAAGTTTTGATGTTTTAAAAATAGAAGTTTTTAAAATCAGAAAAGAGGAATATTTCAAGGCTAAAATAAAGTTTGAAAATATTTTTGAAAACATGATTTTGAAAGCTAAAACATTTTGAAAACAGATTTAAAAATATTTTGAAAAATCTATTCAAACTGAAATTGCAAGAACCTTCCTACAGAGCTCCTCCACAGGACTCGAGAACTTTTACAAAGTAGTTTAAATGATTTTGATTTTCGTGGGTTTGTAAGCCACTTGTCGTAGGTTTGTAAGCTACTTGTCGTGGGTTTGTAAGCCACTGGTTTCGATAGAAATTGGGTTCCATCCCAAAAGAAAATTGGAAGAAAGATGAGAGTGCTATTATGAAGTTTTAACAAAATACTAGACACTTATCTTGAGATCTTGAAATCTTGATTCTCTAGAGTCTTAAATCTTGAATCTTTAATCTTCATCTTGATGCTTGAGTCTTTATACTGATCAGTCTTCGATGATATCTGCATATACTTCCTATATATATATATATACATATACATATATATATATATATATCTATATGGAAATGTTAGTATATATTTTATAAAGTAAAGTATAATAACTATATAAGGTTGTTGTCATCAAAACATCATCAACTCAGTTCCTAACAATCTCCCCCTTTTTGATGATGACAACCTTTATTTATAAAATATTCTTACCATACCATAATTCCCCCATTACTCCGTGATTTCTTCTTAAAACTACAACTCCCCTTTACTCCATGACTCCCTCTTACACCAAGCACATATATTTTTATAACTTTCTCCCCCTTTGTCATCAACAAAAACTATTAACTACTTAAGAATTCAAGAATGATTAGTATGAACAAATAATATGTATAGAACAAGCATGAAACAATGAGTATAAGTGAACACATTTTAGTTATTACAACATATATAAGAACATACATAAACATGAACAAACAAAACAATTTGAAAAAAAGAATAAAATGAAAGTATGCTTTAATGGCGATCCTTAACTATAGGAGACTTATGAATCGAACAATTGGGGTAGTGGAGACAAAAGTTTCCACGTTGTTTAATTATGTTTCCATTAGTATCAACAAGGATCTCACCAACGCAAATAATGCTCTCGTCCGTATTCATAGGGACTTCGGGTTGAGGTAAAGGTTGATCTTCCTCTTGGTCTTCTTGTGGTTCTTCCATAGGTTCTTCTTCCTCGGATTCCATGGCTTGTGAAGAGTCTTCAATATTAATAGGATTTGTACGGTTATCCATAAGGAATTTTTGTACATTCCTAATAATATTCCCTTGCCTTTGTTGTTCTCTAGCCATCCTAAGTTGACTTACTTGAATTTCAGTCATCATTGAAGGATATCTTTCATCTTCTCTTGCAATTTGATCACTCGAGCGTGCGTAGTTCATTGAAATGGACCAGAATGAGGAGATGTGGGTGAAATGGGTTCAATAGTAGAAGAGGAGGCCATTATTTTATTGTTTCAGAAGTTATTTATAGAGAATATAGTGAAGAAAGAGGAGAGAAAACGAAATAAATAGATAAATAACCAAATAACTAACTTTGGAGGGAAATTTAATTTTCAAATTTTTGTTGGGTATGTCGACATCATGAGATGGGGCAAGTCGACATGTTCTTCAAAAAAAGTGTAATTTTTATTTTGAATTTGAATTTTTATTGATTATTATATTATATTATTTTATATTTCAGATTTTGAACAAATACCTAATTCTCTTCTAAATTTAGTAAAATTCTGTTCGGTTAATGGTTTAGTTAATATATCAGCAATTTGTTTTTCAGTATTTATATAATCTAGAATTATTATTTCTTTAGTTATATTATCTCTAAGAAAATGATGTCTTATATTAATATGTTTAGTTCTAGCATGATGAGTTGGATTTTTAGACAGATTTATTGCACTAGTATTATCACAATATATTGGTGATTTACTTATGTTAATTCCAAAATCTTTTAAAGTTTGTTGCATATATATGACTTGTGAACATGCCAGAGCAACAGATATATACTCTGCTTCAGTTGTTGACAAGGAAACAGTATTTTGTTTCTTGCTGAACCAGGAAACCAGTGAATGTCCTAGAAAGTGACAAGTTCCACTTGTACTCTTTCGGTCTGATTTACAGCCAGCATAATCAGCATCACAATATGATATTAAATCAAAAGTATTATTTTTAGAATAAAATAAACCATAATCTAAAGTGTATTTTACATATCTTAAAATTCTTTTAACATCTTTTAAATGAGTTTCTTTAGGTTGTGATTGGTATCTTGCACAGAGATAAACACTACGCATAATATCAGGACGACTCGCTGTTATATAGAGTAGCGAACCAATCATTCCCCTATATAAAGTTTGATCAATATCTTTTTATTTATCTTCTTTACTTAAACCTACATTTGTTGACATTGGAGTTAGTTTCCCACTAGAGGTGCTTAAACCAAATTTATTAATTAAGTCTTTAGCATATTTTTCTTGACTTATGAAGATTCCATTTTCTAGTTGTTTAATTTGAAGCCCTAAGAAGAAACTTAATTCTCCCATGTGACTCATTTCAAATTCTTTAGTCATTATATTTGAAAATTCTTTATTCATTATGTTATTAGTTGATCCAAAGATTATATCATCTACATATATTTGAACCAGTTGAATATCTTGATTATTTCTTTTAATAAAAAGTGTTGTATCTACTTTACCAATTTCAAAACCAGATTGAAGTAAATAAGATCTTAGTCTTTCATACCAGGCTCTAGGAGCTTGCTTTAGACCATATAGAGCTTTCTTTAACTTGTATACATGGTTTGGAAATTTATTATCTTCAAAAAGTGGAGGTTGTTCAACATGAACATCTTATTTTACAAAACCATTTAGAAAAGCACTTTTAACATCCATTTGATATAATTTGAAATTATTATAATTAGCGAAAGCAAGTAGAATTCTTATAGCTTCTAATCTTGCTACGGGGGCAAAGGTTTCATCATAGTCAATTCCTTCTTCTTGACAACAACCTTGCGCGACTAAACAAGCTTTATTTCTTATGACCTCACCGAGTTCATTCATTTTATTTTTATAAACCATTTAGTTCCAATTATATTTTTATCCTTAGGTTTAGGAACAAGTTCCCATACATCATTTCTGGTAAATTGATTCAATTCTTCTTGCATATCAAGAATCCATAAATCATCAGATGATGCTTCCTTCGGATTTTTAGGTTCAATTGTTGATATAAAGGCTTCATTACTCATACTACTTAATTAATTTCTAGTTCTTACTACAGATTCAATATTTCCTAAAACATTTTCTATAGGATGATCTTTTGATATTTTAAATCTCTTATTAGGTTGATTTATTTCACTAATAGTTTCATTAGATTGATTTAAATTTATAAAATCTTCTTCATCATCTATTTGTACAATATCTTTAAGATTTTCATCAAACGATACATGCATAGTTTCTTCAATAGTATTAGTTTTTAAATTAAAAACTCTAAATGCTTTGCTTCTATTAGAATAACCAATAAAGAATCCTTTATCAGCTTTTGGTTCAAATTTATCTAAATTATCTTTTGTATTAAGTATAAAACATTTACTCCCAAAGACTTTAAAATAAGCAACTATAGGTTTTTTATTATAAAGTAATTCATATGGAGTTTTATTTGTTAATGGTCTAATTAAAATTCTATTTAATATATTACAAGCTGTAGCAACTGCTTCAGCCCAAAAATGTTTAGGTAAATTACTATCAAAAAGCATTGTACGAGCACACTCTTGAATCGTTCTATTCTTACGTTCTACTACTCCGTTTTGTTGTGTAGTTCATGGAAATGAAAAGTTGTGAGTAATTCCCTTTTGAGTACAGAAATTCTCAAAATTTTCATTTTCAAATTCACTACCGTGATCACTTCGAATAGTTTTAATTTTGAAAGAATGTTGTTTTTGAATTCTTTTAGAAAAGTTTTTAAATATTTCTAAAGCATCACTTTTATGTTTTAAAAAGATTGTCCAAGTATATCTTGAATAATCATCTACTATAACAAAAACATATTTACTATGGTTAATTGATTGAACTTGAGATGGACCAAATAAATCTAAATGAAGTAATTCTAGAGGACTAGAGGTAGAAATAGCATCCTTTAATTTAAATGAACTTTTCTTAAGTTTTCCTAATTGACAAGCATCACAAATACTATCTACTTTAAAGTTTAACTTGGGTAGACCTCTAACTAAGTCAAGTTTTGATATCCTAGATAATAATTTGAAATTCAAATGGCCAAATCTTTTATGCCAAATCCAAGGGTCACTTGTACTAGCCAAAAGACATAGATTATCATTTGAAATTTTCATACTAAGGATATAAATATTTTTCTTCCTAATACCTTCAAAAATTATATTAGACTTATCATCTTCAATATGACATTTATCTTTTCCAAATTTAATTTTAAAACCTTTATCACAAAGTTGACTTATATTAAGAAGATTATGTTTTAAGTTCCTAACTAATAAAACATCAGAAACAAGTAAAGTTTTAGAGTTACCGACATTGCCGACGCCAACCACATATCCTTTAGAGTTGTCACCAAAATTGACTAATCCACCATCTTGATAAGTAATGTTCTTGAGTATCTCGGGATTTCCAGTCATGTGCCTCGAACAGCCACTATCAAGTATCCATTTATCTTTCTCAACTTGCACAGTTTGTCCAGTGGGTGTTGATTCGTCAAAAGCCATATAATATGTCTATCCCTGCATAACACACCAATTCGGTAGATAACTTGATTTTTCAAAATAACTATATGCAGACTTATGATACTTTGATGAAATGCATAGATTCAAAACAGTTTTAACACAATTTTCCAAAAATGCCATTTTTATATTTTTCAAGTTTCAAATTATGAAAACAATGAAAACCAATGCTCCGATACCAATTGTTAGGGATGCGGATTAAGGATCTTAAGGCAGAAATAACACTAGAGGGAGGGTGAATAGTGTTTTAAAGAATATATGAACTATATGACTAAATTAAAACTTTCAACACAAATCTAAACAGAATTCTAACACAGAATGATCACAGAACATATAACAAATGCAAATAGTAAAGTAAAGCAAGTAAAAGGAAAGAACACACCAGATTTTATACTGGTTCGGAATCCTCCTACATCCAGTCCTGCACCAAGGCAATATCCTTGTACAGATTTTTATAAGCCAATATCCAAATTACAACCCTCAATTTCTAAGGCGTTGAGGAACCCTCCTATCTCCGAGTCTGGTTGTAAACTCTCTTGATTTACGGGACACAAGACTACCCTAATACTTCTTAATAACAATCCTTTTGAATGGATAGACTCTATGGACTTTTTGAATACAAATTAATCCTATAACTCTGAATAGCACTTTGATCTTTAGTAGAATGATGGAGAATCAAATAGAGAGAGTATCTAAATGATTTCCTATTGAGAATTTGGCAGAATGATGGCACAATCTTGAAAATATGAAGTTTTATGGATATGGAATGGTAGAGAAGAAAGAGTGAAGAAAATAAGAAACTAGTTGTTAAAAAAAATCATTTTGGAAGCCTTTATATAGATGCACAACAGTCATAACCATTGGCGAAAGGTTTTCGAACGAATGGACACTTCTTTTGAAAATTGAATTTTGAATCCAACTGTCACCATGTCGACATGGGGTATCCCCTTATGTCGACATCCCTTAGTTCAAAATTATAGAGATGTTGTTTTATAAAGACAATTGAATCTAAAACATGTTGAAACTTCTCTGGAGCAAAGTAAAGTGTTTAAACAATATTTTGAGATACTGAATGAATATAAAACATTATTTTAAATATATATATATATATAATTGATATAGACCGTCAATTATATAAGTAATATTTAAAATTAGAATAAGTTTTGATGTTTTAAAAATAGAAGTTTTTAAAATCAGAATAAAGGAATATTTCAAGGCTAAAACAAAGTTTGAAAATATTTTTGAAAACATGATTTTGAAAGCTAAAACATTTTGAAAACAGATTTAAAAACATTTTGAAAAATCTATTAAACTGAAATTGCAAGAACCTTCTTACAGATCTCCTCCATAGGACTCGAGAACTTGTACAAAGTAATTTAAATGATTTTGATTTTCGTGTGTTTGTAAGCCACTTGTCGTAGGTTTGTAAGCTACTTGTCGTGGGTTTGTAAGCCATTGGTTTCGATAGAAATTGGGTTCCATCCCAAAAGAAAATTGGAAGAAAGATGAGAGTGCTATTATGAAGTTTTAACAAAATACTAGACACTTATCTTGAGATCTTGAAATCTTGATTCTCTAGAGTCTTAAATCTTGAATCTCTAATCTTCATCTTGATGCTTGAGTCTTTATACTGATCATTCTTCGATGATACCTGCATATACTTCCTATATATATATATCTATCTATATGGAAATGCTAGTATATATTTTATAAAGTAAAGTATAATAACTATATAAGGTAGTTGTCATCAAAACATCATCAATTCAGTTTCTAACATAACTAACCACTCGTAGAATATATCTGGACCCCAAAAAAATAGATAAATGTATATAATCCAATTCAGTTTCATATTTTGTTCATCAATTTATTTCAAATAAATTTTCAAATTTATTAAAGTTTAAAACGAAAAGCTGGTAGAAAACTGATGAAGAGAATACGAAATAGGAACTTATCTACACGCTTTGCAGGGCCACCATAACACCAAAGCTTCTTCTTGGAGCTGCCATGAAGCAATCAAAGAAGATCGATAGAAAAGTTGTTTCTGTTGTTGTAGGGTATTGAACATTTGTAGTGGTACTCCCCTATCCCCAACCTCATCTTCTTCTTGCACTCATACTCACTCATACTCATCTTCTTCTTGTAGTGGTAAGATATCTTAGGGATACTCATTCTAGGGCATTTATAACCCTATCTCTAGTGAGTCACCTAATGTGTTATACTCCTGAGCTAAAGTTCTTACTCAACCTTCAGCTTTGATACCAAATGTGACGACCCTGACTCGACCTTCAAAAATCGGCCCAAAATACATCAACCATATTCGAATGCCGCAGATTCAAACGTCGAATCTGGTTCGCCAAAGCTTATAACACATTAAGTAAACAACACAACGGAAGAAAAATGAATAATTCAATAGATATACAATATTTGATACAATACATTTATACAAATGATTATCAATATCAGATGTAACATCCCGTATTTTTTAAGCAATTGAATTTGAACATTTAATTCGTTTTAAATGTTTAATGTGGATCCTTAATTGATTTTGAAATGAATGACTTCGGATTCAATCAATGAAAATAAGCTATAATTTTTAATTGTAGTAATTCTGGTTGAATTTGAATAACGAGAGAATAATATTTAAATATTCAGAATTGAGATAAAGGTAAATCTGGATGTAAATAGTTATACAAATGGTTTTCAAATTTATTTTTAAGTCTATTTGAATATAAATAAGGTGGTTGGATTTTTAGACGAAATTAAAAGTCAATAAGTAATTATTTGGAATTTTATATTAATTTAAAAATGAATTTAATATTATTAAAATGCGATTTAATCAGATTTTGGTCCGGAATGAGCCAGAATGATTTTTATGGTGTTTATAAATTTTATAAGAATTATTATTAAGTTAGTAAAAAATTTAAAAGTACATTTTAAAGCGTTTTCGACAATTTTGAAAATTGCTTGATTTAATAGACGAGTGAAAATAGCCTTCCGGGGCACAGTCTCGGAATTCGACGAAACCAGTTTCATTGGGTCCGTAATAGTTAGTTATTATCGGATTTCAATTTTCTTAACAATCGGAGTTGTCGTTTGACTGTGGCAGCTCGAAACGCATCGAAATCGTTTTAATCGATTTAATTTGAAATTGATCGTTTAATTCCGTAACTCGCATATACGACCGAATTAGCTTACGAAACTTGTTCCATTGTGTCTGGAACGCAGAAAAACCTTAGGAACGCCTGTCGGAACGCGTAGATTGGAGTTCGTTTGCATAGGGTATTAAAATGTGAAGAACGAGATTAAAATATTATTAAATAATTAATTATATATTAACATTATCGTTCAAAAAACCCTAGTTTTCGTTTGGCCGCCGCATATCGTTTCCAATGGCCGAAACCCACCAAAATTCATCACCAATTATCGATCAATCCACTAATTAATTTCAAAAATCCCCAACTTCAAAGTGGAAGGGCTCAAGGAGATCTACGAATCCAATGGTTGAGATGTGGTTTAGCGAGGTAGATCGTTCGAATTTGGTCATCGTTTGGGCTCGGTTCGATCGCGATTTCTGGGTGATACAGCGCATCGAGCTCAACCGCCTTGGGTTCCTGGGTAGGTGGCGTTATGGGCTTTCATGTGAGGGTAGTAGATCACGGTGTAGTGGAGTATAAGGGAAACGACATGCAACCCTAAGAAGCGATGTGGGTTCGGTTTTGTTCTGAGTTCGCATGGAGGAAGAAGGTCAGCGTGTGGCCTTGATTTTGGTCCTTAGATCTAGCGGCCTGGATGATTTTGGGTATAAGAAATTTAATTTAAAAGAAATTGTTGTTTAAATTTTATTTAAAACTTTAAAAATTAATATCTTCTGCATACGTAGTCAGATTCGTACGAAATTGGGAGCGTTGGAATCGCAGAAAAGAGCACTACGCGATGGTGCAGATCCGGACTCATTCCGGGCAAGTAGAAATTTGAGTTAAATCGAACGTCGTTCGGTTTAATTTAAATTTCGAACGCTCGCCGAGACTCAAGGTGAGTTAATCTCACTCACATCTGGAATGTTAGCTGATTTAAATAGTTAATATTTAAATATCTGTGTGATTGGTTGAAATGTTATTTATATCATCCTGGATTGATATATATTTATAGTGTTGTGCTAATATTTGTGGATGCAGGAAAAACAGATTGGAGGGATCCAACTGGATTCCTCACAATGTAGTAATTATTTTTATAATTGATGATGATGCGTGTTATATATTGTGATTGATGAATTTGGTCAAATTGTATTGTGATATTGTAGGATAAACTATAAACTCAGAATGTTACTTATAAAGAAATTTGGAGTTTTAATTATAAAGAAATTAAATTGGGTTTCAAAAGAATTTTTTTTATTAATAAATAAGGAATTGAAAGGAATGTAAAAGTTAGAATCTGTTTGGATGGAAAACTGAAATAAAATTGTATCGGAATATTGCCGGGTAAAATATAAATCCATAACTTAATTATAAATGGATAAATTGAATTTTAGAGAAATAAAAGATATTGTTAAATATCGAATTTAAAAGAATTAAAATTTGAAATCCATTTGGAATGAAAATTGGTAAATCTGGAATGATAAACAAAGAGAAAAGTTATTAGTTGATAAATGGGAAAATCAGATTATGTTTTTAAAATATAAACCTGAATTGAAATAAATTGACAGAAATTGTGAGAAGGATTTCTATGATGTTTAAGTGGAAATGAGTTCCCTAGGAAAACCAAGTTCGAGTTTAAACTAATTTTATAAAAAGGAAGCTTTAAAAATTCAAGCTTGTTTAAAAGAGTGTTCGAAAATTTTTATTTTCAAAAGCAACTATTTATAAATTAGCAATAGTGAATTTTATAAATATCTTAATAATTATTTTTACAAATGGATTCGTTCAAAAGACTAGTTTTGAACTAAGTTATTGAAATTCTACTTATAAGTTTAGTTTAAACTAAAACCCTTATTAAACAACTAATAAATGGTTTAACTTTAAATATTTTGAAACTATATTTTTAGTAAATAACTAGTAGTAAATTTACATATTTTAAAGTATATTTCAGAATAAAGTATTTTTACTATTTTAAATCTAAATGGTTTGACCTTGGATATTCAATGGGAATTAAATGTAAAGGATTTACCTTGTAAGGGAAGATCTTTGGGAATTGTTTTCAAATGAGCTTTGAAAAAATTTGAAGATATATCTTTTAAAGATATTTGAGGCAAATAAATAACGTGGAAATTATTTATTGTGTGATGGATGCTTATGGATGTTTATGAATATAAATTGATAGTTAAATCACCGACTATCAATATTGGACAAATGCATTGATCGTTTCGAAGAGACCGGGATCGAGATTTATTTCTCGAAAACCACTTCGATCCGGTTTGTACGTTTCGTGTGGAAAACGTGTTCGGAGTTGAAGATGAAACAGTGAAGTGCAAGGTCTTGTCGCCACTAATCCTGAGGATATTTCCAAAATGGATGTAGTAGGAGTAGTGCCTTCGGTTCCGTTCGAACCCGGGACGGACTTGTATGGATAAATGCTTGCGAAACATCGTCAGGTGGACGATGGGCATTCTAAGTGAAACATTCTAAAAAGGTAACTCCTAGCCTCAAGCCTCATCAAATGGGAATGACTGAAATCAGGGGATATGCAGCAAGGTTAGGTGGGTCATGCCCAAGCAGGACAAGATATTTCCCCTGTCTAGATGTCCCTTTTTATATTCGGCTTAGTGGGTGGTTGGTCGCGCCAACCACGGGGTTTATCTTGTTCGGGACTGTTCAGTAAGGAATGGTTCCGGCCTTGTGTTGCAGGGGATGAAGGGAGTAATCCTCGGTACGGTGATCTAGGCCCCGTATTGTGGCAGGCGGTACCCCAGTGCCTAGTTATTGTTGGAAATCCATTTTCCCTACGAGCCTTGTACGAGTTTTTGTTTGTATTACCCACTTTTGTGGCTAGTAGCTGGAATTTAATAGATGTAACAATTTCGGCTATGTTATAAGTATTTGTAAATAGACCCTATTATAATATCAGAGGATTTCTATAAAAAATGATTTAGCTATCGTAAGGAAAAAACCCGACATGTTTATTTGTGGCGTGGTCTTACGAGATGCTTTTGTTTTCAAAGGATTTTTGAAACTTTAATAATCAATTTTGATGCATTATTATCAGCTGGTATTCCAGACTGACTCGGGTGTTATTTCATTATAATGCTCGGGTCAGACCGAGTATTATATGTTCAGGATAGGTTGCTATGGAGCAGGAGAGGAGCTGGAGTCCGAGACGTATATATGTACCTATATATATATATATCCGCTGCTGTGATTATATGGTATGTCTGATTTGTGATTGTTGATGTATGAGATACTCTGATGATATGATGTATAAATCAGTGATAGTTTTTATTTAGTGTAAAGTTCTATATTTACTATTATATTTTATTCCGCTGCGACTGTGAGATTCTGATATTGTTTAGTTTCTTCTTCTTCTATCTCTTCTTCTTTAACCCTAATGGTTCGTAATTTTGTGCCACTTGAGTTAATAGAGGTAGAATAGTGTTGATTCAAGGGGTATGGATTTGCGGGCTGTCACACTTGGTATCAGAGCTTAGGTTGGCGACAACCTAGGCTTTGGTGGGGAAATTTCTCATTATACAGAGTCCATAGTACTCTATAATGAGTTGAGCGTATTAATAGATATGAGGACGCACTTGTTAGTGAATATAAAATTGTTTTTATACTGTGTTGACTTATCAGTTGAGTGTTTATGAATTCTGGTCGGTGCGGGAAGTACAACCGTATCGATAGGGGTTTCTAAACTCTTAAACAAGATAAACCGACATAGAATTGTTTTTAAAGGGGGTAAATGAAATAATTTTACCCAAAATTATATTTTGATATAAAAGAAATAATTTTTTGAAATTATTATTATATAATTTTGGTTGATTGGGTGTTAATACAATAAGTAAATAAGAATCTAAAAGTTAATCTAAAATGTGAAATGGATATAACCAAATAAATTCCATGAGTATAAAGTATAAAAAGGAGAATAACTAATTCAAACCAAACCAGAATTTAAATCCCGAAAGTTTTGGAAATAATTTTAAATGTATGGAAATAAAGATTTGGAAATTTAAAATCCTGGGAAAGTTTGAAATGTTTGTGAGATTTGAAGGTGTTTGAAGGCAATATTGGAATATTGTTTTGGGAAATATTTTTAAATGGAAACTGTTTTGAAATGAATTTAGAGAAGTAAGAAGCTTTGAACTCACTTCAGTCGCTGGAAAATAATCCTGATGATGCTGGCCACATCATTAGAATTTATTTTCGAGTATCTAAAGTGATGGATTGCTTCCCTAGTACTTGATGATGGTATTGTTTGGATTTGCTCGGTATACAAGTGGTTTTATAAATTTCAAAGGGAAATTTGTTTTAATAAAACCAAGTGTTTTGGAATTGGGGGATTTGATTTGATACCGGGGGTGTATGTGTATTTATTATTTCAAATGGTTTTGAAATAACAACCGGGTAAAATGAATTCTGGGAAAATTCTAATTAAATAATGTGTAAAGTTGAAATGAATTAACTATTGAACTTATTAAGTGAAGTTAATATTAATAAGAAGGAAGAAAAGAAAATTTTAATCTTGGAATTAGGAATTTAACTTGAGTAATTGGAAATGAATAAAATATAATAAAGTGAATTGGAAATTTGAATTTAACTTGGATAAGTTAAATAAATTGGACTTAGAATTAAATTGATTTGGATTGAATTAAAATGTAAGTGACTTTGAAATCGTGGGTCATTGTGAAATGGATTGTACCCATAAGTTAGTAAGTTGTATACTTATAATTTGAGATTGAGGATTTAATATTGTGTAAGAAGTCAAATGAAAGGAATTTGTATCCTTAAGAATTCAGTGATGCACATATATGTAAATTCTGAAATTGTGATTATAAGATGTAGATGGATTCAAATGAGCAATATGAGCTTTAAAATAAACAAGTTGGTGAACATATATAAATAAGAATGAAATTATAATCACAATTGGGAAATAGTTGAATGGTACGGGGAGTCCAAACTTAATCTCAAATGAAATGTAAATTGAAATAAGGCAAAGTGAGATATAAGGGAAATGAATGAACTTAAATTAGTAAATATGTTTTGAACTTGTATATGGAGATTAAAATTGAGAATTTGAATTGAATATAAGGTGAAAATGAAAATTGCTTAGAATTGCATAATGAAGTTCATATTCTTAAGTTATTAAGTGTTATAATTTGAATTTGTGAATATAAAATGAAAATGGACTTAAGTAAGCAATCTAAACTCTGAATGGAAGTGAAATTGTAATTCATTAATGGAAAGGGTTGATTGGTGTGGCAAATTCAAAACTTGACCATAAATGAAATGTAAAATGTAGTGAAGTAAGTGAGAATATAAAGGTGGATGTTCTTAAATTAGCAAATAAATCTTGAACTTATGAATGAGAAAACTGGAATTTGTTTTGATAATAGAATTGAAATTTAATTTCAGTTGGGTAATAAATAATACTGAAACAAAAAAAAATTAAAAAAATAATAATTTAAATTTGCTAAATGAAATAATCGGGAAAAAAGGGTGATATTATAATTGAATTTAGAGTGAATTGAAGAGGTGAATTAAGACCTAATATGGATTAGGTTAGAGACTAAACTGAATTACAATTCAATGGGATTTGTATTGTAATGGATAGAATTTTGATAATTGATCAACATTTGGAAAGTAAATAGAAATTCAACTATAGTATGGGATTTAAATTTGTGGTAACAAATAATGAGGTGTGAATGAAAAATGGAGTTAAATTATAATAGTGATGGTTTGGATTATAGATAAATTCAAACGAGTGAAATAATTGAAAGTGGTCTTTTTGCTAATAAAATAAGTCTAAAATGGATTGAATAAATAAGCAAAGTGCATTAAAGTTTGTAAATGGTTTGATTTGGATGAGAATCAAATGAAAATGAATAAATGAAAGTGATATAAGAAGAAATAGAAATATTGTGTTATTGAAGCAATTTAAGCAAATTGAAAGAAAAATTATTTGTCATCAAGCTTATAATGTGGTATTGGATAAATTTGTTTAGATGATGAAATTGAATTACAAGTGAAATGGAATAAGAAAATATGAATTAAAGTTGGGTGAGTTGTAAATAATATGGAATGTGATGTTATTAAATTAAACTTAAGTTGAATGTTTAAGCTAGTGGGATTAAAATTTGTAAATGGTTTGATTTGGTAAGAATCAATTAAAATGGAAACAAATTGAGATATTATGGAATTGAATCATTTAAGAAGATGATGAGATGGTTATTTTTAAGCTTATGGAATAACTTTAAATGAAATTTGTTTGGAAAATAAAATTTTGAATGCAAACAAATGACTTTTAAGATAGTTATTGTGATGAAGAAAGAATATATGAGTTGTACATAAGAATGGAATGACTTATATAACTATGAAAAAAATATATAATGATGATAATAATAATAATATAATAAACATAAACTTAAAATGATTAATAAATTTGAAAAGTGAGAATAAGGATTGATTTAAAGTAGCAAATGAAATGGGTTTTGAATCAACTAGGATGAATTGACATTTTAATAAGTAATGTTTGCATATAAATGAAAATGGATCATAAAAGGAATGCAAATATTTCAAATTGAGAATAAGTATCAAATGGTGAATCAACTTGGAATTGAAAAGGGATGGGTTGATGTTAGAGAAGCACTTGTTAATCATTTAAATAAAAATGAAGTTTGAGTTTGTAAAGAGGCTTTAAAATGATGTCGAAATTGTGAAATTGTTTTTAAAGGTGGTCAACATGCATAATTATGAAATTGCTTGGTTTGGCTATGCAATGGATATGTTGACTTACATTATATTGGAAATGTTGTTATAATTTTCAAATCTTTGAAAACTAATGAGTTTGTTGAGTAAGTGCAGGTGCGGGAGGCGTTCGAGAAAGTTGGAGTGCATATATGTTAAAATTTTAGCGGCTTGCTTTAAAATTTGCTTAAAAGGTACGCCTACGCAAATATAATTGGGAAATGATATATATTTTGTGATATATTTTGGTTTCCGACCGTGTGGGTCGATGTATATATATTTGTGTGTATCGCGATATCGGAAAGCTCCTCCGTATAGGGGAGACTCTACCAAAATTTTCCAGAAATTTTGGGAGTTAGAATTTTTTTTGGGATTTTGGGAAAAGTTAAGCAACTTGAGAAGTTATTTTGAAATAACGTTGAAACAAAAGCTTTAGAATATAAATAAAGCAAGTGAGTTTGGATTTGAGCTAAAGAGTTTTGGACAGTGTATATAAGTAGTAACTGAAAAAGTTTGGGTTAAGTTAAGAATGTAGGAGCATTCTTCTACCTTAGCAAATTTCGGGGACGAAACTTTTATAAGGGGGGAAGAATGTAACATCCCGTATTTTTTAAGCAATTGAATTTGAAAATTTAATTCGTTTTAAATGTTTAATGCGGATCCTTAATTGATTTTGAAATGAATGACTTCGGATTCAATCAATGAAAATAAGCTATAATTTTTAATTGTAGTAATTCTGGTTGAATTTGAATAACGAGAGAATAATATTTAAATATTCAGAATTGAGATAAAGGTAAATCTGGATGTAAATAGTTATACAAATGGTTTTCAAATTTATTTTTAAGTCTATTTGAATATAAATAAGGTGGCTGGATTTTTAGACGAACTTAAAAGTCAATAAGTAATTATTTGGAATTTTATATTAATTTAAAAATGAATTTAATATTATTAAAATGCAATTTAATCAGATTTTGGTCCGGAATGAGCCAGAATGATTTTTATGGTGTTTATAAATTTTATAAGAATTATTATTAAGTTAGTAAAAATTTTAAAAGTACATTTTAAGCGTTTTCGACAATTTTGAAAATCGCTTGATTTAATAGACGAGTAAAAATAGCCTTCTGGGGCACAGTCTCGGAATTCGACGAAACCAGTTTCATTGGATCCGTAATAGTTATTTATTATCGGATTTCAATTTTCTTAGCAATCTGAGTTGTCGTTTGACCGTGGCAGCTCGAAACGCATCGAAATCGTTTTAATCGATTTAATTTGAAATTGATCGTTTAATTCCGTAACTCGCATATACGACCGAATTAGCTTACGAAACTTGTTCCATTGTGTCCGGAACGCGGAAAAACCTTAGGAACGCCTGTCGGAACGCGTAGATTGGAGTTCGTTTGCATAGGGTATTAAAATGTGAAGAACGAGATTAAAATATTATTAAATAATTAAATATATATTAACATTATCGTTCAAAAAACCCTAGTTTTCGTATGGCCGCCGCATATCATTTCCAATGGCCGAAACCCTCCAAAATTCATCACCAATTATCGATCAATCCACTAATTAATTTCAAAAATCCCCAACTGCAAAGTGGAAGGGCTCAAGGAGATCTACGAATCCAATGGTTGAGATGTGGTTTAGCGAGGTAGATCGTTCGAATTTGGTCATCATTTGGGCTCGATTCGATCGCGATTTCTGGGTGATATAGCGCGCCGAGCTCAGCCGCCTTGGGGTCCTGGGTAGGTGGCTTTATGGGCTTTCATGTGAGGGTAGTAGATCGCAGTGTAGTGGAGTATAAGGGAAACGGCACGCAACCCTAAGAAGCGATGTGGGTTCGGTTTTGTTCTGAGTTCGCATGGAGGAAGAAGGTCAGCGTGTGGCCTTGATTTTGGTCCTTAGATCTAGCGGCCTGGATGATTATGGGTATAAGAAATTTAATTTAAAAGAAATTGTTGTTTAAATTTTATTTAAAACTTTATAAATTAATATTTCTGCATACGTAGTCAGATTCGTACGAAATTGGGGGCGTTGGAATCGCAGAAAAGAGCACTACGCGATGGTGCAGATCCGGACTCATTCCGGGCAAGTAGAAATTTGAGTTAAATCGAACGTCGTTCGGTTTAATTTAAATTTCGAACGCTCGCCGAGACTCAAGGTGAGTTAATCTCACTCACATCTGGAATGTTAGCTGATTTAAATAATTAATATTTAAATATCTGTGTGATTGGTTGAAATGTTATTTATATCAGCCTGGATTGATATATATTTATAGTGTTGTGCTAATATTTGTGGATGTAGGAAAAACAGATTGGAGGGATCCAACTGGATTCCTCACAATGTAGTAATTAATTTTATAATTGATGATGATGCCTGTTTATATATTGTGATTGATGAATTTGGTTAAATTGTATTGTGATATTATAGGATAAACTATAAACTCATAATGTCAGTTATAAAGAAATTTGGAGTTCTAATTATAAAGAAATTAAATTGGGTTTCAAAAGAATTTTTTTTTATTAATAAATAAGGAATTGAAAGGAATGTAAAAGTTAGAATCTGTTTGGATGGAAAACTGAAATAAAATTGTATCGGAATATTGCCAGGTAAAATATAAATCCATAACTTAATTATAAATGGATAAAGTGAATTTTAGAGAAATAAAAGATATTGTTAAATAATGAATTTAAAAGAATTAAAATTTGAAATCCATTTGGAATGAAATTTGGTAAATCTGGAATGATAAACAAAGAGAAAAGTTATTAGTTGATAAATGGGAAAATCAGATTATGTTTTTAAAATATAAACCTGAATTGAAATAAATTGACAGAAATTGTGAGAAGGATTTCTGTGATGTTTAAGTGGAAATGAGTTCCCTAGGAAAACCAAGTTCGAGTTTAAACTGATTTTATAAAAAGGAAGCTTTAAAAATTCAAGCTTGTTTAAAAGAGTGTTTGAAAATTTTAATTTTCAAAAGTAACTATTTATAAATTAGCAACAGTGAATTTTATAAATATCTTAATAATTATTTTTACAAATGAATTTGTTCAAAAGACTAGTTTTGAACTAAGTTATTGAAATTAGTATTAGCTTCTTAAAATTCTACTTATAAGTTAGTTTAAACTAAAACCCTTATTAAACATCAAGATTTATATCCTAATAAATGGTTTAACTTTAAATATTTTGAAACTATATTTTTAGTAAATAACTAGTAGTAAATTTACATATTTTAAAGTATATTTCAGAATAAAGTATTTTTACTGTTTTAAATCTAAATGTTTTGACCTTGGATATTCAATGGCAATTAAATGGTAAAGGATTTACCTTGTAAGGGAAGATCTTTGGGAATTGTTTTCAAATGAGCTTTGAAAAAATTTGAAGATATATCTTTTAAAGATATTTGTGGCAAATAAATAACGTGGAAATTATTTATTGTGTGATGGATGCTTATGGATGTTTATGAATATAAATTGATAGTTAAATCACCGACTATCAATATTGGACAAATGCGTTGATCATTTCGAAGAGACCGGGATCGAGATTTATTTCTCGAAAACCACTTCGATCCGGTTTGTACGTTTCGTGCGAAAAACGTGTTCGGAGTCGAAAATGAAGTTGTGAAGTGCAAGGGCTAGTTGCAATTAATCCCGAGGATATTTCCAAAATGGATGTAGTAGGAGCAGTGCCTTCGGTTCCGTTCGAACCCGGGACGGACTTGTATGGATGAATGCTTGCGAAACATCGTCAGGTGGACGATGGGCATTCTAAGTGAAACGTTCTAAAAAGGTAACGCTTAGACTCAAGCCTCATCAAATGGGAATGACTGAAATCAGGGGATATGCAGCAAGGTTAGGTGGGTCATGCCCAAGCAGGACAAGATATTTCCCCTGTCTAGATGTCCCTTTTTATATTCGGCTTAGTGGGTGGTTGGTCGCGCCAACCACGGTATTTATCTTGTTCGGGACTGTTCAGTAAGGAATGGTTCCGGCCTTGTGTTGCAGGGGATGAAGGGAGTAATCCTCGGTACGGTGATCTAGGCCCCGTACTGTGACAGGCGGTACCCCAGTGCCTAGTCATTGTTGGATATCCATTTTCCCTACGAGCCTTGTACGAGTTTTTGTTTGTATTACCCACTTTTATGGCTAGTAGCTGGAATTTAATAGATGTAACAATTTCGGCTATGTTATAAGTATTTGTAAATAGACCCTATTATAATATCAGAGGATTTCTATAAAAAAAATGATTTAGCTATCGTAAGGTAAAAACCCGACATGTTTATTTGTGGTGTGGTCTTACAAGATGCTTTTTTTTTCAAAGGATTTTTGAAACTTTAATAATCAATTTGGATGCATTATTATCAGCTGGTATTCCAGACTGACTCGGGTGTTATTTCATTATAATGCTCGGGTCAGACCGAGTATTATATGTTCAGGATAGGTTGCTATGGAGCAGGAGAGGAGCTAGAGTCCGAGACGTATATATGTACCTATATATATATATATATATATATATCCGCTGCTGTGATTATATGGTATGTCTGATTTGTGATTGTTGATGTATGAGATACTCTGATGATATGATGTATAAATCAGTGATAGTTTTCATTTAGTGTAAAGTTCTATATTTACTATTATATTTTATTCCGCTGCGACTATGAGATTCTGATATTGTTTAGTTTCTTCTTCTTCTATCTCTTCTTCTTTAACCCTAATGGTTCGTAATTTTGTGCCACTTGAGTTAATAGAGGTAGAATAGTGTTGATTCAAGGGGTACGGATTTGCGGGCTGTCACATCAGAGATACATAACAACAGCAGAAAGAATAAGACAGCAATAGCAGCGGAACACAATATCACCAATATGATCTTTCGAAGAATAGAAAGAAAGATAGAATCCAGAATTGCAACTCCATAGCCAAAGCTCCAAAGTCTCCAACCTCCAAATCGAAAGCTCGAACTACCATCACGATGTAGTGAAGCAAACTAGGTACTTGATGAAACAAATACGATCGCCAAATCCAAAGGCTTCAAAGATATCGAATCCACATCTACTATCTGACTACCTGACTCTAGGCTGCCCGTGTGGAAAATTGTGGGAACCCAGAGTTTAGAAAGGGAACAATAAACTCAAGGTCAGTCATGTGACTGGTGTGAGCAAACATAATCAGTTTATCTTTAACAAAAGAAAAAAAGAATTTTAAAAGAAACCCACAATTCTTTTTGGAAAGTGAAACTACCATAAGGCCTCCCCGCATACACACAATACAAGTGCACAATTGGAGGATATTTCACCTTATGATAGTCAAACATGCTTGATATGCAAAAACGTTTTGATATTATTATTTGTTCATAGTGCAGAAAACCTTTCGAAAGTATAATATTAATCTTAGCCAACATACAACATTTCGCCGTATGCCTACTATAGCTACCATGTTCAATAGCAGGTTACTGCCACATTCCATGGCAGGTTATACAACTAAAACCGTACAGGGCGCGTATTTTTTCATTGCATTTCCAACAAATGGTCAGGCTAACGAAATTCCTCACCGAATGGAACGCCTCAGGAGGGACGCCCTGTAACGCCCCACCTCTATACCCACGCAAGCCAAGAACACTACGGAGCAATGCTATCAACTAGCACGGAGAATAAGGTTGTTGAGGAGCGACCATCCGTGCAATTGCTTTGTGCGAGCACCGCTATGTCGGATAGTATAACATGCATTTGATTTCGGGAGGAAATCCGACACACCGATACAAACTCAAAGCTACTACACAGTGGCTGTAATAATCTTCGAAAACAAATATAGAAATAAACATAACACAAATCAGTCACAGACATCCATATCACAAAGGCGGAAAAAGATATGAATATCTAACACATGAAAGTGTACACTAGAGTAGTGGTCAGAAAGATACACAATAACCCAAAAGAATAGCAACATGTGCTATACAAAAGAATAAGTATACATCATAGAGTCTATGTCTCAAATGTTTACAACAAGAACTACTAATCTAAGTAGTTAGCCAAAAATCAGAGTAATGAATCCCTGGGGAGAAGTCAAGCAGAAGCACCTGTAACATCTCGGTCTGACCCGAGTATTATTTCATAAGAAAATAATAAACGGATCAGTCTAGCTATAAATATCAGATGAAATGATATAGAATAAGAGATATGGCATAAACGTATGATAACCATGATGGCATACTACTATAAGTATGTAAGTGAAAATCAACATGAGAGTAATCAATATCACAAGAATCTTCTCAAAGATCCAAAAAGGGTTTCATACCCAAAACTTGTATTCACAACAAGTCAATGACACATGAATTCACCAATGCACAAAAATTGATAAACCATATCAATGAAAATCACTAAAATTGGTGAAGCACAAATTCCAGAAATCAACATACGAAATCCAGAAATCATAAAAAAGGGGGAGGGGAGGCCTATCACACGAACGGGAGCATGAATACTCACCAACATATTATCACACGAACGAGATGCTATCTCATGGTAGCTAGCCATTAATTTTTGACACACAAACGGCCCGAAGACCATGGGGTGCTACCCTACATGTGTGAGTCGAAATCACACTGAAACGGGGTCTAGTCTCCCTCGCAAACAAAGAGACATCACACAATTACTAGTCTAAATCACAAAAAATGATCGTCACGATCATCAAGAAGTGTCAATTACATTAATCTAGTAAATATGTGAGTTTAGCTTCATGTCGCATAACCACTAGCTTAACTTAAATATTTACGAACAAACTATAGATCTTCACTAGGAAATTGTCACAAAAAGGCACAATCGAACAAGTCCAAGAATTAACCGACGAAGCAAACGCAAGCGTTTCATACCACTTGTTTTTCTAAGCCGTTTAATTCGATTTCTCATCTGAGTGAAGTAAAGGCTTGTATATACTAATAGATTGGAAAACAGTTTAAGAAAAGAGCTTAGTAATAAAATAGTTTGAAATCGCTTTGATGAAAGAATTTTGATATCTACTAGTAGTATTGAAACCTTTATATTTTTGAAGTGACAAATCACAAAAATGATTGTAAAACAATCAATCGCCGAAATTCACATTCGAAGACGTGAATATAATCTAAAGAAATCGATATCAAATCCATCAAAATGGATATTTCAAAAATTCCCAAAGAAAATGTCATCAAAGTCTATAATAAATGTTAACAACAAAAGGAAAACAACACGAATCGATTAAAGTTGGAAATTCAACAAAATAGGCAATATAGGCAAAATTGGCAAATAGGAGCAGGTCGGTCAACCGGACTCCCTGACTCGGTTGACCGAACCAAAGATGGAAGTGCTCGGGTAGCAGGTCGGTCGACCGGCCCCTAAGCTCGGTCGACCGGAGCCTGTAACCTGCGCTTCCAAACAAGAGGCAGGAAGTGCTCGGGTAGCAGGTCGGTCGACCGGACCCTGAGCTCGGTCGACCGGAGCCTGTTGCCAGCACTCCCATGCCTATCTATTAAATGCCATTCCCTTACCAATTGCTATCGGTCGAGCAACGACACTAAAGGTTTACGCCAATCGACTACCCGGCCATAGAAGCTCTTCGGTTCATCACCAAAAACATGATCAAGACATCAAAGCTATGTTTTTTAAAGAACTGAACCCAAAACACCAAAAATTGGAATATTCACCAAATCAATCCAAACCAAAAGCAATTGTACAATAATAAGCGTTAGGAATTCATACCTAACAATCGAAGATAGTTATAGACTAAGATGTAAGGTAAAAATCTCACCTTTCCACAAAAACAATGAAGAAGAAGCTTGAAAGCAAAGAGAGAATCAACCACCCTTCAACACAACCCAAACGAGCTTGAATCTATGCTAAAAAGGAAGAACATTCCCAAAGTTAGGTTTAGGAATTTCTGAAATTGATAAGAGAATGAGTTGGAGAAGAAGAAGAGGCTTACCAAAGTTTCTTCTATTAGTTTGGAGCTAGAGCTTGATTTGCAAAAGAAAACTAGGGCTTGAGTTTCAATTTCCCATTCCACTCTCCATTGTTATAAAAGCTTGAGTATTAGGAAAATAGAAAGGAAGTAAATGAAGAGGAGAGGGTTGGGAATGAGTTAATAAGTGGGGTTATAGGGCTCAGCCCAAACCAAAGTCCTAAGTGAAAAGTGGCAAAATTCCACTAACTCCAAACATATCAAAGTTTATACTCAAAAAGATTGCAAATGGCATTTTGAACTCAATGGAAGTGGTCCCGAGTCCTAATTCGACCGTATGCAAAAAGTAGCTTTTCAGACTAAATTCCGAGTATCGATAAAATATTTAAATAAAATATTTAAATATAAAATCGATAAATATGCGGGTTGTTACAGACTCCCCTCCTTAAAGAAATTGCATCCTCGCAATATTTAAGAAGAAGATATATAGTAACAACCATGAGAGCATATTCATCACAAAAGAAATTTGAAATAAAAGGTTCACCTTAAAGAGCACGGGAAAGTAAGTCCGGATGTGTTCGCTCGATGAATTCTCTAGATTCCCAAGAGCAATCTTTAGGATTTGAGGACCATTGAACTTTCACAAACGGAACATCTTTATTTCGAAGGCGTTTAACCTCCGAAGCAATAATTCGAATAGGATGATGCTCATAAGTTAAATTGGGTGAAACTTTAATTTCTTCCACAATACCAGGCTCAATAATAGAATCGGAATCTCGAAGGCACTTCCTTAGTTGAGAAACGTGAAACACGTCATGAATAGAAGAAAACCGAGCCGGTAATAAAAGGCGATATGCCATGGAACCAATACGTTCAGTGATAGGAAATGGCCCAATATATCGAGGCGCTAATTTTCCCGATCGACTGAAACGTACAACACCTTTCATAGGTGAAACACGAATGAAAACAGAATCTCCCATAGAAAATTCTAACTTCATTCTCCGGTTATCGACATAGGATTTTTGTCTACTCTGGGCTTCTTTCATCCTATGTCGAATAAGGTCAATTTTCTTTGTGTAATCCCGGATAAGATCTGGACCTAAAACAAGCTTCTCACCGGCCTCAAGCCAACAAGAAGAAGAACGGCATGGCCTTCCGTAAAGTGCCTTGAAAGGTGCCATACCAATACTAGATTGGAAGCTATTATTATAGGAAAATTCAACAAGAGAAATATGATCTTCCCAACTTCCACCGAAATCAAGCACACAAGCACGAAGAAGATCTTTAAGAGTTTGATTCACACGGTCGGTTTGTCCATCGGACTGGGGGTGATAGCGGTGCTAAAATTAAGCTTCGTTCCTAAAGCTTTTTGAAGACTCTTCCAAAATCCACTAGTAAACAATGGATCATGGTCACTAATAATAGAAGTAGGAACACAATGCAATTTAACGATTTCCTTGATAAAGAGTTTGGCCAAAAGAGGAATGGTTCGGTTAGACCGAACGGGAATAAACTGGGCGGATTTAGTAAGTTTATCAACTATAACCCATAGGCTATCATGACCTGAATGAGAATGGGGAAGGCCATCAACAAAATCCATGGAAATTTGATCCCACTTCCAAATTGGAACGTCTAAAGGTTGCAATAACCCGCCGGGCCTTTGATGTTCGGCCTTGACAAGTTGGCAAGTCATGCAACACTTAACAAAGTTAGCAATATCAAATTTCATTCCCTCCCAATAATAAAGCCGCCTCATATCCGCGTACATTTTACTACTAACGGGATGAATGGTAAATTTAGAATGATGTGAATCTTCTAAAATATCTTTACGAAGATCACTAATATTTGGCACGATAAGTCTACCAAATTTTCGAATGCCGCCACGAGAATCGATATCAAAGTCTTTCAATAATTCAATATCAATTTTATCCTTAAAATTTTGGCCAAGAAGAGCCAATTCGGGATCTAGCTTTTGAGCTTCAAGAATGCGGTCTAAAAGAGAAGGACGAGCCTCAAGGCTACATAAAACAAGGGATGAACTTAGATCAGAAACACGATCTCGAATCTCACAAGTGGATAAAATACTGAGATCATTCCATTCAAATATCATCATAGAAACAACCGCTTGTTGCTTGCGACTAAGTGCATCGACAACACGATTTCCCTTTCCGGGAGTATAAATAATATCAAGATCATAAGATGCAAGAAATTCGAGCCAACGTTGTTGACGCAAATTTAATTCCTTTTGAGAAAATAGATACTTCAAAGATTTATGGTCGGTATAAAGAATAAACTTTTCTCCCAAAAGATAATGACGCCAAATACGAAGGGAGAAAACAATAGCCGTGAGCTCTAAATCATGAGTGGCATATCTAGTCTCGGCTGGCTTCAATTGCCTAGAAGCATAAGCAATAACACGTTCTCTTTGCATAAGAACGACACCCAAACCAACGCGACTAGCATCGGTATAAACAACAAAATCTTGATTTTTCGAGAATCACAAGAATAGGAGCATTGGAAAGGAGTTCTTTTAATTTCTGAAAAGAAGCTTCACATTTGTCCGACCAAATGTATTTAACTCCTTTCTTTGTTAAGCTAGTAAGAGGCACGACAATTTTAGAAAAGTCTTGGATAAAATGACGGTAATAACCCGCCAATCCGAGAAAACTACGGATCTCCGTCACACTCTCCGGTCACTTCCAATTTTGAATCGCTTCAATCTTTGAAGGATCTACGGAAATTCCGGATTTAGAAATAATATGACCGAGAAACTTCACATGAGTTTGCCAAAAGTGGCATTTAGAAAATTTTGCTTTTAATTGATTGCTTCTAAGAGTTTCTAACACAATCCGAAGATATTTTTCATACTCCTCCTCGGTTTTTGAATACACTAGAATATCATCAACAAAGATGAGAACAAACCGATCGAGGAAGTCTTTGAAAACTCGATTCATAAGGTCAACGAAATAAGCCGGAGCATTCGTCAAACCAAATGGCATAACAAGCCATTCATAAGATCCACAGCGCGTACGGAAAGATGTCAAAGGAATGCTATCCTCTGCAATACGAAGCTGATGAAAACCGGTAGCCAAGTCCAATTGTGAAAAGACTCTAGCGCCGCTAAGTTGGTCAAATAAATCATCAATCCGAGGTAAAGGATATTTATTTTTAATTGTAAGTTCATTAAGCTTGCGGTAATCAACGCAAAGCCTAAGTGTACCATTAGATTTCTTCACGAAAATAGCCGAAGCTCCCCAAGGCGAGGAACTAGAGCAAATAAATTGCTTCGTCTCCAATTCGGATAATTGCTTGCGCATCTCCTTATTTTCTTTATTGGACATACGATAAGGAGGACGAGTGATAGGTTGAGCTCCAGGGATGAGATTAATTTTGAACTCAATTGCTCGTTTATGTGGTAGTCCTAAAATGGGCTCAAATATGTCAGAAAATTCACGAACAACGTGAATAAGAGAAATAACATCTTCTTCATCATCATTATCGTCATCATGAGGATTTAAGGAATATAAAGATGCAACCAAGATGGAATCCGAATCTTTAAGATCAATAGATATCTGCTTAACAGGTTGAGGATGTCGAAGATGAATAGTCCGCTCAGAACATAGGATTTGGGCCTCATAACGGTTAAGCCAATCCATTCCCAAAATCATTCCAAAGCCTAAGTAGCGCATAACATGCAAATCGGCTCGAAAAGAAAGATCAGACAAAATAATCTCAACATCTTTACACAATAAACTGATTGCTGCGGATCCACCAACCAGATTCGCAATTCTCAGAGAAGTCATTAAAAACAAAACATCCAAAGAAAAAGTATCAACAAGTCCTTTTGAAATAAAAGAATGGCATGCACCCGTATCAAAGAGAACTCTAATAGGTTGATCACGAAATATAAATAATACCATCAAGGATAGAATGAAATATACCTTGATCACGAGATGTGTTGTCGGGGGCATGGGTAACGTTTAACTTACCCTTCTTTTTTCCTTCAAGTTTCGGGCATACATTTATATAATGGTCCGGGCTTTTGCAGTAGCGACAAGAACGAGGCTTTGAACACTTGTTCGCAAAATGGCCCCTAGAACCACAATTAAAGCATTTCCCATCACTAGAGGAAAAAGTCTTTGCAGTAGGAGTTGCTTGTTTCCCCTTCTTATTGGGATAAGGGACTTTGTACTTATTTAGCCTCTTCTTGTTGTTGTAGTTTGGCTTGGAACCCACCACTTCAACATCACTTTCCCTATCCGCCTCTTCAAGACGAAGAGCGATATCAATAAGTTGGTCGAAATAAACTTCTAATTTTAGAAGTAATGGCTTCTTAGGATTTTTGTTTAAGCCATAGACAAATTTTTGGTTCTTCTTCAATGGGGTGTTGATGTATTCAACCCCATATTTGGAAAGTGACTCGAAGGATGCAACATAATCAATCACGGAGGATTCACCTTGAACAAGGTCTATAAAATGGCGAGCCAAAGTCACCTTCTCAGCTTCTGGCACAAATTTTAGTTTGAAGCATTCCGAGAATTGCTCCCATGCGAGAACCGCTTCATTGATTTCAAAAATAAGAAGTTCATACCAATCCAATGCTCTTTCTTGGAGCATACTAGAGGCCACCTGAACGCGGTGAAGATCAATAAGATTCATGCGAGAAAAGATTCGATCGCACGATCTCAACCAAGCCTAGACTTCAATAATAGTTTCAGAATCTTTGAATGGTTTCCCACCCAAGTTGGTATAATCGTTGCACAAGCGTGCAAATCCAGACTAAGGATGAGTTGGTTCCGAATTAGAACCAGCGCTTGAGCATTTTTTACAAGATCAAGAAGCTGCTGGGCGGACATAAAAACTCCATCTTGGGGAGTAGCACTAGATTGACCGACGCTGGGACGGCCTGGTCTAACCATTCCCCTTCCTTTAGAAAGAAAGAAAGAAGAAGAAAAAAGGTTATTCACCAAATGAATATTAAGCAATCTTGGTAGATAAAACAAGGAATCATAAAGAAAATAGGATGGATCGATACGAAGACTCGAATTAAATCCTAAGGCACGACTCCTAAGATGGACTTAGGACGATGATCCTTGTTAGATTATTCTATATTGTTCCGAAGTTTGGCTCTGATACCATGCTGTGACGCCCCACCTCTATACCCACACTAGCCAAGAACACTACGGAGCAATGCTGTCAACTAGCATAGAGAATAAGGCTGTTGAGGAGCGACCATCCGTGCAATTTCTTTGTGCGAGTATCGCTATGTCGGATAGTATAACATGCATTTGATTTCGGGAGGAAATCCGACACACCGATACAAACTCAAAGCTACTACACAGTGTCTATAATAATCTTCGGAAACAAATATAGAAATAAACATAACACAAATCAGTCACAGACATCCATATCACAAAGGCGGAAAAAGATATGAATATATAACACATGAAAGTGTACATCAGAGTAGTGGTCAGAAAGATCCACAATAACCCAAAAGAATAGCAACATGTGCTATACAAAAGAATAAGTATACATCATAGAGTCTATATCTCAAATGTTTACAACAAAAACTACTAATCTAAGTAGTTAGCCAAAAGTCAGAGTAATGAATCCCTGGGAAGAAGTCAAGCAGAAACACCTGTAACATCTCGGTCTGACCCGAGTATTATTTCATAAGAAAATAATAAACGGACCAGTCTAGCTATAAATATCAGATGACATGATATAGAATAAGAGATATGGCATAAACATATGATAACCATAATGGCATACTACTATAAGTATGTAATTGAAAATCAACATGAGAGTAATCAATATCACAAGAATCTTCTCAAAGATCCAAAAAGGGTTTCATATCCAAAACTTGTATTCACAACAAGTCAATGACACATGAATTCACCAATGCACAAAAATTGATAAATCATATCAATGAAAATCACTAAAATTGGTGAAGCACAAATTCCAGAAATCAACACACGAAATCCAGAAATCATAAAAAGGGGGGAGGCCTATCACACGAACGGGAGTATGAAAACTCATCAACATATGTATCACACAAATGAGATGCTATCTCATGGTAGCTAGCCATTAATTTTTGTCACACGAACGGCCCGAAGACCATGGGGTGCTACCCCACATGTGTGAGTCCAAATCACACTGAAACAGGGTCTAGTCTCCCTCGCAGACAAAGAGACATCGCACAATTGCTAGTCTAAATCACAAAAAATGATCGTTGTGATCATCAAGAAGTGTCAATTACACTAAGCTAGTAAATATATAAGTTTAGCTTCATGTCCTATAATCACTAGCTTAACTTAAATATTTACGAACAAACTGTAGATCTTCACTAGGAAATTGTCACAAAAAGGCTCAATCGAGCAAGTCCAAGAATTAACCGACGAAGCAAACGCAAGCGTTTCATACCACTTGTTTTTCTAAGCTGTTTAATTCGATTTCTCATCCGAGTGAAGTAAAGGCTTGTATATACTAATAGATTGGAAAACGGTTTAAGAAAAGAGCTTAGTAATAAAATAGTTTTGAAATCACTTTGATGAAAGAATTTTTACATTTACTACTAGTATTGAAACCTTTATATTTTTAAAGTGACAAATCGCAAAAATCATTGTAAAAAAATCAATCACCGAAATTCACATTCGAAGACGTGAATAAAATCTAAAGAAATCGATATCAAATCCATCAAAATGGATATTTCGAAAATTCCCAAACAAAATGTCATCAAAGTCGATAATAAATGATGACAACAAAAGGGAAACAACACGAATCGATTAAAGTTGGAAATTCAACAAAATAGGCAATATAGGAAAAATTGGCAAATAGGAACAGGTCGGTCAACCGGACTCCCTGAGTCGGTTGACCGAACCAAAGATGGAAGTGCTCGGGTAGCAGGTACAATAATAAACTATGATTTTTAAAGAATTGAACCCAAAACACCAAAAATTGGAATATTCACCAAATCAATCCAAACCAAAAGCAATTGTACAATAATAAGCATTAGGAATTCATACCTAACAATCGAAGATAGTTATAGACTAAGATGCGAGATAAAAATCTCACCTTTTCACAAAAACAATGAAGAAGAAGCTTGAAAGCAAAGGGAGAATCAACCACACTTCAACACAACCCAAACGAGCTTGAATCTATGCTCAAAAAGAAGAACATTCTCAAAGTTAGGTTTAGAAATTTTTGAAATTGATAAGAGAATGAGTTGGAGAAGAAGAAGAAGAGGCTTACCAAAGTTTCTTCTATTAGTTTGGAGCTAGAGCTTGATTTGCAAAAGAAAACTAGGGCTTGAGTTTCAATTTCCCATTCCACTCTCCATTGTTATAAAAGCTTGAGTATTAGGAAAATAGAAAGGAAGTAAATGAAGAGGAGAGGGTTGGGACTGAGTTAATAAGTGGGGTTATTGGGCTCAGCCCAAACGAAAGCCCTAAGTGCAAAGTGGCAAAATTCCACTAACTCCAAACATATCAAAGTTTATACTCAAAAAGATCGCAAACGGCGTTTTGAACTCAATGGAAGTGGTCCCGAGTCCTAATTCGACCGTATGCAAAAAGTAGCTTTTCGGACTAAATTTCGTGTATCGATAAAATATTTAAATAAAATATTTAAATATAAAATCGATAAATATGCGGGTTGTTACATGCCCCCAAGAACCTAACCGCATCTCCGCCAACACAAGGCCGGGTAACCTCTGTAACTAGGTAACACCTATAAGTAAGCCATCCCCGGTCGTTACCGACCTTTATCCCAAGATTCACCAACAAATAGAAACAACCACATAGGTTAAATATGCAGGCTACATACCATGATACCACCTTTTATCCAGAAGGAAATGGACATACCGTAGGGGAGCGACTCCTAATAACCTTGTCGCAACATTCCTGTTTCGACCATTTTCGGGTTGTGAGGTTCGACGAAGTCTTGTCCAAAAAGCTATGCTTTAATCAACAAGTGATCACCAGCACTTCGTATGCCACATTATCGAATTGGGAATGTATCATTATTAACCATCAACTACATAACCTCTGAGCTCGTATGTCTCAGAGAAGGGTGTTAAGCTAAGAGAAAAAAATTCTCCGCCACCAAATAGAAATGTATTTGATAGAAACCAGCTTTACATCTCAAAGTGTAATGTCAGACATACATCCATACAAGTCTGTTTTGGTTTTGAACAGAACCAAGGCACTTCCAAAGAAGCTCTTGCAAATCCAGGTATTCACAATCCCGATTGGACTCCCCATCACATATGGAGATCTCCATACCGGAGCCATGATGTAGAGACATTCGACATGTAATCCTTTCGTTTTTGAAAACACCCGGACTTCACCACCGGTCTTCAAATGCTATCCATATCATCGTATCACTATTCATAATGGGTTATATGACATAAAGTCCTCTCCCGGCTAAACCGAACAATGAGTGCTTAATTTTAAAAGCATATGGATATAGTGGGATCTTAATTAAGTCACAACTTAAAGTCCAAGACCTTTCTTTCGAATGGTTTAAACAAATTACCATTTTCAAATCTATTTAAACAAAGATTCACCTTTTAAAATCAACTTCAATTTGAAATTAAGGTTCATCAATCTTTCACAAAGATTCATTCATAGCCTTTCAAATCAATTTCCCTTTCAAATTGGATTAACTCATCCAATCTTTAAATCAAAGACTCAATTCGTAGCTTTCAAAACCATTTCCAAAGATTCATTCATAACTTGGAAAACACTTTCAACAAAACTGGAAATTCTTTCATTTATAGGAAAGCAATTATCATTTGAAAATAAAGAGTTTTTGTGTCGGAAAAATCTGATCAATTATGCACAAGTTATAGCCTTTAAAGTATAAACTTGGGTTAAATTTAAAATCCCAAAATAATACTTTTAAAATACTTTAAAGATGGTTTAAAATCCATATATATACATTATATAACTTATATAACCCTTTTAAACCATAGTTTCGAAAAATATATTCATAGAACTCAATTTCAAATCTTGGATTCAAATCAAACTATTTAAAATTCAAACTTTTTCAAAAGCTTTTCATATTTAATCCAATTCCATTTCCAAGCCATTTTGGATTCAAAATTCAACTTTAAAATCATTTCATTATTTTAGACAAAATAATATTAAATTCAAATATCAATGACTTAACCGAATCCTCATGAAATCCATATTTGTGTGTGTATTGTAACAACCCGGAATTTTGGGCAATATAAATTTAATAATCTGTGTTAATAATTTAACTGGTTGATAATTTTCTTTATAATTTTAATTTAAAATTGGCTAATTTATTCTTTTAAAGGTTAATAAATATTTAATCTGTTAATGGTAATCAATATCTTTCTAACAATTTGAATGTTGACAAGAATTGTTTTTCAAAAGCTAATCAAATTTTTATTCTATTTATAATATATACATTTGATATATATTGTAATAGAATATCTGCTGTTTTTAACTAAAGATAAACTTTCAAATTATAATATATATGTATGTATATATTATAGTTTGAGTTGTTTTGAAATTTAATTTAATCAGTTAACAAATTGATGTATGAATGAATATTGTAATAGTTTTCAAAGATTAAATTTAAAGATTTATTTATTTGCTTTCAAATATAAGGTAATTATTTATTTTTAATATGCTAGTTTATAAAAAGGATTTAAATAAAGTTTTGTTTTATTTTTTTAAAATGTTTAATTTTAAATGGTTAAAAATGTATATGTATATGTTTTAGATTTTAAAATATATGTATAAGAATTATTTGATTTTTATTAATATTAGAATATTTCTTTTAAGGGCAAACTTGTATTTATTTATAAAGTAAATTATATGTAAGTTTATATTACATTTAAATTAAGTGAAAAATTAATTAAAAATATTCAAGACATATGTAACATATTAACATCACCTTAAAAACACATGTAAGATAATTAAGTGTTGTATGACAAGTGTAAGATTTATTTACATGTGTCTTTATTTTAAAAACTTTACTTTCTTTAATTTTAATAAAAAAAACAAAAACATAACACTTTTCTTGGTTGTTTTTCTTAACTAAAAGCTAAAAATTTACTTTTTAAAATCTGAAATCTAAACTAAAGGCAATTCAAATCTGTAATTAAAAGAAAAATTCTTCATATCAACCTGCAAATAACAGATTTAAATGTTATTTATAGCATCAATTCAACCTGCAATTGAAGAAAAGCTTCAACCTGTAACTTAAGAGGGGAGTTCAAAGTTCAACACTTTTAAGCCACTGCAAGTTTAAAAGCATCAAATTGGTTAAGCATGCAAGGGATTTTCAAAAGTAATCAAATTATTTTTCAGATCTAAGATGATTCAAACCTGGAACAAGTATTAAACCCTGCTTTGTTCTTCTCTGCTTATAATACAAGTGAGTAAATTATATTTTAAAAACAGATTTGATTTAGTTTTTAATTGAATGTTGCGTGTAAATGTGTTTGATTTAGATGGAGCATATTTGTTTACCTGCATGCAAGTTATAAAATAAATAAATTAAAGAAGAGAAAAAAATGGTGAATGCTGTATATGTATACTGTTGTATACAGATTTGTTTTCTTTCTGTTTAAGACAACAACTTGAATTTGGATACAAATTGGACAATGATTTGTAGATGGAATTTGTTTGTAAACAAATGATTTATCATCTAAAATATTTATGTAGGATTTTGAATGCATTGGATATTAATTTTTTTTACAGTGAAACTTAAAGTTTGGTCAAAAATTTATTGCTTTAAAATCGAATTTGGATTGCATGCATGGGATTGTGATGAAGAATCATGATTTTAGATGTTACTATCATAATTTTTAATTGAGTAATTATCATGAATTTGGGGCTTATATGAAATTGGGGATTTTACAGATTTTTGATTATCTGTACATTAATTTAATTTGATTCTTGGATCGAAGCTAGTATATATGTCATAGATTTCAGGAAAAATACTTTTGATTTTTTTCAATGTATAATTTGATGGAAATTGAAGAGATTAGGGTTTAAGCTTACTGATGGTTTCAGCTGGAATGGCGCGTCAGTGCGTCGAATTTGATGAACCGAGCTCGCTCGGTTTTGGAGTGGAGTCGTGTTTGGGTGGTGGGAGCTCATAGCCGGAGTGGGGAGGCGTAAGGTGGTCAGCGCTGGGTGTTGGGATTGTTTTACTGGCGATTGTAGTTGAATGGTGGGTTCGAACAGCTCAATTTCGTATGAGCTCGAATCAATGAGTTTTGGGTTTGGTTTGAGGATCGGGGGAGTTAGTGCGATTGTTGCTGATGATCGTGACGACCAAGAATGGTCGGAGGGTGGTGGACATGTGCACGAGTGCACGTTCGTGTGCAGTGAGTGATGAGCGTTGGGGAAGATGAGTTTAGTCTCGGGTAGGGGATCGTGTAAGCTTCGGGTTTGACTCGAAGGGGAGGGGGTGGATGTGAGCTGCTTCGGGGTTAACTCGGGATGAAGGATGGGTTGCTTCGGGTTTTTCCCTAGGGTGTTGTCTGATAATAGCTTTATAAAAGAAATAAAAATAAAACTCTAAACTTGTTGTTTTAAAATTTAATGATAATCAAATTCATAAAGTATAAGTTGAAATTATGTAATATTTTTCAATTTAAATTTATTTAAAGGGATTTCATATTGAAAGTAATTTAATTACATTTTGGATATCAATTAAAAAGGATATTTTGAATTTAAATATTAAATCAAAGTTAAGTTTAAATGTTAAGTAATGATTCAATCTTAAGATTTCAATTTTATATTTGAAATAAATAAAATTAACTTGAATGTTTTTAAATATTGAAAATTTTGAATTTGTTCTAAATTTTAAAGATTGTCATTATGATTTTGAAAACCAAATAGGATAACTGGTTTAAGATGATAAAATTTGATTTAATTTATTACAAGATAAATAAGGTTAATTTATCTTGATTTGAATATTAAATTTGATTGTTAATAAGGAAAGTTTAATTAAGATTAATGTTCTCTTAATTAATTAAGGATTTGAAATTATAATTAGTTAATTATTTATTAGATTTTAAATAATCACTTAATTATGGGTTAATTAAGTGTAATTACTTAATAAAGTAATTAATGATTAATTGTTGAATGTAATTAAGGAAGTTAATCATTCATGGAAGTAATTAATGATAATTACTCATAGAGTAATTAGTAGAAGTGATTATTGGTCAATCACTTAATGATATTAATCAAAGAATTAATTAATATAATTGTTTTTAAATTAATTTATTATGGAATAATTAATTAATTAAAGTATTAAGAATTATTTAAGGATGGATTAATTAAGGAAGTAATTAAGATTTATTAATGAAAGTAATTAGGGATAATTACTTATGTAAGTGATTAAGAGTTAATTACTTAATTATTTTAGTTAATTAATTAATAGGGTTATTTAACTAATGAATGAGTTTAACTTAAGTTTAATTACTAAATGTAATTTATTAAATTTGTAATTAATTAATAAAGTAATTAATTAAGAATTTATTTTTTTCTAATTGTTTAATAATTACTTAATGAAGTAATTAAGGATTAATTAATTGAATTAATTAATCAAGGATTAAAATAATTAAATTAGAAGTTTTAAGTAATTACAAATTAATTACTAATTATGATTAGTGAGTTGATTAATTATAAGTTAATTATTTAATTAATTAAAGAATAATTAATCAATAAGGATCACTAATTAATGTGATTAATGGTACTAATCAAGGTTGATTAATAAAAGTAATTAATTTAAGTATGATTAATTAATTGTAATTAATTAAGAATTAATGTAACTAATTATAGTTAATTAATTAATGATCATTAATTATTGTAATTAATGATAGTAATTAAAGGTAAATTACTGAATATGGATAGGATAATTACTTGAATTATTCAAGAAAGATTAATTAAAGAAGATCATTAGAGATGATTAATTTATTTATTTGGAATAATAAATGAAGAAGGATTTAAGTAATCCAATTGATTAAAATTAATCAATTCTGTTATTGAATGGATGATTGATATTGGCTGATTGGTTTTTATTGGATGTTGAATGATATTGGGTGATTGGTTGATATTGGATGATTTGAATACCTCTGATATTTGTGATAAGCTGCATGTGAGATAAATGTTGATATGAATTATTTGTTGAGATATATGATTCATCTATCTATTTATATCATCCTGTATATAAGTTTAAATTGTTTAAACCCTTAAGTACAACTTGGACATTAAAATGGCGTTTGGTTTCGGTGAGACCGGGATCGGGTTTCCATATTTGGATATCCGAAAACCGCATCGATTCCAATTAAACGTTAGGTCGTTAATCCAAGTGGAGCAAGAGAAGACTCGAGGTGTAAGAGCTATACGTCAGTATAACTCTATGGGTGATTCTTTAATGAGTTTGACGGAATAGTGCTTATAGATTCGAGATGGCGAATCAGAGTGCAAGGGCTATGGTCGTTGACTCTGAGGGTGATTCCAATAATGAGTGCAACGAGATAGTGCCTTCGGTTTCGTTCGAACCCGGAACGAACTTGTATGGATTGAATGCTTTCAACACATCGTCAGGCGGACGATGAGCATTCTAAGATTTGATGTCCTATAAAGGTAATCGTAGCCTCAAGCCTCATCAACCGAGAATGGCTAAAACAGGGGAGGTGCAGCAAGGCTTCGTTGGTAGCTTCGACTGGAGAGTAAGATTTTCCCCTGTCTAGAAGTCCCTTTTTATTTCGGCTGTGTGGGCAGTTGGGTCGCGGCCAACTGCGGGGTTGTCTTGTTCGGGACTGTTCAGTAAGGAATGGTTCCGGCCCTTTGTTGCAGGGGATGAAGGGAGTAATCCTCGGTACGGTGATCTAGGCCACGTACTGTGACGGGCGGTACCCCAGTATCCCTGCCATTGATGGAAACCCATTTTCCCTACGAGACCCTACGGTTTTGATTGTATTACCCACTTTTGTGGTAGTAGCTGGAATTTAATCATGTAACAATTTCGGCTATTTCTTATTTACTTGAAAACCCTAGACACTATTATAATATCACTGGATTTCCTATCAAATGTTTTGGTTAGCGTAAGGTAAAAACTTTTCCATGTTTATGTGTGGGAAGTCTTACGTGATACCTTTTCTTTCAAAGGTTTTTCTAAAGTTAAGCAATTTTAAACCGTTTACTCACACCAGACCCATGTCTGACCCGAGTGTTTATTTTCTGTTTTATTAAACTCTTGGGTACTCATATTATGTATGAGTAGTCAAGTGATTCAGGTTAGCTTGACGAAATCTGGAGGAGTAATGGAGCAGGAGGCTTCGACGTGTAGATATATATTGATTCCGCTGTGTTTGTTGTATCTGTTTCAGTTGTTCTTGAGTTTTATAGTTAGACAGAAGTTTATAACTGTCTATTATCTATTGTTTAAGTTGTGTACTCTGATATAATGAGATACTATGTAATATTTTATGAGATATATTATGTTTTATTCGTTCCGCTGTGAGTTCTCTGATATTGTTTGTGTTCTTCTTTCTCTTTCTTTTCTTCTTCTATCCCTTTCTTTCTTCAAGATGATGCGATTTTCTGGGAGTAGAAAGTCGGGTCGTCACACTTGGTATCAGAGCGTTAGGCTGAGTAAATACCTAGGCCCTGAAGTGTGTCTTTCTTTAGGGAGCATTAGGGTGAGTGAATACCTAAGCTCTGTAGTGGTGTCTTTCTTGAGAGAGCGTACTTGTAATTTATATATATATATATATATATATATATATATATATGTATGTATCTACCTAATCTTTTGGGTTATCTGTTCGGATTTTCCAACATAAGTTTTAGAGGTAGATAGATAGAGTAGTGGTTTGAGTGTGTAACACGAATACCACTAATGGAAGAGGTCCATATGTTGAGGTTGGAAGTATTTGTCGAGACTGTAGACCTAATACCGTCTTGAGTAAGATTTGTAGTTTGGAGTGAGGGTTTCTCTGATATCCGAAGGAAATCTTCTGAAGATTCGGAGTTTATCTTTGAAGTGTAAGTTGGATTTCGCTCGAGTGAGCGAATTTTTCTAGTGTTTGGGTTTGTTGGAAGTGCAGAAGTAAGTAATGATATCTTGGTAACTGTGTGATGAGATGCAGTATCCTTGGGTATTTTCTGAAGGTGTTTTCTCTTGAATAAGTTGTTTGGATCTTTAGTAAGGAGTTTGGTTGTTTGGAATATGAGGCAAAGGTCTATGAGTTGTTTTGCTTCGGCATGGTCTCATTTGTTATTCCTTAAGGTAAGCGAGTTGTTGATGCTTGGGTTGGAGTCCGAGTTTCTTGAAGAGTTGTATGCCATCTTGGAAGTCAGTTGTGTGGTTTGTTGATGGTTTTGAGAAGCCTTTGGATTTGAAGTCTTTGGTTAGCTGTGGTAGCAGTGCAACTCGAAGTGTTCGGTATGCTGACGAGGAGATCTTTTGGCTTCGTATTATCATCAAGGTAGAGCTTGAAAGAAGCAGCAGTGTTGGTTGTTTCTCCGATGGTCTGGGAATCTTGGTTTTTCTTCTAGCAGCAGCTTGGGCTGAAGGTGGTGATGTTTTCTTGAAGGGTTAACCTGGTTTGGAAAAGCTTTAAGCCATTCTAATTGGTAAAGAGAGGACAGTTTGTTTGGAATCCGAACTAGGTAGGATCGCAAAAGTGACTTGCGATTAGTTGAGAATTTTTCTTGAGCATTCTTTTGTTTGAGACTGAGAATTCTCATGTGGAAGTAAGAGCTACTGATGTAATCTGAAGTTTGTCTGCATCTGGAGTTGAGTTCCATATCGATTTGGTTTCCAGAAGCAATTTTGATAGTTAACCTGATAGTTGGATGGTTCTTGGAGTAAGCAGAGTTGATGTAGAAGCTCAGAATTATTTTTGGAATTTGAATTGGACTAATATAGTTTTGGAATAGGATTCTGTTTTAAGGATGTATGACTGAGTCTGATGAGTCACTCAAATTTTTATGTATTTGATGAACAAGGTTTTCGAATTTAGTGGATAAGTTTGTATTCGTGTTCATCAGCAGTATTCTCATCTACTTCAGAATCAGAGTTGTGCAGCGGAAGCGTGGTAGCAGCTGTGTAAGGAAGGAAACAAGTTATGTTTGATATTGCTTGAGTGGTAGAGCTTGTGTCCTGGATTTCGACGAATTTTGGAAGGCTTTTCTGTTGAATATGATCCAGGAAGTGTTTGTTTTGGTCTTGTTGTTTCTGGAATTATCAGCATAGGTTGAGATGATCAGGAAGAAGTTTGGCAGCCTTCGATTGTCTGTTGAGTTATGCAGATATGAGATAAGGAGTTTGGTATTTGAAGTTGGAGACTTCAGTGTTGATAAGATTTCTCTGGTTAAGAGAACAGAGATTAGATGAGAATGGATGGTTAAGTGCTGTGGCATTTGAGGATTTCTTATCTGTGTTTTTGATAGGATGAGATTGAATTACCAGTTTGGATAGCTGGAATTCATTTTTGTAACACGTGTCTCTGAGAGAGTACGTGTATGATTCATCGATTGGTTGTTGAATCTGTAGTTCAGTTGGAGTTGGGTGTTGAGCTGGATTGAGAGTAGTCTGATGCTCTGTTCAGATTGAAGGATCTAGAGATGAGAGGAGTTCTGGATTTTGGTTGTGTAGTTAGTTTGTTTGCTCTTGTAGAGCGAGTCACCCGGAGATTTATACTTTGGGAAACTCGAGATAGTATTAGAAATTTATTCTTATTTGTGTCAAAATAATTAGTTAGGTTTGTTTGTTTGATTTGTTACTATGGTTGATAGTTACTGGTTGATAGGAATGTTTGATAATATAAATTAAAATCTGTACTGGATTATTAAATTACCTTTGCTTTTAAATTTCGGGGATGAAATTCTTTTAAGGGGGAAGGATTGTAACGACCCGGAATTTCGGTCAATATAAATTTAATAATCTGTGTTAATAATTTAACTAGTTGATAATTTTCTTTATAATTTTAATTTAAAATTGGCTAATTTATTCTTTTAAAGGTTAATAAATATTTAATCTGTTAATGGTAATCAATATCTTTCTGACAATTTAAATGTTGACAAGAATTGTTTTTCAAAAGCTAATCAAATTTTTATTCTATTTATAATATATACATTTGATATATATTGTAATAGAATATCTGCTGTTTTTAATTAAAGATAAACTTTCAAATTATAATATATATGTATGTATATATTATAGTTTGAGTTGTTTTGAAATTTAATTTAATCTGTTAACAAATTGATGTATGAATGAATATTGTAATAGTTTTCAAAGATTAAATTTAAAGATTTATTTATTTGCTTTCAAAATATAAGGTAATTATTTATTTTTAATATGCTAGTTTATAAAAAGGATTTAAATAAAGTTTTGTTTTATTTCTTTAAAATGTTTAATTTTAAATGGTTAAAAATGCATATGTATATGTTTTAGATTTTAAAATATATGTATAAGAATTATTTGCATTTTTATTAATATTAGAATATTTCTTTTAAGGGTAAACTTGTATTTATTTATAAAGTAAATTATATGTAAGTTTATATTACATTTAAATTAAGTGAAAAATTAATTAAAAATATTCAAGACATATGTAACATATTAACATCACCTTAAAAACACATGTAAGATAATTAAGTGTTGTATGACAAGTGTAAGATTTATTTACATGTGTCTTTATTTTAAAAACTTTACTTTCTTTAATTTTAATAAAAAAAAAACAAAACACTTTTCTTGGTTGTTTTTCTTAACTAAAAGCAGAAAATTTACTTTTTAAAATCTGAAATCTAAACTAAAGGCAATTCAAACCTGTAATTAAAAGCAAAATTCTTCATATCAACCTGCAAATAACAGATTTGAATGTTATTCATATCATCAATTCAACCTGCAATTGAAGAAAAGCTTCAACCTGTAACTTAAGAGGGGAGTTCAAAGTTCAACACTTTTAAGCCACTGCAAGTTTAAAAGCATCAAATTGGTTAAGCATGCAAGGGATTTTCAAAAGTAATCAAAGTATTTTTCAGATCTAAGATGATTCAATCCTGGACCAAGTATTAAACCCTGCTCTGTTCTTCTCCGCTTATAATACAAGTGAGTAAATTATATTTTAAAAACAGATTTGATTTAGTTTTTAATTGAATGTTGCGTGTAAATGTGTTTGATTTAGATGGAGCATATTTGTTTACCTGCATGCAAGTTATAAAATAAATAAATTAAAGAAGAGAAAAAAAATGGTGAATGCTGTATATGTATACTGTTGTATACAGATTTGTTTTCTTTCTGTTTAAGACAACAACTTGAATTTGGATGCAAATTGGACAATGATTTGTAGATGGAAGTTGTTTGTAAACAAATGATTTATCATCTAAAATATTTATGTAGGATTTTGAATGCATTGGATATTCATTTTTTTTTACAGTGAAACTTAAAGTTTGGTCAAAAATTTATTGCTTTAAAATCGAATTTGGATTGCATGCATGGGATTGTGATGAAGAATCATGATTTTAGATGTTACTATCATAATTTTTAATTGAGTAATTATCATGAATTTGGGGCTTATATGAAATTGGGGATTTTACAGATTTTTGATTATCTGTACATTAATTTAATTTGATTCTTGGATCGAAGCTAGTATATAAGTCATAGATTTCAGGAAAAATACTTTTGATTTTTTTCAATGTATAATTTGATGGAAATTGAAGAGATTAGGGTTTAAGCTTACTGATGGTTTCAGCTGGAATGGCGCGTCAGTGCGTCGAGTTTGATGAACCGAGCTCGTTCGGTTTTGGAGTGGAGTCGTGTTTGGGTGGTGGGAGCTCATAGCCGGAGTGGGGAGGCGTAAGGTGGTCAGCGCCGTGGGTGTTGGGATTGTTTTACTGGCGACTGTAGTTGAATGGTGGGTTCGAACAACACAATTTCGTATGAGCTCGAATCAATGAGTTTTGGGTTTGGTCTGAGGATCGGGGGAGTTAGTGCGACCGTTGCTGATGATCGTGACGACCAAGAATGGTCGGAGGGTGGTGGACATGTGCACGAGTGCATGTTCGTGTGCAGTGAGTGATGAGCGTTGGGGAAGACGAGTTTAGTCTCGGGTAGGGGATCGTGTAAGCTTCGGGTTTGACTCGAAGGGGAGGGGGGTGGATGTGAGCTGCTTCGGGGTTAACTCGGGATGAAGGATGGGTTGCTTCGGGTTTTTCCCTAGGGTGTTGTCTGATAATAGCTTTATAAAATAAATAAAAATAAAACTCTAAACTTGTTGTTTTAAAATTTAATGATAATCAAATTCATAAAGTATAAGTTGAAATTATGTAATTTATTTCAATTTAAATTTATTTAAAGGGATTTCATATTGAAAGTAATTTAATTACATTTTGGATATCAATTTAAAAAGGATATTTTGAATTTAAATATTAAATCAAAGTTAAGTTTAAATGTTAAGTAATGATTCAATCTTAAGATTTCAATTTTATATTTGAAATAAATAAAATTAACTTGAATGTTTTTAAATATTGAAAATTTTGAATTTGTTCTAAATTTTAAAGATTGTCATTATGATTTTGAAAACCAAATAGGATAACTGGTTTAAGATGTTAAAATTTGATTTAATTTATTACAAGATAAATAAGGTTAATTTATCTTGATTTGAATATTAAATTTGATTGTTAATAAGGAAAGTTTAATTAAGATTAATGTTCTCTTAATTAATTAAGGATTTGAAATTATAATTAGTTAATTATTTATTAGATTTTAAATAATCACTTAATTATGGGTTAATTAAGTGTAATTACTTAATAAAGTAATTAATGATTAATTGTTGAATGTAATTAAGGAAGTTAATCATTCATGGAAGTAATTAATGATAATTACTCATATAGTAATTAGTAGAAGTGATTATTGGTCAATCACTTAATAATATTAATTAAAGAATTAATTAATATAATTGTTTTTAAATTAATTTATTATGGAATAATTAATTAATTAAAGTATTAAGAATTATTTAAGGATGGATTAATTAAGGAAGTAATTAAGATTTATTAATGAAAGTAATTAGGGATAATTACTTATGTAAGTGATTAAGAGTTAATTACTTAATTATTTTAGTTAATTAATTAATAGGGTTATTTAACTAATGAATGAGTTTAACTTAAGTTTAATTACTAAATGCAATTTATTCAATTTGTATTTAATTAATAAAGTAATTAATTAAGAATTTATTTTTTTCTAATTGTTTAATAATTACTTAATGAAGTAATTAAGGATTAATTAATTGAATTAATTAATCAAGGATTAAAATAATTAAATTAGAAGTCAATTAATTTAGTTCAGTAATTACAAATTAATTACTAATTATGATTAGTGAGTTGATTAATTATAAGTTATTTATTTAATTAATTAAAGAATAATTAATCAATAAGGATCACTAATTAATGTGATTAATGATACTAATCAAGGTTGATTAATAAAAGTAATTAATTTAAGTATGATTAATTAATTGTAATTAATTAAGAATTAATGTAATTAATTATAGTTAATTAATTAATGATCATTAATTATTGTAATTAATGATAGTAATTAAAGGTAAATTACTGAATATGGATAGGATAATTACTTGAATTATTCAAGAAAGATTAATTAAAGAAGATCATTAGAGATGATTAATTATTTATTTGGAATAATAAATGAAGAAGGATTTAAGTAATCCAATTGATTAAAATTAATCAATTCTGTTATTGAATGGATGATTGATATTGGCTGATTGGTTTTTATTGGATGTTGAATGATATTGGGTGATTGGTTGATATTGGATGATTTGAATACCTCTGATATTTGTGATAAGCTGCTTGTGAGATAAATGTTGATATGAATTATTTGTTGAGATATATGATTCATCTATCTATTTATATCATCTTGTATATAAGTTTAAATTGTTTAAACCCTTAAGTACAACTTGGACATTAAAATGGCGTTTGGTTTCGGTGAGACCGGGATCGGGTTTCCATATTTGGATATCCGAAAACCGCATCGATTCCAATTAAACGTTGGGTCGTTAATCCAAGTGGAGCAAGAGAAGACTCGAGGTGTAAGAGCTATACGTCAGTATAACTCTATGGGTGATTCTTTAATGAGTTTGACGGAATAGTGCTTATAGATTCGAGATGGCGAATCAGAGTGCAAGGGCTATGGTCGTTGACTCTGAGGGTGATTCCAATAATGAGTGCAACGAGATAGTGCCTTCGGTTTCGTTCGAATCCGGAACGAACTTGTATGGATTGAATGCTTTCAACACATCGTCAGGCGGACGATGAGCATTCTAAGATTTGATGTCCTATAAAGGTAATCGTAGCCTCAAGCCTCATCAACCGAGAATGGCTAAAACAGGGGAGGTGCAGCAAGGCTTCGTTGGTAGCTCCGACTGGAGAGTAAGATTTTCCCCTGTCTAGAAGTCCCTTTTTATTTCGGCTGTGTGGGCAGTTGGGTCGCGGCCAACTGCGGGGTTGTCTTGTTCGGGACTGTTCAGTAAGGAATGGTTCCAGCCCTTTGTTGCAGGGGATGAAGGGAGTAATCCTCGGTACGGTGATCTAGGCCACGTACTGTGACGGGCGGTACCCCAGTAGCCCTGCCATTGATGGAAACCCATTTTCCCTACGAGACCCTACGGTTTTGATTGTATTACCCACTTTTGTGGTAGTAGCTGGAATTTAATCATGTAACAATTTCGGCTATTTCTTATTTACTTGAAAACCCTAGACACTATTATAATATCACTGGATTTCCTATCAAATGTTTTGGTTAGCGTAAGGTAAAAACTTTTCCATGTTTATGTGTGGGAAGTCTTACGTGATACCTTTTCTTTCAAAGGTTTTTCTAAAGTTAAGCAATTTTAAACCGTTTACTCACACCAGACCCCTGTCTGACCCGAGTGTTTATTTTCTGTTTTATTAAACTCTTGGGTACTCATATTATGTATGAGTAGTCAAGTGATTCAGGTTAGCTTGACGAAATCTAGAGGAGTAATGGAGCAGGAGGCTTCGACGTGTAGATATATATTGATTCCGCTGTGTTTGTTGTATCTGTTTCAGTTGTTCTTGAGTTTTATAGTTAGACAGAAGTTTATAACTGTCTATTATCTATTGTTTAAGTTGTGTACTCTGATATAATGAGATACTATGTAATATTTTATGAGATATATTATATTTTATTCGTTCAGCTGTGAGTTCTCTGATGTTGTTTGTGTTCTTCTTTCTCTTTCTTTTCTTCTTCTATCCCTTTCTTTCTTTAAGATGATGCGATTTTCTGGGAGTAGAAAGTCGGGTTGTCACATGTATGGTGTAGTCCAGGGGTTTTACAAAATAGTGCAACATCATTAATCATTACAGATTCAAGTACAACAATATCTAGGCGGTATAATCCTATAACACTTATCTTCATTCACAGATTCACAGATAAATGATATAAATTCATCACAGATAAATAAATTACATTCATCACAGCTCAAATCAAAATAATCCATATCACAAAGCATCACACATCAGGGATATCGAACAATTCAAAGCATTCCATACAATCCAAACATCCATAAGTAAGATCAATTAATTATGTGATTAATTTAAACCAGATTAATCATTAATCCTAGTTAATTAACATTAATTAATTACAAACCATTTTAATTAATTATTCATTAATAATTTAATTATTAACCTTTAGAAATAAACTAATTAAGCTTTAATTTTTAATTAACCAACCTTAATTTAATCAACCTTTAATCATTAAATAATCAACCCTCAATTATTTAATTATCCTTTAATTAATTATCCTTAATTAATTTAATTACCATTTAATTAATTATCCTTAATTAATTACAAAAAAATGATTATTCCTAATCAATTTCATTAATTAGTTAACCTTTAATTAATTATCCTCAAATTAATTAATCACATAAATTAATTATCCTTAATTAATTATTCTTTAATCACTTGATTAATCAACTTTAATCATTTATTAACCTTTAATTAATTTTAACTAATTTCATTAAGTAATTACCCCTTAATTACTTATTTTAATTAATCAACCTTCAATTACATTAAGGTAATTAACCTTTAAGTAATCACATTAAGTAATGATCCTTTAGTTACTCAAAATCTTAATAAATAAAAAATAAATCATTACTTTTCTTAATTATCATTTAAAACTTTTATTAATTAAACCTTTGTAATAAATCACCATTTACAAATAAATCAACTTAAGTCCCTTAAGTTGATTTATAATTGAAAGCATTTCATTTCAGCTATTCAATTCCAATATTAGATTTATTTAAAATAAACCTTTAAAATAAGGGTTATATATATAAAAAAAACTTTAAAACTTAGTTAATTTAAAATAATGTTTATTAAAAAAACCTTTTAACCAATTCAAAACTTGGATAAACATTTAACATTTACAAAAGATTTGGTTTTAACAAAATTGTTTCAAATAAACTTGATTATTTTTAAAGTTTAAAACTGTTTTTATATTAAATCCACAGACCCGAGCCCATACACATATTTCCTGAGCCCAAATCTAAGTTACTTGTGTTCTTCTTCTTTTCCTTTTTCTTTTTAACATTGTTTTGATTTAACTTTCAAAAACATTGCACACTCGCGAAAATCCGAGCACGTCTTCGAGCTACAACCCAACTTCTCTTCCCCAATTTCAACAACATCACTAGATACACCAACACACGTGTGCATGTGCACTTCGCTTCGCCAACATTCTGACCAACTTCATCGCCTCCAGCACATCGACAACAACCCCAACGAACACCATGGCCATCCAGTTCCGTGAGTTTGCCAGAAAATTGAAAACGAGCCATTCAAACACTCGAACCCAAACATGATTGCTAGAAATTTGTCATGCACCGCCGCCCACGATCGACTGAGGCCTCGCCGACCTCGCCAGAGTTTTGCCTCGTCTCCATAAATCGATTCCACCCCTCGCGATCACCTCCGATCCACCCTAGTCGTCATACGAACCATGGTAACATCGTCGACTAATACTGGGTATAAAACCCTACTTCACCGTCCCCTGGCCACCATGGCCATTTGAAAAATCTCCCTCCATTTTTCCTATGATCCCCAAGCTTCTACCTTCCTCTAATGACGAGCACGACGATCGACTCCCTCCAAATCGCCAGAAATCGCCACAAAACCCAAATCCGTTCAACCCACGAATTCTTCCAAATTATTCAACTAAAAATCTTGATTTCACCCTTAAAATTCATGGTTTTCGAAATTGATCTAGACGATATAATTAAATCTTGAATTCATGCAAGTCGAAATTTTGATATGTTTAGTGTTTTACTGTAATTATAGTAAAAAACCTTTAAATTCAACTTAAAAATATTTTTAGAACCTATATCTTATTATTTCAAACATAATTTGTTTATTCATTAAGATCTGAAGAGAATCAGGGGAAGAGAAACTGAATTTCGATCAAGTTTTAAACCTGTAAAACTAGCACAAAGCATATTTGCTTGTACACAGATATGTACACAAATCTACACATGTACATGTAGACTTGCAGGCATCTATACAAACATTTTTCATAACAAACTTCAAGCATTCTTGACAAACATTAGATATATAAACAGATTTAAGGTTTTTAAATCAAAAGTTTACTCACAGGAATATTGATGTACAGAGGATCTGGAAATGATTTGAATAGACCTGCTTGGTTTCTAGTTAAGTTTAAATCTGCACTTGAATTTTAAATGATCTGTTGTTTAACTGAATTGAAATTGCTTTAGGTTTGAGTTGTTGATGTTTAGATCTGAAGCTTGATCTTAGGTTGAAATGTTGTTGTAGTTTGATTTCAGGTTGAAGGTTGAAGTTTGATTCCAGATTTAAGTTTTGATTTCCATTTCGTTTTCTAGGTTTTTGATTTTACTTCTTTTCTGGTTTTATCCTTTAGTTTGTCTTTTTGAAATTATCAAAGAAAAATGAATAAGAAGGAGATATGATATATATATATATATATATATATATATATATAGACTTGAATCTCTTTTTATTTTATTAAACTCAAAATGAAAAGAAATTTTAAAACACGACACTTGTAAATTTGTATGATTAAATAGTTACAAATGTCTAATACATGATATAATTAACATACACTTGTATTTTGCATGTTATTAAATTTTTTAATGTATTATTAATTCATTTGCTATTATTATAAATACATTTGCTTTATTAATATTTATTTAACCATTTAAAGAATATAATTAAAAACTAATTATACATACATATATTAGAATTTAACCCTTAAATAGCTATTGAAAATTATTATATTAAATTTAAAACACAACTTCACATTACAATACATATATACATATATATTAGAATTAGAAAACAAATTATTATTAGTTTTTTAAATCTAATTTATTTGTAAGACATTTAACTTTGAATTTCCAACTCAAAATTCTTTTTCACAATTTTTTTCTTTATACAAACTCATATCTTTTATTTTGGAAAAGTTCAAACAAATTCATAATGTAATTCCTAAAATTAAACAAATTACTTAATTACATCTAGCCTAAAAACGAGATCGTTACACTCTTTATACATATCTCTTAAATTAAAAAGAATTAGAAGATGAATCGAAGGTTCTACTTTCGATCTAGAGATTTTGGATCACTTTTAAAAGGCAAGTGGGAATTTTTATAGATTGTTATAATATGAACATTATCCCGTTGGTGTTTATTTGATTTTTATGCCTAATTGGATAATTGTGTATGAGTTGTAGGCAACAAATTGAATATGATATGAATATAATACAAATCGCCTACATATTCTTGTTTATAAATTGATTTAGCATTGTATACAACTCGATTTAGAAATCAGTCCCAAAAGTATGAATTTAGAATATTGATTTAAATGAAATTTATTCTAGACCTGAAATAGGTTGTATAAGAATATTATAAATTTTGATTATTACCTAATTATGTTAGAATATAAACTGTTCCATATTTGGCATTTTTGCAATTTAGATCCGTTTGATATTTGTAAATTAGTTTGATTTCTTTCTCTGTTAGATAAATACACCGCTTGATCTAACAAAGAATAAATGCAAATAGAAAGAGATGTGTATAGTATGAATTTGTTATATTTTACACTGTCTATTTCAGTAATAAATAGAAATGATTATTCCTTATCATTTCAAACGATGTGGTCATTTATATTTTGAAGTTAAAGTTTTTGTTTTGGACTAATTTATGGAAAATATAATGGATAATCTTTTTAGACATGATTCCAACAATTTAAAATAGGAAAGCATATTCTAGTTGAGATATATGACTATAACATATTCAATAAAAGTAAACATTTGTACGTAATTACTACACTTATAGTAATTAAATAAAAAGCTAATTATGACGCTTGCGCGTAATATTCACATTTAGCATAATTAGCTAGTATAAAAGAATTTAAAAGGTTGTAAATTCAATAAATGGTAATAAATATAGGAGTTGCAATAAAAGAATAGTGTAAATAGATTAATGGGGCTGATAAAAATGGAATACATATAAACTCTTACTAGTTTGAAATTTGTAATCGTACATAAATGCCTTAGGAAATGCCCCTTAGGATTTTACGGACACAGTGACATTTACGAGCATTAAACGAGGATTTATGGGCAACTAAATATTTAAGGTAAATCTTATTATCTTAAATAAAAAAGGAATTAGTAAGCTAAGTCTAATGTCTACCTAAGCTAATATAAATAAAGACTTAGGATTGTTAATTGGACCAAGTGGGTTAGTAACGCAAGGTAAGTAGAGTCATTCGATGGAAGACTGCCTTTTAATTTGAGGCTACCGACAGTTGGGTGTACGTACTACGGATGTGAGATATCACTAATCCAGTGACCCTTGACGATGTGAGAGATTGGGCTTGCTTTCTTATTTGGAAAGTATTAAATGGTCCAAATATGGAATTAGGAGTTAAGTGGTCGAAGGGTCCGCCTCTGTCCTAAATGGAAGTATTAAATATCCTAGTGAGATTCCAAATATGTAAATAAGGATGTATCTAAAAAAGGTTTACTTCAGCGTTGAGGTCTTAGTTGCCGAAGAGTCCGCCTTCCTACCGAAAGAAGTAACTAATTAGATGCCATATTTAATTAAAGAGTGAAAGTGGATATATTAGGAAGGGTTTTCCTCAGGTTTGGCGTCTTAAGTGACTATAATGTCCTCCTCTTTCCTATAAAAGAAGTACTAAGTAGCCGAATGAGATTTCCAAGCAATGATAGCAATAGTACCATTGAGGAACATGCTTCTGGAATTAGGTCTTAAATGACGAGGTCTACCTATTTTCCACTGGGAAGTATTAAGTGGCTTGGGTACGGTCTCTTACATAGCTAAAGTCGAAATAATAATAGTACCATTTTGGATCACGCCTTAGCGATAAGTCTTAAATGATGGGGTCAGCCTTAGCTAAGGTCTTGAATAATCAAAGTCTGCCTATTTTCTAATAAAAAGGTATTAAGTTGCTTGGGTACTGCCTATTTTCTAATAAAAAGGTATTAAGTTGCTTGGGTACTATTTATGACATGACTACCATTGTATCCGCGATAGATGTGGTAATAGCTGGACATTAAATATAAGAAGCCTTAAATAGTGGTTAGAGGTCTTATAGCTAAGACCCACTGACTACTGGCAACATTGTTAGGAAACCACCTTAGGAATAGGTCTTAAATGACGGAGTCTACCTTAATTAAGGTCGTTTCTCTTTTAAAAAGTATTATAGAAGCCCGCTTCATATTTAGAAGTACTAAGTGGCTAATTGGTTTGGAAGTATTAGGTGGTTGATATGGCTTCGTTAATATTTCATACCTTTAGAAGGGATAAGTATGTAATCGTGTGTGCAATGCAAGGTTAGCCTAGAATTGCTAACCTTAATGGACATGATAATTAAATGAAAACCTATCAGTATAAGTTTATGTTATGGACAGTTTATATTTTTCTAGTCACCGGAACATTTTTCTGACCCCTTCCTCATTTCAACCCACATGATAGATTTAGAGGAACATGTCACTGGAGCTGGATGTGCTTTGTTGTTGGAGAGTCTTCTTTATCTCATGCTCGACGTTGATGTGAAAATCTGCTATCCAAGGAATACCCTTAGTTCTAAGGTAATAGTCATAGCCAGTATTCTTGTCATATTATTGTTTTTGCAGTGAGTTTGGATTTTTTATCAAACTTTGATAATGCTTATGCTTTTTTGTCGGTACCATATCCAACAATCTGTACCTTGATGGATCTAGGTTTCGATTTTTTTCGAAATTTAGGCCTATTAAGGAGTGGGTTGTTACATTTGGTATCATAGCACTAAGTTAGTAGATTGAAGGAATCAGGATAAACTGAGAGAACATATACATAGTTTCCTATCTAGTAATATTATATTTTTATGCTAGATTCTAAGAGTTTTGACTATAAATTAGTTGTAGTTCCACTTCGAAGGAATGAGCAAAGCGACTATGATTTTGAAATATCTTAGAGTTAAGATTTTCACGCCGACTTTGAAGTACCCCATGGAGTGCTGGTGAAGCGTAAAGCCCTGTTGATGAAGAGAAATAGTACGATATATGGCTGAATCCCGAAGACTAGAGGTGTTGGACTTGATGGTTAAGATTTTATCTACCTTGTCATTTTGTACTTTGAGTTTCATTCGGAGACACACAATTATTCCAGATGGATGGAAAATAGGATTATGTTTGTCACAATTGTCCGAAAGCAAGTTTTCTAGGGTGCAATCATTGATCACCGCTTTGACGGAAAACCTGATTTTTATTTGAATAATTAATGTCAATTCCTTAGTCTAAAATATGTGAGAGAATTTTTATAAAGTATATTTCGAAAGTACCTTAGATTTTTGAAAATGGGGCTTTCAAAAGATTTCTTTCCCCAAGAACTTATTTTGGAAAATTTATTTTAGGAAAGTTTTGGAATTTTAAATTTTAAAGAAACATGTATACCACTAAGCTGATCGTGCTAAGAGATTTTTGGTTTATAAAAGATTAATTCTTTAGATCTTTAAATAATTAGATGTATATACTAGTAAAGGCTTGATATTGATTTTTGGCAAGAAAACAGTTTCCAAATTTGGAAATTTTTTGTTTTAGAAAGATATTTGGAAATCCTGAAATATTTATATATATATATATATATATATATATATATATATATATATATATAAGTTTAACTTTTGAGAGAAGTTTTAGTACGAAATAGTTTCTGTTATTTAGAAATAAGTATAAAGGAGCATATACGTAGCTCAGTGATTTTTTGGTTTATAAAATCGAGGGTTTTTATATTTTCTCTCTTTAACGTATGGACAAAATAGGAACGACGTTTACTTCTATTTGGGGGTATGTAGTTTGAAGTGTCGTTAAATCCACCAACTGTTGGAAAAAATATTTCCATCAAAAGTAGATATGAAATAGTAATTGGAATATTTTTAGGTTTTTGGAAGTGTTGTTGGTCGCAACAGTTTTGCTGAGGCTGTCACAATCTGGTCAAGGAAGGTTTTACATGGTAAGGTGGATACCGGCATGTGGAAGGCATAATTTTTCTGGATAGGTTAAGTTGAAGATGGTGTGCAGAAAGGTCATAAGAATATTAATTAATTTAACTGGCCCTGTTGGGTCCAGGTTTAGGCAGCACCCAAATTTGGGCTGGTGATCGACCGATTGACATAGTGGCCGTTGATCGCTAAGTGGATTCGGGCCAAACTCAAACCTAGAATGTGACCATAAGTCGTGTCCCAACCTTCAACCACCGCAAACCTCCCTTCACTCTCTTCCTCCTCTTCAATTTTTAGTCGAATCCAATTCCACCTCCCCCTTAATTCACTTAACTAAGGCCTGTCTCCTCCATTCCTCCACCAACCGACACCAAAATCCTTGCGCGTCAGATCTTGCCCACCATTACTCTATAGGATCTAAACCCTTTTCTCCCTTTTCCAAAAGCCTCTCAGCCCATGGCACCGCAATATACCGGTGGTTCTTCCTCTCGTTATCCTAGCTTTACTCCGCAAAAAGAAGCTTGGCTCGACCAGAACAAGTGGAAGATCACCACCTATCTTGGAACGACATACTTTGACTTCCTTTATAGACGACCAGTGAAGTTTCGAGATTTCGCCGCTCTCGGGCTTGAAGAACTTTTCGTTATGGTAGGACTTGCACTGATCCTCCACTTCGAGACTTATGAGCTGGAATATTACCCGCACCACATTCATCCTTTCGACGCACAGATGACATAGAATTTCGATGATGGAAACAGCTACATTGAGTCTAAGGTGAAGGGAGCTCGGATTGAGATGTCAGATGATGATCTTGTTGGGATTTTAGAGATATCTGAAGGAGGCCCAAATTTGGACGATGTAGAAATGTATGATCCTAAGATTTTATAGTGTATCTTTTCTAAAAATGTTTGTGATTAAAGGACTGACAATTTGTGAACAGTTGCCCATCTCGTCATGTACATCATTCAACAAAACATCATTCCGAAGATGGGAAGTCTTGACTAGATCTACACCTTAGTGCAGGAGGCCGCCCATGCTATAATTGGTGGCACGGCCGTCAATTGAGCTTGTGTCTTGATGCTCCATATGGTAGATCAGGGAGTTGGTACCCCAAGGACTCACTTTCCATATTTCTACTTGCTGACTTGAGTATTTAGGCATTATGAGGTAAATTTGAGTGGAGAACGATAGTGAAAAAGATCCCTTCCATCATCGATTAGACCACCGTTAAGATGATGAATATTCTTTTAGCGCCTGCCGCACCACCTACACCACCATAAGATCCACAACACCATCAGCAAGGGATAGCATAGGGCACTGAGGGATAAATGAGTCCTAAGCTTGCTGTTATCCGATAGGTTCAGGCGAAGCTCCATGAGATTAGGACAGAGCAGCAACACCAAGGGTGTGAGATTGGGTGCATAGCCGCCATGCTACAACAATTCTGCGGTCATGGCAATGGCACGAGCACCAGCCTTGGTGCAAGACTTTCCCATAGTTTTTAGGCAGTGTATTATTAAGAATATGTTGTATCTTTTTATTTTTAGAATTTTTTCTTTCCTCTTGGGTTGTTGGGTTGTAAAACTATTAGTTGTCTTATTAAAAGCGCACATGAAATTGCGAGTTTCTATTCATTTTTTATGTGTTATTGTTTCTGTACATGCAAACTACTCATATATGTATGCATATTAGAGAAATAATATAAATATATATGAATCTCATAAAGACATTTCACTAATAGTAAATGAAATGTAAGACTGAAAATTTAGAATAGTTGAAAATTTAAGCCAAGGACATGACAAAGTTGTATCGATATCACGGGTCATTATTCTTGTTCCCTAAAAGCTAAAGTTATTTTATAATAGATGTGTTGACATTTTTGAATAAAATCTCAAATTCTTTGGTAGAGATTAGTTGTAGAATTTCAGAATTTGGTTTATGCGTTTGGTGCTTAACCAACTTCCGACTACACTGAAATTGTGGCTTGATTCGTCAATATTTTTGAGAAGGAAAATATTTTGGAAAATTTTCTCTTGATTTGCAAAGTTTCCTTTGGAAAAAAAGTAAGAAAAAGTTTTGCATTTTAGTTATTTTTGACTCTTAAATTATTTTTAGAGTTTTTGTTCGAAATTATATTTCAAGGGAAAATGTGTGCCTAAATATTTTGTGATTTTATTTTTCAAATGACGTAAAACTTTGAAAAGTGAGAAAGTTTTTCGTAAAAAAATTAATTTTGAAGACCATATGTTAGGCTTAGGGATGCAAACAGGGTTAGAATTTACGAATTTAGTGGTGCATTAGGATCGATGATGCGATAAATGCATGCGATAACAAGGAAAAAATGGCTTAGCATTGGAATTTCTATTTTCATACCTTGTTGACGATGTGGCAAGTCTAATTAGACTTAATTCCATTTTATAGCTATAAAATAGCTCCTTATGCATTCTATACATGGAAAATTTGGAGTAAATTCAAGAAATAAGAAAATATCCACTTTACTAAGGGAATATGAAGATTATAGCGTGGTAAGAACGTTTAGTTCTCCGTCTAAATTTCTTTCTTTCGATATTGGAGTAAAGTTTAGGAAGCGATTTTTCGATGCGTTAGATTATTGGATGATAGGAAGCGGACATAAAATTTCTGCTTCATACTTCTCTTTATAGGAGTATGGAGGTTTTGGTTGAAATGATTTTTTGGAAAGCTGTATATATGTAGATTGTTTGCACCATATTTTTTCAAAAACATTTTTCAAAGAAAAGCATTCATATAGAAGGATCAAATTTAGTATCATTCTGCATACATATTTTCTGTATGTTGATACAGTAATACAACATACACTTATGCATGTTTGCTTGCAAAATTAGTGTACACTAAATGGTTATATAGTTTAGGATAATTAGAAGCCAAGATCATGACTTAGTCATCGGTGAAATTTTTGGGACGAGATTCTTTTTAAAAGGGGAAGAATGTAATAACCCATAATTTGGCGTTAGTTATTTAATTAGTTAGTTAATTAATTAGGCTCCAAAAATGAAATTTGTGCAAATGATAGGATTTGACTATGAAACTTGCACCATTATGTTCATGGCAAAATTCCAAGCAACTTTCATATTTGGAGTTTTGCGATCAGAGTTCAAACGAGGAAGTTACGAACGGAAAACGAATTCGTAACGAAATAATAAAATAATTAATAATTAACCTTTTTATATTAATTACCTGGGCACATAGGCCGATTCATCATTGAGGACAGTCGAACCTTAGCGTTTGACCGGTCATCCAAGGGTGGTCGATTGGTGGCGACTTAGCGGCTCTAGTGAACCTAGGTCGCAACGGCCCGGATTTAATATATTTTGATCTAAAGGTTCCGCTTGATTCTAGCACCTATAAATTCAAGCCTAGACCTTCCTCCTCTTCTCATATTTTTCCGAAAGCAGCAGCAAAGCTCGATCATTTCTTTTGCCCCACTTTCTTTCTAAATTATTAAGATAAGATATTTGTGTGCATATTTATAGAAATTGGAGAAGAGTAGAAATCTAATATAAAGGAGAAGAGAAGAGAATCAACCATATCCGTATTTGAGGTAATTTATATATTTATATATTTGTACCTATTTTCTCTTCCAATTCCAAAATTTTTCTAGATCTATAATTCCAATGTATGTATATACCCTTTTATACAAAACTCTTAAATTAAAAGGATTTGGAGATGAATCAAAGATTCTACTTTGGATCTGGAGATTTGGATCACTTTTGAAAGGTGAGTGGAATTTTTATAGATTGTTATATTATGAAAATTATTCCATTGGTATTTATTTGATTTTCATGCCTAATTGGATAATTGTATATGAGTTGTAGGCAACGAATTGAATGCGATCTGAATATAATAAATATTGCCTGCATATTCTTGTTTATAAATTGATTTAGCATGTATACAACTAGATTTGGAAATAAGTCCCAAAAGTATGAATTTAGAATACTAATTTATATAAAATTTATTCCAGATCTTAAATAAGTTGTATAAGAATGTTATAAATTTGGATTATTACCCTAATCTTGTTAGAATATAAACTTTTCTATATTTGGAATTGTTGGAATTTAGATCCATTTGATGTTTGTAAGTTAGTTTGATTTCTCTCACTTTTAGAAAGACACATCGTTTGATCTAACAAAGAGTAGATGTAAATAGAAAGAGAAAGAGATGTGTACGGTATGAATTCATTACATTTTATACCGTCTGTTTCAGTAATAAAAAGAAATGATTATTCCTTGTAATTTCAAATGATGTAACCTTTTATATTTTGAATTGAAACATTTTATTTTGGATTGAATTATGGAAATTATAATGGATAATCTTTTTAGACATGATTCCAACAATTTAAAATGGGAAAATATATTCTAGTGAAGATATATAACTAGAACATATTTAATAAAAGCAAATATTTATATGTAATTACCACACTTATAATAATTAAATTAAAAAATTTAATAACGATGCTTGCGCATAATATTCACATTTTAGATAATTATTTGATAAGAAAAGAATTTAAAAGGTTGTAACTTCAACAAATGGTAATAAATATGGAAGTTGTAATAAATGAATAGGGTAAATGGATTAATGGGACTAACGAAAATAGAATAGACATAAAAGGTTACTAATTTGAAATTAATAATCATACATAAATAAGAGAATAACCATTATTTGAAAATGGCGTCCACCCTGGTTACGCGATTTCTTTTCGCCTTCTCCCTTTCGTGAATCCTCTTAGTCGATCTGCCTTGCTTCTTTCTTCCCTCTCTCTTTTCTTCGCATGTCCTATTCACCTTCCTCTTCCCACCCGTCGCTCCTCCTTACTCCATCTACGACCAGGTCTGGACGCAAGTATAGCGTGATGTCAGCTGCTGCCGTTTCCCTTCTTTCGGATGTTGAGTTTCCCCCTCTTGTTAGCAATCGCCGCTCTCCTAATGCTTGGCCTTCCATGAGTGCTTCGGTCCAACTCGCGGTACCTTTCTGTGTGCCTGCAATCTCTGTTCCAACTCCGCCTGATGAAATTATGGGTAAGCAGGTGTTTAAAAATTGTGATATGGGTAGGATTGGTACAAATGCTGTGAATAGCGTGGGTGGAGCAAGTGGATTGTCTACTTCTACTGTGGGTTTGACCTTCATTGAAGAACCTGAATGTTGCTCCTCAACTGTTTGCTTAATTGCCTCTGAGAACTTTAGCCCATTGATCAGTGAAAATACTATAGTTGCCTCTAAGACAGTTGTCTGTCCTACACTGCCCCTCGCTGAGGATGCTCCTGGTCCTATTGCTCCTTTGTCTGCTTGCCCCAAATCATGGTCATTACTTTTCAATTCTCTGCCGCGAAATGCTGGTGAATACGAACCAGTTGAATTTGAAATTGTCGAAGTGAATGGAGTCAGGATTCCTCCTCCTATGGTGTTGCAAGCTTGGTCTTGACTTTTGGTCAGAGCATTTGGTTGGTTTTTTTCTGGATCCAAATCATTGCCTTCGTGATCCGGTGTCGGAATTGCGTAGGGCTTGGAAGCTGCGTGGAAAATTGCAAGTTAAGCAGATCAATTCCATGTATTACATTAAGTTTTCATCTGCTGATGATCGTCGTTATGTTCTTGGTGCGGAGCCTTCCTTTTTTGCTGGTAGGCCCTTTATTATTACTCCTTGGACTCCAACTGTGGCAAGTGCTCGTGAGCAGGTGCTATCCATCCCCATTTGGGTGTACTTTTCGCATATCCCCTCTGCTCTTCAACCTTTGCTGGGGTTGAATTGGTTAGCCTGCAATGTTGGTAAATTGAAATGCTTTGACACCAATACGGTTGCCTGTGATAAATTGATGTATGCTAAGGCACTTATTGAGATATCTCCTTTTAAGCCTTTCCCTGTTACTATCCCTATTCAGCTTGCTGTTGGGCATGTTGCGGAGGTCCGTGTTCTCTATGGTTGGGTTCCAGACATTTTCTCTTCCTGCCACTCTTTTGGACATCTGGCAATCTCTTGCCAGCTCCCCAAATCAGCCATTGCTCCTCCGAAGATTCCTCTACCTCGTCCCCCACTCCAGAAATGGATTCCTAACGTTCCTTCCTCCATCCCTCAGTCCCCCCAACCTGAGGCTTTTGTGTCAGATCTGGGTACGCCTCCCTCTGCGGTAGGCCTGCCTCTCCTTCTGTTGTTGTGATTCCTACTGTTGCCCCTGACATTCCGTTAGCTGTCCCCGATTCTTCCTCGTTGCCTGTTGTTTGGGTTGAGTCTGAGGGGTGTTGGGTTGATCACACATCTGACGTGAGTTTTAACCCGGTGGATAATTCATATTTCAGATTTGTTTCTGATGATCTATTGGACCTTAGATGCCTTTATTACAAGCCGTCTGGTGATTCTTTAGTTCTTGATATGGATGGTGAGTATGCGAGTAGGAATTCAGTCATGCTTGATGATTCTTCCTTGGATCGCTCGTTCATTTACTCTTCTGATGCTCTGGGTTATGATCCTAGTCTTGCTATCGTTTTCAGGCCTTTTGCTGATTTTTGTGGGAATGACCCGGTGGTCACTGCAGATGTTGGTGATTCTTCCTCTTCGGAGGAGGAATAGTATAAGTTATATATTTAGTTACCATGACAAGTCTGTCACATACCTGTGCTGTATTTTTCTCTTTTCTTTAGTAGTTTAGGTTCCTTTGCCTTTCTCCTGTACTTCAACTTTATTACTTTCGTAATAAAAGTGGACGGCCCACTATAAAACCGGCTTGCCTTGCAAAAAAATAATAATAATCATACATAAATGTCTTACGAAATGTCCGTTAGGATTTTATGGACAAACTGACATTTATGACCAATTAAATGGTGATTTATGGATAGATAAATATTTAAGGTAAATCTTATTGCCTTAAATAAATAGGGAATCAGTAAGCTAAGCCCAATGTCTACCTATGCTAATATAAATAAAGACTCGGGATGGTTAATTGGAGTAGTGGGTTAGTGATGCGAGGTCAGTAGAGTCACTCGTGGGAAGACTGCCCTTCACTTTGAGGCTACCAGCAATCGGGTGTACTTACTACTGATGTGAGATACCACTAATCCAACGACCCATGATGATGTGAGAGATTGGGCTTGCTTTCTTAACTAGAAAGTATTAAATGGTACGAATATGGAATTAGGAGTGGTAATCGATATCTCCATAGTGGTTCGTTTCTGGTTTGAGGTCTTAAGTGGCTGAAGGGTTCAATTATCTCCTAAATGGAACTATTAAGTAACCAAGTGAGATTTCATATAAATAAATAAGGATGTCTCTGAAAAGGGTTTGCTTCAGCATTGAGGTGTTAATGGCTCAAAGGTTTGCCTCCCTACCGAAAGAAGTAACTTAGTGAGATGCCATGTTTATAATTAAAGAATGAAAGTGGATATCTCGGGTACGGTTCGCTTTAGGTTCACTGTATTAAATGACTATAAAGTCCTCTTCTTTCCTATAAGAGAAGTATTAAGTAGCCGAATGAGATTTCCAATCATTGACACCAGGATAGTACCATAAGGAGCACGCTTCTAGAATCAAGCCTTAAATGATGATTCTACCTATTTTCCATTGGGAAGTATTAAGTGGCTTGGGACAGTCTCTTACATTGCTAAAGCCTAAACAATAATAGTACCATTTGGGAGCACTCATGGGGGATCGGTCTTAAATGATGGGGTCTGCCTTAGTTAAGGTCTTAGATGACCAAAATCTGTCTAGTTTTGATAAAAAGGTATTAAGTTGCTTGGGTATTGTTTATTACATGACTGCGATTTTGTCGAAAATAGATGCAGCAATTGTTGGACATTAAATGTTTGAAGTCTTAAATGGTGGTTAGAGGTCTTGTAGCTAGGACCCACTGACCATTGACATCATTATTAGAAAACAACCTTGGGAATAGGTCTTAAATGACGGGTCTACCTCAATTAAGGTCATAAACGACAAAGTTTGCCTATTTCTTTTTTTAAAAGTATTATAGAAGCCCGCTTCATATTCATAAGTACTAAGTGTATAATGGATTTGGAAGTATTAGGTGGTTGATATGGCTTCATTAATATTTTGTACCTTGGGAAGGGATAAGTATGTAATCGTGTGTGCAATGCAAGGTTAGATTTGAATTGATAACCTTAATGGATATAACAATTAAATGAAAATATATCGATATATGTTTATGTTATGGACAGTTTACTTTTCCAGTCACTAGAACATTGTTCCGATCCCCTCCTCATTACAGCTCACTGAATAGATTTAGAGGAACATGTCACTAGAGCTGGATGTGCTTTATTGTTGGAGAGTCTTCTTTCTCTCATGCTCGATGCTGATGTGAAAATTTTCTCTCTAAGGAATACTCTTAGTTCCAAGGTAGTAGTCATAGTCTGTATTCTTATTCTATTATTGTTTTTGCTGGGAATTTAGATTTCTATCAAACTCTGGTAATTCTCATGTTTATTTGTGGGTACCACATCCAATGATCTATGCTTTGATGGACTTGGGTTCCAATTTTTGTCGAATTTGGGCCTATTAAGGTGCAGGTTGTCACATAACTTCCCCACGGTCTAGAATTTTACATGATACTATTGTGTATAACAAGTTTGAAGAGTAATTGGAGAAACACTACCGGAAGTCCTATTCTGAATGGTACTATAACTCGGTTTATTCTAATTTCTCGTTACACAAAATATGAAACATTCAAAACACTCAATACTATTGCTAATTGATTCTGAAAGGGAGGGGGGTTTATCAAAAAATACTTTATTCCTAAATGATCCAAACAATTTCAAATATCGATATTCAATTGGAAGGGGATTAAATCATAAAGTTCTCATATTTTTCTCCATAATACTTTTATAATCTCAAAAATAATATTTTCCAAATCCCTTATTCGATCACAAGGGATTTCTTAAAATTAAACTTCGTTCAATTCCAAAACTCTTAATCTCCTTCTAAAAATAATTCATACCTTTTAATGTTCTTCTTTGCTAATTTAAAATAATGATAACAAAGATATTTCATAATTTATAATTTCCTTTTAACAAATTTAAATAATTCCTAATAATAATCTTTAATTAGGGGAATTTCTCAAAGCCAAATATGAAATTCCATAATCAAAATATTTAAAATCCTCATTCACAATCCAAATCCTTCTTAAGCTATTATTGAACTTAATTTATCAATCAAAATTATATCTTGTATAGTACCTCTTCAAATATTTAATATTATAATATCATTTATATATGATTAGCATATAGAACAAAATTCCAAAAGATTTCTTCCAAAATAATTCATTTACTTTTTATGAAAATAATCAAACATAATATAAATGTACCACTTCCAAAAATTTACTTAACAATATATATATGCATATAATGAATCCCACAAATGATAATTTCCATTCGATAAATAAATTGTATTCAACTTACTATTCTTCCAAAATATTATTTATAAACTTCCAAATTTACAATATTCAGACTACATTAAAATAAATACTATCTTACCAAAAATTGCATAAATATTATAACCAATGGTAAATGAGTAAAATATAAATATTTGAAATTTCATTTATTTAATAAGGTTCGAAAATTCATCATTCCAAATAATTTCTACCGTACAATTTTCAAGATTATTTTTGCTTTTATATTTTCTTTTCTAAATCATTCCACTTTCAAATTTTACATTAATTGAAATCGCTTTAATATTAGAATCGAAAATCGTTCCAAAAACCTAGTAATTTATCTCTAAAAATAATTTGTTGCTTTCAAATCATTCCATTTCAATTTATCCCCTTCTGATCATTTCTAATGTGTTCACATCACAACCAGAGACAAACAAAAGTGTGCAAAACTCAACTTTTCAACCAATTCCACCAATTTCAACCATAACTCATCCACCAAACAATAAAATTCATAACTCAATTTCAATCTATATTAACATAGATGATTCGATAATCAATGCATCCAATATTATCCAATTGTTTCATGTCATCCAAAAATCCATCAACAAGCATTCAATGAAAAGAAAAAAAGTAGAGACAAGAGTATAGTTGTGAGTAATAAGAATAACTCAACAAAATCAAAGTTTTTCCTCCTTCGCCTATAATTTCAACCATTCTTCACTATTGCAGCTACTATTTCGCTGCAAAGACTAACCACTAGAAAACGACAGCACACAACTCCAACCTGACATCATCTCCCCTCATGCGCAAATACCCACTGCCTTCTCCACCACATCGCTCACCCATAACCGCTAGTCATTCCCGTTTGCATCCCTAAGATTGCCGACACTCATGACATTGGTTAAATATCCATTACTAGATCGCCTTATATATCGTGACATCCACTACCATATATCTTCGATGCCTCAAAGTTTGAATGCTAGCTAGCTCATTGATGTTAGTAATCACAGAGCTCTCCACTTTGTCACGTCGTGGATTCCACTCCATTGCGACGTCGCTTGATGCTCTTACATGCATATGCACCAATTTTGTTTAGTGTTTGTTTTTCTGTCTCTTTTGGTTGCGATTTTTGATTGGGGTTAGGAAAGCAAGGAAAAAGCGGAGGAAGGAGTATGCCTTTGAGAGGTTAACGAGCCAGTTGGAATTCTCTTGAAGAAGGGAGTGGGTTAAATAATATGTTAGAACAACCATTATTTACAATTAATCACCTTTTCACTTGTTTTATTTTTATTTTTATTTTTATTTTCCATTTCCATGGAAGAACGCTTATAATTTATTTATAAATAAATTCCAATCTAATTCAAATTGCTTTACATTCCATTGCACAAATTACATTTCGATAATTGAACAATTTTATTTAATTCAATATTTGTTTACTTTAAATTTTCCACTATTTCTATCAAAAAAAATTATTTACACTTATGAAAATATTTGTATTCAATTAAAACAATTTCTTCAAATTTAGCTTATTATTTAAAATGAATTTATTAATTTAATTAAATTTATTAAATCAATATATTTTATTACATAGAATTTAATTAACTATAAATTTATTTATTTTATAAATATTAGTTACCAAATTTCAAATTCAAACAATTTTATTTTGATTAAAAAAATACATTTTGTTACAGCTAGAAAGCAGAGTTGTTACAATCAAGTGTTTGAAATCAACAAGCTCAAAAATACATTTTCTCTAACTTCCCACAAATAAAGAAAGTTCCTTGCATATTCCCAGCTATCTTCTATTTATTGTGTTGAGAATTTTTATGCATTGCTATCACTCTTCTTCTGCCGTTGTGTTTCCAACTTTAGATTATGCCATATGTTTCCCATCCGCACTATTGGTTGATGCTCTTGGATTGCTGATTTGTCTTTAGTTGAAAGGCATAATTTGAGTGGGTGAACTGTGGCTTTGGGCGGGAAGTTTGAGATGAAGGCTGAAACTTCTAAAATGGAAGCTGGAATATCTAAAATTAGAACAGGGAATTCATATCTTAATGGGTGGGGCTATCAATGGACACTCAAAAAATCTAAAATTCGTCTATATCCGAAAAGCGGATAAATATCCGATATTTGAAAAAAGTATGCGGATGCGGATACGAAGACATTCACATCTGAAAATTACCCATCCACTTTTTTTTCGAGATTATAGTTTAAATATGTGTATTTTAGTTTAACGAAAGATATTTATTTATTATTTTATTAAATTAGAAGTTTATATTATATTCACTAAATTTATGTTAACTGATAAAAACTATTTATTATTGTCATATTGTTTTATTTTGAACAGTTTAATAATCAATTGGACTGAAAAAGTTTGTGTTAAACTAAAAGTTTTCATTTATGTTTCTTGATTTATCGGTCGTTAGTGGATAAGATAATTATCCGATATCCATCTATATCTATGGATGCGGATATCTAATACCTGAAAATGATTTCGAATGCGGATATGGATATGTTTCTATCCTTATTTGAAAGTATTCATTGACATGCTTATTAACGTGTCGTATCTTTCTTATCTGAAGAGGTGTAAGGCTTGCATACTTCCTTGAGAGGGTGTTAAGAGTTATTCTTTGGTTTTGGGATGCTGCAACATTTGGTTAATGCTTAGGTGAGATCGTCCTTAGCTGTATTAGGCTTCATGGTGTGTGGCTTGCTGTTACCTAACGCCTTCAAGATGAACAAGTTTGCGCTGCCTTGTTTCGGCCTGGGAGTAAGCTTGATATATGTGCAAATATGATTTGACTGACAGCGATCTAAATTGACCTGAGTTGTCCTTGTTGCTACTATGTATGAGCTATTGATAAGGGCGATTTATATCTTTGCATTCACTCACAAGTGTGGATTTGCGTTGGAGCATTGTTTGAGTGGCCCCATATGCAGCCCTTTGGGATGCTTTTGACCCCATGCTGTACTACCTAAGTAGCCATTGGTATGTGCAGTGCAGATTTACTCTTGAAGGTGTTAACAAAGTATAAGTTCATGATGTTTTTGACAGCGCAATTCAACCATTCATTTATTTTGGCAGGTGATCGCATTATCTCATTGCCTGCTTCCTGTGATTGTTCCCAGTTTCATCATTATTGTGTAATATTGAAACTAAGGGATGAGCGTAGATTCAATGTCTTTATAGCCCTCCTTATGAGCATACTATTCTATTTCGCTGTAGCTTCTTTGGTTGAGTCAAATGTCATAACCGTGGATTGATTATCATACTTTACTTCTCGATTTCTTGTGCAATATCGACCAGACTACTTCAATACGTTCTCCTTTTGTCTTGTATTTACTTTGAGAGAAGGTATCATATCTTTGTATATTTCAAAGCCTATCTTTAACATAACTTGAGAAATACCTATGTAACGGTATGGAAAGAGGTTCACCAACTATATAAAGTGACTGAAAGAATGCATTGGGAATGGAGAAGAATCTTCAAAGTGATTCCTAAATAACCAATGGACTAGCGCAAACGACTATATACCGCTTATCTTGATCTAAAGCATGTTTCATTTCCAACAAAAGCATACTTTGGCATTCAAAACAGTCAACCTTTAAGTGATTTTGGACGTCAAGACAAAGAAACAGTGGTTTGAGAACCCAGGGAAAGCTTAAGATGGCCTTGGAAGGGTATTCTAGAAGTTTGAAGTCCCAAAGTGACTAAGAAAAGCTTTTGTTTCCAAGCGGTCAGGATAAGAACTCGATACCGAGCAGTCCTTTATGATGATTTTGGAAACTATGCTATGGTCGAGTGATAGGACTATAAAGTGGATATCTTAGGGCCCATATCCAATGGAGTAGGTGGATAGCTTCAAAGCTATGTAGAAAAAGACAAGTACTGGACAAAGTTAGAGCTCTCGGTACCAAGAGATTCTCATATGCTAGAAAGTGCTCGAAGCTTAAAGACTTGAAGATGCAAGATGAAGTGGAGAAAAAGCTAAAGATTTTCATAGAGCAAAACCACTCGGTACCGACATAATTTTTTTCTATAGGAAGACTTCGTCTTCCTTCATATTCTTATGAATCTAGTCCTTACTTGGTCTTCAATGATCTGGCAACACTTGCAGATGATTGTTCTATAAATACCGAGCCTAGAGAAACTATTAGAGGACTTTTGACCATTGTCTTCCTCATCTTCTATCTCTACTTGAATCTTGACACATAAAGGGTTGCTTTTGCTGTTCTAGACTTGAAAACGAAATATATACCTTTGTACTTGTAACAAAACAATCTATAATACGATTAAAGTAAATGTAGGCCATAGAAATTAACAAACCACTATTAAAATTAGTATATCTTTACTATTTTTTATGCTATTACTACTTAGATCTACTCTTTTCTATTCGATCGGGGGCTGTGCCATTTTTTGGCCCAATAGTTCATTTAGTTGTAGTTATTCGTCTCACCTTTTTTATATCTACACTGATGTTATATTTTATGCGATGCGTTGCGAGATATACTATAGGTTCCGTGGTTACTATTTCACCCTAGACAGTCGCCCTACATCAGTCGAAAACCATTGCAGCGCATTTTATAGGTATATTGGGTACCGAAGGTGTAGAGTGGTCACCGCAGTTAGCATAATTTTTTTATCTATCTTGCATAGTCTTCGTCCTCATATGGACCAAATCTACTTTCTTCGAAGTCTCCTGTAACGACCTGGAATTTTAATCATTTGAGTTTAAAATATTTTATTTTATTTAAATATTGAAATGCAAATTTTGTAAGTAAAATCACTTATATTTAAGAATAAGGGTTATTTGAATATGTGGATTGTGAATTAATTACTTAATCTTGGATTTAATAAGAATAAAAATGATTTGGAAATCTTTTTTGAATTCAATATAAATAAGAATGGTGATAGTAGGTTTTTAATCTAGAATTTAAAAAGGAATTGAAAGTGGTTGAAATCATTTTAATTATAATAATTCATTTTAATCAACGTGTGAAAATAGTCTTCCAGGGTAGAGTCTCGGATTTTGATGAACCAATGCCATTTGATCCATAATAGTGAATTATTTTAAGCCAAAGAATTTCATGACGATTGGACGTATCGTTTAGTCGTGAGCATAGGATTGATTTCATCCTAGAGGGGGGGGGTGAATATGGTGATGCTATTAATTATAAAAAATTATTGAGGAAGTTTATAAAATATTTTCCACACAGATATAACAGAATAACAGCAGCGCAGGTAATAGCAGAATAATAAATGCAGAAATAGAGCAACACAGAATTTACCCAGCTTCGGCAAAACACCCTGCCTACGCGCTGCCCAAAGGTTTCTACTAAAAATTAAGCAGCCAGACGCTTACACACGTAAATTCGCAACACCCGCTACCGACCAGCCTTAACTCTATGCTCAAAACCCTGCCACAACTCAGCCACCGAGTTGCGAATTCTCAAACTACGCCACGTAGTTTGTCCCTTAGTCACACGACTAGAACTTACACCACGTTTAAAAAAGAAAAATACAATTTTAAAACAATTTAAACAAAAACAAAACCCTAATTAAATATTAAGCCCAAATATAACTTATAGAAGCCGACCCAATTTTTTGTCAAGTGGAAATATTATCCCCTTTATTCTTATATCGACCCGCTTCCTTGTATACTTTTCCTTTGTCATTCGTTCCTCTGTGTGAAATTAGGGCTTGTGAAAATTGAAGGCGGCGCTTGAATGTTGATCGACTACAGTGGATACTTCTTTGTTTTGATTCGGCAGTCGACCTACTATCTCTGTCTTGCTTTCGGCTACTTCAATTCGTCGAGGTTGAATGATGCTTTGAATTTGGTATGTTTGTCCCCTTTTCGATTTATATTACCCTCGACTTTGATTCGAGTTGAATGATTGTTCTTTGTTGCTTGAACTCGAATAGATTTTTCGGTCGGTGATGATTTGGGTTAAATAGGATTTGAATTTCTATATTTTCGTTTGTTTGAATTTACTTGAATTCGTTTATAGATTCATCTCGGCCACTTGTTTTTGCATGAATTTTGTGATTTGCTTCTGACTTGTTCAATTCGTATACTTTGTTGCTTGATTGTCACGACTTGATTCCTTGGACTTGTTCGACTTCCTTGGTCATCACATCTCTGGCTTGATTTTGAACTTCATATGTGATTTGGTTGAACTTGCTACTGTTTTGATTTTATAACCGCAAACAGACTTTGTTCAACTTGATACTATGATAAAATTTGCTTTCGGCATTCAAACTTGACTTATTCGAACTTGTGTTCCATTCTTTTGTGCTTGTTGACTTCGGCATGATAGTTCTTGCCTGTAGCATACTCGACTTGACATGAATCTTTGTTGACCAGTACAGTTGTTGTTCCTTGATCTTGTCCTGTTGAGCTTTGTTCGAACTTGTGCCCTGGTTTTGATTTTCTGGCATTTTTGGTTTGTGGTCATCCTGCTTTGCCTGGATTGTGTATGTATATGCTCTTGTATATAATTAGTTATATTTTGCTTGTAGTTGTTTCTGGTTTTTCTTTGACTTTGGTCAATGCTGCATATATGTATTCCTGAGTGTCTTGCCCTTTAATTACTGCTCTGGTCGTCTGCACTTTGATATATATGCTTGTCTTGGTTTGTCAAAACCACAGCGGCATTCGCATATGTATTCATCCACTTGTGTATACCTTTTGGTTCAAGCTGCACTGTGACTCGAGTCCGTTGTGCTCCTGAATTTAATTCTTGCCTCTGGCTTCATGAGTATGTTTGCACCCTTGTAGGTGGTCAGTGGTGGTTTCAATGTGCAACTGTATTGTGCTAGTATTTGCAGTTGTGTTCAATTATTTTGATCTCACCTCTAATGTCCCTGAGCTTGTATGTAACTTTAGTTTCATCGTGGCATTTGCTTTGAGGCAGGTTTCATTGGTGGCTGCAGTTTGACTGTGTAGACTGACCATATGTGTTTTACTTGAATTTGTGTTGTATTTGGTCTTTTTCTCGAGTCATGTATCATGTGTATGTATTGAGTCATTGTTCCGACCAATTCATTGATACTTTCTTATGCTCTATACTTCAGTTGGTTGCCATGTATATGATGCATGTTTTGTTGACTTTATTTGCTTCCTGGTCAATATATATACATACTTTGATCATAACATTTTGAGTTGCATCTGTGTTGAATCCAGCTTAAAGCTCGGGTTTGACCTTGTGCTGATATTGTGACATTATTTTTTGTTGCACTTGAGTGGAACCCGGCTTTTCATTTCGGTTTGACCTGTGCTCACCTGTCCCTGTAATTTTATCAAGTGAATATATCGGTGTGCACGGCCTTGTGGCATGTACAGTGATACACTATGCATGTCACAAGCTGTTCATGTATGAATTCAAAAATAAATAATGATGAACTCAAAAATAAATAATGATGAACAACCCAAATAATCGAGGAAAATAATATTTTCGAAATTACATTTTCTTTTACACTACAAAAATATTTTCTTTTCAATTTTACCACGTCAGTATTTATTTTTGCAAATTGCTCAGATGTTGGATTCAAGTTGAAGATTAAATACGAGCGAATGAGTAAATTGTAGTGAGGTGCATTTGTAAATGATAAATTATGATGTGATCGAATTTTATTGTCATCGAATTTGTATATATATAGTGAGAGCTCAAATTTGTACTATTCAAAATTGTAATAAATATTTGTTTGAATAAAATATCTGTTTGAATTAAATTGTGTTATTTATGTTATTCAGCAAATATTTGTGAAAAATAAAATAGTGCATTAACAAATACATTTAAATGTGTATATATATATACGTTTATTATCATTATACAAAAACCATTACTCGCAAATTCAACAATGTCCCCCTTTTGATGATAACAAACATATATTTAAGATTTTGAATTTATTAAATGTATTTGATTATTCAATTTGCTCCCTCTATTTGAATGCTCCCTCTATACACAAAGCTCCCCCTTCATATATGCACGTAAATAAAAAAATACGAATGAGTCTAGATGCAAATAGAAAATATTTGACCTTTATTTGTCAAAATCTTAACTTTTCTCTCCCCCTTTTGTTATCAGCAAAAGAGTAATAGTGTTAGAAAAATAGAGATAAAGTGATAAACATTAATACAACATTAAAACTCAATCGAATATAAATATTAAATTTCAATAATAAGTAAAAAAAAATCATAAATACTCTTTTAGACGTATATTCCACTTTAGAATGATAGGAATGATGTCATCATATAAAACCATATAGTTGTGTCTATTTGTGGTATATTTGTTTCAGGAATTCGAATATCTACCAACTATGCATAACCATTAGGACTTTTAAATGAGACTAGTAGTATTCCATTTAAAAAAACGAATTATTATGTTCTAACCATGCATAACCGTTAGGACTTTTAAATGGGATTAGAATTAACTTATTTACTTAATTAATTAATTTTGATATGTGTTCCATACATGCATAACCGTGAGACTTTTAAATGAGCATGGAAGCACATAAAAAATTCCAAGTAATCACCCATGCATAACCGTGAGGACTTTTAAATAAGAGTGAATACTTTGGATGTCTTCAATTGTTTAAAAAAATGAAATGAAGAATGAATGATTCCCGTTTAAAATACCATATATGGACATATATATTGGATTTTTATGAGTGATGGTTGATAGAAATATGATAGAAATAGAGATGGTCACGGAATTTTTACCAACAGAAGTTTTTATAACTCTGGTTCAAATTTCTAAAGAAATTTACTAAATATACCGTATCAAGTTATAATATATGATTAATATCAACATTCATCACTTTTTCAATCACTATTTATTTTTTTGATAACTAGTAGGGAGTCAGAATAGTAAATGTAGTTAATCAAATCCAAATATAACTATAAACCAAATTTTCAAAATGAGTAATCTGAAAAAAGGTTAAAAATGATTTTCTAGAAGGGGTTTAAAAAAAATGTCTGCAATTTCAAAATTATTTGAAATGAAAAATATGCAGATATTTTCATTGAAAAAAACGATGCAGCTACAGATTGTCTCAATATAAATCACATTTCACTAGAAATTTTCCTATCAACTAGATTACCAGTGTAATCTGCATCAGAATTTTTCTTTCACTCGAGATTATCATTAGGTGGATGCTATAGACCACACCGTGATGTTGTAACAAATTCTTAAAGACCTTTTTAAATGAAATTCTTTTCAGTTTTAATTGAAGCCATGTAAATAAACAAAAACCATGAATATAGAGTCAGATAAATGTATTATCATCAACCAATTAAACACCAAGACTAATCCAAATTAATCTATATGAAGTATTTCTAGGATTGTAGTGTTTTACATAAAAGAATAATTGGCCAACAATTTTGAAAAGGTCAGAATCATTATCATCAATCATTTCTTTACCAATAATTGGCTGAATTAAATCAAATTATGCTGCGGATTTTCACATATATCGTTCAAGATATCTTTACCTATTTTACCTTTGTCGATAATTTTTCGTTGTAGCCCGTTGTGATTCTTCCACCTTCGTACTAGGCTAAGGAACTTTTCTTTGTCGCCCGTTGTGTCCCTGGAGCAGCCAGAATCCAAGTAACATTATCGTAGTTCCTTAGCCTGCCACTACACCTACACGATAAAAGATTTTTGTGACCTATTTGTTTTTATAGGTCTATGGTTGTTAGTGGCAACAGATTTTGAAAAATAATTTTGTGGAGACCCAAAGCTATTTGTATATGTTCCTTTCGGCACCTAGGTTTGTTTAACTTTGAGGGATTTTATATTTGTGCCTTTTGGAACCCAAATTGGAATTGTTTTCACGTATTTGGGTCTATACCAACAAATATTGTGATTGTGCCCAAATTTTCTACAAATTGTGCACATAGAATTGACTTGTTTAATTACATTTCAAGCATGTTCAGATTAATTATACCCAAGTCCTTGTCTAACAGTATTAAAAGTTTGTTTCCCTAATAGCATATTCAACGATCTTTAACGTTTGGAAAACTTTTTTAAAGTCGTTGACAGTTGTTGGACTTGTGTTTTGAGAGATTCATTTTCGTTCAATAATTGAGTGCACTTTTTAATTAAATTTTCTCTTTTAGTATTTTCACTCTCTTTTAGAATTAGAATTTTATTTTCAAGCGATTTAATTTTAATTTCTGATTTTTTAGTCTCTTGTTCGAGTAATGGACACTTATCACACTTAGGGATCCTACTTTGATAGTTTTTAACCAATTAATCAAGATATTTATTTGAATCCATCAAAGTATTTCATTGTGATTCAAGTTTAGCGTATCTCTCCCTAAGTCATTTGAAATAGCCATTTGCATCGTGGAAATATATGAGTAGCTCTGAGTGAGTAAGTTTTGATACCTCGCTTGACTCGTCATCATCGCTATCCGTTATATTACCTCGTAGGCATAGATTTGCTTTCTCACTCTTACTGCTATTGCTTTTATTATCATAATCACTTTTATTCCACGTGGTTGCAAAATTTCTTCTTTTTGATTTCTTTTCTAAGCCGTGTTGATTCTGAAGGAAATTTGGCTTGATTTGTCCGAATTTGTTGCACTTGTGATAGATGATCTCCCATTCTTCTGGGTTGTCTAGTGCTTTGGCTATTCTGCTTTTCAGTTTATGATTTAGAGCTGGATTTCCGTATTTATGATTCCACTTTTTGAATTTTTTCATTAATAGTGCCAGCTCAGCTGCTTCATCGTCATCCTCATCACTACTGCTTTTTACCAATCCTATTAAGCTCGTTTCTTTAGCCGAGTCGATTGAGGAGGATTTCTCGTTATTGTTGACTTTTGCACCATATATTGCATCAAAAGCATTCCGGATTTCATATGCATTTTCACAATGGGAGATAAAGTTAAAATTATCTTGATTAATATAAGAACATAATATATGCATAGCAAGAGCATTAACCAAGATAATTTTATCATCCGTTATGTCGCACCCATTTTTTATAATATTCCAACATTTAATATTAACAAATTTTAAATGAAATTCCATTTTCAATTTCCAATTCAAAAAATCTATTCCGTAAAAAATTGGAGGGATAATACTAGACCGACCATCAGCAAAAGTAGCCATTTTAAAATTTTAAATTTTTAAAACAAAAATTGGTTTTTGAAAAATCAAAATTTTAAAACAAAAATGGCTTTTGAACCTAGCTCTGATACAAGATTTCACCCTAGAGGAGGGGGGGTTGAATAGGGTGATATTATTAATTATAAAAAATTATTGCGGAAGTTTATAAAATACTTTCAGCATAGATATAACAGAATAATAGCAGCACAGATAATAGCAGAATAACAACTGTAGAAATAGAACAACACGGATTTTACCCAGCTTCGGCAAAACCCTGCCTACGTGCTGCCCTCAAGGTTTCTACTAGAAATTAAGCAGTCAGCCGCTTACATACGTAAACTCGCGACACCTACTATCGACCAGCCTTAACTCTACGCTCAAAACCCTGCCACAATTCCGCCACTGAGTTGCAAATTCTCAAACTACGCCACATAGTTTGTCCCCTAGTCACACGATTAGAATTTACACCAGTTTACAAAAGAAAAATACAACTTTAAAACAATTTAAATAAAAATAAAACCATAATTAAATATTATGCCCAAATATAACTTATCGATGCCGGCCCAAATTTTTGTTAAGTGAAAATATTATCCCCCTTTTTCTTTTATCGGCCCACTTCCTTGTATCCTTTTCCTTTGTCGTTCGTTCCTTTGTGCGAAATTAGGGCTTGTGAAAATTGAAGGTGGCGCTTGAATGTTGATTGACTATAGTGGATACTTCTTTGTTTTGATTTGGCAATCGACCCTCTACCTCTGTCTTGCTTTCGGCTACTTCAATTTGTCGAGGTTGAATGATGCTTTGAATTTGGTACGTTTGTTCCCTTTTTGATTTATTTTATCCTCGACTTTGATTCGAGTTGAATGATTGTTCTTTGTTACTTGAACTCGAATAGATTTTTCGGCCGGTGTTGTTTTTGGTTAAACAGTATTTAAATTCCTATATTTTCGTTCGTTTGAATTTACTTGAATTTGTTTATAGATTCATCTCGGCCACTTGATTTTGCATGAATCCTGTGATTTGCTTCTGACTTGTTTAATTCGTATACTTCATTGCTTTATTGTCACAGGTTGATTCCTTGGACTTGTTCGACTTCCTACGTCATCACGTCTCTGACTTAATTTTGAACTTCATATGTGATTTGGTTGAACTTGCTAATGTTTTGATTTTACAACTGCAAACAGACTTTGTTCAACTTGATACTATGATAAAATTTGCTTCCGGCATTTAAACTTGACTTGTTCAAATTTGTGTTCCATTCTTTTTGTGCTTGTTGACTTCGGCATGATTATTCTAGCCCGTAGCATACTCGACTTGACATGAAACTTTGTAGACCAGTACATTTGCTGTTGCTTGATCTTTTGCTGTTGAGCTTTGTTCGAACTTATGCCCTGGTTCTGATTTTCTAGCATTTTTGGTTCGTGGTCATCCTGCTTTGTCTGGATTGTGTATATATGTGCTCACGTATGTATGTAATCAGTTATATGTTGCTTGTAGTTGTTTCTGGTTATTCTTTGACTTTTGGTCACTGCTGCATATATGTATTCCCAAGTGTTTTGCTATTTAATTTATTGATCTAGTCGTCTACACTTTGATATATAAGCTTGTCTTGGTTTGCTGAAACCACTGTGGCATTCGCACATGTATTCATCCACTTGTGTATACCTTTTGGTTCAAGCTGCACTATGACTCGAGTCTGTTGTGCTTCTGGACTTAATTCTTGCCTCTGGCTTCATGATGTATGTTGGCACCCTTGTATGTGGTCAGTGGTGGTTTCAATATGCAACTATATTGTGCTAGTATTTGCAGTTGTGTTTAGTTATTTTGATCTCACATCTAATGTCCCTGAGCTTGTTTGTAACTGCAGTTTCATTGTGGCATTTGTTTTGAGTCAGGTTTCATTGGTGGCTACAGTTTGACTGTGCAGACTGACCATATGCGTTTCACTTGAATTTGTGTTGTATTTGGTCTTTTTCTCGAGTCATGTGTCATGTGTATGTATTGAGTCATTGTTCTGACCAGTTCATTGATACTTGCTTATGGTCTATACTTCAGTTTGGTTGCCATGTATATGATGCATGTTTTGTTGACTTTGTTTGCTCATGGTCGATATATATATGCATACTTTGATCATAGCATTTTGAGTTGCACCTGCGTTGAATCCAGCTTAAAGCTCGGGTTTGACTGTGTGCTAATATTGTGACATTATTTTTGTTGAACTTGAGTTGAACTCAGCTTTTCATTTGGGTTTGACCTGTGCTCACCCCTTCCTGTAGTTTTATCAAGTGTATATATCGGTGTGCACCTTGTGGCATGTACAGTGATGCACTGTGCATGTGACAAGCTGTTCATGTATGATGAATTCAAAAGTAGATGATAACGAACAACCCAAATAACTATGACAAATAATATTTTCGAAATTACATTTTCTTTTACACTGCAAAAAATATTTTCTCTTCAATTTTACCTCGTTAGTATTTATTTTTGTAGATTGCTTAGATGCTGGATTCAAGTTGAAGATTAAATAAGAGTGAATGAGTAAATTGTAGTGAGGTGCATTTGTAAATGATAAATTGTGATGTAATCGAATTTGTATTGTAATCGAATTTGTATATACATAGTGAGAGCTAAAATTTGTACTATTCAAAATTGTAATAAAAATTTGTTTGAATAAAATATCTGGTTGAATTTAGATTGTGTTATTTATGTTATTCAGCAAATATTTGTTTAATCTGTAAAAAATAAAATAGTACATTAACAAATACATTTAAATGAATATATATATGTTTGTTATCATCAAACAAAAATCATATACTCACATATTCAACAGTGCAAGCTCGAAATGCGTGGAATTAATTACAGGAATTTAATATAATATAATTTGATTTGAAAGCTAACTTCTGTATATGATCGAATTGAGTCCCGATAATAATTCCATTGTGTTTAGAATAGGGCTATTTGGTATAAAATGCCAGTCGGCACGCATCGATTGGAGTTCGCGAAAATTCGACGTGAATAATGACGGATTTGTATTCCTATATATAAGACTATAGACCCACATTAATAACCCTAACCCTCAATCTAAACGCTAGCTGCCATATAAGCTTTCTCCCTCATCTAACAGCCCACAACCGTAAGCACCACCAGAGGCATTTCTAGTCTCCAATCCCAACTAGACACAGGACTGTAGCAATAAGATGAAGCGATCTGACGGTGGAGATCGATCTTGATAGAACATTGCAGCGGTATAACACGTGGGAAGGCGGCAACATTCGTGGCAAATTCAGGGAGCTAGAGGCCATTAAATATGGTGGCGTCAGTGCAAATTAAAGGGGCTTGGTTGGGGTAAGTCGCGGCAGCAATGCGGTGGGCTTCAATTTACGCTGGTGGCGGCACGGTGGAGTTGAAGTTGATGGCCAGTTTGTAAACAGAGACGACGAGATTAGCATGATTAGGGATGCCTAATGAACATAATTAAGGTTAATTAATTCTGTAACTGGTTAATTTATTAATTAAATTAAGAAACCTCGTACAATCAATATTTAACTCATTCTAGGTCAAAATTGAACATGATCAGTCGCATTAGATTCGTATCGATGGAATCTACGATGTGGATATGGATTGGATGGATTTGGAGCATGTAAGAATTTAAGTTAAAATTAAATGCCTGTTTAATTTTAATCCAAATTGGAATGCTTCAGTGATATCTGGAATCAAAGTGAGTTCATTCACCTCTCTGGCCTACCTATAATTTTATATAGGTGTAGATAATTTTATTGTTGATTACTTGTTGACTATTTGAATGATTTACTATTTTATTGTTGTTTTGGATATATTCCTTCCTCTAGAGCGGATGAGACCCTATTACATTCCCGTGTAAGAGCAGATGACCATTGTATATGATCCCACCTCGAAGTGGTTGATTTATATTATTTGATTGTATACTGTATGTGATGTAGGGGGTCATGTTAGAGTGATCCTACTGGATTCCTCAGATTGTTGAAAGCTAACTTTTATATACAATAGAATTAGGGTTTGAAATTAATTTCATTGAGTTTAAAAATATCTAAAACCTATGTTTCGATGTATAGGATGACCTATTTTCGTTACTAAAACAACACAGGCTTTCGGGTCTCTGTTATCGCTCTAGCCCAATCGATCTATCCCATCCATTCCTGTCCATCTTTCTCTATATATGTCGTTATAAATCCTAATGGCCTTCTATTCTACTTTTTGTACATATAATCTTAGTTCTCGTCTGCTCCTTCTCAATGGAGATTAGCCAAAACTCTAATTACAATTCCAAATCAAATCCAAAATTCAAATTGCTCAAAACCTATCAAATTATATATCATTGCGAAGCTCTCGAAAATGGAATCAACGTCCACAATTTGTTTTTCGATTGGAGGCTCTGTCTGTCCATAATTGGGCGAAAAATTATTAGCCATTCGTTATAGGGTTTCGATTCGATGGTGGATCGTAGACAATTCGACGATCGGGAAGTTGCAGCTTGTAGAGGAGACGAAGTAGAGTGCATCTATGGTGTCCATTCATGTCAAAGGTGCTTGTGATCTCAAAAATAGCAAAATAAGGCGGTGGCGGCATGGAGCTGTTGGGGGCGCCATAGGGCGCCACGTGTGGTGGAGATGTTCGGTTGGAGGTGGCGGTTCTGGCGGCGTGGTTGGATCTGGGTACAGCGGAGTATGGTAGCAGGGGTAGGTGGTCAGAGAGCGACGGCTGAAGGTGATACGTGATCACGTGCATTAGGATTCGAGATGGTAAGGATATTTACAATTATACCATTATATTATTTTAATTTAAAATTTAAAAATTCAAACCTTCTAACATCAATAACATTAGCATATGAACTCGTATTGACGTGCACTTTCTTCCATTGGACTATCGAAATTCCAGACAACGTGGATCTGGTTTGGTTGAATTTGGAGACTGTTGAAATTTTGGGCTTTTATTGGACTTTTAGTGGGCTATAAATCAAAGGTTTAACCCACTCACGCAATACTAAATTTTCTGATGTTAGTTAAGTTAAATTTACGAAATGATAAATTTTTATTGATTGCTGTGTCGTAGTTTAAAGTAACATTTAAATTAATCCGAATTTTATACCGAATTAATTTGACATTTAGATGAATATTGAATTTAATAATTAGTTAAACACCGACAATTGGTAATTAGTAACTGTTGTGATATATTGGTTGATTTGGATGTTAATTGTTATTGTATGCCTATTGATTGATAATGGATGTATGGTTGTTTATTTATTTGACATGTTCCTGTTATTATCTATTTATTTATTGACATCATTTATATTATTATTTGGACCATTGGAAATGAACTAAGAAATAGGTTGAAATGATATACACCTATGGCATTTAATTATGGGTTGAAATGATATATATCCATCCATCTAACTAAAATTGAAATAAATGATCACTTGACCATAGGATAGAAAAGTATATACGGACACCAAATTTGGTTAAATTAAATGGTTTTAAAATCTTGAATTTCCATTCATATGAATTTAGTTATTTTCTATATTGAGCTTCGAAATGTTGAAATTGAAACCATTAAATGAAATCGTTTAAAGATTTAGTTTGAAATCTTAAAGTCGAAACTAAGAAATGATTTGAATTTGTCAAAAGCGAATTATTTTGGAAGCTTTAAATTTTAATTTTAATTTTGGATTTACTTTAATTAAATGGTTTTAAATTGGTATTTCCAAGTTAAGATGTGAAATGGATTTAAACTAAATTGTTTAAAATTGAAAATGTGAATCGGAACTTTTAGCTTTTTAATAGAACTGTTTAAATTGAATTTGAAGTAATGTTTAAAATCATTAAATTGAGGTTGATTTAAATGGGATTTTGAATTTGAAGTTTTATTGAATTGGAAGTCGGAAAATGGAATTCGTTATGATTTGGAATTTTAACCTCGTTGTGAAAGAAAGAAAAGTTTTAATATAAACTATTTTAATATATAAACTACTTTAATAACCAAATTATTTTATATATAGACTATTGTAATTATCCAACTATTTTCAATATTAAACTATTTTATATTCATACTATTTCCAATCTTTAAAACTATTTTAATCATTCCCTACTAATTTTAATATTAAAACTATTTTAATTACCCAAACTATATTTGATATTGAAACTATTTTCATTATTCAAAACCATTTTCAATATTCAACTGTTTAAAAAGCGGGAATTATTTAGATTCAAATCATAGATTTAAATACAAATGTTTTGATATGATGGTATAAACTGTTATGAATTCAAATTGATTTTAAAGTGAATCTAATATTTTGATATGAAATATTACTTGTTCTTGAAATTTAAAAGAACCAACCGATGTGAAAATTGACGCTTGGTTATTAAAGAGACCGGGGCCGAATATTGGCATAGTGTCTGTCAATACCAGAACAACTTCAACAACCGTGTACACGATGGATGATCTAGAATGAAGTGATTGGATTGGCGAACATTAGCTGGATTTGAAGAAAGAGAACGATGATGGATGATCCAGACATTTGTGTTAATTTGAAATGACTAAACAAGAGCCTATATCTGGCCAAAGGGCTAGCTACCTTTAGGGGCGCCACCCATTCACCCCTTCATGTTACATTTATTTTTGACTTGATCGATGCACACTAATTTGATTTTGGAGGAGGGGGACTCGGTTGGCAGTCACTGCGATGATGTGTTACGATCAGCCAGAAAGGGTGTTGGGTGTATTTCCACATACCACCGAACCAACACTGCTTCCTATGCATGGCCAAACCAGCCTACACCGATCCATGCTACTACCGGTCCAACTCCATCTCCATGCTACTACCGATCCTACTCCACCGAACCATGCTACTACCGGTCCAAACCTCCATCCCATGCCTACCGAACCAACCTACTTCCTCATGCTACCGAATCACCAACTACCGAACCAACCTACTTCCTCATGCTACCGAACCACCAACTACCGAACCAACCTACTTCCTCATGCTACCGAACCAAATTTCAACCAACCGTCACCGGACCAAGTTCCGCCGGACCAAGGCCTTGCCGAACCAACTTTGCCAGGCCAGATTGCATCAGCCCAGGCCCACCAGCAGCTATATACATCCAAGACCCCTGCCCCCAGCCTCACTCTATAAATAGAGGAGCAGGGGTACGGCAATGGCAGACAAGTTTGAGAGCTCAAGCACGGATAGAACTTTCAAACAACTTTCAGTTACTTGTAATCAAAGCTTTGTACTTGTAATTTGAATAGAAGGGAGAATAACATATAAAGTGGACGTAGGCACGTTCTTGCCGAACCACTATAAACCTGTGTGTCTTTTACAATTTAGCCCCTGCTTTTTATATATTTGCATAAATCACCCAAATCACTAAGAACAACGTATAAACAACTACATCATCCGACTTGGAGGTGTTTGCCCATTTTTTGTGTAAACATTTTTGGTGCTTTCACTGAGAATTGAACTCAAGGAGCTCGGAGCTTCAGCTTCTCCCACTTAACCTTTTTCCTATCAGCATCGTTCATTGCTTGGAAGACATGCCTCCCGGACGGAAGAAAGATGCTAACAAAGGAAAGAACATCGCAACTGGCAGTATCCCAGACCCAGTGATCAGAGACCAAGGCAATCGTCCGGTTCCAACAGAAAATGTAAAGCAGACGAATCCGACAGCCCTTGCTACGGAACAACCAATTACAAGGGCGGATCTGGACAGGGTTGTAGCTGAAGTAACTAACCGCTTCGCATCTCAACAAGAAGACTTGGTGGATCAACTCATGTCACGCTTAAGGGATGTTGAAGAAACCAACCGCAACACTGAATCATGGGGTGAGTCCCGGTCTGGAGGATCTGGGAGACGACAGGTCTTTCTTCTTCGAAGAGGCTAACAACCGAAATAGCTATGGTAGGAGCCGAGCCCGGACTCGGCCTGAATTCTGACCCGAGGAAACATTTGGAACCGAACCAAATAGGGGAGGTACCAGGCAGGGGTCGGATGAAGCTGAGCCCGTCATGCTACCTAACCACGAAAACACCAATGGACGGGGCCGAGCTGGAGTCCCGCCTGAAGTTAGACCCGAGGAAGTGCTGAGAACAGAACCCAGCAGGGGAAAATCAAGGTAAGGGCCAACTGCGGCTGACCCCAGCGTGCCCCCAGAAGACCAGAGGCATCCATTGGAGAATGTTAGGAGTGATAGACGATACCATCCCTACAGGTCGTCTGGACGGAACCAATCCCGCAGGGAAGAACCAAACTCATTTTTATCCGCTCCAAGTTCTGATGAAAGGATGGTGCGATTGTTCAAACAGTGCGTCCAACGAGAACAAAGGGATCGAGGGATAGGCGCTAGGGTAACCAGCCCCTTCACCCGCAATATCGAAACTACCATTACCCCCCGGGAATGGAAAATGCCAACAATGGAACCTCACAATGGAACCTCTGACCCCGTTGTGCACTTGCAGAGATACACATAGCATATGCTCATGAGCGGAGCTACAGAGGGAGTGTTGTGTACATCCTTTCCACTATTCTTGGCAGATGTAGCTACCTCCTGGTTCTGCCATCTGCCCCAAGGATCCATCAGCTCATGGGAAATGTTGAAAGAAAAGTTTATCAGCCAGTTCCGCATTCATGTGGAACAACCCAAGGGCGCTTATTCCCTATCTAATATCAAACAGAAGCCCGGAGAGATAGTGCAACAAAACCTAACCTAATTCAACGCCGCAGCGGCCGCAGTCCAAGATGCCGACGAGAAACTTATCCTAATGGCCCTCTGCAGTGGTGTACACCCGGATACTAAATTTGCCAGGAGACTAACGAAAGAGAAGCCAGCTAGCTTACCCGATTTCTTCCACGAAGCCGGAAAATATATGAGACTTGAAGACGTTGCCATTGAAAGGCAGACAGGGAAACAAACCCAGGCAGCTCATGGCAACACATCCGCCGTAGCAAGGGACGTTCAAAGAAATGACTCTAGAGATAGTGCTGGGGGCAAGAAGGGAGAAAAGCGCTTATATAGACCAGGACCGAGATTTGACTCTTACACTTCTCTAAATGAAACAATCGAAAACATCTTCTTGGCCACCCAAGACGAAGTTAGATACAAGCGCCCCCCGCACAAGAAGGAATCAGATAATGCAATTAAGTTTGGAAAGTTCTGCCGCTTCCACGAATCTCATGGGCATGACACCAATGAATGCCATCATCTCCGGGACTTGATTGAAGAACACATCAGAAGGAAGAAACTGGAGCGCTATGTGAAAGGTCAGAACAGGACTTCAACTCCTGCCAGTGAGAACCCAGGGCTACCCCTCCCGGAAGTTGGCGGAGGAAATCGCAACACCAGCGGCTCCAGTCAAGAGAAGATAGTGGTCCTCGCCATATTAGGAGGACCGCACATTGCCGACGGAAGTTGGGCAGAGATGGAGAGATACGGTAAGTCACTTAAAAACAATGAAGGCTACGTTAATTCTGTTACAGAAGAGCGCCATCCGAAATGGAAAGAGAATGATGATATCACATTCAGTAGGCGTGATCTAGAGGGAAGGCAGTACCCTCACATGGATCCTATGGTCATCTCTGCTTGGTTCGGTCCAGCCAAGGTTTTTCGAATCCTAGTAGACACTGGAAGCTCAGTAAATATCTTATTCAAGCACGCTTTCGACAAAATGAAGCTGTCAATGAAGGATGTGTCTCCCTGCAGCAAACCGCTACATGGTTTCACCGAGGATGCGAAAATGCCCCTCGGGCAACTAGACCTCTTTGTCGAAATAGGAAGTCATCCCCGCTCCATTGTGCGAAAACAAACATTTATGCTGATAGAGAACCACTCAGCCTACAACTCCTTTTTGGGAAGACCAGCATTGTCCGACTTTCAAATTGTCCTAGCCCCGTGGTGCCTGAAGATGAAATTTCCAATGGATAACGGAATAGGAGAAATAGAGGGAGATCAAGACGCCGCTTGAGATTGCTATGTAACCGAACTTCGCAATAACCGCAGGAAGGACAAAGGGAAGGAGGCAGAGACTTCTCTCTGCAAGAAAAACTTGAAAGCATAGCAATTAAAGAAAGCTCCTCCTCTTCGATACACCAGCGATCCTTTCAACGAATTAGACCCAGGGACAAGGAGGAGGAGGCCACCACCGAGCCTGCAGAGGCTTTGGAATTTGTATCTGTAAACAAACACGACCCAAGTAGACTGCTAAGAGTCGGGTCTCAGTTAAGAGCGGAATTGAAGGATCAACTTGTCGATTTCCTTCGCCACAACATGGATGTATTTGCATGGACGCACGCCAACATAACAGGAATCTCCCCAGACGTAGCATGCCACGTACTGAACATCGATCCCACCAAGGTGCCAGTGAAGCAGAAAAAGAGGAGCATGGGGGCAGAATGATCAACAACCCTCGAGGAAGAAGTAAAGAACTTACTTTCCAATGACTTCATACGAGAAGCCATCTACCCAGAATGGATCACCAACCCGGTACTGGTAAAGAAGGCTAACGGGAAGCGGCGAACATGCATCGACTTCTCCAACTTAAATGACGCTTGCCCGAAGGACTGCTTCCCACTCCCCCGAATCGATCAGCTCGTGGACAGCACAGCCGGACACGAACTCTTATCCTTTATGGACGCATACTCAGGATATAACCAGATCCCTATGCACACACCCGATCAAGATCACACTAGTTTCATCACTGACCGGGGATTGTACTGCTACGAAGTAATGCCTTTTGGACTTAAAAACGTCGGAGCTACTTATCAGCGCCTCGTCAACAAGATGTTTGCGGAATTAATAGGACGAACTATGGAAGTTTATGTGGATGACATGCTGGTAAAATCCAGGAAAGCCAACGATCATATAAACCACCTGGACGAGATGTTTCAAGTACTTCGCCAATATGGAATGAAGCTGAATCCTCTAAAGTGCTCCTTTGAAGTATCGTCGGGAAAGTTCTTGGGATTCATCGTCCATGCCAGGGGGATTGAAGCAAACCCCGAACAAGTCCGGGCTTTGCAAGATATCAAGATACCATCCACGCGAAGAGAGATGCAAAGCCTAAACAGGAAGGTGGCTGCCCTAAGCAGGTTCATCTCTAAAGCGACCGACAAATGCATCCCTTTCTTTGAAGCTCTGAAGAAAGACAAAGGAAAGTTCGAATGGACTGACGAATGCTCGACGGCCTTCCTTAACTTAATCGAACACCTCCAGAAACCACCAGTACTCTCAACTCCAAATGAAGGCGAGGAACTATACCTATACCTTGCTGTATTATCCCATGCTTTAAGCACCGCTTTGGTGAGAGAAGACAACCACGCACAGCGACCCGTATACTATGTAAGCAAGAGATTTACAGGGGCAGAAGCCAGATACCCTAAACTTGAGAAGCTAGCATACTGTTTGCTAATCACGTCATGGAAGCTACGACACTATTTCCAATCTCATTCCATCAGAGTTTTAACCGATCAACCGCTAAGGCAAGTACACCATCGCCCCGAGCCTTCTGGGCGACTACTTAAGTGGCACATTGAACTGAGTCAATATGATATCACCTACCATCCTCACACCGCCATCAAAGAACAAGCCATGGCCGACTTCATTGCCGAATTCACTACCAACGAAGGTAAGGATCAATCTGAAATAGCAAAAGATATCAAGTGGAATCTCTTTGTAGATGGAGCATCGAACAAACAGGGCTCGGGGGCAGGTATTGAGATAATCACCACCAGGGGAAGGAAGCTGCACTATGCCCTAAGGTTGGAATTCGCTGCCACCAACAACGATACAGAATATGAAGCAGTAATAGCAGGACTGGAACTTGCCTTAGAAATTGGAGTCAGTTCTTTATGTCTCCATAGCGATTCTCAACTTATTGTAAATCAAATACTAGGAGAATTCCAGACTCGAGGAGAATGACTTACAGCATATCTAAAGAAGACCAAGCTGCTTCTCAATCAATTGGATCACTATTTAATTAAACACGTTCCTCGAGAGGAGAACCGAGAAGCTGACGAACTGGAAAAGCAAGCTAGCATGAAGAAGAATACCATTTCTGGAACAGTAGCCATCTCAAAACAACTAGCCCCAAGTTTCGAGCAAGAGGATCTGATAGCTGCAATCGAAGAAGAAACTTGGATGACTCCTATCCAGAAATACTTGCAAGATGGCACACTACATAACGAGCGTAGCGAAGTCAAGAAAATCTTGAGGAGTGCTTCCCGCTACACGATACAAGAAGGCATCCTCTATCGGCGCGACTTCTCTAACCCTTTATTAAGATGTGTCGTCGGAAGGGAAGCCAAGGAAATCTTATCCAACATCCATCAAGGAAGTTGCGGAGACCACACTGGAGGGCAGACTCTGGCAAAGAAGATACTCCGATATGATATTTCTGGCCCACCTTAAACAAAGACGCCTTGGACTTCGTCAAAAAATACGATAGATGCAAGAAATTTTCTAAAATCCCTCGACTACCAACCAATGAGATTACTCAGATGACCAGTCCTTGGCCCTTTGCGGTATGGGGAATTGACCTGATTGGCGAACTGCCGATGGGCCGAGGCGGAGCCAAATATGCTATAGTGGCAGTCGACTATTTCACCAAATGGGTGGAAGCGGAACCTTTAAATAAAATATCTTCGGTAAAACTTATTAACTTCTTGATCAAAAATGTTTTATGCAGGTACGGGGTTCCACTCAAAATAATATCAGACAATGGACTTCAATTTGACAGCGAGGAATTCACCGACTGGTGCCGAGAGCACAGAATTCAAAAAAGCTTCTCATCTGTAGCTTATCCCCAGGCAAACGGACAAGTCGAAGTGTCAACAAAATTCTCAAAACTCTAATCAAGAAGAAGCTTGAAAAGTCAAAAGGCGATTGGGTGGATGAACTTCCTACAGCACTTTGGGCCTACCGCACATCTTACAGGACATACTCCGTTCTCTTTGGCATACGGATCGGAGGCCATGCTCCCTGTTGAAACTGTAGTGCCCTCCCCCCATAGGATCCACTACAACCCAGAAGAGAATGAAGAACTCCTACACATGTCTTTGGACCTAATTGAAGAAAGAAGAAATGATGCAGCACTTAAGGTGGCAGCTCACAAGCAAAAAGTGGCAGCATGATACAACTCCAAAGTCAAGCACCGCGACTTAGGAGAAGGAGATCTTGTTCTCAAACGGATCTTCCCGCGCCCCGGAGCGCTAGATCCTATCTGGGATGGACCCTATGTAATTCATAAAGATCTCCACAACGGAGCGTATATTTTGTCAACAGTGGACGGAGAGATGTTCCAGAGGGCATGGAACATCCAACACCTTCGTCGATACTTTTCTTAACTTGTACTTCCCATATGAAGTGAATTAATAAAGAAAATCAGTGGACGTAGGCATTTTCGTGCCGAACCACTCTAAAAATCTTGTCTCTTTTTTAACTTGTTCCTTTATATCTTGGTTGCTTGTTAAGCTCTATCCTTTTCTGTTGAACAAAATCCTGTATAACGGCATTTCCATTCTGGACACTTCACAACACAACCTCACCTGGACAAGACCTAACAGGTACTATACGAATCTATGCCCTCGTCAATGAGACACTTTTGCGCCAGCATCCCTCTGCTGCGGGTTAACTCATTGCTCGCGACGGTCCTCAACGCCAACTGTAATGAGCCGATCATAAGCCACCGAGAAGGCCGACTATAGCCGAGGTAGCTCATTACGGCGCTCGGCTCGCCGGCGACTGTGAACCGATTATAAGCCCCAACATAAGGTGTGGCCAGCCAGGGGCAGTTCATAGTTGACGATCGGCACCCACGCTAGCCGGCCCCGGTAAATCGAATAATACCCACGATTACGGGCCATAATGGCCCGGGTAGTTACTGTGTGCGATCTCGGCTCCGATGTGTCTTAGGTACGGTTGTGGTAAAAAAGAAAACTCCCCGCGGAGGCGTAAGATGGGTGACGAATGTCTCCAAGACCCACAGCTCGGGAAAGTGACTACAAAACCCGTTTGCCACGAACTTAAGCACATCGAAGGCCTTCCGTGATTGGAAGTTTTACTATTTCTTATATTTCCATTTTATTTATAAAAACTTTCCTCCTATCCTCTATAACGATCACTAAAGTACAGGACACAAAATGGGAGACACTCGCTAGTTGAAATGAGAACTCACAACTGGATAACAGGTCACTCAGCTGCATTCCATCCTCAGTCACACAAGACATTCAAAGCTACCGTCTACAACTAAAACATGAAGGGCGGTACTTTCTTTTCTTGTACATAAACATGTAGCCATAGTTTATTCACCCGTCACACTAACATTGCAAGACATGAAATTATACTTTAAGCAAGAACGTAGCATCAAACATGATTGAAACACATGCATATACACAGCTATATTTCTTTTGCAACACATCAAAATAATGACAGCATCCAAATATGACAGAATCGGCTTATGATATAAAATTATATAAGAATAAGATCATTCGCTACAATGACATAATTACATAATTACAGCCTGAAAGTACATTAATGCTTTGGACTAGTATATTTAGGAATGCCAAGCAAACCAAGAAAGTAATCAGCTGCAGCAGGGCTCCGCCTCTATCCTGCTAGCCCTTCGGGATCTACTTGACCGCTGGATCAGAACTCCCAGCATGCTGGCCATAGGTCCCACCTGTCCGATTCAGGAGAAGAATCCATCAGATAAATGATACACAATCGAGTTAAGAAAATATTGAGAGGGAAAACTTACCAGCATCTACTCCCGGATCATCTTCCCCCAACTACACACCCACTTCCTCGGCGGTAAGCAGCCGCATGCCCTCCTTCACTGCCACTTTCTCCTCCTCAGTAAACTGGGCCGTGACCATATCCATCCTGAAAACTACACCACCCTCCTTATCCGCATCAGCCTTGGCCTCCTCCAAAGCCCGAAGATATATCCTAGCCTGGACCCAGGGATAATCGTCCATCCAGGACAGGTTGCCCTGCTTCCAAGTACGGAAGTACATGTCCTGCAGCATATCATCCATCATCCCCTTGTTCTCCTAAAACTCCCTCATCCGGGCCTCGGAAGCCGAAAACCTTACGGCGGTAGCATCTCTCTCCAATCGATATCTCGAGCAGTCAGCCTGGCGGGATTTCTACATCGCCTCCATCTCCTCCTTCAGCTTGACTTGAGCAAGCTCTGCGGCCTCAAGCCTCCCAGATAACTCCTCTATCTGCTCAAGATCCGTTCTTCGAACCTCATCCACCGTGGAAATGGCCATATCGTTTCGTTCCTTGTAGGTGGCCTCCATCTTTCGCAGCTCGGCTCTGCTAGCCTCCTCCATAGTTTTCTTTAGCCGTCTGGAGGCCGCCTCATGCTAGGAGATTTGAATGGCCTGATCGGCAAGCTGTTTGGCCTAATCGGAAACCATTAGCCGCAGCCGAATGTTAGCACTTTCGATTTCCTCTCCGGCCTTGACTAGTCGGGCGTGATGCTCCATCAACTTCTTGGTCTCTTCAGCCACCCGATCGATGTTTGCCTTGGCCTCGTCCCCCATAGTCACAATCCGAGTGGTCAACAAGTCGAGATCCAAAGAATTAGCCTCGTCAAGCACCCTTACCATAGGATTGCGGGGCAGGAAGTGCTCACTGGTAACCTCATCGAAAGAAATATCATGAGAACTCGGGTCCAGATCTGGATGACCCGCAAATGGGTTACGAGCCAAGCCGGGACGATCAATATGAGTAACGGAAGAATCCTCTGATGGATGCGGAGAGGGTATGGACTCAGTATCTTCCTCCGTGATGTCATGAATAGGCTGGGTTGGGGGCTGAGGTCCAAGTGAAGGTTCGAACATGAAACGCCTCCTCTTCCACTTTTGGATATCCTCTTCAATAACTCTGAGAAGAGGACGATAGCCGACTACGCCCCCGGAACGGTCAGTCGAAGGCTTCGGTTTAGCAGAAGCTTTGAAGAGTTTGAATTGCTCGAGGCGGTGCCGAATGTCTGATGTCTTGGCCGCCTTACTCGTTCCTGAAATAAAAACCAAGTGTTACAAGCATGCATGAGGCTATAATTCAAGAAACATATGAAGTTAAAAAAGGAGTTAAGAATTCACCTTGAACCGCCGGAGTTGCCTTAGCTGAAATACTCCTAGAAGATAGAATGGCACCAGTCCTGGCCTTATCAGACTTCTTCGATTTCTCCACCAAGGCCGGCCCTTCCTCCAACCCCTCAAAGGCTTGGCGGAAAGCATCATCCGTCCACTCTTGAATTTCACCCGCTTGCCCAGAAGTCAAGGCACCAACGCCACTTCCACGCTGCCCTTCGCCACCGTTACCACCATCACCTTCTCCATCACCTCCGCTCTCCTCCTCGCCTCTTTCCTCCTCTCCACTTTCCTCCTCCGGAACATCTGGGCATGTGTTGGAAGAGGGTCCATCAGATTTCTTAAGCTTCTTCCCCCCGACGACTGAAGGAATCGAGAAGGGCCTCCTCTTGCTACTCTTTTTCGTAGCCCCTCCTTTGGCTCTGGCAGCTCTTTCCTCCGCCGTATCCCTCTGCTTGACCACAGACTAATGTGGTAGGATTAAGTTGTGTTCCAGGAGGGTGGCATTCCTGATTAGGTAAGAAGCTGACCTATCCCTTCCCAAAATGGCTTCTATCTCCGTGGCCATCTGAACCAAGTGATCATTCTCCACGACCGCAAAGCCACCTGTCGCTAGCAAATAATAAAGCACATGCGAAGAAGCATTGCAGTAAAAATAGAAATTACTAGTAAACTTCAACTTACAGCCAGAGGTGAAGCGGTGGATGGAAACAGAGTCATCCTGGATGAAGAAACATTTCTTCTTAAACATGGTGAACTTTGAATACAAGTCCAGGACCGGCTTGAAGGACACGGCCGATTCCAAGATGATGTATAGAGACCCCTTCTTGTAACCTCTTAAGTTATATAAGTTTCGAATCTCCCGGTTGGAAGGGGGCGCCCGTACTTTCTCTGGAAAATCACGAATAGGCACACCAAGATAGCGTAGGAGTTGGGCTGGAGCTGGAAAGGAGCCACCTTCAAATAGGTGACGAAGCTAACTATCCAAGCATTGATTGGAGGAATGGCCCCACACATGCAGTGGTACCTATTATAGGCAAAGTATCCTTCAGGGGGATTATATGGCATGACCCCCTTCCCTGGCAACAACATGCGTGCTCTATCAATCCCAAAGGAGCGGGAGATAACATCCAGCTGCACTTCTTTGAGAGAGCTAGGAAAGCAGTCAGGCGGAGAATTCAGAAGCTCTCGAGGACCATACCCATCTACTAGCGATCTCGGGATGGGTTCATGACGTTCCGGCCCTGGCTGAGCTGGGGGCACTACGGTGGACTTTCTTCTGTCCGAAGATTTCTTCTTATCCGATTGAGTTTCCACTTTGTGAGACATTATCTGCAACACAAGGAAGCACGTTGCTAGAAGTAGAGATATAAAAAGCAAGTGTGCATGAAATATAAAATTTCATTTATAAGTCAAAACGAAAAAGGCATGAGGCCCATTCGGCGACCAAACTCCCCAAGGTGATTAGGCAAGTTCATTCGGTACTTTAAGACCCCAATTTCGTTCGGTAAATCAAAGTCTTTAAGTTCATTCGGTAGTTCAACCTTAAAAACTCGTTCGGCAGAAGAAGGCTTACCTGGTCCGGCACTACAGTTGATTCGACACTACAGGTGATTCAACACTACGGTCGATTCGGCACTACAGTTGATTCGGCACTAAAGGTGATTCGGCACTGCAGTTGATTCGACACTACAGTTGATTCAGCACTACAATTGATTTAGCAGGTAAGGGATAACGGAGACACAGTACTTATAAGCAAACGTGGATGACCAGACCAAATGGTTTGGCGCATAGGTCCGAATAAGGATATCCGAGCTAAAACAAAGCGCGGCATTATGCTAGCATATGCCCCACTTTGCGGGGGGCAAATGTTGGGCGTATTTCCACATACCACCGAACCAACCCCGCTTCCTATGCATGGACGAACCAGCCTCCATCGATCCATGCTACTACCGGTCCAACTCCATCTCCATGCTACTACCTATCCAGCTCCACCGAACCATGCTACCACCGGTCCAAACCTCCGTCCCCTGCCTACCGAACCAACCTACTTCCTCATGCTATCGAACCACCAACTACCGAACCAACCTACTTCCTCATGCTACCGAACCACCAACTACCGAACCAACCTACTTCCTCATGCTACCGAACCAAATTTCAACCAACCGTCACCGGACCAAGTTCCGCCGAACCAAGGCCTTGCCGAACCAACTTTGCTAGGCCAGATTGCATCAGCCCAGGCCCACCAGTAGCTATATACATCCAAGACCCCTGCCCCCAGCCTCACTCTATAAATAGAGGGGCAGGGGTACGGCAATGGCGGACAAGTTTGAGAGCTCAAGCACGGATAGAACTTTCAAACAACTTTCAGTTACTTGTAATCAAAGCTTTGTACTTGTAATTTGAATAGAAGAGGAGAATAACATATAAAGTGGACGTAGGCACGTTCTGGCCGAACCACTATAAACCTGTGTGTCTTTTACAATTTAGCCCCTGCTTTTTATATATTTGCATAAATCACCCAAATCACTAAGAACAACGTATAAACAACTACATCATACGACTTGGAGGTGTTTGCCCATTTTTTGTGCAAACAAAGGGTAAACTGGTAGAATCCTACATTGGGAATTGCCTCACGTGCCTTGTCATACTTTTATCCTTATACACGCCCACTACGATGTTGTTTTAGTATGGCACTTATAGAGGACTTACTGGCTACCGATGTTACTAGTTTGTTACAAGACCTGCATAGACTACCTGCTTAAAAATGTATTAAGGGGGATCATTGTAAAGCCTTAATGCTATTTTAATACTTTACTTTACTAATAGTCACTACATATATAACATATCTTACTATATACAGATAGTTTGATGGATCCTTAAGGGATGGAAAATCCTGTAACATCTCTTAAGTTATTGCACTTACGATGTACACTTGATAGGAGATGGAAAGTCCCATAAACATCTCTGAAGCTATTACATTCGTATTTACTTGTGTTCATTTAACTTACATAAGAACTTTTAGTTCTGACTTGTGATGACCCGGAATTTTCAAGCATTTAAAATCGGAATATTTAATTGATTTTAAATATTCAATAGAACAATTTTAACTTGAATTACGAATATCACAATTTATTTGATAATTAAATTATTGAATTAAGCAATTGAAGTTGGGTGAAATGTTGAATCTGGAGTTTTAAGCCGGTTAAAAATAATTTGAAGGCTTATAAAATTTATATTGATAACTCTGAAGATAATAGAAGTGGTAAAATTGAAATTAACAATGGTTTGTTCAATTTTAAAATTTTATAGTTAAATTGAGTTTAAAAAATAGCCTTCCGAGGCACAGTCTCGGAATTCGACGAAACCATTTCCATTAGGTCCGTAATATTGAATTATTATCGGGTTTCAAATTTCGTGTGATTGAAGTTGTTGTGTGAGCATACGATATATAAAAGCATTTATATTGATATTAATACGAATTGAATTTAAATAATATATATATATATAATAATAATCATCTTCGACCATAATTCTTTCCCATCAGCCCGTTCCCTTTCTACGTCAAAACTTTTTGCCTTCACTGTAGGCTTCCTTTGTACGCTTCCTCCATTTCAATCACTTCCTGCCTTTTTTTTCATCAACACAACCGAGCATTTTAACTTTCTCAAAAAAAGGAAACGAAAATGGCAGACACGATCGCGACCCCCTTTCTATTCGAAACCCCTTTCTTCTTATTCGAAATTGAATCATTTTTTTCTCTTCAATATCACGGCTTCAGAAATTCACGAAATCGAATGTTTTCCTCCTCCTGCCCAATCGACGATCGGCGACTCAAAGCCCTTCAAATCGAAGTCGATCGCACTCGAGATCTGGGCATGCGGGAAGGTTAGGGTTTTATGGCATCGTGATTTAGGGTTGTCGCGATGGGTTGCGCGAGTGGATTCGAGAGGGAAGAGACTCGAGCGAGGTTCGTCGTGTTCGCTATGTGGTCGCGAGTGGTTATCGGTGACAAGGCAGTGGGGGTTATCGGAGGCGTCGCGTGATTTCTTGGCGCAGCCTTTAGGCACGATGTGGTGGTGGTTCGAACCCAGGGTGGTTTTGCGATGAGGTATTGTTGTTTTATTTTCTTTATTTCCCCGACGACTATATATACATATATGCTTGTAAACAGAGGAGAAAAATAATTTAGATTTGTATATGTACGAAATCGATAGCTATTTTAAATTTAGAAATAAATAGATAAACATAAATATGTGTATAGAAGATTTTGGAAAAATTATAGGAATTTTAAAATATTATTTAGGGTAATTAATGTATTTAATAAACTTATTTAATTTATCTTAGTTACTGGAAATAATTTATTATAGGAATTAGTTTAAGTACAAATTATTAAATTGAATTTAAATATTTAAAGGGAAATTAATAGTTCAATTTATTTTAAATATTAATAAATTGTATAATGTTTACAAGGTCAAAAATAATGACGAGCAAGCTGGATTGGAATGGATTCTAATAAAATAAAAGGTGAGTTAATCTCACTCAGCTAAATTTAAATTCAAATGATTAAATTTAAATAATCGTTTGAATGGTTGAATTGATTGATGTGCTATAGTATGGTATATTTTGGAATTGGCATATTATATTGTGCTAACATCTGTGGATGCAGGGAAAACAGGTTGAAGGGATCCAACTGGACCGTTCAACATTTATTTAAATTTTTTAATACACTTTGTTATGATTATTTGGTATTCTATGATGAATTATATTGGAATATTAAATGCTATTGTTCGATTGGATATAAAATTGGGTATAATGAATTACCAAAAATATATAAATTGGATTTTGGAAAGAAAATAAAACAAGTGAATTTGTAAGTAAAATAATTATAGAAAATTTGAATAAATTTGAGAATGAATTGGAAAAGAAATAAAGTGACTCTAAAATTCTAATAAATAAATCTTGAGTATAGAAAGGAAATTTTGAATAAACAGAGAGTTAATAAATTTTATACTTTAGTGTTATTATTTAAAAGAACATAGTATTTATTTTAAATTTAAGATTTGAATTTTGAAAAGAAATAAGAAGAAATTGGGGATAACCTGAATTTGTATATTTCACCTAAAAGGTTTAAAATAAAATGGAAAATAATAATAATAATAAAGTCCATAATTAACGAATTATGAAATGAATTGAGTAAGTAAAGAAATTTATTTCAAATGGAATAAATTGGGAATCAATTTATAAAACTGATTTAAGTGATTGAGATTGAAAATTCTCCCTGAATAACCAAGTACGTATTCAAAGTAAATTTTAAATATAAGTTAAAAGTTTTAAAATTGTTTTAAAAAAGCGAGTTTAGGAAAATTTATTATTTCTAAATTTCTAAATTCTAAAGTAAATATTTTTCAAATCTATTATAGTAGTAATTGCTTAAAAAATGACTTAGTATTTTGTTTTAAAAGTGAAAATCTAGTTTTATACTTTATTAAGTAACCTTGTTTCCAAATGTTCCTATAGTATGTATTTTTAACAAATTATTGAAGTAGTTTTTAACTTAAATGGTTTTAAGGTATATTTCAAAGTAAAATGTTTTAAATTATTTTAAATATCTAGTTTTGTGCTTGGTGATTTCAGTGGAGATAGAAAATATTTGGAAAAGTTTATTCTAGAAAAGAAAGAATGGTTTGAAATAGTTTTCAAAGGGTTGAAAATAGAAATATATCTTATGAAGATATTTTGAGGTTAATAAATAATTTGGGAAATTATTTATTGTTGGATGGATGTTTGTGAATATCAATTGATAGTTAAATCCCCGACAATATTGGACAAATGCGTTGATCGTTTCGAAGAGACCGGGATTGAGATTTATTTCTCGAAAACCACTTCGATCTGGTTTGTACGTTTTCGTGGAAAATGAGTTTGGATGCGAAGATGGAACAGTAAAGCGCAATGGCTAGTCGCTACTAATCCTGAGGATATTTTCAAAATGGATGTTGTAGAAATAGTGCCTTCGGTTCCGTTAGAACCCGGGACGGACTTGTATGGATGAATGCTTTCGGAACATCGTCAGGTAGATGATGGGCATTCTAAGGGATATGTTTTAAAAAGGTAACGCTTAGCCTCAAGCCTCATCAACCGAGAATGATTGAAAATCAGGGGTTATGCAGCAAGGCTAGGTGGGTAGCACCCAAGCAGGGTGAGGTCATCCCTGTCTAGATGTCCCTTTTATTTCAGCTTAGTGGGCGGTTGCTGATCCCAACCGCGGGATGATCTCACTCGGGATTATCCAGTAAGGGGTAGTCCCGGTCTTGTGTTGCAAGGGAGCGGGCGTACTCCTCGGTACTGTGATCTAGGCCACGTACTGTGACAGGTGGTACCCAGTGCCTATTCATTAGTTGGAAATCCATTCTCCTTATGAGCCTTGTATGGGTTTTGTTTATATTACCCACTCTGTGGCTAGTAGCTGAAATTTAATAGATGTAACAATTTCGGCTATTTTATAAGTATTTGTATATAGACCCTATTATAATATCAGAGGATTTCTATAAAAATTGTTTTAGCTATCGTAAGGTAAAAACCCGACATGTTTATTTGTGGCGTGGTCTTACGAGATGCTTTTGTTTTGAAAGGATTTTTGAAACTTTAATAAACAATTGAGTGTGATTTTCTCACGCTGGTATTCCAGACTGACTCGGGTGTTATTTAACTGTAATGCTTGGGTCAGACCGAGTATTATAGGACACATGATATGATGCCGCGAAGCTCAGAAGACGAGGTGGATGACAATACGTACTTTCATACTTGTTTATATATATATTCCGCTGTGTTGAGTTGCTGTGTATCCATTTGTATGTTATTGATGTTTCACAATGATTGATGTACTCTGATGATGTAATATATATAAACATATATATTTGATTTTGAGTAAAGATCATTTATTATCTATTATGTTTTATTCCACTGCGATGGTTAGATTATGTTGTTGTTTTCTATTTTCTTCTTCTACCTCTTCTTCTTTAACCCAAATGGTTCATATTTCTGTACAACTTGAGTTGATTTAGGTAGATTAGTGTTGACTCAAGGGGTGCGGGTTTGCGGGTCGTTACACTTGGTATCAGAGCTTAGGTTGGTGATAGCCTTGGCTCGGGTGGGAATTACTCATTGAATTTAGAGTCCATAGTACTCAAGAATGAGTTTGAGCGTATTAATGGATACGACTGTGTATTTGTTAGTGAATATAAATTATTTTAATACTGTGTTGATTGGTTTATTGAGTGGCATATGAACTTTCGCCGGCACAGTCTGGACAACTGTATCGAAGGGGTTTCTAAATACTTGAATAGAACAATTGACACGATATTGTTTTAAATATGGATGAATGAAATAATTTTACCCCAAAATATATTTTGGTACAAGGAAAAGTTTTCCTTAAACTATTTAGCTAATATATGGTTGCTTGGATGTTAGAAATAATGATATTTAAATTATTATCCTTATTGTATAGAAAATTTAACTAGAAATTGAAATATAACCAAAGTTGAAGGGAATAAATTCATTATAAAATGAAATTTATAAATATGAATTATAAATGTAATTTATAAATTGAAATATAATCAAATGGAGATTTGTATAAGCATAAACTATACAAATGAATTATAGTTAAAATTGATTTAAGTAGGATTTGGAAATTTAAAGCCCCGGAAATTTTGGAAGTATTTTGAAGATAAATAATAGCATTATTGTTTTAAAAAGTATTTCTAAAAGGGAAACTATTTCAAATAAAATTTTGGGGAAGAATATAGCATTAAATTCACTTCATTCGCTGGAAAATAACTTCGGCGATCACTGCAGCATCATCGATGTTCATTTTCGAGTTTCTAAGTGACGGATTGCTGCCAAAAAATTGTTTTGTTCAGAAAAGCTAGTTGTTTTGAAAATTTCAAAGGAAATTTGTTGGGAATAAGCCAAGATTGGTTTAAATTTTTGAGAAATATGATTTGAGATGTTGGAGATTTCAAAATGATTTGAAACCAAAAGCCGGGTGTTTAAAAAACTTGATGAGATATGTTGTAAGCTTATAAATTGAGATGATTTTTAAATCAGAAAGGAAATATAAGATTTGAATGGTGGAAATTTAAATTTAAAGTGAAAAGTTAAAAATGGAATTAACTTGGATTGGGGAATAAAAATTTAACTGGATTGAAAGTAATTAAATAGGCTGAAAATAATATCCAGTTGTATTCGAATCAATTTGAAATCGAATTGAGTTAAATTAATCTGAGTTAAAATAAAATTGAATTGGAATAAAAATTCAATCGAGTTATTGGATGGAATGAATTGGAATAACTTATAAAAGAATTAAAAATCCATGGAAATAAAAATATATGCTTGGTTATAAATAAGCATAAGGCTTGAGCTAAAAATAAAGGAAGAATATATTCAAGCCTATAATGAATGGAATTGTGTAAATAATAAGTTGTGACTTATAAAAGTTGGAAAGTGGAATAGAAAACCAAAAATAAATATATTTTTGATGAATTGAAAAATAAAATGAAAATCAAAACTTGAGTTATAAAATAAATTGAACTTAAGAAAATTAAATGAAGAGATTTTGAAAAAATAAATCAAGTATTGGATTATTAATAGAGTGAGAACTAATTAGATGCTGAATTAGTTAATGAAATATGTAAAGGGAACCCAATGCAGTTAAATAAAAGCTAAATTATGAGATAATAATGAAGTTTGAAGATAAAACTCAAGTTATAAATTAAATTCGACCTGAATTGTTAGTAAAGTAAATGTAATTGAACTGTGAGTTCATAAATTGGATGGTAAATTAAAAAGAGAATGGTAGAATCAGAATTTGAGTTATTAATTAAAATTCGACTTGAAGTGTTAACAAATTAAATAAATTGAAAATGTTGCCAAATAAAAAGAAATTGGATAAAGGTGGTAATGGTTTGTATTGCAAATAAAACCCAAATAAGTAGAAATAAATTGGAAATGGCCCTGTAATCAATTAAATGAGCTGAATCTGAAAGGTTAAATTTTATAATAACCAATCAAAAGAAATTGTAGATTTAAAATGAGATTTAATTGAGATAGAATTAAGTTGAATATAAGAGAAAAATTTACTTGTAAAATGAAAATGAGCTTAAGTATAAAATTTGAATAAATTGAAGTAAATTAACTTAAGCTGAATAGATGGAGGAGAGTTGAATTGAATTCAACTTAAAACTAAGTTTAATGATATTGGATTGAATTTAAATCAAGTGAAAATAAATTTGAATTGAAATAGAATTTGGTAGGTTATAAATAATATTTAAGGAAATGAAAATTCATAATGGATTGAGTAGATAAACTAATTATATTGAATAAATAAATGGATGGAATAAATAAGAATCAAATGAAGTGTGGTTTAAATAAGTTGAGAAATAGTTATTGAATGAAATAACATGGATTGTTTTCGATCTAAATAAAATAGTTTGGAATAAACAAATATGGAATGAAATGTAAATGAATGGATTGTGAATAAAATTGGAAAGGGATCGAGTTTGCTATATTTTCGCGTTTGGTGGAGAACGGGAGACTCTTACCCCTACATGTCCCCAGGGGGTTGGTTGCGAGTCGAGAGGCTGGCCGTAAAAGCAAACCCAAGGTACCAGTGTAAGCCACGATGGGGCTGCTATGGTTGAAAATCCTACCATTTGTGGCCGCTGTCGATGGTTGAAAAGCCTAGACCGTTACATGACTCGAGTGTATTGTCTTTTCATTACGCTCGGGTCAGCCTGAGCATTTCAGTGTTTGAAGATGATATTCCTTGAAGATGAAGTTTGCAAGACCGTATTTACTATTATTATTCCACCGCATTATTTTGGTACATTTGTTGATTTTACTCTGTTTTTTTATAAAAATGGAAATCAAATGTGTATTGTAAAACAACTTCATGAACTGTTTATTTGATTATTATATTTTGTCATTCCACTACGAGATTTTATGTTTTGTTTTTCCTTCTTTTATCTTATTTTATGATTGATAATCCTCACTTTTGAATGGTTTGAGTTAGACAATGTGGTTTATTGTCGATTTAAACCATCCAAAAAGGTAAGTCATCACATTTAGCTTTGTGAGGTCTGACTCATTAGAAATAGGGTAGTACCCTAGAATGAGTTTGTTTGAGCATATGCGTCTATATATATATAGATATATATATATATATGTATGTATGTATGTATGTATATGTATGTATATATATATATTGAGAGCACGTACTTGTTAGTGTTTTAAAATGTTTATACTGTGTTTTCCTATCTGCTGAGTTGTTTATGAATTATGGTCGGTGCGTGGGATGCCATGTTATCGATAGAGGTTTCTAAACACTTAAATGAGGCAAGTTGACATAATATTGTTTTAAAATACGGTAAATGAAATAATTTTACCTAAATTATATTTTTTATATAAAATGATAACTTTCATAAACCAGTATGTTCATCAATGAATGTTGTTTGTTAGGAGGTGATAATATTTTGTTATCATCAATTATTGTTTAAATTAAACTAAAAACGAATACTTGGTGAACTCTATTTCACGAAGCTTGGATAATTAGATTTAATTGAAATCCAAATAAAATAAAAATTGTTTATAATGAAAAAGATGTAAATTAACGAAATGTTTCGTAATAAGGTAATGGAATTGTATAAGTTATATTTATAATATAACTTACAAATAGAAAGGATTTATAACATGAGAATTTGAGAACTTAAATCCTGGTGCTTTTGAAATTGTTTTCTAAGATCATGATATAATAATTAGTATTATTTAAAAAATATTTATGAATAAAAGTGTTTCAAAAAGAATTGAATGGAAATAAGTCCATTACTCCCCTCTTTTTTCGTTGGAAAATAATTTCGGTGATGACGGCCGCATCCTCGACATTTATTTTTGAGTTTCAAAGTAGAGAAGGCCTCTTGGTAGCTTCACAAAATGGATATAAAGGAATGAAGATGGAAATAATTCAAAGTGAAGATCATGGAGGACCCCACCTAACCACCTACCTTAATGTACAAATTAAAGGCTAATGCACATGCTTTTGGACTTAATGGCTTCATGTACACTTAATGGGGGATTAAGACATGTTAATGATTACTTGGCCTCCACACTTCCTAAGGGGCATTTTGGGCATTCCCCAAAAAGTGAATTAGGGTTTTAAAACTTGTATATATACCCCTTATGTTTCATGTAGCCATCTCCCTCTTAGTTAGTTAGTTTTAGTTTAGAAAATAAATCAAATCTCTCTTTCTTTCCATGGCTACTTAGCCATTTTATTTCATGTAATTTTCTTTTATGCAATGTTAATTCTCATTTATTTACATGCTTCTTCTCTTCTTATGTAATAGTGTAGATTTACCTTTATGCAATTAGATTAGTTGTCTTTTCCATTAGCTTTCATTTTCCTTTCTTTTTGCTTTCATGTTGCTTTCTACATTTGTTGATTTGGTAACAAATATGAGAGCTTAATCCCTACAATTTAGGGGTAATGAAGCTCTATAGTATGTAGAAGCAACATTTTGACGTTTATATTCTCTTTTTGTGCTTTAATGGAAACACTTGAAGTGGCTTAATGATGTTGTTTAGCTTTGAATTTGATAGTATGTTGTTCATAACAAATAGGCTATGCTTAAACAAACATAACACAAATTGCCTCTTCATCTAAATATGATTATGGCAAAGAAGTGAATGTTGAAATTGAAATTTGATAGCCTATATTTCTAAACAATAGTTAATAGGCTATGCTTAAAATAGATTTTTATTTCAACTTTGTTGTCATATTTCATGAGAGTTAAATGTGTATTAGTGGTTGTGTTATAGTTTGATGGTTTATATTGAGCTAATTAATAGCACAAATATACCATACTTATGATAAGCACATCAACTAATTCACTAATGACAAGAAAAGAGAGATCATAACTTCATTTTGTTGATTTATATGATCTAGAGAGTGGATTTATCTCTAAATTATTCTTTTAAATCTCATATTTTTATCATTTTCTTTTCCTAGTTTTTGTTAGTTTCTTACATTTCTAGCTATTCACTCTCGACTTCGGTATAATTTGATTGAATAGAATTTTAAAATCATCAATTCCCTTTGGATCGACCCGTATTCGCCGCGTGCTACATTCGTACACCGTGCGCTTGCGGTTATTTTTAATTCTATATTCGTTCGACGGTTTACTAAACCGATAAAAATTCCGTGGACGAACAGCTGCACATTTGGTTCGATAGACTGATTTTTGATTTAAAATTTCTATATATGATTTGATTTATATAAAAGATATGAGTATATTTTATTTAAAGATGATTTGAAATGAATTCTGTATTTGAATTCTTAAGTTCTTATTAATCAATGATTTTCAGTTGTTGGAATAAAGTGATTTTTTTGAACGGTTAGAAACTTCTAAAATGTAAATAAGAAATTGAAGCTAAGTGTTTAAATGAAGTACGAGAAGTTAAATTATAACTCGTAAATTTCATGATGATGGAAATTTAAACATGTGTAAATTATTGAACATTCTTGTTAACTAAAATGAATAAGACAAATTTGTATAACACTCAATTATATTCCAAAAACATATATAAAACTTACCAGAAATGTTTAAAAAGTTGAAATGTTAAATATGAATGTGTAATAGAATATTATACAAGTATCAACTTAAGTAATAAAAATGTTTCAAATTGAAATTTTGTTTAAAGAAATTTTATATAAAAAAATTTAAGTTGTTAAAAGAAATGTTATACACTTAGATAATGTTCTAAGAAATGTTAAATGAATAATTTGAGTAGTAAAAGGAAAATATTATTTAGATATGAACTTAAGAGAAAGTAAACAAATAATAAATTAAATCATATCTTTGCAAATTGTTTGTAAAATAAAAATAATTTTTTATTGCAAAGAATGTTTTAAGATTTAGTTGTAGATTTCTGAGATAATTATAATTTGAATAATATTGTGTAAAAGAAGATACATATGTATAAAATGATTATAACTTAAGAAATGTCTAGTGAAATAAGAAAGTTGAAACTTGAATTATGAAATGAAATTTTACTTAAGTCAAGTTGAATGGAATTAATTAATGAAATAAGTTAATGGAATGAATTATAAGATGGAAGTTAACTTAAGAAAAGTTGAATGAGATTGATTGGGATAAGAAGAAAAAAAATTGTTAATATGAATTTGAGTTATAAAAAAAATTAACTTAAGTAAAGGTAATGATATGAATTACTTGTGACCAACCTTTCTGGACGGTTTAAATTAGCAACAAAACACACATGTCTAACTCAAGCCATTCAAAAGGGAGGATTGTCAATAGAGTGAATAAGAAAATAAGAGATAAAGGAAACAAAATACAGAATCTCATAGAGGAATGACAAAGTATGATAATCAAATAAACAGTACATGAAGCTATTTTACCATATACATTTTATTGCAAAAATTTTACAACATAATCAGAATACAACAACAACATATCATTAATGATGCAGCAGAAAAATACTAATAATATAATATACGAAACTCCGTCTTCATCCTCTAGAAATAATGTCTTTAAACACTGAAATGCTCAGGCTAACCCAAGCGTAATGAAAAGACAAAACACTTGAGTCAGAACTAAAAAGACTTATGTAAGTTAAACCAGTAACAAGTAAATATAAGTGTGATAGCTTCAAAGACTGTAACAACCCAGTTTTTCAGTCGTTCGAGTTTGGAATATTTAATTGAATTTAAATATTGAAAAGTAAATTTGTAAGTCGAATGACTTATATTTCGAATATAGTGATTTATTTGGATAATTAAATTGTTTAATTTAATATTTGAATTATCTAAAAAATTGAATATTGAACCAAATATGAATAAAAATAATTTATAATGTTGTTTTAAATTCTTTTTGAATTGGAATGGAGTCAGAGAATTTTAAAATTGAATTAAAAGTTAAATTACATAAATTGGAAATTTTAATATTTTATTAACATGTAAAAATAGTCATTTTTGACATTGTCTCCGATTTCAATGAAACTAGTTTCATTGGATATGTAATAGTGAATTATTATAGGATTTCAAATTTCATGTCAATTGAACTTATGGTTTGGTCGTATGAAGCTAGAATGCGTAGTATTTTATTTAAGTAAATTTAGTTAAAGTAATTCGATTCGAAAACCTGTCTTCCAAATATAATGGAATTGGCCTCCGATATATATTCTATTATGTTCGGAATAGGGGTAAAACATTGTAAACGCTAGATGGCACACTTCGATTGGAGTTCGAAAATTTTCCAGATGAATAGTGTCATGAAATTTTATGTAAAAGCTCCTCTCTTTCTCAAAATTACAAAAACCCTAAGATTAGAATCCCTAGCCGCCATTTAAACATTCAATGCAGAATTAGACAAAGGCCTCAACTCAAAATTGTAGAACTTGTCGAGATAGTAAATCCATATGATGATGATCAAGTTTGGTGAAGTGGATTGATGGCTACGACGCCGTGTTCGTCATGCAGTTTGGGTTTGTTCGCGTGATGATGGAGGAGCTAGGGGAGGCTACAATTGGCATGAAGGTTGAGGGGTGGTAGGCACACGTCGTGGTGGTCGTTGATCATCGCATAGACGATCGGAGAAGGTGCGACAAGCAAAGATCGAACACGTAAATAGGTTCGTGCTCGCGAGTTTTGGTTTGGGAGTAACGCGTGAGGAAGATAATTTATTGGAGGTTAATTATGTTAATGACAGTAATTAGTTAACATTAATTATTTGATTTAAACCAAATGTTTAAAGATGTATAACTCTTTCATACAAGGTCTGTTTCGCACGAAACAAATTGCATTGGGTTCGTATTCACCGAACACTATATAATGGAGCTGGTTTGGACTAATTTGGAGCTGATAGGAATTTTAGGTAAAATTAAACGCTAGTTAAATTTTAATCAAAATAAATTGCTATAACGATGACCACAACCAAAGTGAGCAAAAGTTGCACTTCTCTGTCTCGCTTATATTTTTATATAAGTGAGAATAAAATTTATTTATGACGATTGATGATTGTTTGGATGATATATGTGTGTATATATATATATATATATATATATATATATATATATATATATATATTAGTTGGTTTAAAAATATATTCCCGCATATTTTAGCGGATGAGACCTATAGGTTCCCGTGTATGAGCAGATGACCCTTTGTATGCACATCTGTCTCGAAGCGAACATTTTACATATTTTCTAATTTTTATATTTGTTGCAGGTGACTGGTTAAAGGGATCCAACTGGATTCCTCACCAATGTTGATTTTGTTACATATATTGTTATATATGCTGTTATCGTGTGATATATGATGGTCGGATGCCACGATTGATATGATTGATGTGAATGCCTTTATTTAGCGCTTTTGCAGCATTGGGCCTTATTTTGGAAATTAAAATAAAAATAAAATGATGATTTCAATTTAAAAGGATTTCAAAGTGATTTTGTAAATATATGTGTTTTTTGTAACGACCCGTAAATTTAACCGGTTTTATAACGTTATTAATTGAAATTTTGTGGGAATTTAAGCGATAAAATTTTGAAATATAAATTTTATATTTGAAATGCGTTTAGTTAAAAATAGCAACTGGTAAATTTTCGTCCGAAAATATGAAAGTTTTATTTCGTGCGTAAATTACTTCAATTTAATCAGTTAAAAGCGATGAAAATAAAACATTTTCAAAACCAAAATATTTTTACATGGAAAAATTCTAAAACATCCTATGAGCAAGATGTCAGCTTGTCGTTTTTCCAAATTCGGACATCTTTTGCTCCGTCGATCTTATTTTTCTACGTTTTTCATGCATTTACCGCTATTATAAAAAAAATTTCAAATTTTATACTTCAATCATAACACTGATATCTTTATACCATTTTTATCATCTCGTTGTGTTAATCTCTACACTATATTCGTTCGTATGTTTTGGAACACGGTGCGCACCGAAATCTGCGGAACGATTTCCATATCGGTTCAGCATTTTTGACTTTTGGTTCCCAGAAACCTTTCAAATCTGCCACTTTGATAACGCATAACCACTAGCCTTTGATTTTGCATTTAATATGTCATCGGTTCAAAAAAAAGTAAATAAAATTTTCATTTGAAAAGAGGTCACCAAAGTTTTGTTGAAGCCAACTTATTTTTCCAAAGTCTGTACGTCATTCCTGCCCTTTCTTTCCTCTTTGATATTACCCCTTCTTCCCCTGCTCGTCTCCTCTCCCTTTCTCTTCTGTAGTTCCAAAATAAATAAAAAAATGAAGACAACTTCATCACCCCACCCGCGCAGAACATCTCGGCCACTCCTCACCGCATCTTCCCTCCCCGACGACAACGCCTCCCTTGGCCTTCAACCTATCACCGAGTATCACAGTCGACCCCACAACATCCATGGCCGCTGCCATGCGGACACGCCACTGTAACAAACAGGGGTTTTCGACTTTCGAAAATTCAACATCGACACTCACTTTATCGACTGCTGAGAAATCAAAGGCCGAAAACCGAGATGTTATGGGTTTTAAAAAGAAGAAAGAAAGAAAAGAAAAAGGTAGAAGAAAATAGAAAGATAGAAAATTTTAAAAATAGAAGATAGAAGAATTTTTTTTTAAAATAGAACGGGACAGAAAAAAACAGAACGGAACAACAACAGAATCTCACAATTCGCAGCGGAACAACATATAATAATAAATGAATAATCTTTAAACAAAGAACTATATCAGTTATTACATTACATTTCATTACATTACATCATATCATCAGAGTGTACAACAACATACAACAATAAACAATGCAGCGGAAAAAGAAATACTATATAAACTAGTAATACGCCATGCCATCCAGCTTGCCTCCAGCAACTCCAGAATATCCAGAATATCCTGATAAACCTAACTCTTAACTGCCCGTGTGGAAATTGGTGGGCACCCAGAGTTTAGGAAGGAAAACAATAAACTCCGAGTCAGTCATGTGACTGGTGTGAGAACTCAAAATAGTTTATTTACTTTAAAATCAAAATAGAGGAATATTTTTAAATCAATTCGCAATGCTTTTAAAAATGAGACTACCATAAGGCCTCCCGCACACACACACATGCAAACGCAGAATCGGAGGAGATTTCTCCTTATGATAGTCAAAGATGCTTGATACGCATTTAAAATAATATTTGATATTATTATTAGTGCATAGTGTAGAGGAAAATCATTTCGAAAATAAAGATATAAATCTTAGCCAACATACGACCATTATCGTATGCCTACTATAGCTACTATCCAAACAGTGGTGACCACCATAAGTGAATAGCAGGTTCTACAACTAATACCGTACAAGTTTCGTATTGGGAATTGGATTTCCAACAAATGGTCAGGCCAAGGAACTTCCCATTGCCACATGAGAACGCCTCTGGATGGACATCCCCGAGAACCAAACCGGATCTCTACCAACACAAGGCCGGGTTACCCCTAACTGAGTAACAACTGACCGAATATGTCATCCCCCGGTCCTTTGGGACCTTTATCCGAGAGCGCTCTCTAATCAATTCACACAATCATAAAAACAAAGTGTTTCAACATGAGTAAGTATCTGGGCTCCATACCATGATACCACCCTTTTCCAGAAGGAAATGCACATATCCTAAAGGGCGCTACCCCTCATAACCTTGCTGCATCTTTCCTGTTTTGACCATTTCCGGGATGTGAGGCTCGACGAATTCACGTCCACAAAAACATACTTTATACAAAAGCCATGCTTTGGGTCAACAAATGATCAACACAATGATCACTAAGATAGACGATCAAATAAATGATCCTATCACAACAATCAACACAATGATCATTTCAGCATCACTCAGCATGTCACATTACCAAACTGGGAATATATCGCTGATAACTTCAACTATATAACCTTTGAGCACATACGTCTCAAAGAAGGGTGTTAAGCAAAGAATAAATTCTCCGCCACCAACAGAAATATATTTGAAAGAAATCGGCTTTATATCTCAAATTGTAATGTCAGACATACAATCCATACAAGTCTGTTCCGGGCTCGAACAGAACCGAAGGCACTTACAAAGAAGCCCTTGCAATCCGGATATTCACAATCCTGATCGGATTTCCCATCACTTAGGGAGTCTCTATACCGTTGCAACTCAGTGCAGAGACAATCGATAGGTCATCCTATCGCTTTCGCAAATACCGGGTCTTCAACACCGATCTTCAATGCAATTCACAACGACGTATCACATATTCGGAATGGGTTATACGACCCCATGGTCCTTTCCCGGTTAACCCGAATAGTGAGCGCTTATTCAAAAATAAGTGTGCATTCAATTTCAAACAAATCACATCAAATACCCATTCAAAGGGAAATATTGATAGTCGGCTATTGAACTATCAATGGATATGCATACATCACCAGATTCCAAATAATTTTCCAAATTATTTATTTTCCAAAATATCTTTACAAGATATATAATTTCAACTTCAAAAATAAATCAATATTTATTTTTAACCAATTCCACTTTTCACATATAAATTCCATAATGAATTCATAATTCCCTAATTATCTATGAATATACGTTTTCAATTATTCATTTCAATTTATCTTCGAAAAGATAAATTCTAATTATTCACTTCATATTGGAAAACAATTCCATACTTATTAAAAATAAGTAATTCACAATTTTTTTTTTCAACACTTAGAAAATATTCAATATACTTAAATCGAATTAAGTATATATTTCATTCTTTAAGGAAATCATTCACTTTAACATATTTATTTGGGCCAAAACGAATGTTGCGTAAAACATCGTTACGACAACCCAAAATCACTAGTATAGGGATTCGAATTTAAAATAGATATATAAATCCCAATACTAATCAAAAACATTTCCTTTCGGAAATAATTTACTATAACAACAGTGTTATAGTCCACCATTTCCTTTTATTTCACGAAACATCTATTTCAACAATGAATGTTGAAATCTATGGTTTCGAATCTCAACACCTTTTAAAACATCATTAGATCGTTTTAATTCTATTTAAAACATCACATTCAAAACATTTTATCTAACGTGTTATTCATTATTCAAAAACGTGAATAAACTTCGTTAACAAATCTCATCCTTTTATTCTTTTTTATTTCAAAGGATTATTCACAGTCTAAAACGTGAATATAACTCTATTTCTAAGTTATAACAATTAACTTATCAAAATAAGTCATTTGCGAATTTATAAAACAACGTTTATAAATTCCATTTCTATTTATTTATAAAAACTTCCTTTTTTATAAATTCTTTTATTAACATATTCAGTTTATAACTAAATTATAAACTAAACGTTCACATTATAAGTTAATTACTTATAAAACGATTATTTTACAAAATCGTTCTTTTAAAGACTTTTCAATTTATAAATCTTATAACTTATAAGATCCATTTATTCAACCAATCTATTCTTCAAATAATTTCACCAAATTTATAAATCTTACTATTTATAAATTTCATTTATAACTTCACAGTTTATAATTCTATAAATTTCATTCTATTATGAAATTCATTTTTCACTTCATTCAAACACTTATAAAAAACTCGTTTTATAATGTCAATATTTCGATTTATAAATATCTATTTATAAATCTCTTAATATAAATCAGTTTATATTATTATTCTGAAACGTCTTTAGTTTCCTTTATAGTTTAACCATTTTGATTTATAAAATAATCAAATTTTATAAATCCTATTTTTAAACTTTTAATAATGAATTCAAAAAAATCCAGTTTAAACTATTTTATAACATCATTAGTTCATTTTTCTCAAAAATCAGCTTTTAACCGTATTTCTCAAAAACTATAATTTTTATAACTTTAAAAATTATAACGTTCATTTATTTATAATGGATCACTTCCAAAAATATTTTATCTTTTCAAAAATCACTTTAAAAACATTTTAAAATCCCAAAATCTGGGTCCAATGATGCTACACACCAAATAGTCAATCACGACTACAACGATATCATATATCAATATGAAAATCCATCAAATATCAAAATATCTGAAATCAAATAAAGACTGTTGAGGAATCCAGTTGGATCCCTCCAACCTGTTTTCCTGCATCCAAAAACATTAGCACAATACCAATTTTGCTCCAGTACGAAATTATCGCGGTACATGTTCTTATTAAATATTATCCGCTTAATAACGGCGTAATAGGGTCTCATCCGCTAAACAAAAAATGCGGGAAATCAATCAACTGCAATATATACATATGCCAATATATATATATTGATATTATATATAATACCAATTTCACTGTTTATGAAATATTCGCGGTATATGTTTATAATAAATAACATCCGCTTACTAACGGCGCATAATGTCTATTTTAACAATCAATAAATAACAGTCATCATTCAAACATGCATTCAAATATTTTAAATCTAACTATTTAAAATAAAATCGAAACCTATTCGATTGAGTGAGAAGTTCTCACCTTGGTTTTAATTTCCGTTTTAGCTTTTATTTCGAATAAAATTAAACGCGCGTTTAATTTTACCCGAAATTCTCACTAACTCCAATCGACTCCAAACCAACTCCATCGCGTAGTGCTCGTCCATACGATTCCAACGCAATTGAGTTTGCATTTTTTCGACCTCGTATGAAAAAGTTATTAATTTTACAAGATTGCACACGATTTTAATAACTAATTACTATATAACCTTTTATAATATAACCTTCAACTAATCCTAGCCCTTGGATCCAAAGCCCACACCATCAGGCCGTTCCCCCATCATCTTCTACATTCACGCAACCTACAGGTTTGAGGCCGAACTCCTCAACCCATTCAACATAGATTAGGGTTTCATAATACTCCCCAATCACACGACGATACTTCATCACACCACATGCATTTTGAAGCTCCTCTCCTCCTTCATGTTCGCCCCCAACTGTAGTGAACTCGGCCTCGTGTATAGCCTAGGAAGTCATGCGAAACCTGATGCAAACGGCCACACATCACTCCCCCTCCGTTGCACCAAAATCCATCATCACCGTATGGATTTCAAGAACTCATCGTGCTCTTCGATTTTGCTGTTGATCACTTTGGCTAATTCTTGATGGATTGGAAGAGATTAAGAGATGAGTGTTGAGCATTTCTGGCCATACATTGCTAAAGTGGCGGCTACATGATATTAGGGTTAGGTTTTAGTGTTTATTTTGATTTTATGAAGAGGTAGGGGCTATTTATAAGGAACGAGCGACACTATTCATCCCGGAAATTCCGAACTCCGATTTAGGCGCCGTAACCAGCGTACCTAGGGTTTATCCCACGTTCCGGACACAATGGAACAGGTTTCGGAAGCTAATTCGGAAGTATGTGCGAGTTATGGCTGAAAACGTTCAATTTAAATTAAACCGATTTAACTCGATTTCTAGGCGTTTTAATTTGTACCGGACAAACGGTAAATCCGATTGACTTGAAATTTGAAACCTTACAATAATATCACATTACGGATCCGATGAAACTGGTTTCGTCGAAATCCGAGACTTTTTGAAAAATGGCTATTTTGACTCGCCAAATTTAAATTAAAAATAATTCGATGCGTTTCGAGCTGCCACGATCAAACGATAACTCCGATTGACACGAAAATTGAAATCCGGTAATAACTAACTATTACGGATCCAATGAAACTGGTTTCGTTCAATTCTGAGACTGTTCAAAAATTGGCTATTTTACAGTCGATTATTAAATATTAAAATATTCAATTTTCACAAATAAACTTTTAATTCGATTTTAAAAGTTCTAAAATGTTATTCTAACTTCAATATGATAAAATAAAATTTTACGAATCATTTTCAATCATTTTTAACTATATTTTCAATTATTTCCATAATTTCACATATTAAATTATCGATTTAATTATTCAATTAAATCCAAAAATTCAAATAAAAATTTATTTGACTTATAAATTCACTAATTAATATTTAAAATTAATTAAATATTCAAATTTTAATTTCTAAAAATTCTGGGTCGTTACAGCCACCCTCCTCCACTCGATCCAAACGCAACCTACCTCGCCTGCGCCTTCTCTTCCCCTCCGACCCAAGCATCCATCGCACCACCGACCTTCACCCATCCCTAGATCCTCCACGCCCATCTCCTTCGCCAAACCGTCAGCCATGCCGACCTTGTCCTCCGCAGCCCACTCACTAACGTCGCCACCTCCGCCTGCCGCTTGCAACCCACCACCCACTGCTGAAGTCTCTCCTCTCCGGCCGCCTACTCCTCCTCTTCCCACTCGCGCAAGCCCACCAGTACTCCTTCCCCTCACCTAGCTCGCCCTGGCCGCGTCCCCGCTTTCCGCGGCTAGCAACCCACTTCTGACTGTTTGCCGCCATGGCCTAGGCTCCTCTTTGATAAGTAAGAATTTATATATTTTAATGTACGTATTAAGTTTGGAAGAAGTAATTTCGTGTTTATAATTTGTATCAGTACTTTATATATAAACCTATATAAGTTGATTTATATATTAGTTATATATAGTAGTATTATCTCTCTGTTGTTAATGGGTAGTGGCAGTGAAGTCTTACTTTATATATATACACATTTTGACCTGAGTGATGTGATGTAAAGTTTTATATAATTTGTATGTTCTAATTGTATGCACTGTTTCGAAAATCTTAGTTGCATACTGATGTTAGTATAAAGATTTGTATGTAGAAGCTATATATTATATGTATATAGTTTGTTTCAATTAGTATAAGTTTATGTTAGTGTTAGAGAAATGCCTGCAAACTTTTGTTGTAAAGTTATCAGTTTGAATAAATGTTTGCATACTTTTGTATCTTATCTTAGCTGGATTGGCTATTACAAGTTATTTATATTATAAGTATTTGTTCGTTCTGGTTTCAAATGTTAGTTGTTTTATCTAATGTGTTGAAATTTTATAGTTTTTATATTTGCATTATATTGGTATTTTAAAATGTTTGTTTTAAATGTAATATGTATATGTGTGTTTTGAATTTTAAATTTTAGGTGTCTTAAATTGAGAAATGATTTTGTAATATCATATATGGATTTTATCATATGTAGATAGTTTTTTTTAATGTGTAAATATTTGCATTTTTATAGGTAATATACAAGTACTTATTTAATTTAAAATGTGTTTGAATTCAGAATTTGATCTATATATACATAGCATATACATAGTTATATAATTACGAGCAAGATCTCTTATACCATTGATCTTTGTCAATCCAGTTTGATTTGATTTCGTCTATTCCTATTGATCAGATCTGTTCGTCGAATTCGTGTCAATCTAGCCTTGTTTTGGAAATTCGTGATTGGATTCGTAACTCATATCGCTCTAGTTCATCTCTAGCCTCGAAAGGTGAGCAATCACTCACGATTAATGTTCTTTTATTTATTAAATTTGATTTCAATTGAAACGACAATTGAAATATGCTGTTGTTAGTTATGTACACTGTTATTACCCGTATCTGTTCATCTATGACAACTGACACCATTATCTGTTAATCATTTATGCGACGATAATACTGTTTGATTGATAATTGATTGATTGATTGTTGTTTATATTGGATGTTAAATCGTAATGTATAAAGTGATAAATATTATGCAATTGAATTTAACGTAGGATAATTAAAATTTGTATCGACATATAGGTTGAATTTGATTAGTTAAATATGACCCTTTTAATTATCAAATTAATTGACATGTAGAATAGTGACAATCACACTTTGAACCATTGAACGTATGTTGGATTAATTGTTGTAGTGTAAAAATAGAAACCGAATGACAAGTGAAGAACCATATGAATAATTAGTGAAATAATCTTTAATCTACATGAAATGATAGTGTAGATTCTAGAAATAATTATATTAATTTGCACAAACAACAATGTGGATTAATACGATTATTTTGGGATTATTTGAATTGATTATTGGATTGTGTTGATTGTTGTTATTGCTTGTTTATTTACTTTGACACCATCCCAGTTATCACACTGCAAGTTCCCTTTATTATGCTTGATCTTGAATTGAAATTGGAATCGGGTTGAAATGATAAATACCCAAAATGAACTTGACTTAGGATAGAGAATTAAATAAACCCGATTGGTCAATAATTTGATTTGAAATAAAATAAAGATTTTATTTGAATAATAAGGTTTTGAAATAAAATTGGAACGTAAAATGTGATGAAAGGAAAATGTAAAGATTGAAATCTGAAGCAAATATTAACGTAGTAATTGATGAAAGAACATTGTTTGAAATTTAATTATTTAATAACTAAATTTGGAATTATTAGTAAATAATTTGGAATTAGTAATAATTGGGTTTTGAAATTATTAAGTTTGAAATCATTTAATAATTAAATTTGAAATTATAATTAAGTTTGGAATTATAATTAAGTTGAAATTATTAAGTTGAAACTATAATTAAATTGAAATGATTTGATAATCAATTTTGAATTCATTGAATTGAGCTTGAAATGATTTAATAATTAAGTTTGAATTTATAATCAAGTTTTAAATTATTAGTTTTGAAATTATTAATAATCGAAATCGAAATTATTTAATAATTGAATAAGATGGAATTATTTGATAATTGAATAAAAATTTGAAATTCCCTGATAAGAGAAATTGAACTTTTGAATAAGTGAATTTGAACTTTGTTAATAAATGAAATAGGGTTTCTTTATTTATTAAGTTTTGAAAATATTTATTGAATTAAATTAATTAGTGAAACTGAACTTCTTGAATAAGTGAAATTTAGTTTCTTTATTTATTGAGTTGAAATTTGTAACTATGTAAATAAATAAGTGTAATTGAATTTCTTTAACAAGAAATAAAATGTGATTTATTGAAATTAATGTAAGACTTGTAATTTTGAGAATTTGATTTGACGAATCTAATTTAGTTAAATTTGAAGTTTTGATATAATGAAGATGAACGTAAGTAATTGATTTAATGAATTGGGAATTAAGTAAAATTGTTTTGAATGATAAATTAACTTAACGAATATTGAATGAAATCGATAAATAAATTTAAATTGGGTTGAATGTTGAATTTAATCATTTAAATGATTTTCGGAATAAAACTTATATATGAACTTGAATCAATATTTGAATTGTTTAAATAAAATTGAAATTGAATTGTAAGACTTTGAAATGGTAATTTGGAAATTTTAAAACGTAGATTTTGGAAATTGACTTTGAAAGACAAATGAAATGTTGATTTATAAATTGAAATTGAATTTGATTTGGTTTTGAAATATATTAAACGAACAATCGGTGTAATAATTATGAAAGTTATTACAGAAACCAGAATCGGTTATGGATATACTCTCTATCTAAACCGAAAACCACTTTAATAACTATACGCGGAGTTGTGATCCAGAACGAAGTGGTTGGAGTGATGTACGTGATGACTGAAGAAAGAGAACGATAATGGATAGCCTTGACACTTGTGTCAAATTGGAAATGACTAAAATCAAGAGCCGTGCCGGGCCAAATGTGGTTAGCCACCTAGAGCGGACACACTTCTTCGTAACTACTACTCATTACTTTTTATCGATTGGTGCACCCTCGGAATTTCAGGAGTGTTGTTTCGCGGTGTTGCGATCGCTGCGGCGATGCGTTCTCACCAGTCCGGATCAGGCGAACAGTAGTTTCACTACCTTGGGTATTGCCTCATGTGCCTTGTCATACTTGTATCCTTATATACGCGACCACTACGAATTTGTTTTGTGTTATACCTATAGAGTACTCCCTGATATCTCACTAGTTTACGGTGGAGTTTACAGTGCTGTATAGACTATGATGCTTATAAAATGTGTTAAGGGAGATATTGGTAACGCCTTAACACTATCTTGATACTTGATATTACTGATAGACATTGTCTATTTAGCGTACACTACTACATAGTAGATAGTTTAACGGATCCTTAGAGGATGGTGATTCCAACATCCTTTGAGTTACTTGTATTTCGATTGCTATTTCACTTGAGTTGGATTTATTGATATAAGAATATTAATCCTGACTCGAGTATTTTGTGTTTTGCTTTACGCTCGGGTCAGACCGAGTGTACCAGTATTCGAGACTCACCTTTGGAGTCGGAGCTTTTCTTGAAGATCCAGCCATCTATTCTTCTTTCAGTATTCGATGATTCCAGTGTTGTATTCTGATTTGTACCTGATGTATTGTATTGCACTTCTGTTGTAAACTCTGATGTATCTTATATATTTATATAGTAGCTTCATGAACTACTATCTCTTTTACTTCCGCTGCATATTATTACTCTGTGTCGGTGATTCTGTGATTATTTATTTACTGTATATCTCAGTTTTGCCAAATTTAAATTAACAATTCGGTATTTTGAATTATTCAAGTCCGACATGTGCGGATGTGAATGGTCCAAAATATCGGGTCGTTACAGTTGGTATCAGATCTTTGGTAGCTCTAGGCAAAACTTAGTATATATGGTAAATGTATTTACAGAACCACCCTCATTCGAGTTTCAATCTCTTCCTTTTGACTCAATTACTTTGAATTTTCGAAACGTCCCTCGGTTTCGAAATTCATTCGTGTCCCTCACTATTCGTCTTCTTTCAATTCTGGAGTATTCCATAACACCACTTCGAATAACCTTTATAATAAACCGGCGGTCTCTCCAATCTTCGAATTATTTGTAAATGGGTGAAACTCTTTTATAATAGGCATTGATTTACCGGAGATTTCTGTATCCTCGGTTTCCGATGCTATCTATCTCCTGTTATATCAGAATTCTATCTTGTGCGATCGAATGTCGATTTGTCTCGAAATTCTGCATCGATCTTATTCTTGAAGTCACGGTTGACCCGGAAGGTTGCCCGTGAATTAAATAAGCTTATCCATCTTCCGATTCTGTTAATTGAATCATTTTATCTTTCCTTTCGAACTTGAATTCGAATCAGAATTCTCTATAATTTAAGTCCATCAAATTTAAATCACTACTCTTATTTTGAAATCCATCCTTGTATCGTCGAGGGCGGGAGTGTATTTGTATTTATACGAAAATGTTTATTTTATATTGTGTTGTTTGAGTTGTTGATGTTGATTTGGGTTTCCGATCGATTCGTCTGATCAACGCTATCGATAGGATTTCCAAAACACTTGAGCAAAGAAAACTGACACTATATTGTTTTCAAATCTGGGTAAATAAAATAAATTTTATATGATTATATTATATAAGTAAAAAAATTCTTAAATTAAATAGTTAACTGGCTTGATTGGTAAAATGATTTTCATTTATTATTTTGTAAGCCATTGATTTTACCAACATAAATGATTGAAGATATAAGATGGTTTATAAATTAATTTAAAGTTTAAAATGAATATAAATAAAGAATTTGAGAATTTAATTTACGATAATTTTGAAATATGGCTCTAAAGTGTTAAAATGTAGATTAGTTAAAATACTTTCGAATATAAATGGTTTTCAAAGAATTTTAAATGATTAAATCAGAGCGCTTCTCTTTCGTCGCTGGAAAATAATTTCAGTGATGACGGCCGCATCATCGACATTCATTTTCGAGTTTCGAAGTGGAGAGACCATCAGTAGCTTGCTACACTCTTGTTTTGAAATGAATTTGATTTGAAATTTTTAAAAGCACAACATGATTTAAATTATGTATATAAATATTTGATTTAGATTTGATTTGGATATAATGTATATATATTATAATTATCTCTAAATTGTTGAAGTTAATCGGAAATTTAATTCTCAAAATTTGGGTAAAGGATGATTTCAATTATAAATGAAACCAATATTTTGAATTAATATTTAAAACGTGAGAGAATTGAATTAGAAATTTACTTGAATAATACTCAATTGCAGTTATATATAACTTACCTAAATTTTCAAAAGTTAATTATGTAATTGAATATTATACAATATAAATGACATCGAAGGAATTTTTAAATAAATTTGAGTAGTTATAATAAATGTAAATATACTTAATATATGTTATAAGATCTATTAAGAGAATTAAATTTACTGATAATTTGGAATAAAGAAGAATTTAATTTGTCGAGTAAAGTATGATTTTAATAAACGACTATTCAAATTTATGATTTTGAAATTGTTAATTAAAGAAAATTGGATAATAAGATAATCAATCTAGAAATAGTTAAAACTTGATTTAACTTAAGAAAATCAAATGGATTAAATCGATTGCTGAATATAAAATAATTTAAGTTTGAGATTATATCGTTTAAGTTAATTTTCTTACTCTATTTTCAATCTATTTTCTTTATGGTTATTTCTATTCTCCTACCTCCTTCCTTTTCGAGGACGAAAAGTTTTGAGTGGGGGAGAATGTAACGACCCATAAATTTAACCGGTTTTACAACGTTATTAATTGAAATTTTGTGGGAATTTAAGCGATAAAATTTTGAAATATAAATTTTATATTTGAAATGCGTTTAGTTAAAAATAGCAACCGGTAAATTTTCGTCCGAAAATATGAAAGTTTTATTTCATGCGTAAATTACTTCAATTTAATCAGTTAAAAGCGATGAAAATAAAACGTTTTCAAAACCAAAATACATAGAAAAATTCTAAACCATCTTATGAGCAAGATGTCAGTTTGTCGTTTTTCCAAATTCGGACATCTTTGGCACCGTCGATCTTATTTTTCTACGTTTTTCATGCATTTACCGCTATAATAAAAAAAATTTCAAATTTTATAATTCAATCATAACACTGATATCTTTATACCATTTTGATCATCTCATCGTGTTAATCTCTACACTATATTCGTTCGTATGTTTTGGAACACGGTGCGCGTCGAAATCTGCGGAACGATTTCCATATCGGTTCAGCATTTTTGACTTTTGGTTCTCAGAAACCTTTCAAATCTGCCACTTTGATAACGCATAACCACTAGCCTTTAATTTTGCATTTAATATGTCATCCGTTCAAAAAAAAGTAAATAAAATTTTCATTGGAAAAGAGGTCACCAAAGTTTTGTTGAAGCCAACTTATTTTTCCAAAGTCTGTACGTCATTCCTGCCATTTCTTTCCTCTTTGATATTACCCCTTCTTCCCCTGCTCGTCTCCTCTCCCTTTCTCTTCTGTAGTTCCAAAATAAAAAAATAAAAAATGAAGACAACTTCATCACCCCACCCGCGCAGAACATCTCGGCCACTCCTCACCGCATCTTCCCTCCCCGATGACAACACCTCCCTTGGCCTTCAACCTATCACCGAGTATCACAGTCGACCCCACACCATCCATGGTCGTTGCCATGCGGACACGCCACCCTCCTCCACTCGATCCAAATGCAAACTACCTCGCCTGCGCCTTCTCTTCCCCTCCGAACCAAGCATCCATCGCACCACCGACCTTCACCCATCCCCAGATCCTCCACGCTCATCTCCTTCGCCAAACCGTCAGCCATGCCGACCTTGTCCTCCGCAGCCCACTCACTAACGTCGCCACCTCTGCCTGCCGCTTGCAACCCACCACCCACTGCTGATATCTCTCCTCTCCGGCCGCCTACTCCTCCTTCTCCCACTCGCGCAAGCCCACCAGTATTCCTTCCCCTCACCTAGCTCGCCATGGCCGCGTCCCCGCTTTCCGCGGCTAGCAGCCCACTTCTGACCGTTTGCCGCCATGGCCTAGGATCCTCTTTGATAAGTAAGAGTTTATATATTTTAATGTACGGCAGTAATTTCGTGTTTATAATTTGTATCGGTACTTTATATATAAACCTATATAAGTTGATTTATATATTAGTTATATATAGTAGTATTATCTCTATGCTGTTAATGGGTAGTGGCTGTGAAGTCTTACGTTATATATACACGTTTTGACCTGAGTGATGTGATGTAAAGTTTTATATAATTTGTATGTTCGAATTGTATGCACTGTTTCGAAAATATGAGTTGCATACTGATGTTAGTATAAAGATTTATATGTAGAAGCTATATATTATATGTATATAGTTTGTTTCAATTAGTATAAGCTTATGTTAGTGATAGAGAAATGCCTGCATACTTTTGCTGTAAAGTTATTAGTTTGAATAAATGTCTCCATACTTTTGTATCTTATCTTAGCTGGATTGGCTATTGCAAGTTATTTATATTATAAGTATTTGTTCGTTCTAGTTTCAAATATTAGTTGTTTTATCTAATGTGTTGAAATTTTATAAATTTTATATTTTGCATTATATTGGTATTTTAAAATGTTTGTTTTAAATGTAATATATATATATATATATATATATATATATCTGTGTGTGTGTGTGTGTTTTGACTTTTAAATTTTAGGTGTCTTAAATTGAGAAATGATTTTGTAATATAATATATGGATTTTATCATATGTAGATAGATTTTTTTAATGTGTAAATATTTGCATTTTTATAGGTAATATATAAGTATTTATTTAATTTAAAATGTGTTTGAATTCATAATTTGATCTATATATACATAGCATACACATAGTTATATAATTACGAGCAAGATCTCTTATACCATTGATCTTTGTCAATCCAGTTTGATTTGATTTCGTCTATTCCTATTGATCAGATCTGTTCGTCGAATTCGTGTCAATCTAGCCTTGTTTTGGAAATTCGTGATTGGATTCGTAAGTCATATCGCTTTCGTTCATCTCTAGCCTCGAAAGGTGAGCAATCACTCACGATTAATGTTCTTTTATTTATTAAATTTGATTTCAATTGAAACGACAATTGAAATATGCTGTTGTTAGTTATGTACACTGTTATTACCCGTATCTGTTCACCTATGACAACTGACACCATTATCTGTTAATCATTTATGCGACGATAATACTGTTTGATTGATAATTGATTGATTGATTGTTGTTTATATTGGATGTTAAATCGTAATGTATAAAGTGATAAATATTATGCAATTGAATTTGACGTAGGATAATTAAAATTTGTATCGACATATAGGTTGAATTTGATTAGTTAAATATGACCCTTTTAATTGTCAAATTAATTGACATGTAGAATAGTAATAATTACACTTTAAACCATTGAACGTATGTTGGATTAATTGTTGTAGTGTAAAAATTGAAACCGAATGACAAGTGAAAAACCATATGAATAATTAGTGAAATAATCTTTAATCTACATGAAATGATAGTGTAGATTATAGAAATAATTATATTAATTTGTACAAACAACAATGTGGATTAATACGATTATTTCGGGATTATTTGAATTGATTATTGGATTGTGTTGATTGTTGTTATTGCTTGTTTATTTACTTTGACACCATCCCAGTTATCACACTGCAAGTTCCCTTTATTATGCTTGATCTTGAATTGAAATTGGAATCGGGTTGAAATGATAAATACCCAAAATGAACTTGACTTAGGATAGAGAATTAAATAAACCCGATTGGTCAATAATTTGATTTGAAATAAAATAAAGATTTTATTTGAATAATAAGGTTTTGAAATAAAATTGGAACGTAAAATGTGATGAAAGGAAAGTATAAAGATTGAAATCTGAAGCAAATATTAATGTAGTAATTGATGAAAGAACGTTGTTTGAAATTTAATTATTTAATAACTAAATTTGGAATTATTAATAAATAATTTGGAATTAGTAATAATTGAGTTTTGAAATTATTAAGTTTGAAATCATTTAATAATTAAATTTGAAATTATAATTAAGTTTGGAATCATAATTAAGTTTGAAATTATTAAGTTGAAATTATAATTAAGTTGAAATGATTTGATAATCAAGTTTGAATTCATTGAATTAAGCTTGAAATGATTTAATAATTAAGTTTGAATTTATAATCAAGTTTGAAATTATTGAGTTTTGAAATTATTAATAATTAAGATTGTAATTATTTAATAATTGAATAAGATTGAATTATTTGATAATTGAATAAAAATTTGAAATTCCCTGTTAAGAGAAATTGAACTTTTGAATAAGTGAATTTGAACTTTGTTAATAAATGAAATAGGGTTTCTTTATTTATTAAGTTTTGAAAAAAATTATTTAAGTAAATTAATAAGTGAAATTGAACTTCTTGAATAAGCGAAATTTAGTTTCTTTATTTATTGAGTTGAAATTTGTAACTATGTAAATAAATAAGTGTAATTGAATTTCTTTAACAAGAAATAAAATGTGATTTATTGAAATTAATGTAAGACTTGTAATTTTGAGAATTTGATTTGACGAATCTAATTTAGTTAAATTTGAAGTTTTGATATAATGAAGATGAACGTAAGTAATTGATTTAATGAATTGGGAATTAAGTAAAATTGTTTTGAATGATAAATTAACTTAACGAATATTGAATGAAATTGATAAATGAATTTAAATTGGGTTGAATGTTGAATTTAATCATTTAAATGATTTTCGGAATAAAACTTATATATGAACTTGAATCAATATTTGAATTGTTTAAATAAAATTGAAATTGAATTGTAAGACTTTGAAATGGTAATTTGGAAATTTTGAAACGTAGATTTTGGAAATTGACTTTGGAAGACAAATGAATGTTGATTTATAAATTGAAATTGAATTTGGTTTGGTTTTGAAATATATTAAATGACCAATCGGTGTAATAATTACGAAAGTTATTAAAGAAACCGGAATGGGTTATGGATATACTCTCTATCTAAACCGAAAACCACTTTAATAACTATACGCGGAGTTGTGATCCAGAACGAAGTGGTTGGAATGATGTACGTGATGACTGAAGAAAGAGAACGATAATGGATAGCCTTGACACTTGTGTCAAATTGGAAATGACTAAAATCAGGAGCCGTGCCGGACTAAGTGGGGTTAGCCACCTCGAGCGGACACACTTCTTCGTAACTACTACTCATTACTTGTTATCGATTGGTGCACCCTCGGAATTTCAGTAGTGTTGTTTCGCGGTGTTGCGATCGCTGCCGCAATGCATTCTCACCAGTCCGGATCAGGCGAACGGTAGTTTCACTACCTTAGGTATTGCCTCATGTGCCTTGTCATATTTGTATCCTTATATACGCGACCACTACGAATTTGTTTTGTGTTATACCTATGGAGTACTCCCTGATATCCCACTAGTTTACGGTGGAGTTTACAGTGCTGTATAGACTATGATGCTTATAAAATGTGTTAAAGGGGATAATGGTAACGCCTTAACACTATTTTGATACTTTATATTACTGATAGACATTATCTATTTAGCGTACACTACTACATAGTAGATAGTTTAACGGATATTTAGAGGATGGTGATTCCGACATCCTTTGAGTTACTTGTATTTCGATTGCTATTTCACTTGAGTTGGATTTATTGATATAAGAATATTAATCCTGACTCGAGTGTTTTGTGTTTTGCTTTACGCTCGGGTCAGACTGAGTGTACCAGTATTCGAGACTCACCTTTGGAGTCGGAGCTTTGCTCGAAGATCCAGCCATCTATTCTGCTTTCAGTATTCGGTGATTCCAGTGTTGTATTCTGATTTGTACCTGTAACGACCCGTGTAAATACGATGTTTAAAATGAATTTAATTAATAGGATTTTTATTTTAATTTAGAAAGAAACATAAATCTTATTTATTTATATGAAAGTGAATGTTGAAATTAGATGTATCAAGGGTAATTAAAATTTACAAATTGAATTATGTATTGAAATTAATAAGTGTAATAGTGGAAATTGTTGCGATTGGATATTAAGTTGGAAATAAATAAAATAAAGGCAAGTATTGAATTCATCAATGAAAATAAGTTTTATCTGATACAAGCCCTGTATTTGTAAACTTTTGTAAGGTGTTAATGAATTATGAAAATTTAGAAATAGATTCAGTTGTATGTTAGATAATCAATTGCAATAATTTAAGGTTAGTAATTTATATATTGGGTGGAATGATTAATTAGATGTAGAATCTTAATTTGTATGTGTGCATATATTTATAATGGAGAACAAAAGGGTAAATAATAATATACAAATATACTAAACATTAAATAGTAGGATTACTAGAAAATTCAATCATTTACCAATATAGATAGTTGATGCGCCTTAATTGTAATTAAGAAACAACGAAAGGTGTAAATGAAATTTTTTAGAGTATAAATTATAATTGGACAAAGATTTTAGTATAAAATGTTAATGCAAGGAAATTAATGCTGAATTTAAGGCAATAGTAATGAATAGTAATTTATTTAAAAAAAAAATTTGTAACACCTATCATAAAAATCTATCTGCTTATTTGTTAATGGGATTAGGATCGGTAATAGGTGGTAATAATTAAATGAATGTTACACTAATTGAAAGTGGAGTAACGTTCGTTTAAAAGTTGAGAAATTATAGGAGCATATTTATTAAGCGTTACTTTAAAATTTATGTTTGATTGTGAAATTTATACTAGAAGTTGCAAAGTAATAATTAAGAAAGAATACATATAAATTGTTTATAACCTAAAACTTAAGGGTAGTTAAATGTTGAAATTGAATCTAATCAATTGGAAACTTAATTAAATTGGGTTCAATGTAAATAAAGGGTTATTTTAAGAAATTGAAATAAGTATTATAATTGGCAAATTTAGTTACTTTAAAGTGAAACGAAAAATATTAACGCAATAGTTTGAATGCAATATTTAATTCATCTAAGTTATATTAAAGATTCGTTAGATTAATTTAATAGAAATTTTGGGACATTTAATAGATAATTGCTGATTTTGAATGGAATTAAAGGAATTATTGAAATCGATATTTAGCAACTTTTAAACCTTTGCAATTGATTTTGAATATAAAGAGTCAATGGAAATTTGTGGATTAATTTATGAATTCATGAAATCAGTGTATTGACTTAGTTGTAACTATATGTAAATGTACGCAATAAGGTTGTGCAATACCAATTATTTGGATTCAAATTTATATTAAATATAATGTTGGTAGCAATTGGAATTTACCGTTTTGCAAAATAAATGAGAAATCAAGTCAAATGTAAATTATATCGTAAAGGATAAATTCATTTAAACAGTAAGATTTTTAAATAAATAAACGTTTCACTTAGGTTTCATTTGGATAATTTATGTAGTTTAATGGGAAAGCAATTGAAATTGATTACCCTAAATTTGTGCAGTTAGGGTAGTTTTGATTTGTCACTTAAGATGGTAAATTCTATAAAATGTGATAAATGTAGTTTTAATTAAATTATGACGATTGGGTATTTAAGAAGTGATAAACCAAAATTTATTGATTTATTTGAAATTAAATTGTGGATTTATTTCAAATAAGTGAAATTTATGTTTAACTATTACATCAATAGGAATTAATCTAATTTAAGGATATGTTAATATAAATTTGGCAAAAGGGTGTTTGGACTAGGGAATAATATTAATTGGTTTTAGAAAACTTATATATAAAATGGGAAGTAGACAAGATTTAACGTTACAACCATTTATACAAAATCCAGGATGTGTGTAGAAGTATTTATGGAATAAAACGTAAACAATTGTTGGATAAAAAGAGTAGGAATCAACATTTATTTATTTAATTGGATATAACTACGATAGTATGATTTATTGCATTTAAATGAAATCTAATATATAGAACATTGCCTAAAATGGAAGAATAGATAAAATTAATGATAAATCTATATACTATATAAGATTTATTGATTTAAAGACAAAAGGGGCAAGATGTATAAATTAGATTAAGTGCAACCTTCAGTAAATAAAATTTGATGGAATAAGAACATTTGGGTAATTTATTTCCAATTAAATCAATTCACGTTTCAAAATTTAATGCTAGTTTATTACATATATGTTTATGCCTAAATTTAAACTTATGTTTAGATCCAATCCGATCCATCTATTATTTTTCAGCCTTGTCTATATATAACCTGTTATAAACCCTAGCCACTCCTTATTTTCATTTTTCTATACGTAGATCTCCTTCTCAACTCCTCATTCTAATGGCAGAAAAAAAACCTAATTCTCAAATTCCAAAAAAAATAATTTCAATTTAAAAAAAAAAAAAAATTCGGATCTGCAGCAGCTTCTGGTCGCGCTTCGGGTTTCAGGGGAGAAAACCCTAGAGCAACTTCGGGTCAGGAAGAAAATGACTCGGGTCGCTCCGGGTCATTTCGGCGAAAACTCCAAGCAAGCACCGGGGAATTGAGGCGGCGCACCGAAGTCGAACCCGAAGTCGACCCAGGACCAGAATTTTCCATTTTTCAATTTTTCATAACTTTTGCATACGAGCTCGGATTCGTGCGCGGTTTGTTTTGATGGGATCGTATCGGAATTTCTGACGTTTTGGCACTAGTTTGGATGAATTTGGAGACTGTCCAAATTTTGGGTTTAAATTGGATTTGAATTCAATTTAAATTCAAAAAGGTGAGTGTTTTAACCCACTCACAACTTCTAAAAGTTTTTATGTTTGTTAAATTTATTTTAGATATGAGTAGGAATTTATTTATGAATGTTTGGCATGTTTTATTCAGCATATCTGTTAATTCGCATTTATTTAATTTAATTGTTAATTTAGTTTATGTATTGCATATTAATTGACAGTTAGAATTTATTTATTCGCCTATAAACTGCTAGTTAACAGTTATAAAATTTATTAATGAATATAAACTGTTAGTTTAATAGTTGTTAAATTATTTTGAATATAACTGCCAGTTATTACCTGCATATTATTATCAGATATATATTGATATTGTTTTATTTTGGATGATGATTGTGATTTGGATGGTGGATGATGTGGATGAATGGATGTTTTTATTTTATATCATTTAAACTGCAAGTTATCATGCATATTTCATTTCATTCGGGATTGTGGTTTGAAATGATATACAACGGCAAAATTTTATTTTAAATTGCGGATTGAAATGATAAATATCCGTATCACTTGACCATAGGATAGAAAATTATATACAGGCACCGTGGTCTATATATAAATTATTTTAAAGGTGATTTCTATGGTTTGGATGGGATACGGTTTATAAAAATTTAATTTTGATATTTTATAAAATATTAATTCGATATATACACATATGAAGTTAAAATTTTAAATTTAAGCTGTGTTTAAACCTGTTGAATAAAATGATAAAAATTTGAGAAAATGGAATTTGGTAATATATCTTATATGTTTAAGTTTGGAAATTTTAAGGTATGATATTTATAAATGGATTTTCCAAGATTTACTTAAATGGGATATTTTAGTATAAATTAAATTGAAGAAAATACTTAATTTCTAGAAATTAGAGTTTTATTTATAGATTGTATGTAAATATTCAAAACTAAATAATAGAACATTTAATTTGTTGAAAGAATAAATTCCAACTTTAGTTTTGAAATATTAATACTCCAAATGGATATATATATAAATAGAAATTGAAGTGGTTTTGGAACTTGAAAGTGATATTTAAATTTGGTTTAGACTTTAAATAAAGAAGTATATTTGTAGAGCCCTGGAAATAATTTCTTTACAAAGTAACCTTAAAGTTAAACCATTTATTATATATACCATTGAATATCCGAACCATTTAAGTTTTAGAAGTTATGGTTTTAAATTATGAATTTCGAAATATTATGCTTTGAAAGTATAACTCAAATATTTGGTTTCCAGATATTTTAAAATTTAAAGCAGTATGATTTTGGAAAAGAATTATATTTGAGAAAAGGATATCATATTGTTTTGGGCTTTAAATTGATATCGTATTAATATTTTTGAAATGGAAATTTTTATTCTGGTTTTAAAGTATAAACTATTTTTAAATGACCGCGGTGTTATAATAACGTTTGGTTGTTGAAGAGACCGGGATCGGAAGTTGTCATACTCTCTGCCAACTCCGAAAACCACTTTAACAACCGTGTACGCGGTGGGGATTCCAGAATGAAGTAGGTTGGTGGCGGCGTTTCCTGTAAGTTAAATACGTGGACCCAACTCCCGTGAGTTGGCATAAGGTGGCTAAAACAGGAGCGATTCTCGGGCCAATGAGGTCATTCCTCTGATCGAACGCACTTCTTCGATATTATACTCTGACTTTGGATTGATTCAGTGGCCACTATTGATTTCTTTGATTTTGGGGGTGTTAGTTCGAGGTGGGCGGTAGCTGCAGCTATGCGTTACCATCAGCCCGAGTAGCAATTGGTATATCTACCCTGGCATTGCCTAGTTGTGCCGTGTCACCTACCCTAGCGCGCCTTATACGATTTTGGTTTTGTACCATACCTATGGAGTGCCCTCTGACGACGCCCAGTACGGGGGAGATTACGGTACTGTATAGACTATGGGAATATATTCTGTGTTAAGGGCTATATGGGTAACCCCTTAACGCTATTAAAAAGTAAGTTTATTTTACAAATAGACACTATTATAATAGCGCAATATACTACATAGTAAATAGTTTAACGGATCCTTAGGAGATGTAAATCCCGAGCATCTCTTGAGTTACTGCACTCATATTTATTTCTGTTAATTTAACTCACATAAGATCTTTTAGTTCCGACTCGAGTGTTTTTGTCTTTTCAAATTCGCTCGGGTTAGTCCGAGCGTTTCAGGATTGCAAGATTTAGCTCTGGAGGACGAAGACGAAGATTTATAATATTATTATTTATACTAGTGCACTACACACTGTTCCGCTGCATTGTTATTGGTATGTGTAACTCTGATATGCATTATATAAATGGTTTTGTAAACAGATTTATAAACTGTATATTTGATTATTATATTTTATCCTTCCGCTGTGAGATTCTGTTTAGTTTTTTCTTCTCTGTTTTTTTTCTTATTTACCCCATAACAATCCGCCCTTCCGTATGGTTTGAATTGGCACGTGTGTCGGTTTAAATCGTGCGAAAATGTGGGATGTTACAGTTGGTATCAAAGCTTTGGTTTAGCGATAAACTTTGGCTTTGTGGGGTTTGACTCTTTGTTAATAGGGTAGTAATACCCTATGGGAGTCTCTGAGTGTATATATATGAGGGAGCGTATTTGTTAGTGTTATAAAAAGATTTTAATATTGTGTTAATCTGTTCCTTTTTGTATTTATAAATTCTGATTGATGCATGGGACGCTATGTGATCAATAGGGATTTCTAAACACTTAATAGGACAGACCGACATAATATTTGTTTTAATATAGGTAAATGAAATAATTTTGCCTCTTATATTTTCTATATATAAAATAAAAAATTTCAAATGATATCTATATTTGGTTGCAATAGATTGGTTGTTAGGAATAAAATTTATAAATAATAGGTAAAATAAGATTGCAATTAAAATCATTGAAATTTGGAAATTTTAGAACTTAAGTCCGGGATTTTTGAAAATTTATTTTCAAAAGATTTATGAAATATAATGATTTGGTCTATAAGTATTTTCTTATATAAATATTTAGTATAATTCGGAAGAATTGTTTTAAAGAAAATTTTGGAGAAAATAAATTTTGTACTTTCCTCTCTGTCGCTGGAAAATAATTTCGGTGATGGCGGCCGCATCATCGACTTTCATTTTCGAGTTTCGAAGGGGAAATGCCACTGTAGTAAATTCTACTGCAGATTTATTTTGAAATCATCTAAAATTTAATTTTTTTAAAGTATAATTAGAGATATATAAGTTGTAAGAAATTATTTATCTATTATTTTTAAAATAATTTTGAAATTTGACCCGGTATTTAATTCTTAATTTCCATTAATTAATTGTTTCAATTATAGTAGTGAAACAGAATTTAATTAATAATTGAAACCCTAAATAAAATAAGAGTCTTAAATGCTAAGTTATAGAGGAAGTTAAAAATTTTACTTATAAGAAAGAAGTAAAGATTTGTTGAACATTAAATTAAATTAAAAGAAGAGATAAAACTTGTATAAGTTCTTTTGCATTTTCTATAACATATATAACTTACCAATATGAAAGGTTGAAATGTTAAATAAGAGATTGGAATAGAATATTATACAAGTAGGAATTTTGGAAATAATGAAGTATTCAATGAATTGCTATTATAAATAAGAATTTAATGGTATAAACTTAAGTTATAATTGAAATTTTACCAAAATTAAAGGTAAGTATTATAAATAGGTGATTTTAAACTTAAGTGAATAAAATGAAATTCTTTAATAAATAAGGATTGATGTGTAGGGTTATTAACTTAAGTATGAATTAAATACTACTAGCTGAATATAATGGAAAGTAGGTAATATAAATAAATGACTGCAAACCCTAGTTAAAGAATTTGTAAATTCCTTTACTTATAAGAATGGATATTTTAGGGTTAAGAATTTAAGGGAATTAAAAAGGGTTACTATAAATAAGTAATAGAATTGTAAGCATGGAATAAAAGATTGAAATTGAGAAGTGTACTAAATACAATACAAATAAAAGAAACTTACATGACCGGAATAAATAAATAATAAAAGTGAATAAATTGTAAGCAATAAGCAAAAATAAAGGATACAACCACTAACGAGAAAATAAAATTTGAAGTTGTTAGAAATAAATGTAAACTATAAATTGGAAAGGAAATCAAACAACTAAAGTATGTAATGAATTGATATAAGTTAATTTGATTGGTTGGTTTGAATTGTTTTTGTTTGATTATGGTTGGTCGGGTAAGGAAATTTGAAGTAGTTGGATGAATAAATAATCTATTCGATCTCATCTAAGACTGTTGAGTAAATGATGCACTGGATAGTTATTGTTCATTCCGTACCATTTCAAGCTTTGAACCCGAGCAACTATCTGTTTGTTGATTATATGGTTGTTTATATTTGTTGTGTATGCTGGTTGTTGAAATGGATGGTTGTTGGATTGATTTGTTGTTAGTGATTGAAACCACTTAGAGATTATTTGAAAATGCTTTCCAAACTTTATTTATCTAAGTATAAAAAGATATAATGATTATAATACGGGTATATTTTATTTAAGGTAATAAATTTAGTAAATTATTGTTTATAAGTTAATATCTGAAATAAGATGTACTGTTTATTAAATTCTTCCTTCTCTTTTCTTTTCCTTTTCGGGGACGAAAAGTTTTGAGTGGGGGAGAGTGTAACGACCCATGTAAATACGATGTTTAAAATGAATTTAATTAATAGGATTTTAATTTTAATTTAGAAAGAAACAGAAATCTTATTTATTTATATGAAAGTGAATGTTGAAATTAGATGTATCAAGGGTAATTAAAATTTACAAATTGAATTATGTATTGAAATTAATAAGTGTAATAGTGGAAATTGTTGCGATTGGATATTAAGTTGGAAATAAATCAAATAAAGGCAAGTATTGAATTCATCAATGAAAATAAGTTTTATCTGATACAAGCCCTGTATTTGTAAACTTTTGTAAGGTGTTAATGAATTATGAAAATTTAGAAATAGATTCAGTTGTATGTTAGATAATCAATTGCAATAATTTAAGGTTAGTAATTTATATATTGGGTGGAATGATTAATTAGATGTAGAATCTTAATTTGTATGTGTGCATATATTTATAATGGAGAACAAAAGGGTAAATAATAATATACAAATATACTAAACATTAAATAGTAGGATTACTAGAAAATTCAATCATTTACCAATATAGATAGTCGATGCGCCTTAATTGTAATTAAGAAACAACGAAAGGTGTAAATGAAATTTTTTAGAGTATAAATTATAATTGGACAAAGATTTTAGTATAAAATGTTAATGCAAGGAAATTAATGCTGAATTTAAGGCAATAGTAATGAATAGTAATTTATTTCAAAAAAAAATTTGTAACACCTATTATAAAAATCTATCTGCTTATTTGTTAATGGGATTAGGATCGGTAATAGGTGGTAATAATTAAATGAATGTCACACTAATTGAAAGTGGAGTAACGTTCGTTTAAAAGTTGAGAAATTATAGGAGCATATTTATGAAGCGTTACTTTAACATTTATGTTTGATTGTGAAATTTATACGAGAAGTTGCAAAGTAATAATTAAGAAAGAATACATATAAATTGTTTATAACCTAAAACTTAAGGGTAGTTAAATGTTGAAATTGAATCTAATCAATTGGAAACTTAATTAAATTGGGTTCAATGTAAATAAAGGGTTATTTTAAGAAATTGAAATAAGTATTATAATTGGCAAATTTAGTTACTTTAAAGTGAAACGGAAAATATTAACGCAATAGTTTGAATGCAATATTTAATTCATCTAATTTATATTAAAGATTCGTTAGATTAATTTAATAGAAATTTTGGGACATTTAATAGATAATTGCTGATTTTGAATGGAATTAAAGGAATTACTGAAATCGAAATTTAGCAACTTTTAAACCTTTGCAATTGATTTTGAATATAAAGAGTCAATGGAAATTTGTGGATTAATTTATGAATTCATGAAATCAGTGTATTGACTTAGTTGTAACTATATGTAAATGTACGCAATAAGGTTGTGCAATACCAATTATTTGGATTCAAATTTATATTAAATATAATGTTGATAGCAATTGGAATTTACCATTTTGCAAAATAAATGAGAAATCAAGTCAAATGTAAATTATATCGTAAAGGATAAATTCATTTAAATAGTAAGATTTTTAAATAAATAAACGTTTCACTTAGGTTTCATTTGGATAATTTATGTAGTTTAATGGGAAAGCAATTGAAATTGATTACCCTAAATTTGTGCAGTTAGGGTAGTTTTGATTTGTCACTTAAGATGGTAAATTCTATAAAATGTGATAAATGTAGTTTTAATTAAATTATGACGATTGGGTATTTAAGAAGTGATAAACCAAAATTTATTGATTTATTTGAAATTAAATTGTGGATTTATTTCAAATAAGTGAAATTTATTTTTAACTATTACATCAATAGGAATTAATCTAATTTAAGGATATGTTAATATAAATTGGGCAAAAGGGTGTTTGGACTAGGGAATAATATTAATTGATTTTAGAAACCTTAAATATAAAATGGGAAGTAGACAAGATTTAACGTTACAACCATTTATACAAAATCCAGGATGTGTGTAGAAGTATTTATGGAATAAAACGTAAACAATTGTTGGATAAAAAGAGTAGGAATCAACATTTATTTATTTAATTGGATATAACTACGATAGTATGATTTATTGCATTTAAATGAAATCTAATATATAGAACATTGCCTAAAAAGGAAGAATAGATAAAATTAATGATAAATCTATATACTATATAAGATTTATTGATTTAAAGACAAAAGAGGCAAGATGTATAAATTAGATTAAGTGCAACCTTCAGTAAATAAAATTTGATGGAATAAGAACATTTGGATAATTTATTTCCAATTAAATCAATTCACGTTTCAAAATTTAATGCTAGTTTATTACATATATGTTTATGCCTAAATTTAAACTTATGTTTAGATCCAATCCGATCCATCTATTATTTTTCAGCCTTGTCTATATATAACCTGTTATAAACCCTAGCCACTCTTTATTTTCATTTTTCTATACGTAGATCTCCTTCTCAACTCCTCATTCTAATGGCAGAAAAAAAAACCTAATTCTCAAATTCCAAAAAAAATAATTTCAATTTCAAAAAAAAAAATATTCGGATCTGCAGCAGCTTCTGGTCGTGCTTCGGGTTTCAGGGGAGAAAACCCTAGAGCAACTTCGGGTCAGGAAGAAAATGACTCGGGTCGCTCCAGGTCGTTTTGGCGAAACTCCAAGCAAGCACCGGGGAATTGAGGCGGCGCACTGAAGTCGAACCCGAAGTCGACCTAGGACCAGAATTTTCCATTTTTCAAATTTTCATAACTTTTGCATACGAGATCGGATTCACGCGCGGTTTGTTTTGATGGGATCGTATCGGAATTTCTGACGTTTTAGCACTAGTTTGGATGAATTTGGGGACTGTCCAAATTTTGGGTTTAAATTGGATTTGAATTCAATATAATTCAAAAAGGTGAGTGTTTTAACCCACACACAACTTCTAAAAGTTTTTATGTTTGTTAAATTTATTTTAGATATGAGTAGGAATTTATTTATGAATGTTTGGCATGTTTTATTCATCATATCTGTTAATTCGCATTTATTTAATTTAATTGTTAATTTAGTTTATGTATTGCATATTAATTGACAGTTAGAATTTATTTATTCGCCTATAAACTGCTAGTTAACAGTTATAAAATTTATTAATGAATATAAACTGTTAGTTTAATAGTTGTTAAATTATTTTGAATATAACTGCCAGTTATTACCTGCATATTATTATTAGATATATATTGATATTGTTTTATTTTGGATGATGATTGTGATTTGGATGGTGGATGATGTGGATGAATGGATGTTTTTATTTTATATCATTTAAACTGCAAGTTATCATGCATATTTCATTTCATTCGGGATTGTGGTTTGAAATGATATACAACCGCAAAATTTTATTTTAAATTGCGGATTGAAATGATAAATATCCGTATCACTTGACCATAGGATAGAAAATTATATACAGGCACCGTGGTCTATATATAAATTATTTTAAAGGTGATTTCTATGGTTTGGATGGGATACGGTTTATAAAAATTTAATTTTGATATATAAAATATTAATTCGATATATACACATATGAAGTTAAAATTTTAAATTTAAGCTGTGTTTAAACCTGTTGAATAAAATGATAAAAATTTGAGAAAATGGAATTTGGTAATATGTCTTATATGTTTAAGTTTGGAAATTTTAAGGTATGATATTTATAAATGGATTTTTCAAGATTTACTTAAATGGGATATTTTAGTATAAATTAAATTGAAGAAAATACTTAATTTCTAGAAATTGGAGTTTTATTTATAGATTGTATGTAAATATTCAAAACTAAATAATAGAACATTTAATTTGTTGAAAGAATAAATTCCAACTTTAGTTTTGAAATATTAATACTCCAAATGGATATATATATAAATAGAAATTGAAGTGGTTTTGGAACTTGAAAGTGATATTTAAATTTGGTTTAGACTTTAAATAAAGAAGTATATTTGTAGAGCCCTGGAAATAATTTCTTTACAAAGTAACCTTAAAGTTAAACCATTTATTATATATACCATTGAATATCCGAACCATTTAAGTTTTAGAAGTTATGGTTTTAAATTATGAATTTCGAAATATTATGCTTTGAAAGTATAACTCAAATATTTGGTTTCCAGATATTTTAAAATTTAAAGCAGTATGATTTTGGAAAAGAATTATATTTGAGAAAAGGATATCATATTGTTTTGGGCTTTAAATTGATATCGTATTAATATTTTTGAAATGGAAATTTTTATTCTGGTTTTAAAGTATAAACTATTTTTAAATGACCGCGGTGTTATAATAACGTTTGGTTGTTGAAGAGACCGGGATCGGAAGTTGTCATACTCTCTGACAACTCCGAAAACCACTTTAACAACCGTTTACGCGGTGGAGATTCCAGAATGAAGTAGGTTGGTGGCGGCGTTTCCTGTAAGGTAAATACGTGGACCCAACTCCCGTGAGTTGGCATAAGGTGGCTAAAACAGGAGCGATTCTCGGGCCAATGAGGTCATTCCTCTGATCGAACGCACTTCTTCGATATTATACTCTGACTTTGGATTCATTCGGTGGCCACTATTGATTTCTTTGATTTTGGGGGTGTTAGTTCGAGGTGGGCGGTAGCTGCGGCTATGCGTTACCATCAGCCCGAGTAGCAATTGGTATATCTACCCTGGCATTGCCTAGTTGTGCCGTGTCACCTACCCTAGCGCGCCTTATACGATTTTGGTTTTGTACCATACCTATGGAGTGCCCTCTGACGACGCCTAGTACGGGGGAGATTACGGTACTGTATAGACTATGGGAATATATTTTGTGTTAAGGGCTATAAGGGTAACCCCTTAACGCTATTAAAAAGTAAGTTTATTTTACAAATAGACACTATTATAATAGCGCAATATACTACATAGTAAATAGTTTAACGGATCCTTAGGAGATGTAAATCCCGAGCATCTCTTGAGTTACTGCACTCATATTATTTCTGTTAATTTAACTCACATAAGATCTTTTAGTTCTGACTCGAGTGTTTTTGTCTTTTCAAATTCGCGCGGGTCAGTCCGAGCGTTTCAGGATTGCAAGATTTAGCTCTGGAGGACGAAGACGAAGATTTATAATATTATTATTTATACTAGTGCACTACACACTGTTCCGCTGCATTGTTATTGGTATGTGTAACTCTGATATGGATTATATAAATGGTTTTGTAAACAGATTTATAAACTGTATATTTGATTATTATATTTTATCCTTCCGCTGTGAGATTCTGTTTAGTTTTTTCTTCTCTGTTTTTTTCTTATTTACCCCATAACAATCCGCCCATCCGTATGGTTTGAATTGGCACGTGTGTCGGTTTAAATCGTGCAAAAAGACGGGATGTTACAGTACCTGATGTATTGTATTGCTCTTTTATTGTAAACTCTGATGTATCTTATATATTTATATAGTAGCTTCATGAACTACTATCTCTTTTACTTCCGCTACATATTATTACTCTGTGTCGGTGATTCTGTGATTATTTATTTACTGTATATCTCAGTTTTGCCAAATTTAAATTAACAATTCGGTATTTTGAATTATTCAAGTCCGACATGTGCGGATGCGAATGGTCCAAAATATCGGGTTGTTACATTTTTAATCATTTTTGATTTATTAAAGAAATCCATTTCGTTTAAATAAATAAAAAGTTATAACTTTTATGTTATAAAAATTATGGCTCGTGTGAAATATAATCAAAATATGATTTTTGGAAATATGAATTTAACTAATTGTTAAAATAAGTTAAATTTAGTTTTTTTGACTTATTATAAATCGTTATTTATCAGATTTATGAAATTGATATTTTATAAATAAAAGCAATGGAATTATAAAAGTGTTACATTAGAAATGGAATTGTAATCAAATTCGTATATAGATTTGCAGTTGAAATTTATAAAAGAATTTATAATGGATTTTATAAATAATAATATTCGAAAAGAATGAATTTGTAAATAAGAGACTTATAAGTGAATAAACTTATAACAGGATTTTGACATATAAATGAGATATAAGTGGAATTTGTTAGTAAAGGAACTTTGTATGTGGAAGTTATAAAATATAAATGGAATTTATAAAAGTTGTTTTATAGATTTGAAATCAATTTAATTTGATATGTCAAATATGCAAATTTATCAAAGGAATTATATTCACGATTTTGGACAGTGAATAATCCTTTAAATTAAATGTGTAGGAATAATGAATTTGGTAAGGAATAATATTCATGATTTTGGACAGTGGATAATCCTTTAAAGTAAATGTGTAGAAGTATTGAATTGGGTAAGAGAATTATATTCATAATTTTGGACAGTGTATAATCTTTTAAATTAAATGAATGTTTTAAAAAGTGATATTATAAAAATGGAGTTTAAATGGATTGATTATAAAATAAGTTGTGAATCTACTTATTATTAAAATAAGTATATGAATTTTTTTTCCAAATATCCAACAAGTGAAATGGTTTTGAATATTATCCTTTTAAAGATATTTTGAAGTAAATAATTGGGAAGTGTTTTGAATTATAAACGAATAGTGAAATAAGGTCCAGTGACAACTTTTGTGCCAGATTTTGTTTGTTGCTTTGATAATTAAATAACCAACAATCAAAATTGGCCATTTCAGCTCCTCAACTTGATGTGGAAACTAATTAGTCATACTCTTTGTACATAACTAACTGTGTAGGCTTGATTATTGTTTGTGTTAAGAGTGTTGATTCGTGTAATGTGGAGTGATTACTCCAATCAATCGAGCTTCCTTCTTGGCCGAAGGATAGCAAGTTGAAAATTGGAGACGTGATAAGTCAATGAGACTTAGTTTCTGTGTAAGGTTGAGAAATGCTTCTGCGTTGTTGGAGCGGAGAGTCCCGGATTGGATTTAACTAAAATCCACTTTGGACCAACATTTTTACGACGATTGTGCAGGTTGATCGATGATATTGATATTTAGGATTTTCATAGTGCAGGCTTGCTTATTGTTCGTTTTTGGGATTAAAATCCCAATATACATATAATAGCTATAGTCTCTTAGTTATGAAATATCCATTGCAAGGACTATTCGCTACTAATCCTAGGGATTTCCTAATAGGGTGTGGTTGGAAAGTACCTTCGATTTGTCCTGTTCTTTTATGGATGAGCGTCTAACATCGTATTTCTAAGATTACGTGAATTGGTTTTACAAACGTACATCATGTGTTGGCGGAGAAGGCCAACTTCTCTTAGCTTAACACCCTCTTTAAGAGTACAAGCTGAAGGATTGTATTTTTATAGAAGGAAATTAGTAGTCAATAGGAATGGCAATGTGGCATTCAAAGATGGGATATGTGAAAGGCAATTTATACCTCTTTGGCCTCACTCCTCAGAAAATGACTAAAACAGGATAGAAGCAGCAAGGATAAAATGGCTTGCTCCCATTAGGAGGCGTAATCACTCTTTTAGATGTATTTTTACACTCTATAATGATGTGAATTTGATTATTGTTGATTTATGCTTGTGGCCATGGATAAAGGTCGGTAACGACCAGAGTGATAACATATTCGGTACTATCCGGGTATGGGTAGGCCGGTCTTGTGTTGGTTTAGGCATGCAGTATTTGTTCCCTAGGTACATCCCTCTAGAGGTGTACTGTGTTGGTTAGGAAAGGCAGTTCCTTTACCTAGTCATTTATATGGAATCCAAAATCCACTATGTGCCTATCATTTTGATTGTAGAGCCTAGTATTGCTAGAATTTAATAATGGTAACAATTTCAACTATGATTAATTATTTTTTGCATACTAGATACTAATGTAATATATGAGGATTTGATATGAAAAGATTTTGGTTATCGTAATGGAAAAACCTGTCTGTGTTTATGTGTAGGCGTGTCTTATGAGATACCTTTTATTTTGATAAAGGAAAAGTTTTGAGAACTTTATAAATTCAGTTGAGGTATGTTTTCTCACACTAGATTACCAGACCAATCCAGGCATACTTCTCTTTCAATGTTCGGGTTAGACCGAGTATATTCATAGGTTCAGATTTGATGCTTTTGGAGCTTCAGCAGGCAAGCTGGAGATCTTCATGTCATATACACATATCTGCTTATTTTTCTGCTGCATTGCATTGTTGTTGTAAATTATTAGCATTTGTGAGGAAATGTTATCATAACTATCCAAGCTGATGATTATACTCTAATATTGGTTTATGTATATTACAGTTTCTCTTTGTAAAGATTATTGATCTATATTATATGTTATTCCGCTGCGATGTGTGATTCTGTATTGTTTTGGTTTTGCTTCTCTCTTCTTCTTCTCTTCTCCTCTTCTTTCTTCTCTCTTTCTTCTCACCCTCTCTTTTCTTTCTCATGATCATCTTCAGTCGGTGCATTCTGGGTCGGACATGTGTGGTTTATTGTCGGATTTAGAGGGTGCGGAATGCGGGTCGTCACAGAGATGTTTACAGGATTTTACATCTCCTATCCAATGCATAACATGCGTGCAATAACTTAAAAGATGTTACGGGATTTTCCATCTCCTAAGGCTCCGTTAAACTATCTATATGTAGTATGCTATATCTGTAGTGTCTACTAGTAATGTAAAATATTAAAATAGCGTTAAGGCTTTACATCGATCTCCTTTAACACATTTTTAAGCAGGTAGTCTATACAGGTCCTGTAATACAACCAGTAATGTCGGTAGCCAGTGAGTCCCCTATAGGTACCGTACTAAAACAAAATTGTAGTGGGTGTGAATAAGGATAAAAGTATGACAAGGCAGGTGAGGCAATGCCTAAGGTAGGATTCTACCATTTACCCTTTGTGGCTAGTGGTAACGCATCGTAGCTATGACAGACCACCGAGTCCACTACCCCCAAAATCAAATCAAGGTGCACCGATCAAGTCCAAAGTCAATATAATAATACGAAGAGGTGATGGAGCTAAAGGATGCGAACCCATTTGCCAAACATAGGCTTCTTTTTTAGTCATTTCCAATTGACACAAATCCATCATCGTTCCCTTTCTTCAAATCCAGCAAATGCCTCCAGTTCAACCGCTACATTCTCGATAATATCCACCGCGTACACAGTTGTTAAAGTGGTTTCAATATTGACAAAGTGTATGCCAATAAGAGACCTCGGTCTCTTTAACAAGCAAACATCAATTTTCACACTGGTTGGTTCTTTTACATTTCGAAGCCAATTCACATTTGATATTAAGATATCATATTTACTTCAAAAATACCACTTCGTTTCAAAATACTATATTGACTCAAAATATGTCAATTTCACTTAAAATATCATTTCAAATTCCAATTTAGGTTATAACAACATTTAAACACATTCACATTTAAATCAACGATTTAAATATAAATATTCCAACTTTGCACAGTTTGAAATTTTAGAAACTAGTTTAAACAATTTAAATAGTTTGCATAATTGAAATAGTTTAAAATAGTTTGAATAGTTTAAATAGTTTAAAAAGTTTGAATAGTTTAAATAGTTTAAATAGTTAAAGAGTTTAGAAAAGGTTGATATAAAATGGTTTAAGTATTGAAAGTGGCTTACATAGTAAAATAGTTTGGAAAATCTAAGTAATTTGAATATTAAAAAGATAAGTTTTTAATAGTTCATATTAAAATAATTTATTTTGAAAATAATATAAAATCAAACCGTTTCTTTCCAGTTCAACAATATGGACCCAAGTCAAATTTCAAATCAACAAATTCAGTTGTTAATCTTTCAATTCAATCAACTAAATTCCTATTTAGTTTCAAATCAACTTGATTTCAACTTCAAATCGAACTAGTTTTAATTTTTGAAAAATTCATTTTCGACTTCAAATTCGATTCAACAATTCAATTGAATGATTTAAATTTTAATTCAATTCTTATTTTTAAACCATTTCAATTTATATTAATTTCGTGTCCAATTTCAAATTACTGATTTACACCGCTTAATTCAAATTAAACTTCATTGTTCAATTTTAAGGTCCAAATCTTAGAATGATTAAATTTCTAAAATTAAAGTCATATATGAATTATAACTTTACAATTCCAATTCAATTCTTTAAAACAATTCTTTTACCCAATTTCAATTTCAACATTTCAAAGCTTGAATTAGGAAATAATTTAATTCATATAAATCAACAATTTATTTTCTTTAAAACAATGTTATTTAATCAACATCCAAAAATCATATTTGAAATCATTTCATTTAACCAATTTGGTATACGTAACCCTATGGCCAAGTGATTAGTTATTTCCATTTTAATTATAGGAATGGTTATATATCATTTCAATTCAAATCAAAATGTCATGGGTATATATCATTTCAACCTATTTCTTAATTTATTCAAAATAATTCAAATAAAAGTTTATATGCTTTCAACAATATACAGGATGATAACTATGATATTTACATAAATAAACAAACATTCAATTATCCAAAATGCCAATAAACAAACATCCATCACAATCGACACCCAAATTAGCCAATAAATCACAACAATTAACTAGTTATCAATATCAGGTACTTAACTAGCGATTAAATTCGATATTAATTTAAATGTCCATTTAATTCAGTATGAAATTTAATTACAATTAAATGTTAATTTAAACTACCAAATAGCAATCAATAAAATTCTTATCACATTATAAATTTAATTCAATTAACATAAGAAGGTTTAGTATTGCGTGAGTGTGTTAAATCACTCACCTTTGATTTATAGTTGATTAAGAATCCAATGAAAGCCTAAAAATTCAAAAGTCTTCAAATTCAACCAAACTAGTTTTATGTTGTCGATACGAACTCAATAGAAGAATCAACGTCCAAATCCAAGTTCATATGCAAAAGTTATGAGGGTTAGAATTGTGAAAATTTTAAAATTAAATTATAACATAGAAGGGCAATTTCATAATTACCTTTCTCCTAACCCAAACCCTAGCCGCAAATAGAAACACATGCATGGACCTGCCTAAAGATGCTCCGTTCAACCTCCGTCGCACGTGCCTACGTGCGCCACCCCCAAGATCGGAGACCACCACCTCCGGTCGCCCCACTGGCCGGTGCGCGACCACCAAGCGTCGCCACATAGAAACCGCAGCCACCGCCTTCCGAAGCCAGAACCAGTGAATTCGTGTACCTACGCAATGACACAAGCCGATAGATACGCTCATCTCATCGCCCTCTATGATGCAGTGCCCTTCGATCACACCAAAGTCGAAGATCCACCGTTGATTTGCAAACCCTAATTTGAACCGTCGAAACTTCTACGCCAAACACTGGCCAAACCGAGACTTGGTTGCAAAAACGAACTGCAAATACAAATTACGTTCGTCGAGAGCTTCTCGATGATATATTATACGATAGGGTTTGAGGAGTATGGATTTCTATTTGATTTGTAATTGGCAATTAAGATTTATAAATGTCTACCATTGAGAAGGAACAGATAATTGAACAGATAGATAGAAAATGTATGCACAACAAATGAAAATAAAAAGCTTCTAGGGTTTATAACATCCTATATATAGACATGGATGGATAAGAACGGATGGAACGGATTGAATTGATTTGAAACGATAACACCATTCGAGAAGCCCGCTTCATTTCCGAAACGAAAGTGGTCATCCCATATATTAAAATATAGGTTTTTGAAATTTTAAAACTCAATAAAACTTTTTTTAAACCTTAATTCCATCGTATACAGAAGTTAGCTTTTAAAATTATAACGATCCCATTTTTAATCCAAATTTAAATTAGTAACTAATATAATTTTTAGAATTTATTTGTGAAATAATTTGGATTTTTCCAAAACAAATAAAATATGTGTATGTGTATATATATAAATAGATTGCAAATATAATTTTGATTTGAAATTCATAGAAATAAATATCGTAAAATAAATTGGATTTAAAATTTTTATATTTTAAAACACTATAGATAAATATTTATTAATTTAAGATGTAATAGCTTAAGCATAAAAATAAATTAAATAAAAGATTTAATACACTTTCTTTTAAAATTAAACATATAACATAAATATAAAAACATAAATGATGATAAAAATATAAACATAAATTAATGAAAATATATATTAATATAAAAACATAAGAAGACATAAAATACATCCATTAAACATTTGTTAGCTAAGGTATCATGCAAATAACAAGTGTCAATTTAGTTATTTTCTTTTTATTTTTTAAAATAATAAAACATTCTTATATAAGCATCTCCACTCTACTCTTTCATTCTTTCTTCATCTTTCATTTTTCTAAAACCAAAACCAGAGAAGATAAATAATAAACCTAAATCAATTTTTCACAAATTTCAACCTAAAGCAATCAAGCAAAATTCAACAAAAATAAATCAAAGCAAATCAAACAGCAAGCAAATCAGTTTCAAATAAACAATCAAGTTCCAGATCAAGGAAAATAGGCTCTGTGTCTCTGCTTTTAAAATACAGTGAGTAAACAAACATTTTTTAAGTCTTAATCTGCTTTAACTTGATGCATGTGATAGGTATTTAAAGTAATGTTGTAAGAATGTTTGCATGGATGTATTTTACCTAGAATATAGTTGAACTACTGTGTGTATTTGATGTGCATGTCTATGTATATGTATATACAGCCTCTGTTATGCTCCGTAGACTCAATAACAACTTAAATAAATTCATATATGCCCAATGAAACGTTGTTAGACTATAATCGTTAAAAGGAAAATGATTGTAAAAATGTAATATCATTTTTAAAAATGGTTTCAAGTGGATATATGGAGTAATTATTTCAAAAATAATAAATTACAGTGATAATCAAATATAAGTCAGAAAATCGATCATCTTAATTTCATGTTTTGATTATAGAAACACATTCGTACTAGAAAATGGTGATTTTTGATAATCATATCATGATTTTTAAGTTTGTAAATGTTGAGATTTATCGAGTTGATTTGTATTTGGTCTTTCATCGATTTCCGACGATCGACGAAGATTTGTATGTCGTGATTAATGCTTTAGGTAGTGTGAAGGATGGAAATCGAGGGAAAAATGATCGAAGCATTTAACGTTCATCGTGGTGGTTGGTCGACGACCATTTAGGGTTTATCGACTAGTCTGGTCGACGTTGTTTTTGGAGCTCGTGCGACATCGTGGATGAATCGAAAACGATTGGAGGTAGTAGGATCGAAGCGTCGTGATGTAGCTCTGATTGGGTTAATGGGGTTTCTGGAAATCGGCGGCGGTGGGACGATGAAGTTTTGGGTGATCGGTTTTGCCCCAGTGGGTTGTTTTTCTCGATTTTGATTCTGGTGGTCGTCGTGGGTTCTGGATGGTCGCTTGGGTTGAGATGGTCATTGGTGACTTGTGTGAGATAGCGACGATGATCGAAATATTTCCGATCATATGTGCACGCGTACGCGTGTCTGGGTGTGTCAGTATTTAGGTGGAGTTGCTATAGGTTTTTAGAGAAGAGATAAAGCTCGGGGGAAAGAAAGGTTGGACTCAAGGAAGTGAAGGGATTGGCTTTTGTTTGCACTCGAGTGTTTAGAAGGTTCAAAAGAAGAAGAAGAAGAAAGGGTATCGAGAAAGTTCGAGTGTGGCTCGAGTATTTGATCGGGATTTTTAGGCTTGGGCCCGAGTGATTTAGGAGGAAGGAATTGATTTTAACAAGATTTTAAAATTTTAAAATAAAACAAGTTTTGCTTAAAACAATTTTCCCAACCTACTTCTTTAAATAATAAATACTTTGTTGAAATGTCAAATTGGTTAAAGGTTATATAATAATTTATTTTTAACTCAAATTAATTAAGTTTAAAATTATATTTTTATGTGTCCATTATTTTAAATTAATTCTTAAGCCTATCATCTAATTAGTAGTATAATTAAGTAGTTAATTAAAGAAGGGTAAATGTTTTAATTATTAATTAACTTAAAGATCTTAAGTTAATTCATGTGTTAATGATAAAATAATTTCAAAGGTTTATTACATAAGATTTAAAAAATAATTGAGCATATTAATTAAGATAAATGGTTTATCTTAAATTAATTAAGGTCTTGGGTAATTAAAGGTTAATTAATTAATAATTAAAGGTTAATTAATTAATTATTAAAGGGTAATTAAATAATAATTAAAGAGTAATTAATCAGTAATTATAGGATAATTAATTAATGTAAGTAATTAAGGATGATTAATTAATTTCATTAATTAATTAAAATAATAACAAATGGTTTGTGATTAATTAATGTTAATTAAGTAGAGTTAGGTAATTAGTTCATAAGTAATTAATTTATTTGGTTTAAATTAAATTAATTATAGTTTAGGTGATTAATTAATCTTGCTTATGGATGATTAATTACACTGAATGCTTGGATTGATTAATATCTCTAGTATGTTAATCTGTAATATTTTATGATTTGAATTGCTTTGGATTGAGCTGTGATAAATATAAGTTATTTATCTGTGATGAATTGCCGTGTGAATATAATGTTCTGTATTGAATTATAAAAGGTGGATCTTTTGATTAAAAAATAAAAAAATGGAAATTTGTTTAAACCATTCAAAATGAAAGGTTTTGGGAAATAAGGACTAAAAGGTTATGACTTTACTAAGATCCAAATGTATCCATATGTTTTCAAATAAGCGTTCATTATTCGAAAAGGCCGGGAAAGGGCATTGAGTCGAAAACTCATTCTGAATAATGATACGATGGAATGGAATTGCATTTTAAGAGGTGGTTGGAGACTGGTATTCTTGAAAACGAAAGGATTTCCTGTTGATTATCTCCGCACCGAGTTTCTACGGTGTAGAGATTACCCTATGCGATGGGGAGTCCAGATGAGATTAGGGATATCTGGGTTTGTAAGGGCTTCTTTACTTAATTGAACGAAGTGCCTTCGATTTCATTCAAACCCAGGATGGACTTGTGTGGATGTATGTCTGACATTACACTTTGAGATATAAAGATGGTTTTTATCAAATACATTTATGTTTGGTGGAGGAGAATTTATTCTTTTAGCTTAACACCCTTCTCTGAGATGTACAATCTCAGAGGTTATGTAGTTGTTAATTATTAATGATACATTCCCAATTTGGTAATGTGGCATGCTATGTGTTGTGTATTGGTTGATCGAAGCATGGCTTTTGTGTAAAGCGTAGCTTTGTGGGATGAGACTTCATCAAACCTCACACCTTGGGAAATGGTCGAAACAGGAAGGATGCAACAAGGTTATAGGGTTCGCGAGCCTAAGGGTATGTGCATTTCCTTCTGGATAAAAAGTGTTATTATAGTACGGAGCCTAAATATTTTACTTATGTGGTTGTTGGAATTTGAGAGGCCTCGGTAAAGGTCTGTTACAACCGACGGATGACATACTCGTGATAGTTAGTTACCTAGTCACAGAGGTTTTCCGGCCTTGTGTTGGTAGAGATCTGGTTAGGTTCTCGGGACGTTCCTTTAGAGGCGTACCCATTCAGATAAAGGAAGTTCCTTAGCCTTGGCCATTTGTTGGAAATCCTAACGAAACAATACAAGTCCTTTACGATTCCATTGTAGAACCTGCTATTTAACATGGTAGCTATGGTAGGCATACTATAATGGTATGTATGCTGGCTAAAATTAATATTATACTTGCAAAATGTTTTTCCACACTATGCACTAAAAATAATATCAAAAGGATTTTCACATATCAAGCATGTTTGACTACTATAAGGAGAAAACTTCCCCATGTGTGCGATGTATTTGAGTGTGTGTCGGGAGACCTTATGGTAGTTTCATTTTTCAAAAGCATGAAGGGATTTCTTTTTGCACAAATAACTGTTTTAAGTTCTCACACCTGTCCCATGACTGACTCGGAGTTTATTGTTCCCTTTGCTAAACTTTAGGTGCCCCTAATTTTACACACGGGTAGCCTCGAGTCGGTTATCAGTAGATTTTGGAGCTAAATTGGGATGTAGATGTGGATTTGGAAGTCTTTGAAGCTTTTGGTTTTGATTTTTTTAGTTTGAACTTTGGAGCTTTGGAAATGAAGACGTAGTATGTTGGACTCTCTTGGAAGACCATGTTGATGTTATTTTTCCGCTGTTATGTTGTATTCCGCTGTTGTACAATATAGAGGACTCTGATGATGATGAACACTTGTTGTAAGAATGTTGTAATCCATGAAATGTATGAATGAAAGTTATTTTGTTTCCATTGTGTTGTTATCATATCAATTGTTATGACTCCAGCGAACCGGGCTTCAATGTTTGAATCTTCGGAATTTGAAAACAGGTGATGTATTGGATGCCGATTTTCGAAGGTTGAAAGTCGGGGTCATCACATTTGTTATCAGAGCTGAAGGTTGAGTAAGAACTTTAGCTTTGGAGTATAACTCATAAGGTGACTCATTAGAGATAGGGTTAAAATGCCCTAGAATGAGTTTATTCCCTAAGGTATCTCGTCCGTATGCCTAAATCAATTTTCTTACTATTTACAGATAGTGAGAGTGAGTGCATGAAGAGGAAGAGGTAGGGGAAGGGGGAGTACCACTACAAATGGTCGAGACCCTACAACAACAGTAATGGAAGGAGTAAATCTTTCCATCAAATCCCAGCCAAATCTGGCAGAGTTGTATCGGAATTACTCAAGACTTAGAGGGAAACCATTCAAAGGTATGGAGACTATTATAGAAGCGCAAGCTTGGATTCGATCTTCTGAGAGGATTTTTAAAGGATTGAAATTGGTTGATGATCAAACGAGGTTGATGGCTTCCTGGAAGCTCCAGGAAGAAGCTTTGGTATGGTGGGAGACCATTACTTTGGCCGAATCAGAGGATGAGTTTTCATGGGATAGATTCAAGCAAGTATTTGAGCAGCGTTATATGCCTTCCACTGGTATTTCCAGAATGTATCAAGAGTTTACCGATTTGAAGTAAGGAAATCTATTTTTGAATAATACTTAAATAAGTTTAATGAGTTATCCCGATTTGGACCTGAATTGGTGAATACCCCTCTTAAGAAGAATGAGAGATTTATTAAAGGATAAACAAGAAGTTTCATGATAGGATGACATGCCATGTGAAGGAGTCTTTTGCTGATTTGGTAGACATGGGATATAGATATGCCACCTTAGATAAACAAGAGATTCTAGAAGAGAAAGGAAGTGGAAGTAATCCAAACTGGAAGAAGAGAAAGTTTGGAGGAAAGATGCCTTGGCAAGGTAAAGAAAAGAAGGATACTCAAGAGAACAAGGCGAAGAACGTTACCTATTTCAACTGTTTGGAGAAAGGTCATTACTCAAATATTTGCAAGAAGCCCACGAAGCAAGGGAAGAAGGATCAACACAAGAAGTCAGGACAAGAAGCCAGGGAATGCTACTATTGCCATAAGCCAGGACACATGGTTAAAGAATGCACGATAATGAAGCAGACCCAAGTAGCAAAGGTATATGCAATCAAGGATGAACCTTCAACCTCAGGAGTTGATAAAAGGAAAGGAGTTTTGGAAGGTAATCTTCTTATTTATGATAAAATTGTTAGATTCTATACGACACTGGAGCCACCATAGTTTTATTTCCCAGCAAATCGTAGAAGAGTTAAATCTTGAACTCGAATTCGTAGACGAACCTATTTGTGTGAAGAACCCGGTAGGAGGCCCTGCGAATCTCTGTTTACATTATAGAAAATTTTCTATTTTGTATTCTCATCATCAGTTTCCTATCAGCCCTTTCGTTCTAGACTTTAATGAATTTGAGATTTTACTTGGAATAAATTGGTTAACAAAATGTGAAGCTAAACTAGATTGTATCAATAGAACGATTTCGGTCAAAACCAAACTTGGGAATTTTATTGTGATTTCCTATGAGGATCCAAGTTCGAAGAGGGACAAGCTAATGTATACTTTAGGGTATTCCGACACGAGTTTGGAATCGATACCTATTGTTCGAGAATTTCCTAACGTATTCGAAGAAGTTAAGTCTTTACCTCCGCATAGGAAAATCGAATTTAGAATCGACTTGGTTCCCGATGCCCGTCCAGTTGTGCATGCAAGTCGTAGGATGGCACCAAGGGAAAGAGAAGAGCTAGTTAAGAAAACCCAAGAATTATTGGAGAAAGGATTTATACGACCTAGTCGTTCTAGTTGGGATTCAGCTATAGTATTTGTAGCCAGTCCGATGGATCTTTGAGATTATGCATAGATTATCATGATCTTAATATGTTAACCCTTAAGAAAAAATTTCCTTTGCCTCGAATCGACGACCTGTTCGATCAATATCATGGTGCTCGGTTCTTTTCCAAGATGGACCTAGCCCAAGGATTCCATCAACTGAGAATTGCGGAAGATTGTTAGCCGAGATGAAAAGCGGTTAAGGAATAAAGTGGTGAAATTGATGAAAGTACAATGGAGTGGAGATCTGAATGACTGTACTTGGGAAACAAAGGAAAGCATGTAGAAGTCCTATCCCAAATGTAGAACAAATATTTCGACCTGATCTGGTAAGCCATTTCTCTTTCTTTTTATGTGTTCATATGTTCTTTGTTTGTCTCCCTGTCTATCAAATTTCGAGGACGAAATTTTCTTAAGAGGGGAAATTTGTAACGATCCCGTTTTTAAGTCAAATTTAATTTAATAATTAATATAATTTTTAGAATTTATTTATGAACTAATTTGGATTTTTACAAAACAAATAAGATATGTGTTTGTTTATGTGTGTGTATATATATATAAATAGATTGTAAATAGAATTTTGATTTGAAATTCAAAAAAAATAAATATCTTAAAAATAAATTAGACTTAAAAATTCTATATTTTATAACACTATAGATAAATATTTATTAATTTAAGGTATAATAGCTTAAGCTTAAAAATAAGATTTAATAAAAGATTTAATACACTTCCTTTAAAATTGAACATATAACATAAATACAAAAGCATAAAAGCTGATAAAAATATAAACATAAATTAATGAAAACATATATTAATATAAAAACATAAGAAGACATAAAATATACGCATTAAACATTTGTAAGCTAAGATATCATGCAAATAACAAGTGTCAATTTAGTTATTTTCTTTTCATATTTTTAGAAATAATAAAACATTCCTATATAAACATCACCACTCTACTCTTTCATTCTGCTTCATCTTTCATTTTTCTAAAACCAAAACCTAAGAAGATAAATAATAAAACTAAATCAATTTTTCACAAATTTCAACCTGATGCAATCAAGCAAAGTTCAACAAAAAAATCAAAGCAAATCAAACAACAAGCAGATCAGTTTCAAATAAGCAATCAAGTTCCAGATCAAGGAAAATAGGCTCTGTCTCTCTGCTTTAAAAATATAGTGAGTAAACAAACATTTTTTTAAGTTTTTATTTGCTTTAACTTGATGTATGTGATAGAAAGTAATGTTGTAAAAATGTTTGCATGGATTTATTTTACCTAGAATATAGTAGAACTACTGTGTATATGCAAATGTCTGTGTATATGTATATACAGCCTCTGTTATGCTTAACAGACTCAGAACAACTTAAATAAATTCATATCTTCCCAATGAAACATTGTTAGACTATGATCATTAAAAAGAAAATGATTGTAACAATGTAATATCATTTTTAAAAATGGTTTCAAGTGGATATATGGAGTAATTATTTAAAAAACACTAAATTACAGTGATAATCAAATATAAGTCAGAAAATCGATCATCTTAATTTCGTGTTTTGATTATAGAAACACATTCATACTAGAAAATGGTGATTTTTGATAATCATATCATGATTTTTAAGTTTGTAAATGTTGAGCTTTCTCGAGTTGATCGGTATTTGGTCTTTCGTCGATTTTCGACGATCGACGAAGAGTTGTATGTTGTGCTTGATGTTGGAGGTAGTGTGAAGGATGGGAATCGAGGGAAAAATGATCGAAGCATTTATCTTTCGCCGTGGTGGTTGGTCGACGGCCATTTAGAGTTTATCGGCCAGTCTGGTCGACGTTGTTTTTGGAGATCTGTGACATCTTGGGTGAATCGAAATCGATCGGAGGTAGTGGGATCGAAGCGTCGTGTCGTGATGCAGCTTTGATTGGGTTGATGGGGTTTTTGGCCATCGGCGGCGGCGGGACGATGAAGTTTTTGGGTGATCGGTTTGCCCCAGTGGGTTGTTTTTCTTGATTTTGATTCTGGTGTCGTCGTAGGTTTTGGATAGTCGCTTGGGTTGAGATGGTCATTGGTGACTTATGTGAGATAACGACGATGGTCGGAATATTTCCGATCATATGTGCACGTGTACGCGTGTCTGGGTGTGTCAGTATTTAGGTGGAGTTGCTATAGGTTTTTAGAGAAGAGAGAAAGCTCGGGGGAAAGAAGGGTTGGACTCGAGGAAGAGAGGGGATTGGCTCGTGTTTGTACTCGAGTGTTTAGCAGGTTCCAAAGAAGAAGAAGAAGAAACGGTATCGAGAAAGTTCGAGTGTGGCTCGAGTATTTGATCGGGATTTTTGGGCTTGAGTCCGAGTGATTTAGGAGGAAGGAATGTATTTTAACAAGATTTTAAAATTTTAAAATAAAACAAGTTTTACTTAAAACAATTTTCCCAACCTACTTCTTTAAATAATAAATACTTTGTTTAAATGTTAAATTGGTTAAAGGTTATATAATAATTTATTTTTAACTCAAATTAATTAAGTTTAAAAGTATATTTTTATGTGTCCATTATTTTAAATTAATTCTTAAGCCAATCACCTAATTAGTAGTATAATTAAGTAGTTAATTAAAGAAGGGTAAATGTTTTAATTATTAATTAACTTAAAGGTCTTAAGTTAATTCATGTGTTAATGATAAATTAATTTCAAAGGTTTATTAAATAAGATTTAAAAAATAATTGAGTATATTAATTAAGATAAATGGTTTATCTTAATTTAATTAAGGTCCTAGGTAATTAAAAGAATAATTAATTAATAATGAAAGGTTAATTAATTAATAATTAAAGGTTAATTAATTAATGATTAAAGGATAATTAATTAATAATTAAAGAGTAATTAATCAGTAATCATAGGATAATTAATTAATGTAAGTAATTAAGAATGATTAATTAATTTCATTAATTAATTAAAATAATAACAAATGGTTTATTATTAATTAATCATAATTAAGTAGGGTTAGGTAATTAGTTTATAAGTAATTAATTTATTTGGTTTAAATTAAATTAATTATAAATTAGGTGACTAATTAATCTTGCTTATGGATTATTAATTACACTGAATGCTTGGATTGATTAATGTCTCTAGTATGTTAATCTGTAATATTCTGTGATTTGAATTGCTTTGGATTGAGCTGTGATAAATATAAGTTATTTATTTGTGATGAATTGCCGTGTGAATATAATGTTCTGCATTGAATTATAAAAGGTGGATCTTTTGTTTAAAAGATAAAAAATGGAAATTTGTTAAAACCATTCAAAAGGAAAGGTTTTGGGAAATAAGGACTAAAAAGTTGTGACTTAACTAAGATCCAAATGTATCCATATGTTTTCAAATAAGCGTTCATTATTCAAAAAGGCCGGGAAAGGGCATTGAGTCGAAAACCCATTCCGAATAATGATGCGACGGAATGGAATTGCATTTTAAGAGGTGGTTGAAGACCGGGTATTTTCGAAAACGAAAGGATTTCCTGTTGATTGTCTCTGCACTGAGTTGCTTCGGCATAGAGATTACTCTATGTGATGGGGAGTCCAGAATAGATTAGGGATATCCGGATTTGCAAGGACTTCTTTCCTTAATTGAACGATATGCCTTCGGTTTCATTCAGACCCAGGATGGACTTGTATGGATGTATGTCTGACATTACACTTTGAGATATAAAGCTGGTTTTCATCAAATACATTTCTGTTTGGTGGCGGAGAATTTATTCTTTTAGCTTAACTCCCTTCTCTGAGATGTACGAGCTCAGAGGTTATGTAGTTGATAATTATTAGTGATACATTCACAATTTGGTAATGTGGCATGCTAAGTGTTGTGCATTGGTTGATCGAAGCATGGCTTTTGTGTAAAGCATAGCTTTGTGGGATGAGACTTCATCAAACCTCACACCTTGGGAAATGGTCGAAACAGGAAGGATGCAGCAAGGTGATATGGTTCGCGACCCTAAGGGTATGTGCATTTCCTTTTGGATAAAAAGTGGTATTATGTTATGGAGCCCGGATATTTTACCCTGGTGGGATCGAAGCGTCGTGTCGTGACGCAGCTCTGGTTGGGTCGACGGGGTTTTTGGAAATCAGAGGCGACGGGACGATGAAGTTTTTGGGTGACCGGTTTTGCCCCAATGGGTTTCGTTTTCTCGATTTCGATTCTGGTGGTCATCGTGGGTTCTGGGTGGTCGCTTGGGTTGAGATGGTCATCAAAGACTTGCGTGAGATTCCAGCAAAGGTCCAAATAGTTCCGATCATATGTGCACGTGTACGCGTGTCTGGGTGTGTTAGTATTTAGGTGGAGTTGCTGTAGGTTTTTAGAGAAGAGAGAAAGCTAGGGGGAAAGAAGGGTTGAACTCGAGGAAGTGACGGGATTGGCTCGTGTTTGTACTCGGGTGTTTAGCAGGTTAAAAAGAAGAAGAAGAATAAAAGGTATCAAGAAAGTTGGAGTGTGGCTTGAGTATTTGATCACGATTTTTGGGCTTGGGCCCGAGTGATTCAAGAGGAAGGAATTGATTTTAACAGGATTTTAAAATAAAACAAGTTTTACTTAAAACTATTTTCCCAACCCACTTCTTTAAATAATAAATACTTTGTTTAAGTGTTAAATTGGTTAAAGGTTATATAATAATTTACTTTTAACTCAAATTAATTAAGTTTTTTTTGTGGAGAAAAATGTGTGATCCTCTACGCATAGAGGAGAGCACACATTCAAATTAATTATGTTTAAAAGTATATTTTTATGTGTCCATTATTTTAAATTAATTCTTAAGCCTATCACCTAAATAATAGTATAATTAAGTTGTTACTTAATGAAGGGTAAATGTTTAATTATTAATTAACTTAAAGGTCGTAAGTTAAGTCACGCGTTAATCATAAATTAATTTCGAAGGTTTATTAAATAAGACTTAAATAATAATTAAGTAAATTAATTAAGATAAATGGTTTGTCTTAAATTAATTAAGGTCTTGGGTAATTAAAGAATAATTAATGAATTATAATTAACGTTTAATTAATTAATAATCAAAGGTAAATTAATTAATAATTAAAGGATAATTAATTAATAATTAAAGAGTAATTAATCAGTAATTATAGGATAATTAATTAATGTAAGTAATTAAGGATGATTAATTAATTTCATTAATTAATTAAAATAATAACAAATTATTTGTAATTAATTAATGTTAATTAAGCGCGGTTAGGTAATTAATTCATAAGTAATTAATTTATTTGGTTTAAGTTAAATTAATTATAAATTAGGTGATTAATTAATCTTGCTTCTGGATGAGTAACTATACTGAATGCTTGGATTGATTAATATCTCCAGTATGTTAGTATGTAATATTCTATGATTTGAATTGCTTTGGATTGAGCTGTGATAAATGTGAGTTATTTATCTATGATGAATTGCTATGTGAATATAATGTTCTACATTGAATTATAAAGGGTGGATCTTTTGTTTAAAAGATAAAAAATGGAAATTTGTTTAAACCATTCAAAAGGAAAGGTTTTGGGAAATAAGGACTAAAAAGTTGTGAATTAACTAAGATCCAAATGTATCCATATATTTTTTAAAAAGCGCTTATTATTCGAAAAGGCCGAGAAAGGGCATAAGTCGAAAACCCATTTCGAATAATGATACGACAGAATGTAATTGCATTTTAAGACGGTGGTTGAAGACCGGGTATTTTCGAAAACAAAAGGATTTCCTGTTGATTGTCTCTGCACGAAGTTGCTCAGGTATAGAGATTACCCTATGTGATGGGAATTCCAGACGAGATTGGGGATATCCGGATTCGTAAGGACTTCTTTCCTTAATTGAACGAAGTTCCTTCGGTTCCATTGAGACCCAGGATGGACTTGTATGTATGTATGTCTGACATTACACTTTGAGATATGAAGCTGGTTTTTATCAAATACATTTCTTTTTGGGGCGGAGAATTTATTCTTTTAGCTTAACACGCTTATTTAAGACGTACGAGCTCAAAGGTTATGTAGTTGACAATTATTAGTGATACATTCCCAATTTGGTAATGTGGCATGCTATGTGTTGAGCATTGGTTGATCGAAGCATGGCTTCTGTGTAAAGCGTAGCTTTATGGGACGAGACTTCATCAAACCTCACACCCCGGGAAATGGTCGAAACGTGAAGGATGGAGAGAGTTTATGGGGTTCGCGACTCTAAGGGTATGTGCATTTCCTCGTGGATAAGAAGTGGTATTATGGTATGGAGCCCAGATATTTTACTTGTGTGGTTGTTGGAATTTGAGAGGCATACTCGTGACAGTTTGTTACCTAGTTACAGTGGTAGCCCGGCCTTTTGTTGGAAGAGATCCAGTTAAGTTCTCGGGACGTCCCTTCGTAGGCGTACCCATTCGGATAAAGAAAGTTCCTTAGCCTTGGCCATTGGTTGGAAATCCTAACGGAACAGTACGATCCCTTTACGATTTCAGTTGTAGAACCTGCCATTTAACATGGTATCTATAGTAGGCATACTATAATGGTACGTATGCTGTCTATGATTAATATTATACTTGCAAAATGTTTTTCCACACTATGCACTAAAAATAATATCAAAAGGATTTTCGCATATCAAGCATGTTTTAATACTATAAGGGGAAACCTTCCCCATGTGTACGATTGCATTTGAGTGTGTGCCGGGAGACGTTATGGTAGTTTCATTTTCCAAAAGCATGAAAGGATTTCTTTTTGTACAAATAACTGTTTTAAGTTCTCACACCAGTCCCATGACCGACTCGGAGTTTATTGTTCCCTTTGCTAAACTCTGGGTGCCCTTAATTTTACACACAGGCAGCCTAAAGTCAGGTAATCAGTAGGTTCTGGAGCTAAATTGGGAGGTAGATGTGGATTTGGAAGTCTCTAAAGCTTTTGATTTTGAGTTTTTTGGTTTGGACTTTGGAGGAAATGAAGATGCAGTATGTTCGACTCTCTTGGAAGACCATGTTGATGTTATTTTTCCGCTGTTATGTTGTATTCTGCTATTGTGTAATATATGTGACTTTGATGATCATGAACATTTGTGGTAAGAATGTTGTAATCCATGAAGTGTATGAATGAAAGTTATTTTGTTTCCATTGTGTTGTTATCATCTAATGTGTTATGACTCCAGCGAACCAGATTCCAATGTTTGAATCTCCAGCATTTAGATACAGTGATGTGTTGGATGCCGATTTTCAAAGGTTGAAAGTCGGGGTCGTCACAAAAATCAAAGTATATTCATTTAAATTTCTTTAATTGATTTCTAAGAGTTTCGAGCTCGCACGATCAACCGATAAGTCCGATCATTACGAAACTTGAAATCCTATTATAATTCACCATTATGGATCTGATAAAACTGATTCTGTCAAAATTAGAGACAGTGCCGAAAAGACTAATTTTTCACGTTAATTAAATGAATTATAAATTAAAAATCAATTTAATAACTTTTCAATTTAAGTTTAAAAGTTAACCATTTTCGTTATTCATGATTACAAAGAAATAAATAATATTTTTAAAATTAAATTTTCCATTTGAAATCCAATATTTAAATATTACACTAATTTCAGCATTCAATACAACTGTAATAAATCAATTCATTATAATTTAAAATTCCAAACAAATTCTTTTATTTTGATTTAAATTCTTACATCGAATCAAACTATTAACATATGAATTAATTAACATAAGTTTCCATCTTATTATTAGTCTCATCACTCTACAACTTTTACCATAATAATTGCAATATTTCCATTACCACTAATTCTATTAATTTCCACATTAATTTCAACTAATTTACTTAATGAAATGATAATAAATCAATTATTACATCTTAGTTATTCATATTAATTAATTCATTGTTTACAACCAAGGGTTATAAATTACTTACCCAAAACTGATTTCCTATTCTATAATTACCAATTTAGTTAATTACATATAATTTCTCCTTTTTAATACCGCATTTATTTTATTCCTCATTAACTTCCATTATTATCATCAATTGGAATCACGTCAAAACAAATGTCAATTACATTAAATCAATGTTATTAAATTATATTCTAATAATTTTTTCCATTTACAAATCATAAATTTTAAATTATCACAATATTAATTCCAAAAATCTTATTAAATTTAATATTTTTCATTGTTGAAAAATATGGGTTGTTACATCTCCCCAACTCAAAACTTTTTGTTCCTGAAAAGGAACGAGAAGGAATCAAGAAATTCGATAAAATTTTATTCGAAACAGTTGATTTATAACAATTTAACTTACATTTTTAAGTTTAATAAAAACTTGAAAATAACTCAACTTTCAAAAAAAAAATTCTAAGTCCTAAATTTAAGAAAAATTTCGACAGAGTCTCCTTTGCGAGGTTAGTTCGAAAAAATAATACGTTAGCCTATTTGGGGTTAACTCATTAGAGATATGGTTAGTAATGCCCTAGAATGAGTTTGAGCATGCGCGCGCGCACGCATGCATGTGTGTGTGTGTATGAGAAAGTGTATTTGTTGGTGCTATAAAAATGTTTTGTATTATGTTAATTCGTTCTATTGAGTATTGATATAATCCGATCGGTACATGGGATGCCATGACACCGATAAGGATTTCTAAATGCTTGATCGGACGGACTGACACAATATTGTTTTGAAATATAGGCATATAGAATAATTTTGTCTAGTATTATATTTTATATATTAAAAAGAATAATTTTTGATAAAATGATATTATTTTGGTGTGTTGTTTGTTAGAAAATGATAATATTCAATTATTGTCATTTATTATTTGGTTAGTCAAGCTTCTTAAAGCTATTGACTATTATCTATTATAGTAAAACGTAAATCTACAAATAAAATAAATTTGACTGGAAATTTGAGAACTTAAATTCTGGTGTTTAAATTTGGTTTTCAAAGATTTTGGAAAAATAATATTAATATTATTTTGAAGTAATTTTGAATAGAACTATTTTCAATAAGATTGAAAGAAATGTTTTAAAAGAATTTTAAAAAGGAAGTAAGTTCTGTACTCCCCTTTTCCGTCATTGGAAAATAATTTCGGTGATGACGGCCGCATCATCGACATTCATTTTTGAGTCTCAAAGTGGGGGAGGCCACTTAGTAGCTTTACTACACATCTCTTTTGATAAACTAAATTTTATTAAATCCATTAAGTATGATTTCATATATAATATTTCAAAATGATTTTAAATGAACCCGATATTTGAATTCTTAAGTTCCTGTTAATTAATGATTTTAGGTTGTAGAAATAAAGTCAAATTTTAATAATTGGTAACTTCTAAAATGAGAAATAAGAAATCAGAAGCTAAATATTTAATGAAACTGTAAAGAAGTTAGAGATTTGTAACTTGTAAATTGATAGATAATGAAAATTAAGAAGATGTACACTATTGAACATTTTTGTTAACTAAAATGAATAAAACAAATTTGTATAGTACTTAATTACGTACTAAAAACATATGTTAAACTTACAAGAAATGTAAAAAAAGTTGAAATGACAAATATAAATAAGTAATAGAATATTATGCAAGTGAAAGCTTAAGTAACAAAAATGATTCATAAATGTATTTAATATTAAAGGATACTATATAAGAAATGATAAATGTGAACTTAAAAGTAGAAACACTTAAGTATGAAATGATTCATTTGTGAATGTTAATATTAAATGGAAATCAATTTATATAAGTAAATAATAAATGTGAAGCTATAATTGAAATTTGACTTTAATTCGTAAAATTTGATTATGTTGTGAAGATTGTGTAATCAAATGTGTATTATAAAACAACGTTTTGAACTATTTATTTGATTATTATATTTTGTCATTCCGCCGTGAGATTCTGTTTTTTGTTTTTTTTTTCTTTTCTCTTATTTTCTTATTAAATCACATTGACAATCCTCCCTTTGAATGGTTTAAGTTGGACATGAGTGGTTTATTGTCGATTTAAACCATCCTAAAAGGCGGGTCGTCACATTAATGAAATGAACTAATGAAGTGAATCAATGAATTAATATGAATTAAGTTATGAAGTAGTAATAAACATGAGTTGCGTTTTATAAATTGTTTATAATAAACTTAAATGTTTTTACGAAATGATTTATAAATGATATTAGTATTAAAGAGAATATACTAAGTGGTAATGAAATAAAACTTAATATAAATAATGTTAAATGTAAATTAAAAAATGGTTTATAAATGATTTTAGCATCAAATGTGTTAAACAAAAAGCGAAATAATTGAATTTGAATTAATTGAATGTAAATGAAATAGATGTGAATAAATTGAATGCAAACCAGTTAAATGTTAATAAAGCATAGATGTTAATAAGAAATGAAGTGTATAAATCAACTATTGACATTGGATAATGTGAATTCATATCGTTATGAATTATTGGATGAATATTAATTGTCGGATGGTGTGGCGCCCCACCTCTATACCCACGCTAGCGAAGAACACTATGAAGTAATGCTGTCAACTAGCACGGAGAATAAGGCTGTTGAGGAGCGACCATCCGTGTAATTGCTTTGTGCGAGCATCGATATGTCAGATAGTATAAAATCCGACACGCCGACACAAACTCAAAGATATCACACGGTGGCAATAATATCTTCGGAAACAAATATAGAAATAAACATAATATAAATCAGTCACAGAAAATTCATATCACAAAGGCGGAAATAGATATGAATACTACACTAGGAAGTGTACATCAGAGTAGTGGTCTAAAAAGATCCACAATATCACAAAAGAATAGTTACATGAACTACACAAAAGAATAAGTATACATTATGGAGTCTATATCTCGAATGTATACACCAAAATAAACTACTAATCTAAGTAGTAAGCCAAAAGTCAGAGAAATCAATCCCAAGAGAGAAGTCAAGCAGAAGCACCTGTAACATCTCGGTCTGACCCGAGTATTATTTAATAAGAAAATAATAAACGGATCAGTCTAACTATAGATATCAGATGAAACGATATAGAATAAGAGATATGACTAAACACATAATAATCACAATTCCAAGCTGTGATATATATAAGTAATTGAAAATCAACGAGAGATTAATCAATATCACCAAATTTACACAAGAATCAAAGAAATGCCATACTCCTTATTTCGTTCATCAAACCACAAATATTGACGATTATATCAATGTCAATCACAAAAGTCAATGACACACAAATTCACCGATGCACAAATATTGACAATAATATCAATGTCAATCACAAAAGTCAATGACACACAAATTCCAGAATTCAATATGCGAAATCCAGAAATCACAAAAGTCAATGACGCACAAATTCACCAATGCACAAATATTGGTAAAACTTATCAATGGAAATCACGAAAATTGGTGAAACACAAATTCTAGAAATCATCTCAAGAAATCCAGAAATCACAAGGGGGGGAAGGCCTATCACAAACGGGAGCATAAAGCCCACCAAAACGTGTATCACAAACGGAACGCTAATTCCATGGTTGCTAACCATCACAAATTGAGCCGAAGCTCCACAAACGGCCCGAAGACCATGGGTTGCTACCCCACCAACTTGAGTCGAAACTCCACAAAATGGGGTTTAGTCTCCCTCGCAGACAAAGAGACATCGCACATTGCTAGTCTAAATCACAAAGATGATCGTCATGATCAACGAGAAGTGTCGATTACAGTAAGCTAGTAAATATATGAGTTTAGCATCATGTCCCATAACCACTAGCTTAACTTAAATATTTACGAACAAATTGTAGATCTCCACTAGAAAATTGTCACAAGAGTTTCAATCGAACAAGTCCAAGAATTAACCAACAAAGTGAACGCAAGCGTTTCATACCACTTGTTTTACTAAGTCGTTTAATTAGATTTCTCATACGAGTGAGGTAAAGGTTTATATATACTAATAGATTGGAAAAACGGTTTTATAAACGAATTTGGTATTAAAATAGTATTGAAATCGTTTGAGGAAAGAGTTTTGATATTTACTACTAGTATAGAAAACCTTTATATTTTTAAAGTGACAAATCACAAAGAAGATTGTAGGAACAATCAATCACTAAGATTCACATTCGAAAACGTGAATAAAATCCAAAGAAATCGATACTGAATCCATCGAAATGGATATTCCAAGAATTCCCAAAGAAAATAAGTCATCAAAGTCAATAACAAATGATAACAACAAATAGGGAAACAACACAAATCGATTGGAGTTGGAAATTCAAGCAATTAGGCGAAAATTGGCAAAATTGCACAGGTCGGTCGGCCGGCTGCAGGGCTCGGTCGACCGGACCTTGTTTTGAAAAACATCTCGGGACATCAGGTCGGTCGACCGAACCAGTGGGGTCGGTCGGCCGAACCAGAAACAGAGAAGTGCACTGCACTTTTACTAGCAGGTCGGTCGACCAGACCAGGGGGGTCGGTCGGCCGAACCTGATGCTCTGCAAATTGATGCCCATAAATTTATATGCAACCTCCACCAATTCGCAACCGAACGAGCACGGACGTTAGGGAATTATGCCTAATGGCTACCCGGCCCTATTGGCTCCTCGATGCATCACCAAAAACACATTTGAACCTCAAAGCTATGATTTTTAAGGATTTGGCTTTCAAACACTAAAATTGGAATATTCTCAAAATCAATCCAAATCAAAAGCAATTGCACAAGAATAAGTGTTAGGAATTTATACCTAACAATTGAAGATAATTCATAAACTTAGATGTGAGATTAAAAATCTCGCATTTTCATAAAATAAAACAAGAAGAAGCTTGAAAGCAAATGGAGAATCAACCTCTCTTCAACACAACCCAAATGAGCTTGAATCTATGCTCAAAACAAGAACATTCCCAAAATTAGGTTTAGGAATTTCTGAAATTGGTAAGAGAATAAGTTGGAGAAGAAGAAGAGAATGCTTACCAATGGGTTCTCTTGAATTTGGAGCTAGGAATTTGAAGTTGCAAAAGGAACTAGGGTTTTGGAGTTTTAATTTCCAATCTCTCCCACCATTAATACTTTAAAAACTGAAAAGAGAAGAGAATGAGGGTGAATGGGGAAGAGTGGCTCAGATTTGAGCATAAGTTAAACACAGGGCTGAGCCCAAAACCAAACCCAAAGTGAAAAGTAGCAAAAATCAACTTTCTCCAAACATATCGAAGCTTATACTCAAAAAGGTCGCAAACGGAATTTTAAACTCAATGGGAGTGGTCCCGAGTCCTAATTCGACCGTATGCAAAAAGTAGCTTTTCGGACTAAAATCCGACTAACGATAAAATATTTAAATAAAATATTTAAATATAAAATCGATAAATATGCGGGTTATTACAGACTCCCCTCCTTAAAGAAATTGCGTCCTCGCAATATTTAAGAAGAGAACATAAAGTAACAACCATAAAAGCATATTCAACATAAAAGAAATTTGAAATAAAAGGTTCACCTTAAAGAGCACGGGAAAGCAAGTCCGGATGTGATCGCTCGATGAATTCCCTAGACTCCCAAGAACAATCCTTAGGATTTGAAGACCATTGAACTTTAACAAGCGGAACATCTTTATTTCAAAGTCGTTTGACTTCCGAAGCAATGATACGAATAGGATGTTGCTCATAAGTTAAATTAGGCGAAACTTCAATCTCTTCCACAACACCGGGCTCAAGAATAGAATCGGAATCTCGAAGACATTTCCGAAGTTGAGAAATGTGAAACACGTCATGGATAGAAGAAAATTGAGCCGGTAATAAAAGGCGATAAGCCATCGAACCAGTGATAGGAAATGGCCCAATATATCGAGGCGCCAATTTTCCCGATCGACTGAAACATACAACACCTTTCATAGGTGAAACACGAATGAACACAAGATCTCCCACAGAAAATTCTAACTTCCTTCTTCGGTTATCGGCATAGGATTTTTGTGTACTCTGGGCTTCTTTCATCCTATGACGAATAAGATCAATCTTTTCTATGGAATCATGAATAAAATCTGGACCTAAAACCAGCTTCTCACCGGTCTCAAGCCAACAAGAAGGAGATCGGCATGGCCTTCCGTAGAGTGCCTCGAAAGGTGCCATACCAATACTAGATTGGAAGCTATTATTATAGGAAAATTCAACAAGTGAAATGTGATCTTCCCAACTTCCACCAAAATCAAGAACACAAGCACGAAGAAGATCTTCAAGAGTTTGATTCACACGCTCGGTTTGTCCATCGGACTGAGGATGATAAGCGGTGCTAAAAATTAAGCTTCGTTCCCAAAGCTTTTTGAAGACTCTTCCAAAATCCACTAGTAAACAATGGATCGCGATCACTAACAATAGAAGTAGGAACACCATGTAATTTAACAATCTCTTTAACAAAGAGTTTGGCCAAAAGAGGAACGGTTCGGTTAGACCGAATGGGAATAAAATGGGCGGATTTAGTAAGTCTATCAACAATCACCCATAAGCTATCATGACCCGAACGAGAACGGGGAAGGCCATCTATAAAATCCATGTAAATTTGGTCCCACTTCGAAATTGGAATTTCTAAAGGTTGCAATAACCCACCGGGCCTTTGATGTTCGGCCTTAACGAGTTGGCAAGTCATGCAACGCTTAACGAAGTTAGCGATGTCAATTTTCATCCCCTTCCAATAATAAAGTCGCTTCATATCTGCGTACATTTTACTACTTCCGGGATGAATGGTAAATTTAGAACGATGAGAATCTTCTAAAATATCTTTACGAAGATCACCAATATTTGGTACGATAAGTCTACCAAATTTTCGAAGGCCGCCACGAGAATCGATATCAAAGTCCTTCAAACCTTCAATATCAATCTTTTCCTTAATATTTTGGCCAAGAAGAGCCAATTCAGGATCTAGCCCTTGAGCTTGAAGAATGCGGTCTAAAAGAGAAGGATGAGCCTCAAGGCTACATAAAACAAATGATGAGCATAAATCGGATACGCGGTCTCGAATCTCACAAGTGGATAAGATCTCGAGATCGTTCCATTCGGATATCATCATACAAACAACAGCTTGTTGTTTACGGCTAAGAGCATCGGCGACACGATTACCCTTACCGGGTGTATAAAGAATATCAAGATCATAAGGAGCAAGAAATTCGAGCCAACGCTGTTGACGCAAATTAAGTTCCTTTTGAGAGAATAAATACTTCAAAGACTTATGATCGGTATAAAGAACAAATTTCTCTCCTAAAAGATAATGACGCCAAATACGAAGGGCGAAAACAATAGCCGCGAGTTCTAAATCATGAGTGGCATATCTAGTATCAGCAGGCTTCAATTGCCTAGAAGCATAAGCAATAACACGTTCTCTTTGCATAAGAATGGCACCCAAACCAACGTGACTAGCATCGGTAAAAACAACGAAATCTTGATTCCCCTCGGGAATAACAAGAATAGGAGCATCAGAAAGGAGTTCTTTTAGTTTCTGAAAAGAAGTTTCACATTTGTCCGACCAAATGTATTTAATACCTTTCTTCGTTAAGCTAGTGAGAGGCACGACAATCTTAGAAAAGTCTTTGATAAAACGATGGTAATAGCCCGCCAATCCGAGAAAACTACGAATCTCTGTCACACTTTCCGGTCTCTTCCAATCTTGAATCGTTTCAATCTTTGAAGGATCCACGGAAATTCCGGATTCGGAAATAATGTGACCGAGAAACTTCACACGAGATTGCCAAAAGTGGCATTTAGAAAATTTTGCCTTTAATTAATTACTCCTAAGAGTTTCCAACACAATCCGAAGATGTTTTTCAAGCTCCTCCTCGGTTTTAGAATACACAAGAATATCATCAATAAAGATGAGAACAAATCGATCGAGGAAGTCTTTAAAAACTCGATTCATTAAGTCAATGAAATAAACCGGGGCATTCGTTAACCCAAATGGCATAACAAGCCATTCATAAGATCCATACCGAGTACGGAACGATGTCAAAGGAATGTTATCCTCTGCAATACGAAGCTGATGAAAACCGGTAGCCAAGTCCAATTGTGCAAAGACTCTAGCACCACTAAGTTGGTCAAATAAATCATCAATCCGAGGTAAAGGATATTTATTTTTGATAGTAAGATCATTAAGCTTGCGGTAGTCAACGCAAAGCCTAAGTGCACCATCGGATTTCTTCACGAAAATAGCCGAAGCTCCCCAAGGCGAGGAACTAGAGCGAATAAATTGCTTCGTCTCCAATTCAGATAATTGTTTACGCATCTCCTCGTTTTCTTTATTGGACATACGATAAGGAGGACGAGTGATAGGTTGAGCTTCAGGAATAAGATTAATTCTGAACTCAATTGCTCGCTTAGGTGGTAATCCTAAAACAGGCTCAAATATGTCGGAAAATTCACAAACGACGTGAATAAGAGATATAATATCACCCTCGTCATCATCATCGTCATCACGAGGATTTAAAGAATATAAAGATGCAACCAAAGAGGAATCCGAATCTTTAAGAATAACAGAAACCTGATTAACAGATTGAGGATGTCGAAGATGGATAGTCCGCTCAGGACACAGGATATGAGCTTCATAACGATTAAGCCAATCCATTCCCAAAATTATTCCAAAGCCTAAATAACGCATGACATGCAAATCGGCTAGGAAAGGAAAATCACACAAAATAATCTCGACATCTTTACACAATAAACTGATTGTTGCGGATCCACCAACCGGATTCGCAATTCTCAAAGAAGTCATTAAACACAAAACATCCAAAGAAAAAGTATCAACAAGTTCTTTTGATATAAAAGAATGGGACGCACCCGTATCAAAAAGAACTCGAATAGGATGATCACGAAATAAAATAATTCCATCCAGAATAGAATGAGAAATACCTTGGCCACGAGATGTGTTGCCAAGGGCTTGAGCAACATTAAGCTTTCCCTCTTTCCTGCCCTGAAGTTTGAGGCATGAAGATATAACATGACCGGGAACTTTGCAGTAGCGACAAGAGAGAGACTTCGGGCACTTGTTCGCATAATGGTCCTTCGAACCACAATTATAGCATTCCCCACGGCCAAAGGAAGAAGTCTTTGCCACGGAGGTTGCTTGCTTCCCTTTCTTATTGGGATAAGGTCCTTTGAATTTATTTGGCCTCTTCTTATTGTTGAAGTTTGGTTTGGAACCCACCACTTCAACATCATTCTCCCTATCCGCCTCTTCAAGACGAAGAGCGATATCAACGAGTTGGTCGAAAGAAACTTCTAATTTTATAAGTAATGGCTTCTTGAGATTTTTGTTTAAGCCATAGACGAACCTCTGGTTCTTCTTTAAAGGGGTGTTGATGTATTCAACCCTATATTTGGAAAGCGACTCGAAGGAGGCGACGTAATCAGTCACGAAGGACTCACCTTGAACACGGTCTATAAATCGTCAAGCCAATGTCACTTTCTCAGCTTCTGGTACAAATTTCAACTCGAAGCGTTCTCGGAATTTCTCCCAGGTGAGATCCGCTTCATTAACCTCAGAAATAAGAAGCTCGTACCAGTCCAATGCTCTTTCTCGGAGCATACTTGAGGCCACCTGAACTCGGTGAAGGTCAATAAGATTCATGCGAGAAAAGATTCGATCGCATGACCTTAGCCAAGCCTGTACTTCAATAACAGTTTCGGAACCTTTGAATGGCTCACCACCCAAATTAGTGTAATCGTTACACAAGCGTGCAAATCCCGACTTTGGGTGAGTAGGTTCCGGGTTAGCTCCAGCTGCTTGAGCATTTGTCACTAAATCAAGAAGCTGTTGAGCAGTCATAAAAACTCCATCTTGGGGTGGAACACTAGATGGTCCAGCTTTGGGACGGCCTGGTCTAGACATTCCTCTTCCTTAGAAAGAAAGAAGAGAAAGAAGAAGATTATTCACTAACGAATATCAAGCAATCTTGATAGACAAAACAAGGAATCATAAAAGAAAATAGGATAGAACGGTACGTAGATCCGAATAAAATCCTAAAGCACGACTCCTAAGAAAGACTTAGGACGATGATCCTTGTTATAATATTCCATATTGTTTCGAAGTTTTGCTCTGATACCAAGCTGTGGCGCCCCACCTCTATACCTACGCTAGCCAAGAACACTACGAAGTAATGCTGTCAACTAGCACGGAGAATAAGGCTGTTGAGGAGCGACCATCCGTGTAATTGCTTTGTGCGAGCATCGATATGTCAGATAGTATAAAATCCGACACGCCGACACAAACTCAAAGATATCACACGGTGGCAATAATATCTTTGGAAACAAATATAGAAATAAACATAACATAAATCAGTCACAGACAATTCATATCACAAAGGCGGAAATAGATATGAATACTACACTAGGAAGTGCACATCAGAGTAGTGGTCTAAAAAGATCCACAATATCACAAAAGAATAGTTACATGAACTACACAAAAGAATAAGTATACATTATGGAGTCTATATCTCGAATGTATACACCAAAATACACTACTAATCTAAGTAGTAAGCCAAAAGTCAGAGAAATCAATCCCAAGAGAGAAGTCAAGCAGAAGCACCTGTAACATCTCGGTCTGATCCGAGTATTATTTAATAAGAAAATAATAAACGGATCAGTCTAACTATAGATATCAGATGAAACGATATAGAATAAGAGATATGACTAAACACATAATAATCACAATTCCAAGCTGTAATATATATAAGTAATTGAAAATCAACGAGAGATTAATCAATATCACCAAATTTACACAAGAATCAAAGAAATGCCATACTCCTTATTTCGTTCATCAAACCACAAATATTGACGATTATATCAATGTCAATCACAAAAGTCAATGACACACAAATTCACCAATGCACAAATATTGACAATAATATCAATGTCAATCACAAAAGTCAATGACACACAAATTCCAGAATTCAATATGCGAAATCCAAAAATCACAAAAGTCAATGACGCACAAATTCACCAATGCACAAATATTGGTAAAACTTATCAATGGAAATCACGAAAATTGGTGAAACACAAATTCTAGAAATCATCTCAAGAAATCCAGAAATCACAAAGGAGGGAAGGCCTATCACAAACGGGAGCATAAAGCCCACCAAAACGTGTATCACAAACGGAACGCTAATTCCATGGTTGCTAACCATCACAAATTGAGCCGAAGCTCCACAAACGGCCCGAAGACCATGGGTTGCTACCCCACCAAATTGAGTCGAAACTCCACAAAACGGGGTTTAGTCTCCCTCGCAGACAAAGAGACATCGCACATTGCTAGTCTAAATCACAAAGATGATCGTCATGATCAACGAGAAGTGTCGATTACAGTAAGCTAGTAAATATATGAGTTTAGCATCATGTCCCATAACCACTAGCTTAACTTAAATATTTACAAACAAATTGTAGATCTCCACTAGAAAATTGTCACAAGAGTTTCAATCGAACAAGTCCAAGAATTAACCAACAAAGTGAACGCAAGCGTTTCATACCACTTGTTTTACTAAGTCGTTTAATTAGATTTCTCATACGAGTGAGGTAAAGGTTTATATATACTAATAGATTGGAAAAACGGTTTTATAAACGAATTTGGTATTAAAATAGTATTGAAATCGTTTGAGGAAAGAGTTTTGATATTTACTACTAGTATAGAAAACCTTTATATTTTTAAAGTGACAAATCACAAAGAAGATTGTAGGAACAATCAATCACTAAGATTCACATTCGAAAACGTGAATAAAATCCAAAGAAATTGATACCGAATCCATCGAAATGGATATTCCAAGAATTCCCAAAGAAAATAAGTCATCAAAGTCAATAACAAATGATAACAACAAATAGGGAAACAACACAAACGATTAGAGTTGGAAATTCAAGCAATTAGGCGAAAATAGGCAAAATTGCACAGGTCGGTCGGCCGGCTGCAGGGCTCGGTCGACCGGACCTTGTTTTGAAAAACTTCTCGGGACATCAGGTCGGTCGACCGAAACAGGGGGGTCGGTCGGCCGAACCAGAAACAGAGAAGTGCACTGCACTTTTACTAGCAGGTCGGTCGACCGGACCAGGGGGGTCGGTCGGCCGAACCTGATGCTCTGCAAATTGATGCCCATAAATTTATATGCAACCTCCACCAATTCGCAACCGAACGAGCACGGACGTTAGGGAATTATGCCTAACGGCTACCCGGCCCTATTGGCTCCTCGATGCATCACCAAAAACACATTTGAACCTCAAAGCTATGATTTTTAAGGATTTGGCTTACAAACACTAAAATTGGAATATTCTCAAAAGCAATCCAAATCAAAAGCAATTGCACAAGAATAAGTGTTAGGAATTTATACCTAACAATCGAAGATAATTCATAGACTTAGATGTGAGATTAAAAATCTCACCTTTTCACAAAATCAAACAAGAAGAAGCTTGAAAGCAAATGGAGAATCATGCTCTCTTCAACACAACCCAAATGAGCTTGAATCTATGCTCAAAACAAGAACATTCCCAAAATTAGGTTTAGGAATTTCTGAAATTGGTAAGAGAATAAGTTGGAGAAGAAGAAGAGAATGCTTACCAATGGGTTCTCTTGAATTTGGAGCTAGGAATTTGAAGTTGCAAAAGAAACTAGGGTTTTGGAGTTTTAATTTCCAATCTCTCCCACCATTAATACTTTAAAAACTGAAAAGAGAAGAGAATGAGGGTGAATGGGGAAGAGTGGCTCAGATTTGAGCACAAGTTAAACATAGGGCTGAGCCCAAAACCAAACCCAAAGTGAAAAGTAGCAAAAAACAACTTTTTCCAAACATATCGAAGCTTATACTCAAAAAGGTCGCAAACGGCAATTTAAACTCAATGGGAGTGGTCCCGAGTCCTAATTCGACCGTATGCAAAAAGTAGCTTTTCGGACTAAAATCCGACTAACGATAAAATATTTAAATAAAATATTTAAATATAAAATCGATAAATATGCGGGTTGTTACAGATGGTTTCTTTTGTTGCAAATTATTGTTATAACTGCTTTTGGCTGTGTATGATTGTTTTGTTGGGTAAATTGCTCATGATTATGATTTGGATTCAGAATTCATGTTATATAGTTTTATATCTTTTTATAAGCACTAATTTTCTAATTTGAGTTGAGATAGGTATATATGAAGACCGCTTGGACATATATACGGTTTGATTTGCTTTTGCTTGCGTAATATGAGCAAACTCGCTCTTATTAATAATAATAAGCTACATATCTCGGATTACATGCACTACTTTTATATTTTTTCCTATGTGATGTCTCACCATTGAGATGAGATGTATATTTGATATACATACGTGTATTGTAAATTTTTACGATTGAGCCACGCAAAGGAGACAGTGTCGAAATTTTTTGTAAATCCGGATGTTAGAATTTTTTTTGAGATTTTAAAATTTTATAACTTGTTTTCATTAATAAGTTGTAATTTCCATAAAGCCAATATTGGAGTGGTGTAGTGGAAGCATCGTAAAGGTTTTCTAATAAGATTTTTATGTCTAAATTGATAATTTTGAGTAAAATATATCAATGATTTGATTCTCTACTTTACCCCTTTTCGATGACAAAAAGTTTTGAGTGGGGAGAATGTAACAACCAGTATTTTTAACTATTTTAAATTATTAAAATTTGTATAATTATTGAACAAAAATGGTTAGAAATAAAAATTTAATGGTTTATTAATATAGTTTATTGAATATGAACTTGAATAAAATTTTGAAATAAACAATTTCGAAGATTTTGGCAATAACAAGTATTGAAATGAAATTCCATAATCAAATGTGTTTATAATCAATAGCTGGAATTCGATAATAAATGTTGAATTACTATAAAATTGAAGTGGTTGTTCTATTACTTGAATTCGTTTTAAAAGTAAATTTTATAAGTTGAATAATTTATATTTCAAATATAGCGATTTATTGGATAATTAGATTATTTAAATTTAATATTGAAATTATCTGAATAATTGAATACTTAATTTAATATAAAGGAAAATGGTGTCGGAGGTTGGTTTAAATTTTATGTAAACAAGAATGAAGAATTTTAACTGTTAAAATTGAATTTAAAGCGTTTAAATTGAGTTTGCGAAATTACTCGTTTTAATTAACATGCAAAAACAGTCTTTTTGGGGGCTATCTCGGATTTCGACGAAACTAATTTTATCGGATACGTCATAGTGAATTATTATAGAGTTTCAAGTTTCGTAGCCGTCAGACTTATCGTTTAGCCATGCGAGTTTGAAACATGTAGAAATTAACTAAAGGAATTTAATTAAAATAATTTGATTTTGAAATGCTATGTTCTGAATATGATGGAATTGGCTCCCGATATCTCCTCCATTACGTTCAGAATAAAGGTATAACATATAGAACGCCAGACATCATGCTTCGTTTGGAGTTTGGAAAATTTATGTGTGAGTAGTGTTGGGAATTTATATATAAGGCGCGTATACTTTCGTTTCGCGAATTAAAACCCTATTCTTCAACCGCTTTCTCTTTTTACAATTAATGGCCGAAAATGGCCGATCTTCCCTGTAACGATCCATATTTTTCAACGTTGATTTGGAATATTTAAATGGTTTTAAATATTAACTATGTATTATAAATTGATTTTCAATGTGAAATTTTGGGTTTATTTATAAAATAAATTCATATTTAAATATAGCAATTTGTTGGATAATTTGATTATTGAAGTTTATTGTTCAAATTATTGTATCTTGATTTTTAAGCCCAATAAAAATTATTTAAAGGCTTGTAAAATTTATATTAATAATACTAAAGACAATGCAACTTTTAAAATTGAATTTAAAAGTGAATTGTTCAGTTTTAAAAATATATCGTTTAAATGGACATTTAAAAACAACGATCCGGGACATAGTCTCTGAATCCGACGAAACCTATTCCATTGGATCCATAATATTGTATTATTTTCAGATTTCAAATTTTGTGGTGTTTGGAGTTATCGGTTGGTCGTACGGGAGATAAACGCCTAGAAATAAATTAATAGAATTTAATTTAAAGAGTCGATCCAAAGAAGCTATCTTCTCCATGCCATCAAGTTATGACTCGATACTTTTCCATTGCATTCGGGATAGGGACATAACATTATAGACGCCTAGCGGCACGTTCCGATAGGAGGTCAAGATTTTAAGCTACGAATTTGAGATGATTTAAAAATTTAAATTATATATATATTCACATTAGCACTTTTTACTTTCCTATCATAATTACTAGAGCTAGCTTCTTCCAACACGTTTCCTTTCTTATCCATCACTTTCCCTCTCCTATCTTTCCATTAAATTCAATACTAATAACTAGACAAGGTTTCTTCAATTCATTCACTATCCTTTTCCTCCCACCTCCAAGTATTTTTCAAAGCAGCGAAAAAGTAAAACAATGGCCGAACCATTAACAAAAAAAAACCGCCCATTTAAATTTCATCTTCAAACAAGGAAATAAATCAATTCAAGTTTGCTCCTTCATTGCTCTTCCCTTTTTCCTCAAATCGCGTTCTGGATATAAAGATATATTTTTTCCTATGGACTTCTTAGAGTTCGTTGAGCTGAGATTCTTGTTGGTAGGTTTTACGGTAGAATGACATCGTTTTAGGCATCGACGGTTGCGAATTGGAGGACTCGGGAAGCACGTGGATCATTGAGATATGGAGGGTGCCGCTGCTTCTCGTTGTGATGCGAAAAGGGGTTCGGTGGGAATTTAGTCATCGACTGGCAACACGGTCGGTATTGTAGGGCTCATTGCGACTGTAGAAACGCTTGGTGATGGTGCAGTAAGGGTGGAGGCATCGACTGCGGTGGAGGTGCCTTCGGTTTCAATCAATTCAAAAGAAAGAAAGAAAAGAAGGCATCACGACTTTGGTGACTCGGCCTGCTGCATGACATGAGTTGTGAGGGCTGAGTGGAGAAGCTAGGTTTGTGAGAAGTGGAGCATGAAGTTGCAGTTGGAGAAGGAGGCGCAGTCGATGACCAAGATTGGTCAGGAGTGGAGTCAAGCTGATTGTTGTTTGAAGGGGAAGAGGTATATTTTATAATTTGGTTTAACTATATAATTAGTTACTTTTATAAAAGGAATATATATATATATATATATATATATATCAACAGATGAACTAATAAATTCACAATTTATGTTTACGGGGTCGAATTTGAGTATGGACTTGGGCATCAGATTCGTGGTGATGTAGGATACAATATAAAATTGGAATGGAATTGCAAATGAAAATCAAGGTGAGAATTTCTCACTCATTTGAATTACCGTTTCTAAATTGAAATGTTTAAATTTAAATTATTGGATGCGGTTGGATTGACAAATTTATAAATATCTATTGGATGACTACATATGTAAATAGTAGTATATATATTATACTCCCGCTCATTATATCAGATGAGATCCTATGAGCCCCGTATAAAAGCAGATGACCCTATGTAATAGTCCGCTTTTCCGTACCCCTTGAAGTGACACTAATCTCCATAGATTAACTCAAGATGAACGGAAATACGAACCATTAGGGTTTAAGAAAGAAGAAAGAGGAAAAGAAAGAGGTAGAAGAAGAGAGAAAAGAAGATAGAACGGAACAGAAATAACAGAACAACATCAGAATCTCACAATTCGCATCGGAACAACATATAATAGATAAATGAATAATCTTTAAACAAAGAACTATATCAGTTATTACATTACATTACATTTCATTACATCAGAGTGTACAACAACAAACAGTGCAGCGAAAAAAGAAATACTATACTAGTATTACGCCATGCCATCCATCTTGCCTCCAGCAACTCCTGAATTCCAGAATATCCTGATAAACCTTAACTCTTGACTGCCCGTGTGGAAATTGGTGGGCACCCAGAGTTTAGTAAGGAAAACAATAAACTCCGAGTCAGTCATGTGACTGGTGTGGGAACTAAAACAGTTTATTTTTCTTTAAAATCAAAATAGAGGAATATTTTTAAATTCAATTCGAAATGCTTTTAAGAATGAGACTACCATAAGACCTCCCGCCACACACACAATGCAAACGCGGACTTGGAGGAGATTTCTTCTTATGTTAGTCAAAGGTGCTTGATACGCATTAAAAGAAAACATTTGATATTATTACTAGTGCATAGTGTAGAAAACATTTCGAAAGTAGAATATAAATCTTAGCCAGCATAGGTACCATTATATTATGCTTACTATAGCTACCATATTAGATGGCAGGTTCTACAACTAAAACCATACAAGTCTCGTATTGTTTCTTTGGATTTCCAACGAATGGTCAGGCCAAGGAACTTCCCATTGCCACATGGAAACGCCTCTGGAAGGACGTCCCGAGAACCTAACCGGATCTCTGCCAACACAAGGCCGGGTTACCTTTCAAACTAGGTAACAACTGACACGAGTATGCCATCCCCCGGTCCTTTGGGACCTTTAACCGAGCGCTCGAAATCAACATCACACCATAATAATAAGTGTTTCAACATGAGTAAGCATCTGGGCCCCATACCATGATACCACCCTTTTCCAGAAGGAAATGCACATACCCTAAAGGGAGCTACCCCTCATAACCTTGCCGCATCTTTCCTGTTTTGACCATTCCGTGGTGTGAGGCTCGACGAAGTCTCGTCCACAAAAACACGCTTTATACAAAGTCATGCTTTGGGTCAACAAATGATCATAGAAATGATCACCAAGATAGACGATCAAACAAATGATCCTATCACAAAAAATCAACACAATGATCATTTCACAGCAACACTCAGCATGTCACATTACCAAATTGGGAATATATTGCTGATAACCTTCAACTATATAACCTCTGAGCTCGTACGTCTCAGAGAAGGGTGTTAAGCTAAGAGAATAAATTCTCCGCCACCAACAGAAATATATTTGAAAGAAATCAGCTTTATATCTCAATTTGTAATGTCAGACACACTATCCATACAAGTCTGTTCCGGGATCGAACAGAACCGAAGGCACTTACAAAGAAGTCCTTGCAATCCGGATAATCTCTAATCACGCCCGAATTTCCCATCACATATGGAGATCTCTATACCGGGGATCAGCCAGTGCAGAGACAATCAGCAGGAAACCCTTTCGTTTTCGAAAATATCCGTTCTTCAACACTGATCTTCAAATGCAATTCATTACGACGTATCACATATTCGGAATGGGTTATACGACCCCAAGGTCCTTTCCCGGTTAACCCGAACAGTGAGCGCTTATTTTAAAAAAAATAAGTGTGGCATTCAATTTCAAGCAAAACACAACAAATACCTATTCAAAGGTAAATATTGATAGTCGGTTATTGAACTATCAATGGATATGCCAACATCACCAGATTCCAAATAATTTTCCAAATTATTTATTTTCCAAAAATATCTTTACAAGATATATATATATATATATATATATATATATATATATAATTTCCATACTTCAAAAATAAATCAATATTTATTTTTAAACCCATTTTCCAAATTTCATTATAAATTCCATATTGAGTTTACATTTCCAAAATATCTATGAACATACGATTTCCATTCGATTTCTAATATTCATTTTCAATTTATCTTTAAAAAGATAAATTCCAAATATTCACTTAATATCGGAAAAACATTTCTATACTTATTAAAAATAAGTAAGTCACAATATCTTTTTATTTCTATACTTGGAAAATATTCAATATACTTAAATCGAAATTAAGTATATAATTCATTCTTTAAGGAATCATTTTCTTAATCATATTTATTTGGGCCAAAACGAATGTTGCGTAAAACATCGTTACGACAACCCAAAATCACTAGTATAGGGATTCGAAATTAAAATAGATATATAAATCCCAATACTATACAAAACATTTCCTTTCGGAAATCATTTATTATAACAACAATGTTATAATCTACTATTTCCTTCTATTTCTCGAAAACATCTATTTCAACAATAAATGTTGAAATCCATGGTTTCGAATCTCAATACCTTTTAAAACATCTTTAGATCGTTTTAATTCTATTTAAAACATCACATCCTAAACATTTCTTTAACATATTATTCACTATTCAAAAACGTGAATCTACTTGTTAACCAATTTCATCATTTCTATACATTTTGTTTTAAAGGATTATTCACTGTCTAAAACGTGAATATAACTCTATTAATAAGTTACACAATTTACTTATCAAGATAAGTCGTTGCGGATTTATAAAACAATGTTTATAAATTTCATTTCTATTTATTTTACAACAACTTCCTTTTATAGGTTTCCTTTATTAATCTATTCGATTTATAACTCAATTATATACCGAAAGTCCATATTATAAGTTAAATGCTTATAATTTATTTGTTTACAAAAACGTTCTTTCAAACTTCCTAAATTATAAATCTTATAACTTGTAAGATTCATTTATTTATCCAAAATCTATTCTTTTAAATAACTTTACAAATTTTATAAACCTACTGTTTATAAAATTCCATTTATTACTTCACCGTTATAATCCTATAGATTTCATTCATTTATGAAATTCATTCACAATTTGTTCTAACACTTAGAAAAGCTCGTTTTATAATTCCAATATTTTTTTTATTTATAAATCTTTTATATGGATCAATTTATATTATTCTTTTAAAACGTCTTTAAACTCCTTTATAATTTCATCGTTCTCTTAGATATACAAAATAATCGAATTTCATAAATCCTATATTTAAACTTTTTATAATAAATTCAGAAATCCCAATTTTAACTATTTTATAAAATCATTAATCCCATATTTTCAAAAATCAACTTTTAACTGTATTTCTCAAAAATATAATTTATATAACATTAAAATTATAACGTTTATTTATTTAAGATGAATCAATTCCAAAAATATTTTATAAACGTATACTTTCAAAAATCACTTTAGAAATCCCTTAAAATCAAAATCGTTATTTTTAACCTCAAAATTGGATTCGATGATGCAACACATCAAATAGTCAATCACGACTTTCAAACATCATATATCGATATGATAAACAATCAAATATCACAATATCTAAAATCAATAAATATTTGTGAGGAATCCAGTTGGATCCCTCCAACCTGTTTCCCTGCATCCACAGACATTAGCACAATACCCATTCCACTTCGAGGTGGAATATCGCGGTATATGGGATTTTATAAAATATTATCCGCTTACTAACGGCGCAATAGGGTCTCATCCGCTATACAATGCGGGAAATCAATCAACTGCAATATATACATATGCCAATATATATATATTGCTATATATATAGATATATCCTACTATATCTAATATCACAACCAATAACAATCAATAAATAAATGCAAATCCAACTTTAAATTTTTGAGTGAGAAGTTCTCACCTTTGCTTTTATTTTGCAATCCATTTCCCATCTTGACTCGATTTTCTTGATTTATACCTTGTATAAATATTTACACAATTTATTAATATTCGAACAGATCGAATAATAAATTTTCATTTGACAATTTCGATTCATCGGTGATTTAATTTTAATAGTTAAATTAACTGATAGTTTTATTTAAACCAATTTCTTCTTTAATAAATTTATTAATATTCGAATCAAATCGAACTATTCAATTTTCGTTCTTGATTGTTTAATTAATCAATAGTTTTATTTAAACCAATTTCTTCTTAAATAAATTTATTTGACTAAAATGTAAATTTCCTTTTAAATCAAATTTATTTAACCAAGATTTTATTTTAACTAAAAATTAAATTTAATTAACCAAACTCTCTTTTAATAACTTAATCAATTATAAATTCAATTTTAACTAAAAATTTCTTTTTAGTAACTAAAATAGATAAAACAACTTAATTACCGTAACTATTGTTTATAACAACTTAACTAATCATTTTACTTTAAATTAATATCCTTATATCAATTTCTTTTAAATAATATGTTTAACTAAAAATTTAAATTTTAAACTAAATTAACTTTAATAAATTATCTCACCAAAATAATTGATTTACCGGTTAAACAAATTTCTTTACTATAACTATAAATTAAAAATCTGCATAGATTACCTTTCTCTGTAATATACATATATATCACATTTGATTTAAATGAATACTGCTATTTAAAATTTTTAATTAACTAAATAAAATAAAATAAAAAAAATTATACCTCCACTGTCGAACTCGCCACTGCTCGATAGCCCTAGCCATCATCGACATCGCCATCATTGCCCACTGCACCCATCGCGATTTCGCCCCAATCGGTATGCCCTAGATCGAACTGCCGCCTGCGTCGTCGCACCATCCCATCTGAGCACGCGACCCTGCCTCCATCGCGCGCGCGCACGCGCCAGTGTCGCCTCGTCCATGTCGCAGCCGCCGCCTGTTGAAAAATCGCGCGTGAACGTGAAGCGCTCGAACTCGAGCCCTCCACCTACCTTCGAGCGCGCGACCCCATGCTTCAAGTCGCGAAGCCTACATGAACGCGAGCTTCGATCGCGACTCGTACTGGCTTCGGCCATTAATTTTTTTTTTTTTTATTTTGATTTAGGGATTGAAGTAGGCTTCGACCGTTTGATTTGGGTTTGAAAATTTAGAGTGTCAGCCATTATTTTTTCTTTGCTTTCGTTGCTTGATTTTGAACTGAGGAAATATGAATTGAAGTTGCGTGATTTTTAAAAGGAGAGGGGAGGAGACAGAAGATCGTGAGTTGAGGCTGAAAGGAAGGAGAACGTGTTTGCACGTTTAACTGCCGTGATTTTAGGCGTGAAGTTAGGGATACTGCCGTTTGTTTGAAATTTAAATTTAAATTTCAAATTGAATTCGTTTTAAAATTGCAATGCGTTTACTCACCGTGTGCTCACATATCAACTCAGAAAAATACGAAATTTGAAATCCGAGAATAATTCAATATTACGGACCCAATGGAACTGGTTTCGTCGAATTCCGAGACTGTGCCTCGGACGGCTATTTTTAAATATCGATTCAAACGATTAAAATTTCAAAACTGAACAATTCACTTCCAAATTAAATTCTGAAGCTTCTATAATCTTCAGTATTATCAATATGAAATTTACAAGCCTTTGAAATATTTTTAATCAGCTTAAAATTGAAGAATCAAATTATTATTCAACTTCCAATAGATTAAATTCTATAATTTAATCGCCAAATTCATTCTGATAATTTGCAATTCAAATCAAATCATCATTCAAATATTTAAAATTAATTAAACATTTCCAAATTAAATTGTTCAAAATTCTGGGTCGTTACGATCTTCCCCCCTTAAAAGAATTTCGTCCCGAAATTACAAGTTAAGAAGAATGTCATTATCTCGTCTATCATTTTTTACAATCCAAATAGTTTTATCAACTTTCTAACCTAAATCTTTTTATTAGAGATTCATTATCATTTCAACTAGCTTTCCAACTTCAATTATAGGTTCCAAACAACATTGTTCTCCTAACAATTTAAATTCAAATTTCAAACTTTCAAAATTTTCTCAAAAATTTTCTAACACCCTAAATTTTCGAAAAATTTCGCCAGCGTCTCCTTTGCGCGGCTAGCTCGGTACGACTACAAAATGGCACCACGACCCCTTAGAATCAAAAAGAAAAGAGAAAGCCAAGTGGCTGGAGAAGAAAATCATCAAATTCCATACTGAAATTCAAATACGTACCTTTTTGTCGAGCCATTTAAATTATCTTCAAAATCAAAATCCAATCCCTTTATAATACCTGTATATCCTGCTAGTCATAATATCCAATTCCAACATTCAAACTATTTTGCCAATTCATTACAAAATTTTCAATATATGCTTCTTTTACATTTTTACTTCACTATTGAAGTTACATATCTATTTTCATTCAATTTTACATTTCAATTCAATTCACAATTTCAATTCTATTTGAATTCAATTCAAAATTTCAATTCCATTCGAATTCAATTCTCAATTCTAAATATTGAATTCTAACGATTAACTTTCATTTACTAATTCATATTACTACTTTAAATTAGTTTCATTCACTAATTCAATTCAATTTGCAAATTTCTAAATTGATTTGTCGTTAGTTAAAATTTCCCAAAAACTTTAAAAAAAATTCTAACTCCCAAAATTCACAGAAAATTTTGGCAGAGTCTCCTTTGTACGGAGGAGCTTTTGCAATTTTACAATATGTATAAATATGTATACATCGACCCACACGGTCGGAAAACAGAAAAACAGTTCATATTTCCTATTTTTATTGCGTAGGCGTACCTTATTAGCAGTTTTAAGCAAAGCGGCTTATTATTAGCTTATTAGCACAATCAAATCCAGCCCAATGACTTCGCTGAACCTGTACTTAGTTTAAACACGTGAGTGACAAATATAAGAAATCTATTAACATTCCATTCATTTTCAATAACAAATATATAGATTTCATTAGCAATTCATCCAAGATAAATTTCATTAGCAATTCATATGGTTTTAATTCATCTTTAGTCGCTTACGACTAATTCACATGACATTTCCATTAAATCAAGTGGTTTACAACTCATTTTCTTCATTCTATTCATTTCTAAGCAAAATGAATTCATACTATTTTAATTGATTCAAAAATCAGTTTTATTTGCTTTCATTAACTCATATAATTTTATACAATCTTGTTTGTGTCGAACAACAATTATTTCTATGCAAATTTAATGATATTCACTTAATAAAATATCCATTCTAGTTCAATTTGCATTTCATATTTTTGTTCGGTTTATTTTATCAACCAAACAAATTTCATTCAAACCATTTCAAATCTATTCCATTCACTAATTTAATTCAATTAGTACATTCACTTATTCATTTTAAATTTCAATTTCCATATTCAATTCATCTCGAATTTACTTAATTACTAACAAAGGGAATTTCAATTTATTTCTTTTACTTACTTGAATTTATATACAAATTCAAATTTATCTTCAAATTTAGCTCACGACTAAACTTTTAATTTAACCAATTCATTAGTCCAAGAATTAATAATTTATCAAGTTAGTTTACTTGAATTCAATCCATTTTATTTCTTATTTAATTCCATATAATAATGATAATAATTTAATATTATTAACAACCATGCAACCATATACTATAATAATTCATAGAAAATCATTTCTTTTCTATACAAAAATAGTTTTGGGCAAAATTATCTTATTCACCCGATTCAAAAACAATTTTATATTCACTAACAAATACGCGCTCATATCTATTATTACACTCAAACTCATTCTAGAGTACTGCTGACTCGATCTCTAATGAGTAACACCAAACAAAACCATGGTTGTCGCTTAACCATATGCTCTGATACCAAATGTAATAGTCCGCTTTTCCGTACCCCTTGAAGTGACACTAATCTCCATAAATTAAGTCAAGATGAACGGAAATACGAACCACTAGGGTTTAAGAAAGAAGAAAGAGGTAGAAGAAGAGAGAAAAGAAGATAGAACAGAACAGAAATAACAGAACAACATCAGAATCTCACAATTCGCAGCGGAACAACATATAATAGATAAATGAATAATCTTTAAACAAAGAACTATATCAGTTATTACATTACATTACATTTCATTACATCAGAGTGTACAACAACAAACAGTGCAGCGGAAAAAGAAATACTATACTAGTATTACGCCATGCCATCCATCTTGCCTCCAGCAACTCCTGAATTTCAGAATATCCTGATAAACCTTAACTCTTGACTGCCCGTGTGGAAATTGGTGGGCACCCAGAGTTTAGTAAGGAAAACAATAAACTCCGAGTCAGTCATGTGACTGGTGTGGGAACTAAAACAGTTTATTTTTCTTTAAAATCAAAATAGAGGAATATTTTTAAATTCAATTCGAAATGCTTTTAAGAATGAGACTACCATAAGACCTCCCGCCACACACACAATGCAAACGCAGACTTGGAGGAGATTTCTTCTTATGTTAGTCAAAGATGCTTGATACGCATTAAAAGAAAACATTTGATATTATTACTAGTGCATAGTGTAGAAAACATTTCGAAAGTAGAATATAAATCTTAGCCAGCATAGGTACCATTATATTATGCTTACTATAGCTACCATATTAGATGGCAGGTTCTACAACTAAAACCGTACAAGTCTCGTATTGTTTCTTTGGATTTCCAACGAATGGTCAGGCCAAGGAACTTCCCATTGCCACATGGAAACGCCTCTGGAAGGACGTCCCGAGAACCTAACCGGATCTCTGCCAACACAAGGTCGGGTTACCTTTCAAACTAGGAAACAACTGACATGAGTATGCCATCCCCCGGTCCTTTGGGACCTTTAAACGAGCGCTCGAAATCAACATCACACCATAATAATAAGTGTTTCAACATGAGTAAGCATCTGGGCTCCATACCATGATACCACCCTTTTCCAGAAGGAAATGCACATACCCTAAAGGGAGCTACCCCTCATAACCTTGCCGCATCTTTCCTGTTTTGACCATTCCGGGGTGTGAGGCTCGACGAAGTCTCGTCCACAAAAACACGCTTTATACAAAGTCATGCTTTGGGTCACAAATGATCATAGAAATGATCACCAAGATAGACGATCAAACAAATGATCCTATCACAAATAATCAACACAATGATCATTTCACAGCAACACTCAGCATGTCACATTACCAAATTAGGAATATATTGCTGATAACCTTCAACTATGTAACCTCTGAGCTCGTACGTCTCAGAGAAAGGTGTTAAGCTAAGAGAATAAATTCTCCGCCACCAACAGAAATATATTTGAAAGAAATCGGCTTTATATCTCAATTTGTAATGTCAGACACACTATCCATACAAGTCTGTTCCGGGATCGAACAGAACCGAAGGCACTTACAAAGAAGTCCTTACAATCCGGATAATCTCTAATCACGCCCGAATTTCCCATCACATATGGAGATCTCTATACCGGGGATCAGCCAGTGCAGAGACAATCAACAGGAAACCCTTTCGTTTTCGAAAATATCCGGTCTTCAACACTGATCTTCAAATGCAATTCATAACGACGTATCACATATTCGGAATGGGTTATACGACCCCAAGGTCCTTTCCCGGTTAACCCGAATAGTGAGCGCTTATTTAAAAAAAAATAAGTGTGGCATTCAATTTCAAGCAAAACACAACAAATACCTATTCAAAGGTAAATATTGATAGTCGGTTTTTGAACTATCAATGGATATGCCAACATCACCAGATTCTAAATAATTTTCCAAATTATTTATTTCCCAAAAATATCTTTACAAGATATATATATATAATTTCCATACTTCAAAAATAAATCAATATTTATTTTTAAACCCATTTTCCAAATTTCATTATAAATTCCATATTGAATTTACATTTCCAAAATATCTATGAACATACGATTTCCATTCGATTTCTAAAATTCATTTTCAATTTATCTTTAAAAAGATAAATTCCAAATATTCACTTAATATCGGAAAAACATTTCTATACTTATTAAAAATAAGTAATTCGCAATATCCTTTTATTTTCTATACATGGAAAATATTCAATATACTTAAATCGAAATTAAGTATATAATTCATTCTTTAAGGAATCATTTTCTTAATCATATTTATTTGGGACAAGACGAATGTTGCGTAAAACATCGTTAAGACAACCCAAAATCACTAGTATAGGGATTCGAAATTAAAATAGATATATAAATCCCAATACTATACAAAACGTTTCCTTTCGGAAATCATTTATTATAACAACAGTGTTATAATCTACTATTTCCTTCTAGTTCTCGAAAACATCTATTTCAACAATAAATGTTGAAATCTTTGGTTTCGAATCTCAACACCTTTTAAAACATCTTTAGATCGTTTTAATTCTATTTAAAACATCACATCCTAAACATTTCTTTAACATATTATTCACTATTCAAAAACGTGAATCTACTTGTTAACCAATTTCATCATTTCTATACATTTTGTTTTAAAGGATTATTCACTGTCTAAAACGTGAATATAACTCTATTAATAAGTTACACAATTTACTTATCAAGATAAGTCGTTGCGGATTTATAAAACAATGTTTATAAATTTCATTTCTATTTATTTTACAACAACTTCCTTTTATAGGTTTCCTTTATTAATCTATTCGATTTATAACTCAATTACATACCGAAAGTCCAAATTACAAGTTAAATGCTTATAATTTATTTGTTTACAAAAACGTTCTTTCAAACTTCCCAATTATAAATCTTATAACTTGTAAGATTCATTTATTTATCCAAAATCTATTCTTTTAAATAACTTTACACATTTTATAAACCTACTGTTTATAAAATTCCATTTATTACTTCACCGTTATAATCCTATAGATTTCATTCATTTATGAAATTCATTCAAAATTTATTCTAAAACTTAGAAAAGCTCGTTTTATAATTCCAATATTTTTTTTATTTATAAATATCAATTTATAAATCTTTTATATGGATCAATTTATATTATTCTTTTAAAACGTCTTTAAACTCCTTTATAATTTCATCATTCTCTTAGATATACAAAATAATCGAATTTCATAAATCCTATATTTAAACTTTTTATAATAAATTCAGAAATCCCAATTTTAACTATTTTATAAAATCATTAATCCCATATTTTCAAAAATCAACTTTTAACTGTATTTCTCAAAAATATAATTTATATAACATTAAAATTATAACGTTTATTTATTTAAGATGAATCAATTCCAAAAATATTTTATAAACGTATACTTTCAAAAATCACTTTAGAAATCCCTTAAAATCAAAATCGTTATTTTTAACCTCAAAATTGGATTCGATGATGCAACACATCAAATAGTCAATCACGACTTTCAAACATCATATATCGATATGATAAACAATCAAATATCACAATATCTAAAATCAATAAATATTTGTGAGGAATCCAGTTGGATCCCTCCAACCTGTTTCCCTGCATCCACAGACATTAGCACAATACCCATTCCACTTCGAGGTGGAATATCGCGGTATATGGGATTTTATAAAATATTATCCGCTTACTAACGGCGCAATAGGGTCTCATCCGCTATACAATGCGGGAAATCAATCAACTGCAATATATACATATGCCAATATATATATATTGCTATATATATAGATATATCCTACTATATCTAATATCACAACCAATAACAATCAATAAATAAATGCAAATCCAACTTTAAATTTTTGAGTGAGAAGTTCTCACCTTTGCTTTTATTTTGCAATCCATTTCCCATCTTGACTCGATTTTCTTGATTTATACCTTGTATAAATATTTACACAATTTATTAATATTCGAACAGATCGAATAATAAATTTCATTTGACAATTTCGATTCATCGGTGATTTAATTTTAATAGTTAAATTAACTGATAGTTTTATTTAAACCAATTTCTTCTTTAATAAATTTATTAATATTCGAATCAAATTGAACTATTCAATTTTCGTTCTTGATTGTTTAATTAATCAATAGTTTTGTTTAAACCAATTTCTTCTTAAATAAATTTATTTAACTAAAATTTAAATTTCCTTTTAAATCAAATTTATTTAACCAAGATTTTATTTTAACTAAAAATTAAATTTAATTAACCAAACTCTCTTTTAATAACTTAATCAATTATAAATTCAATTTTAACTAAAAATTTCTTTTTAGTAACTAAAATAGATAAAACAACTTAATTATCGTAACTATTGTTTATAACAACTTAACTAATCATTTTACTTTAAATTAATATCCTTATATCAATTTCTTTTAAATAATTTGTTTAACTAAAAATTTAAATTTTAAACTAAATTTACTTTAATAAATTATCTCACCAAAATAATTGATTTACCGGTTAAACAAATTTCTTTATTATAACTATAAATTAAAAATCTGCATAGATTACATTTCTCTGTAATATACATATATATCACATTTAATTTAAATGAATACTGCAATTTAAATTTTTTAATTAACTAAATAAATAAAAAAAATTATACCTCCACTGTCGAACTCGCCACTGCTCGATAGCCCTAGCCATCATCGACATCGCCATCATTGCCCACTGCACCCATCGCGATTTCGCCCCAATCGGTATGCCCTAGATCGAACTGCCGCCTGCGTCGTCACACCATCCCATCTGAGCACGCGACCCTGCCTCCATCGCGCGCGCGCACGCGCCAGTGTCGCATCGTCCATGTCGCAGCCGCCGCCTGTTGAAAAATCGCGCGTGAACGTGAAGCGCCCGAACTCGAGCCCTCCACCTACCTTCGAGCGCGCGACCCCATGCTTCAAGTCGCGAAGCCTACATGAACGCGAGCTTCGATCGCGACTCGTACTGGATTCGGCTATTAATTAAATTTTTTTTTATTTTGATTTGGGGATTGAAGTAGGCTTCGGCCGTTTGATTTGGGTTTGAAAATTTAGAGTGTCGGCCATTATTTTTTCTTTGCTTTCGTTGCTTGATTTTGAACTGAGGAAATATGAATTGAAGTTGCATGATTTTTAAAAGGATAGGGGAGGAGACAGAAGATCGTGAGTTGAGGCTGAAAGGAAGGAGAACGTGTTTGCACGTTTAACTGCCGTGATTTTAGGCGTGAAGTTAGGGATACTTCCGTTTGTTTGAAATTTAAATTTAAATTTCAAATTGAATTCGTTTAAAATTCCAATGCGTTTACTCACCGTGTGCTCACATATCAACTCAGAAAAATACGAAATTTGAAATCCGAGAATAATTCAATATTACGGACCCAATGTAACTGGTTTCGTCGAATTCCGAGACTGTGCCTCGGACGGCTATTTTTAAATATCGATTCAAACAATTAAAATTTCAAAACTGAACAATTCACTTCCAAATTAAATTCTGAAGCTTCTATAATCTTCAGTATTATCAATATGAAATTTACAAGCCTTTGAAATATTTTTAATCAGCTTAAAATTGAAGAATCAAATTATTATTCAACTTCCAATAGATTAAATTCTATAATTTAATCGCCAAATTCATTCTGATAATTTGCAATTCAAATCAAATCATCATTCAAATATTTAAAATTAATTAAATATTTCCAAATTAAATTGTTCAAAATTCTGGGTCGTTACACCCTATATACCGCGATATCTCCCTCGAAGTGGGATTGTATTTTTATCATTGTCTAACATCTGTGGATGAAGGAAAAACAGGTTGGAGGGATCCAACTAGATTCCACAAATATGTTATCATTTTTCATATATGTAAAATGCTGGATTAATGTGTGTTGTAAATTTTCAAATGGGCATGGAAATAAATTGTTGGTATATTAAATTCCATAAATACTACTTTAAATTTTTAAGGAATAAAAATGGGACTTTTAAAAAATATATATATCGAATATTGGATTATTTTTATGAGATTGATTAGACAAGAAATAATGGATTTTTTTATTGTATTAAATAATGTGGGAAAATATTTTTAAGTAAAGAATTTAAAATAAATTATCTAAAGGAATTCCTAAAGACGGGATTTTAAGGTGATATTGAAAAAATATTATTTACGCTAAAATTTGTCACAAACCCCAAATATCTTGAAAGCACCAGTGTATGAACACAAATCAACAATATATAATCATAGATCATAGATCTAACTAATATAGAGAATAAAAATGAAGAATAACAAACTTAAAGCAGAAAGAAATGGACAGAGACACAAGAATTATAGTGGTTCGGCTATCTCCGGCCTACGTCTTGTGATGACCCAGAATTTTAAAACATTTGAAATTGAAAATATTTAATTGATTTTAAATATTTGGAAGTTATTTTAAACTTGAATTTCAATTTTAACTATGAATTTGGAAATTTAATTACTGAATTTTATTTATTGAAGTTGGGTAAAATATTTAATCTTCAGTTTTAAGCTTGTTAAAAATAATTTGATGGCTTAGAAAATTCATATTGATAATACTGAAGATAATGGAAGCTTCAGAAATTTGATTTGAAAATGATTTGATCAGTTTTGAAGATTTATCGTTTAAATCGATATTTAAAAATGCTTTCTGAGGCACAGTCTCGGAATTAGACGAAATCAGTTCCATTGGATCCATAATGTTGTATTATTATTGGATTTCAATTTCCGTAGCATTCGGAGTTGTCGTGTGATCGTACGTTGAGCAAACACATTGAAAATTTTATCAAAATTTAATTTAATAACTGGTCCAAAAAGCTATCTTCTCCATACTATCGAATTTGGACCCGAAACCTTTTCCATTGCATTCGGAATAGGGGTTTAACATTAAAAACACCTGGTAGCACGCTTCGTAGGAATTCGAAAAAATTGGGTCGTTACAAAGTGGTATCAGAAACATTGGTTAAGCGACAACCTTGGTTCTGTTGGGGATTACTCATTAGAGATAGAGTCAGTAGTACTCTAGAATGAGTTTCAGTGTAATAATAGTTATGAGCACATATTTGTCAATGAATATAAAAAAATTATTTTATATTGTAATGATTGGTTTGTTGAGTGGTATATGGATTTTGGTCGGTATTGTCTGTACAACTCTATCGATAGGTATCTATAAACACTTGTACAGAACAATTCGACACGATATTGTTTTAGAATAGGGTAAATGAAATAATTTTACCCAAACTATTTTTGTATAGAAAAGAAATCACTTTCCGTAAATTATTGTAGTTTATGGTGGCTTGGTTGTTAGGAAGTGGTAATATTTAATTATTATCATTGATTATTGAATAAGAAATTGAAATCGTAACTAAAAGATAAGAAATAAATTCATATACAAATGGGATTTGTAAATGTAAATTGTAAATGTGATTTATAATTTGAAATAGAATTCGGAGAAATATTTGGAAATGTTTTTGAAAAGATTTGAACTTTGGAAAAATTTGGAAACTAAATCCCTTTTGATAAAGGTTTTGGAAAAATGTTATGGAGGGATAAAAGCACTAAACACTTTTCGATCGTTGGAAAATAATTTCGGTGATGACCGCAACATCATTTGTTCATTTTTGAGTTTTCAAGAGAGGAATTGCTGCCGAATTATTTTAAACTCGAATTCTTTACAAAAACTGGGTTTGGTTTTGGGAATTCAAAAGATAATTTGAATTGATTTCAAAAACGGTTTTGAAATGTTGGAAAGACTCTGGAATCTAAAAAAAATAGTTATGCAATAAAATTTATTAAGGTGGAAAAATAGAATTGTGAATGAATAAATGAATTTACAGTTGCGAATAAATGAAAGTGAAATTGAATGTTGAAATTCATTTCGAATTTGTAAGTAAATAGAATTGGAATTGGAATTGAATTCGTTTTGTGATAAACAAAGTGAAGTACTGAAATAAAATTAGTAAGTGAAACTAATTGAAGGAGTGACCAAATAAATATGGTCTGAGATGAATTAAATTTAATATTTATAAATGAAAGATAAATTGAATTGATATGGAATTAAAAATCCAGTTTAATATAAGTAGATATAAACCAAAGTGGTGAATTGAAAGTAAATATAGGAAGTGTGAAAAATGCTTATATGAACTTAAGAAATATATGGTAAAATTCTTAAGTAAAAATGTAGAAATTGTGAAATGGATAACGGTAAGTAAGCGGATAGAAATCTATGTAAATGTGTATGAAAAAAGGGGAATTGATATGGATAATAATAAATTGGAATTTATACGTAGGATGTTCGTATATTATTTTATTTGCGTTACGATTTGATCCAGAATTCGATCATAAAATTTCGAGATATTTATATCTATTTGAATTGGAAATTTTCACTCGATTTTCGACGACGAACCTGGATATGGATTTTTGGTTGATTCTGGAATTCTCTATCATAGTTTAGAACTATGCAAGGAGAATGACGGTTTCTGATCAAGAAACAAGATCTGAGTCTAGAAAGTCGGGTGAGGGGACAACACTATTACGGAAGTGAAATTGTGTGATCGAGTGAGCGATCGAATTTGATATTGCATATGAATGATGTATATATATCATACGGACTTGAATAAAAATAAACGTTGAAACTTTAGTAAAGAAATGTGCAAAATGATAAGCAGGATATACAAGTGTTATAAAGGAAAAAGAACTGGGATTTGATTTAGAAGATAATTTAAATTGCTCAACGAAAAGGTATGTATTTGAATTTCAGTATGAAATTTGACGACTTTCTTGTCTAACCGCTTGCCTTTTCATTTTCTTTTGAAATGTAGGGGGTCCGTTGTGGCATTTTGTAGTCGTACCGAGCTAGCCGTGCAAAGGAGACTCTGGCGAAATATTTCGAAAATTTAGGGAGCTAGAGAATTTTTGAGAAAATTTTGAAATTTTGAAGTTTGAATTTAAATTTAAATTAGAATTGGTTAAGAAACAATATTGTTTAGAACTTATGATTGAATTTGGAAAGTTAGTTAAAGTAATGATGGGTCTTAAATAAAAAGATTTTTTTGGCAAAGTTGTTAAAACTGTTTGTTTTGGGGAAATAATGAACGGGTTAAGGATTATTCTTTTTAACTAGTAATTTCAGGATGAAATTCTTTTAAGAGGGGAAAAATGTGACGACTCAGAATTTTGAAACATTTGAAATTGAAAATATTCAATTGACTTTAAATATTTGGAAGTTATTTTGAACTCGAATTTCAATTTTAACTATGAATTTGGCAATTTAATTATTGAATTTTATTTATTGAATTGGGTAAAATATTTAATCTTCAGTTTTAAGCTTGTTAAAAATAATTTGATGGCTTAGAAAATTCATATTGATAATACTGAAGATAATGGAAGCTTCAGAATTTGATTTGAAAATGATTTGATTAGTTTTGAAAATTTATCGTTTAAATCGACATTTAAAAATAGCCTTTCGAGGCACAGTCTCGGAATTCGACGAAATCAGTTCCACTGGATCCGCAATGTTTATTATTATCGGATTTAAATTTCCATAGCATTCGGAGTTGTCATGTGATCGTACGATGAGCAAACACGTTGAAAATTTTATTCAAATTTAATGGAATAACTGGTCCGAAAAGCTATCTTCTCCATACGATCGAATGTGGCCCGAAGCCTTTTCGTTGCATTCGGAATAGGGGTTTAACAGTATAAACGCCTGGTGGAACGCTTCGATCGAAAGTCGAAAAATTGGGTCGTTACACGTCAACTTCGAAAAAAATCTTTTATTGACTTCGCTTGCTAGTTGCAGCGGATTACAGCAGTGATTTACAAGTACAACGGTGAAGTTTGAGTACAATGGCAATTTCGGCAGAGTTTGGACGTCGCATAATCTAAATATCCCTTTTTTGTAGGCTTTGGGGTGCTATTTATAGGCGTAGCCTGCAAATATCTCGCTCAGATCTCGGAAGACCTCTTTTGGCACGTGTGTGGGCCTACGCGATCGATCCCATGTGATTTGCACACGGTCCGCGATCGATATGAACCAATTTTGTATCGATCAAGATTAGGCCCAATCGAGTCAAAATTAAGTAGGAACATTCTTTAGGTTGCACGTAAGTTCCTGTGAAAATTTGGTAGCATTTGGACTTATAGATTATGAGTTATGATCGATGCAAGTTAAGATTTTCTTTAGGCTGCGCTATTCGTATCGATCCCCTTCGCATCGCTCTATTCAAATCGATCAGGGAGAATGTCTGTGAGTTCACGTGGCTCTATTTTCAAGGCTTGATCCATTTTCAATGCCATGTTGAACGCTTCTTCCTTCAAATCATGCATATTTCTTGTTTGTATCCAACCCTTGTGCATTTTGGTCTCACATCCATCAATTGTGTCTGCTACTTCGCATCGATCATGTGACCTGATCGATATGAACTTGCATCGAGTCGAACAGCCTTGAGTCGAATAATGCATCATGTGTCTGTCTATTCAATCCAAGCTCATATTCACCGAATTGAAGCATATTGTACACTTCTCCTTGATCAATACGAACGACGTGTTCGCATCTATGCTTAATCATTCTCCTTGATCGATACGAATGACATGTTCGTATCCATGCTGAATCATTCTCCTTGATCGATACAAACGATGTGCTCGTATCCATGCCAATGGATACGAATTCGTAGCGATTCGAATGAAGCATCCTTATGAACGCATCCATCAATCTCTTGAGAAAATGAACTCGGTTTGACTTGAAATTTGAAAAGTAGCCTCTTCTAGCATTGTCCATCATTTCCAATCGATCCCATCCTGATTGGAGCTCGACCAAATTTTGACGGAGTCGATCATACCCTTCTTTCCAATTATTTTCCAATCATGATATCCATCCTTTCCAGCCAATTTGTTGATATTCCGGCCTTGACCAAAAGGTGGGATAACATATGCCCCGCAAAACATGCCTTGTAGTAATAAGGTATGTTTTGAAAAGCTCCTATTCCGACATCCGTAGTCCATATTCCGTCCACAACCATACCATCTGATTTATAATCCAATCAATTACCAAGCCATCCTATCCAAGCGCCATAGCCATATCCAAGTCCACGACTGCTCCAAGTCGATGTCCAATTCCAAATCCAGTAACCAAATTGCGACCATCTAGAATTTTTGACATTTGAAACTAGAAATTTAAATGATTTTAAATACTTAAAAGTTAAATTCTAAGTAGAATTTTAAATATCACTGTTGTTGGCAATTAAATTATTAAATTAATTATTGAAAGCCGGGCAAAAATTTGAATCTTCAATTTTAAGCCTATTAAAAATAATTTGAAGGCTTGGAAAATTCATATTAATAATACTGAAGAGATGTGAACTTTTAAAATCAAGTTTGAAAGTGATTTGTTCAGCTTTGAATTTATATCGTTTAAATCGATATTTAAAAATAGCCTTCCGAGGCACAGTCTTGGAATTCGATGAAACTAGTTTCATTGGATATGTAATATTGTATTATAATTGGATTTCAATTTTCATAGCGTTCGGAGTTGTCGTGTAACAACACGGTTGATAAACGCGTTGAAATTTAAATTGAAAATTCAGTATAATAAACAGGTCCAAAAAGCTATCTTCTCCATACGATCGAATTTGGGCTCAAAACGTTTTCCATTTCATTTGGAATAGGGGTTTAACATTATGAACGCTTAGTGGCATGCCTGGATAGAAGATCGAGATTTTTGACTTCGTTTTCTCAACGATTTAAATTTTAAATTTAAATTTTAAATAAAATATGCACGTAATAATGTTTTCACAAGACAGGTTATACACATATCTCCCATTCAAACATTTCGCAAATTTATTGACACGCGTTCACTTATTTTAAAAAAAAGAGGTAAAGTAAAATCAAATTCAATTACAAACGAAACTATTATTCGTTCAGACATAAAGAAAATGGCGACTTCTTTCTTGCTCGAAGTCAGATACCCTCCTCTCAAATTCATTCACAAAAATTAAAATCGAAAATAAAATACCGCAAGTGTTGAATTCGAATCAAAGGAGGATGGAGTTGCATCGTTCTGATACGAAGCTCGATCGAGAGTGGCGTGGCAATGTAATGGCGCACGACAGCGATGAGGCGTTCGATTTCGGGGATGGCGACCAAGATAGAACGAATTCGAACAGGAGCGTCTCTCGATCCAAAGCTAAGCGTTGGGCTGCGCGTCGCTAGTGCTGCCGTAGGGTTTAGTGATTGAGAGAAGAGGCGAACGAAGTCGCTGCCATTTTGGGTGGTGTCGCGATCGTGCGGCAGCATCTTCGAAGGGATGCAGGCATGCGCGATCAACAGTTGAGGCCGGTTCGTCGATGAGTGGAGAAGAGGAGAGTTCGGCCATCTGGGTTTGATTATCTTCGCATGCTGGCGTAGGGCGGAGATGCATTTGCAACAAGCGATAGCAGGTGGTTTAAAGCAAGGTATATATGTAGAAAATTTATTTATTTTAATCCAATAACACACACACACACACACACTGTAAGATGCAAAGCAATTTTGTTTAATAATTCAGTTACATATATATGATATATATATATTACAGAGGAAATAATTTGCTGTTTTGTTGTACAGATTTAAGAAAAATATATAATAAATAAATTTATATGCATGTTTAAACTAGCTATTTTAAAAATATATATGCATTTTAATTTTACTGGTTATTTTTAAAATAACGTATTATGGAGATTAAAGTGTTTAATTAACTTATCTAAATTATTTTAGTTACTAAGAGGATTATTTAAAAAGAAAATTTATTGAAAATAAATAGTTAGTTAATTAAATATATTTAATAGAAATTAATTGTTGATTAGTTCAATATTAATAAAATCTTATAATATTTGCTACAAGGTTTAAAAAATCGTGAAAATGGGCTGGGATGGAAATGGATTGCAAAATAAAAGCAAAGATGAGATCTTCTTACTCAATTGAATTTCTTTGTTTAATTTAAATAGTTAAATTTAAATTATTGGATGTGCTCGGATGAATTTGATAATATATTTGTTGGGTGATATTATATATATATTTATAAATTGGAGTGATTGATTTTCGGCATTATATAGCGGATGAGACCATATGCACCACATAATAGTGGATGAGATGATACCCCATATACCGCGATATTCCATCCCGAAGTGGAATAGGTATTTTATATTTTGCTAACATCTGTGGATGTAGGAAAACAGGTTGGAGGGATCCAGCTGGATTCTTCAAATATTTGAATTTATTTCATATGTTGTGATGTGATTTATTTATAACATCTAATGATTATATTGGTGAATGAAATTATTGAAGGCTATGGTTTGGCCGAACATATTCTAGTATTTTAAATACTAGAAATATATAATTGGATTTTTGGAAGTTAAAGTAGAAAATTTTAAGTAAATTAATTTTAGAGAATTGAGTAAATTAAAAAAAGGAATTTGGAAAGGGTAAAGGTTGATTTTCGAAATCCCATCGAATAAATTCCAAGTATGGGGAAAAGATTTTAATAAATGGAAATATATGGATTTTGAGTAATATTGTTTAAAAGTTGAAGAATTTATTTAAAATTCCGATTTTAAATAGTTCGGGAGAAATAAAGGAATTTATTTTAAATGGTAGTAAATTTTTGGAAATCAATTTGAAATTTGATTTGGTGTTTGAAAGTGAATATTTGGAAATCTATTCGAAAACTGTATATTAATGGATATGTGGAAATATAAATTCATGATGGGAATTTATAAAGGAGTGGGTAATTTGTTTCAAAAATAAATATTGGTTTATCTTTAAAAGTGTGGAAAGAAAATTAATGAATTTGGGATGTAAATTGAAATCAACCGAGGAGGATTTATTAATTGAATTAAATAAACTATTTTGGAATGGATAGTGTATTTTATATGGAAAGACGAGTATGTTTTCAAAGTAGCTTTCAAATATAAATTTTAAGTTCTAAAGTCGGTTTTCAAAAAAAAATTGGAGAAACTATTTCCTTAAATTGTTTTTAAATCTTTAAAGTAAATGTTTATTAAGTTAATTATAGAAGTGATTATTTTAAAGATTTAATTGGTATTTGATTTAGAAAATGATTATTTAAATAGTTACACTCTATTTAATAATTTTATTTTTAAAATTTAGTTTGGGCTTCAGTTTTATATGAGATATAAGTATAATATTCACAACTAATGTTTAAATAAATGTTTTAAAAATAGTTTTTATTTTAAATGTTTTCAAGTATATATTTTTAGATAAGTGATTTAAATTATTCTAAAGTATTCGGATTCCGCAAATTTTTCAGTAAAAATAAACAATATTTGGAAATTTATTCCACGAGAGGAAGCTGATTTGAAAATTGTTTTCAAAGGGTTGAAGTGTGAAAATATACCTTATAAGATATTTTGAAATAAACAAATTGGGGGAAATTATTTAAAGCTGGTGGTTGTTGTGAATGTGGTTTGATATTAAATAATCGGCTATCAATATTGGCCTTTAAATGGCATTTGAATTTCCATGCGACCGTGGGTCGGATTCCAAATGGTTATCCGAAAACCACATCGAATCTTAGTGATGGATCTTTTGTTTAAAAGATTAAATTGAAAATTTTTGTGACTTACTTAAAATCTGAATGTAACCACTTATTTTTAAAATAAGCACTCACTATTCGGATTAGCTGGGAGAGGACATCGATTCATAAAACCCATTTCCGAATAATGATATGAAGAAATGGGATCGGATTTGTTATATTACAGCGTGATAAATGGTTAGGGAGTCCGAACATGATTAGGGAATATCCAAATTTGCAAGGGCTTCTTTCCTTAATTAGGGGAAGTGCCTTTAGTTCCATTCAGACCCAGGATGCACTTGTATGGATGTATATCTGACATTACACTTTGAGATGTAAAGCTGATTTCTATCAATTACATTTCTGTTGGTGGTGGAGAATTTATTCTCTTAGCTTATCACCCTTCTCTGAGATGTACGAGCATAGAGGTTATGTAGTAGATATTTACTAGTGATATATTCCCAATTTGGTAGTGTGGCATGCTAAGTGTTGATCATTTGTTGATCAAAGCGTGGCTTTTGTGAAAAGCGTAGCTTTGTGGACGAGACTTCGTCGAACCTTAAACCCCGAAATGGTTGAAACATGAAAAGATACAGCAAGGTTATGGGGGTCGCGCCCTTCAGGGTATGTGCATTTCCTTCTGGGTAAAAAGTGGTATTTGGTATGGAGTCCAGATATTTAACTTATGTGGATAAAAAAGTGGTATTCTGGTATGGAGCCTAGATTATTTACTTATGTGGTTGTTGGTTGTTGAGGCGCCTCAATAAAGGTCGGTCTAGGCCGGGGGAGTGGCATACTCGTGATAGTTAGTTACCTAGTTACAAAGGTAACCCGGCATTGTGTTGGCAGAGATCTGATTAAGATCTCAGAGCGCCCCTCCAGAGGCATACCCTTTCGGAAAGGAAGTTCCTTAGCCTTGACCATTTGTTGGAAATCCAATCACCAAATACGAGCCCGTTACGGTTTTAGTTGTAGAACCTGCCATCTAACATGGTAGCTATAGTAGGCATACTATAATGGTACGTATGCAGGCTAAGATTTATATTATACTTTCGAAATATTTTCCACACTATGCACTAATAATAATATCAAAAGGATTTTCGTGTAACAAGCATGTTTGACTATCATAAGGAGAAATCTCCCCCAAGTGTGCGATTGCATTGTGTGTGTGTCGGGAAGCCTTATGGTAGTTTCATTTTCAAAAAGATCAAAGGATTTCTTTTCCTTTTCTTTTGTGCAAATAACTATTTTTAGATCTCACACCAGTCCCATGATTGACCTGGAGTTTATCGTTCTCTTTCTAAACTCTGGATGCCCATAATTTTCCACACGGGCAGCCTAGGGTCGAGTTATCTGTTGTTCTGGAGCAAAGTCAGAAAGTATGCTGTGAAGATCAGGATACAAGCTTGATGACAAGACTTTTCACTTATATTATGTAGTATCTGCTGCGTATGGGTTGTTGCAAGTTCAGTTTTCATATGGACAGTTGTCATAAATTCCTAGTGTCGTATTTTGTTGTTGTAATACTCTGATGATGTATTGTATAAACTGATATAGTTCTTTTGTTTAAAGTTTTTCGTTTATCTTTATATATTGTTCCACTGCGAATGTGAGATTATAATATTGTTTCTGTTTTCTTCTTCTAGCTTCTTCTTCTTCTTTAACCCTAACGGTTCAATTTTTAAGCATTCGATTGTTTGGCATTAGACACAGTGGAGTATTGATGTCGACTTTCGGGCCTAAAAAAATAGGTCGTTACAGAGTGGTATCAGAGCAATTGGTTAAGTGAGAACCTTGGCTCTGGTGGAGATTACTTATTAGATAGAGTCAGTAGTACTCTAGAATGAGTTTGAGTGTAATAATAGATATGAGCGCGTATTTGTTAGTGAATATAAAAATTGTTTTTATATTGTGTTGACTTATCGGTTGAGTGTTTATTGATTCTGGTCGGTGTAGTCTGGCCAACTATATCGATAGGGGTTTCTAAACTCTTAAACAAGATAAACCAACACAGTATTGTTTTAAAATAGGGTAAATGAAATAATTTTACCCAAATTATTTTTGTATATAAAAGAAATAATTTTCCATAAATTATTATACTATATGGTTGCTTGGTTGTTAGAAAGTGATAATATTAAATTATTATCATTGTTATTGAATAAGAAATTAAAATCATAACTGAAAAGAAATAAGTTTCATATGCAAATGGGATTTGTAAATGTAAATTGTAAATGTGATTTATAATTTGAAATAGAATTCCAGAGAAATATTTGAAAGGATTTCAAATTTTGAGATTTGGGAAATTAAAATCCCTTTTTAGTTTGAAAATGGTTTTCATGGATTTTGGAAAAATAATTTAAGAAATATTTTGGAATTGGATTTGGAATCTGGTGAAATTTGGAATTTAAAAATATTTTAAAAAATGTTTTTGAAGGGATAAAAGCATTAAACTCTTTTCCATCGCTGGAAAATAATTCCGATGATGATCACGACATCATCGGTGTTCATTTTGAGTTTCCAAAGGAGGAATTGCTACCCGAATGTTTTGAATTGGGAATATTTGTGAAATTTTATTTGATTTTCAAATAGTTTGATTTTGGATATAATTGATTTCAAAAATGAGTTTGAAATACTTAAGTGATTATTTAAACTCTTAAATCTTATTTAAAAAAATGTTTATGGAATAATAAATAAGTTTGGAAACTTAGAAAGATTCAAATTGAAACTGAATTAAACTTGGATTAATTTGAATAAAAGTAAATTTGAGAGTCTAGTAGACTAAATGGATTGGAGTAAAATCTATTAAGGTGGAAAATAAATTTGCGAACGAAAAATGAAATTGAAAACTAAATGTTGAAATTCATTTTGAATTTGTAAGTAAATGGAAATTAGTCAAGTGGACAAAATAAAACAAAGTATTGGTATCAGATTTGGTAAATAAACTAACTGATTTAAATGGGTAAGCAAATAAATTGGAACTGAATACCAAAATCAATTTAAAAATGGTGTTTAATAAAGTTAAATTGTGTAATTTGTCCTAAGAAACTAAAAGAAGTAAAAGTTTGGAAATGGGCCTATATTTGAGATGTGAATAAATTAATAGTGGACTAATTAAATATGGTTTGAGACGAATAAAAATTCAATATTCAAAGTTCAAAGATAAATTGAATTCTAGTAGAATTCGAAATGAAAATTTTGGATAGAAATTAATATAAATGTGAATAAAAGAGAATTGATATAGCTAATAATCAATTGGAATAAATACCCAGATTTCGATCACAGAATTTCGAGATAGTTATATCGATTCAAGTTGGAATTTTTCACTCGATTTTCGACGATGAACCCTGGATATGGATTTTTGGTTGATTCTGGAGATTCTCTATCATAGTTTATGGCTATGCAAGGAGAATGACGGTTTCTGATCAAGAAACAGATCTGAGTCCGCACTAGGAAGTCAGTTCGAAAGTGAAATTGTGTGATCGAGTGAGAGATCGGATTTGATATTGCGTACAGATGATATATGTGCATCATACGACTTAAGTATATGTTGAACTCATGGTAAAGAAATGTATAAATGATTTTGAAAGCTATGATTGGACATTACAGTTAGTAGGATATACAGGTGTTATAAAGGAAAAGGAAATTGGACTTTTTATTTTGAAGATAAAATTGAATTGCTCGACAAAAAGATATGTATTTAAATTTCTGTATGAAATTTAATGATTTTCTGGTCTAGCCGCTTGGCGTTTTGTTTTCTTTTTTGAAATCTGGGGGACCGTGGTGGCATTTCATAGTCGTACCGAGCTAGTCGCGCAAAGAAGACGCTGGCGAAATTTTTAAAAAATATAGGGAATTAGAAATTTTTTGAGATAATTTTGATAATTTAAAATTTTGAATTAAATTTAAATTTGAATTGTAACGACCCTGGATCTTGGCCCTATTATTTTAATAAATATTTAATCTAATTAAATAAAATGTGAACTTATCATTTTAAAATAAATAGTATTTTTAGGATATTGCCATGAATTTGTATGAATTTGTATTTTTGAAGGGAATTTGATTTGAAAATTTAAAACATAAAATATCTTAAAACATTTAAAATAAAATCTATCTTATGTAATTAAATTAAAATGCTTGCCTTGTTAACATCTAATATATATATATATATATAATAATGTTTGAAATGAAATCAAATTCTATCAGTAAAATGTAAGTAAACATAAGAATATAATTTGAATATTGATAGTTAAATTATAAAATATAAAATATAAACATAAATAAGTAGGCATGAATATAATTTAAATGTTGATGGCTAAAATATAAATATTGAATAATAAATAAAATTTATGAATATAACTTAATTATTGATAGTTAAAATATAAAACAGAAATAAATATAAGTATAAAATATAAGTAAATCATATGAACATAATTTAAATAGTGATTGTTAAAATTGAAATTCAACATAAGTTAGAGTTTTGTAAGTACAAAATATAAAATAAAATAAGACAAACATTTTCATATGAATCAAGCAAGAAAATAATAAAACAAATATTAACATACAACATAAACTGAAAATTTAAAACCAAATGTATAAAGCTAAAATAAGAACAAAGTATAGAGTAGAATAAAAAAAAGTATAAAAATAAACACGAGTGTGTAAATGTAAACCAGACAAACATTATTTAAGACTAGAAGTTATAAAACAAAATGTTTACATACAAGATACCTTCATATGCGAGCCAAATATCTAACTACTAATTGTACTTTTATATACAAAATATCTAAACACAGCCAAAACATAATTATAATTATGTAAACATGTTAAGAAGCCAAGCCATTAAATGCCATCATCTAAGCAAAACATTTTGTCAATACAATTTTTTTTTACAAATCTATACAATTCAGAAATAAAATCTGATCAAAGCCAAATGCAGAAAACAACTTAACTAGATAATACCTTCCTCTATAATCCACTCTCTTCTATCTATATATGCATGCATCGTTCAGTAACTACTGAAGTAAACCAAAGACAAGATTCATCTTCATTTTTCACAGCAAGCAAAGCTCAAGTTTAAAATCAAAAACAGAAAAAGATACAGGCAGTTTTCAACAACAGGTTTTCATAACATCAAGTATGCTATGTTCAACAAAATCTTGCTAGCGAGTAAACATCAAATTTAAATCTTTAAGTTCAATTTAAACCAGTTCATGATTCAAAGATCATATGATATGATATATACTTTATTTTGTATAATTATGTGTTGCTCTGTGCTCACTGTGTTTGTTACAGTTTGAAATTTATTTTCAAAACTTAAATATTTTTCGTCTAATCATGGTAATGTTAGAATTCCAAAACATACAAGATGATTAAACCCTAAACTAAGATTTTTAACACTATTTTAAACATGTTGCAAGAATAGTAACCCTGGAAACTATGTTTATAGGAAATTAAATAAAAATTTGATAAACCCAACTGTTGTAAAAAGTTAATTCATGTTTATAATTTGAAATATTACTGAAATTCATGATTTTTGAAACAAAGACGAAGTCTTTTAATTAAGTATTTCAAGAGCAGTTTGAAATAGAATAAGGTTTACATTTTTCTCAATTCCTGACAATCGAATCATTAATAATTATTGAAATTTGATTTGAAGCATGTTTAAACATATATGATGTTGGGAAAATTGTTGAAATTTTTTTCAAATACAAGAATTGGTTGAATGAGATGGATTTAGGGCTTGGGTTCAAGTTTTTAGTCTTGTCTGTAATTGTGTCGAGTTCGTCTTCATCACACGATCGAGTGGCACGAGTTTCTAAAGGTTGGTGGTTTAACGTGTTGTCGTCGTGTGGGCGAAAGTTTGGGTGCCGCAGGTGGATGGAGCGGCGGTGGCGAGGCGTTTTGCCGAAGGTGTTTGTTATAGTTTTTCGACCGTGAAGGTTTTTTTCGATTCGCAATTTTTGAGGACGATTCGGACTTGGATTTCAAGTTTTCGTGTAAATTGTGACTTGTCGATGATCTTGGAAGTTCGCCAGAGTCTCGTGTGTCGCCGTGCACATGTACGGCAGCGGCGACGTGTATCTGCGTCGTTGATGGCTGTCGTTACTCGAGTCGTGCTCTAGTTTTTGATGTGGGTTGCTTTGGGGTTTGTAAGTGCGTGAGTAAAATCCTGATACTATAACGTAGGTTTTAAATTAAATACTTTCTGGAAAAAAATAAAGGAAGAAGAAGATGGACACGAGAGAACGAGGGAGAGGACTCGGGTGATTTGGATGGCTAACTCGAAGTACTACTCAAGATTAATAAGGGAAGTCTTGGCTACCTTCAAACAACAGTAGTGTTTTTTTTTTAAAGTAAAGCTAAGTGAAAAGATTTTTATCAAGCTATAAATACTGTAAACTTAATAAGTGTTAAATAGTTTTAAGTTAGAATCTCAATACATGTTTTAGTTATTTTAGTTAATATTTAACGATGTTTTAAACTCTAAACTATTATTTTAATTAAGTAATTAAGTTAAGTATGAAATTAATTAACATTTAAAGTTTGTAGTTAATATTAAATTGATTTTCATTTAAAAGAATAATTTTAAATGATTAATTAAGTTGAATAATTAATACTAGTTAATTATTTCTGGAAAGTAATTAAGAATAATTACATTATAATTGTAATTAGAGATTAATTAATGATTAAGTGATAAGTAAATTGTAATTAACTACTTAAGCTAATTAATGAATAATTAATAGTTAATTAATTAAGGAATGTAATTACGAATTAATAAATGATTGATTAAGTAATTAGTAGTTAATAAATAGGTAATTAAGTTTGATTAATTAATAATTAAAGTTATTAATTAATGATTAAAAATAATTAATTCAATAGTGAAAAGTAATTAAGACTTAATAATTGACTAAGGAATGATTTATTAATTAAATAATTTGAAATGAAATAAGCAATTAATTGATAATTAATGATTAATTAAACAAGGTTAAGTAATTAATTCTCAAGTAATTGATTTAACTGAATTAATTACAATAATAACTAAAGATGATTGCTTATGGATTGTCGTGTAGAATATTTGATTTGCGATATTTATTTGATAATATTCTATGATGTTCTATGATATTCTTTTGATATATCTATGATGATTGTGCATGATTTATCTATGACAAATGCTATGTGAATTCAAATCATTGAATTAAACTGTTTAAGTTTATTAGACAACTTGGCCTCTAAAATGGAATTTGGATTTCGTTGAGACCGAGATCGGGTATCAATTCGATATTCCAATAACCACATCGATCCAAATTAAACATTAGGTCGTGAATTCTCAAGTGAAGATCGAGATGGTGTTTCAGAATGCAAGGGTTCTCATCGTTGACTCTGAGGGTGATTCCAAAATGAGTGTAACGAGATAATGCCTTCCGTTTCATTCGTACCCGGAACGAACTTGTATGGATTGAATGCTTTCAGCACATCGTCAGGCGGACGATGAGCATTCTAAGAAATATGTTCTATAAAGGTAATCGCAGCCTCAAGCCTCATCAATCGGGAATGGCTAAAACAGGGGAGGTGCAGCAAGGTTAGATGGGTCATGCCCAAGCAGGATGAGATATACCCCTGTCTAGATGTCCCTTTATATTTCGGCTGTGTGGGCGGTTGATTGCAACAACTGCCGGGGTTATCTTGCTCGGGACTGTTCAGTAAGGAATGGTTTCGGCCTTGTGTTGCAGGGGAGTTAGGGTGGCTCCTCGGTACGGTGATCTAGGCCACGTAATGTGGCGGGCGGTACCCAAGTACCCCTGCCATTGTATGGAATCCAATCTCCAATAAGCGCCGTGAGTTTTGATTGTGCCCAACTACATTGGAATGTGAGATGTAAGCATTTCAGCTATTTCTGTATTTTACTTGAAAACCCTAGACACTATTATAATATCACTGGATTTCCTATAAAATGTTTTGGTTAGTGTAAGGTAAAAACTGACCCGTTTTTATTTAAGGGGAGTCTTACGTAATACCTTTATTTTTATATGTTTTTCAAAGTTAAATAACTTAAACCGTTTACTCATACCAGACCCATGTCTGACTTGGTGTTTATATTTTGTTTTTCATAAACTCTTGGGTACTCAAATTTTTATGAGTAACCAAGTGATAGGTTTTGGACTTTGATTTCTAGAGGAGCTTGGAGCAAGAGTTCCAGATGTAGATATATGTCTATCTAGTTCACTGTGTTTGTTGATATATGCTGTATCTCTGATGTACATATGACTGTCATATGTATTGATATTGTATAACTCCGATATATGTAAAACTATGTAATAGTTATGTGATGTATTATATTTTGTCCCATTCCGCTGTGAGATTCTGATGTTGTTGTTCTTTCTTTTCTACTCTTTTCTATTTCTATCCCTTTCTTTCTTAATTGATGATACGTCTTTCTGGTAGTAGAAGGGCGGGTCATCACAGTTGGTATCAGAGCGCTAGGCTGAGTGAATACCTAGGCTCTTGAGTGATTTCTTTCTTGAGAAAGCGTATTTGTAATATATATATATATACATACATATATATATATATATACATATATATATATATATACATATACATATATATATATATATATATATATATTTCTACCTATTTGTTGGGTTACCTGTTCGGGTTTCCAATATAAGTTATAAGGGTAGATGGGGTAGTTGTGTGTGTAACACGACTACCAATGGTTAGAATTTGAATGTTTGAGGTTGGAAGTATATCTGTCGAGACTGTAGACCTATTACCGTCTCGAGTGATATTTGGGTGGTGTAAGGATTTCATCGATCTCTGAAGGACACTTGTTAAGGTTCGGAGTTCATCTTTGATGTGTAAGTTTGGATGAGCTAGAGTTGGGACTGTTGGTTGGAAGGAAGCAAGTCATGATATCTTGACACCTCAGGATATTGTAGCTGTGTGATGAGACACAGTGACTATGGATGTCCCCGAAGATGTTTCTTTGGAACAAGTTAAGGAAGTATGTCTGCTTCGGCATTGTGGCAGAGTTCAGTAGGGTGTTCCTGTTTGGTTCGGGGCCTGAGTTTCTCGAAGAGCTTTGGGTAGGAAGTCTTTGGGAATTTTGGTCAGCCGTGTAGCTCGAAGTGTTCTGTGTGCCGTCAAGGAGATTATCCGGTTTAGCGGTTTTTCTTGAGGTAACTTCAGAAGCAGCGGAGTGGATCCATTTCTTCGATGGATTGGCTCGATAAGTATAAGGCTATTTGGATTGTGTTGAGAGATGTTTCGTTGAAAACTGATTTGGGTAGAATTGCCAGAGTGTCATGCGATAATTCTGGAATTCACTTGAGCAGTCTTTTACTTGGAATTGAGTCTTCTCAAATGAAGATTGAAGATATCGATGTGGACCAAGATTTCCCCGACGTTTTCGCGGAAGTTAAGTGTTTGCCTCTACATCGAGAGATAGAGTTTCGTATTGATTTCAGGAGCAGTGCAGGTGATCAGGCTCAGTTTTTTTTTGTTGGGGTTCTGCGGTAGTGTTTGTGACCAAATCGGATGGATCATTAAGGTTCTATATGGATTATCGAGAATTGAATAAGTTTGTTCTAGTATTCGTTGATGGTATCTTGGTCTACTTTAAGTCTGAAGAAGAGCACGAGTAGCTTTTGAGAATAGCGTTGGAGACACTAAGGAGACATGTTTTGAAGGCAAAGTTGTCTAAGTGCCACTTTTGGAAATAGAAAGTTATATTTTCGAGGCACATTGTTTTTGGTGAAGGTATCTCTGTAGATCCAGCGAAGATTGAGACTATTCTGGAATGGAAGCAAGTTAAGTCACTAATGGAAGTTTGCAATTTTTCTGAGATTAGCTACAGGAAATTTATCAAGGGTTATTCCAAAATTTCTTCACATCCGACTAAGCGAACGAGGAAGGAGCTAAGTTTAAATGAATGCCCCAGTGTGAAGAAGTTTTCCAGAATTTGAAGACGAGGCTAATCAGTGCACTAGTATTTGCTATTTCGGATGGGAAGATCCAATTAGAAGTTTATACAGATGCTTGTATAGTTGGTTTGGAAGCAGTGTGATGCAGATAGAAGAGTGATTGCATATGCGAGTCGGCAATTGAAACCACATGGAAGGAACTACTCTACGCACGATTTTGAGTTATTAGCCATTTTTGTTTGCTTTGAAGATTTGGAGACATTATCTCTTGGAAGAGAAGTTTGAGTTATTCACGGATCACAAACCGTTCAAATATCTTTTCTCTTAAAAGGATCTTAATTAGAGATAGCAGGGATGGGTCGAATTTCTAGCATCATATGATTTGAATATTCTATATACTCCGGGAAAAGCGAATGTTGTGGCTGATGCTCTTAGCAGGAATGCAGTTTTGTCTCGTTTGGAAGTGTTCCATCTCTCCAGGAAAGAATCACAAGTAAGCAAATTGAGGATAGATATTTTGAGAATTAATGGTCGTTCGTGTGTGCCTAATATAGATGGATTGAGGCAAGAAGTCTTAGCTGAGTGTCATCGCTCCAGACTGAATATTCACCCAGGATCTTTAAGATGTGTAAAGTCATGGGAAGAATTTTCTGGTGACCGAGCATGAAGAGGGATGTAGCTGCTTTCGTCAATAGTTGTGCTATCTATTAGCAAGTGAAGGAGATCAATAGAAGTCCACCGGTTTTTTTGCAGCCTTTGGAAATACCAGAATGGAAATGGGGGATGATTTCGATGAATTTTATCCACGGTTTGCCAAGAACTAAGAAAGGAAACGATGGAATATGGGTCATTGTGGATCGGTTAGCTAAGAGCGCCCATTTGATACTGGTTAAGGCAACTCGTACTATAGTTTCTCTGGCAGGGAATTTCCTTGAGGGAGTTAGTCAGATTGCATGGTGTTCCTATCAGCATACTGAGTGATCGTGATCCTATCTTCACAAAAAATTTTTGGAAGGCTCCGCAATCAGTTTTGAGAACAGGTTTGAAATTGAGTACAGCCTAACATCGTCAGACAGATGGACGGACGGAGAGACTGAACCATATTCTAGAGGATATGTTATGAGCTTGTGTTTTGGATTTTGGTGGATCATGGAAGACCGTGTAGATCTCCATCCTGTTGGATAGAGTCGAAAGATCTTCTTGTGCTTGGACCAGTTTTGATTCAAGAAGCTTCTGCTTAAGTTGAGCTTATCAAGAAGGATGAGAGCTGCTCAGGACCATCAGTAGAAGTACATAGATAAGAGATGAAGACAATTGGAATTTGAGATTGGTGATTTTGTTTTTGTCAAAGTTTCCCGATTAAGGGAGCTGTTAGATTCGGAAAGATGGGAAAACTTGCCCCGAGATATATTAGACCATTTCAGATATTGGAAAGAGTTGGTACTTAAGCTTACAGAATTTAATTGCCAGAAGTGATGTCTGGAATTCATAATGTATTTCATGTATCCCATCTAAGGAAATTTGTTCATGATCAGTCATTAGTTGTGGAACAAGTAGTCCAGAAAGATTGGAAGTCGAGCTGAATTTGACTATGGTCAGGAATCCAGTTCAGATTGTTGATCAAGATGAGAGGCGACTCAGGAGTTAGGTAGTGAAGCTTGTCAAGTGCAGTGGAGCCACGATCCTAGAGTTTGCACTTGGGAAACTCTGGATAAATTTCGGAAAGCTTATCCGGATTTATGTCCTGATAGCTAGTGATGTTTGTTAGGATAGACTGTTTGGTTGTTTGCTAATGTATGAATGATATGTATGTTTGAATGGTTGGTATAACAGCTTTTGAATTATCTTTGTTTTAAATTTGAGGACTAAATTCTTTTAAGCGGTGAGGAATGTAACGACCCTGGATTTTGGCCCTATTATTTTAATAAATATTTAATCTAATTAAATTAAATATGAACTTATCATTTTAAAATAAATATTATTTTTGGGATATTTTCCATGAATTTGTATGGATTTGTATTTTTGAAGGGAATTTGCTTTGAAAATTTAAAATATAAAATATCTTAAAACATTTAAAATAAAATTTATCTTATATAATTAATTTAAAATGCTTACCTTGTTAACATCTGATATATATATATATATATAATGTTTGAAATGAAATCGAATTCTATCAGTAAAATATATAGGTAAACCATAAGAATATAATTTGAGTATTGATAGTTAAGATATATGATATAAACATAAATAAGTAGGCATGAATATAATTTAAATGTTAATGGCTAAAATATGAATATTAAATAATAAATAAAACTTATGAATATAACTTAATTATTGATAGTTAAAATATAAAATAGAAATAAATATAAGTATAAAATATAAGTAAATCATATGAACATAATTTAAATAGTGATTGTTAAAATTGAAATACAACATAAGTTGGTGTTTTGTAAGTACAAAATATAAAATAAAATAAGACAAACATTTGCATATGAATCAAGCAAGAAAATAATAAAAAAAATATTAACATACAACATAAACTGAAAATTTAAAACACAAATGTATAAAGCTAAAATAAGAACAAAGTATAGAGTAGAATAAAAACAAAGAATAAAAATAAACATAAGTGTATAAAATGTAAACCAGACAAACATTATTTAAAACTAGAAGTAATAAAACAAAATGTTTACATACAAGATACCTCCATATGCAAGCCAAATATCTAACTACTAAGTGTACTTTTATATAAAAAATATCTAAACATAGCCAAAACATAATTATAATTATGTAAACATGTTAATAAGCCAAGGCATTAAATGGCATCATCTCAGCATAACAGTTTGTCAATTCAAAAATATTTACAAATCTATACAATTCAGAAATAAAATCTGATCAAAGCCAAATGCAGAAAACAACTTAACTAGATAATACCTTCCTCTATAATCCACTCTCTTTTGTTTATATATGTACGCATCGTTCAGTAACTACTGAAGTAAACCAGAGACAAGAATATCTTCATTTTTCACAACAAGCAAAGCTCAAGTTTAAAATCAAAAACAAAAAAAAATATACAGGCAGTTTTCAACAACAGGTTTTCATAACATCAAGTATGCTCTGTTCAACAAAATCTTGCTGGTGAGTAAACATCAAATTTAAAGCTTTAAGTTCAATTTAAATCAGTTCATGATTCAAAGATCATATGATATGATATATACTTTATTTTGTACAATTATGTGTTGCTTTATGCTCACTGTGTTTGTTACAGTTTGAAATTTATTTTCAAAACTTAAATATTTTTCATCTAATCATGGTAATGTTAGAATTCCAAAATATACAAGATGATTAAACCCTAAACTAAGATTTTTAACACTGTTTTAAACATGTTGCAAGAATAGTAACCCTGGAAACTATGTTTACAGGAAATTAAATAAAAATTTGATAAACCCAACTGATGTAAAAAGTTAATTCATGCTTATAATTTAAAATATTACTGAAATTCATGATTTTGAAACAAAAATGAAGTCTTTTAATTAAGTATTTCAAGAGCAGTTTGAAATTGAATAAGGTTTACATTTTTCTCAATTCCTGACAATCGAATCATTAATAATTATTGAAATTCGATTTGAAGCATGTTTGAACATCTATGATGTTGGGAAAATTATTGAAATTTTTTTCAAATACAAGAATTGGTCGAACGGGATGGATTTAGGGCGTGGGTTCAAGTTCTTAGTGTTATCTATAATTTTGTCGAGTTCGTCTTCATCACGCGATCGAGTGGCACGAGTTTCTGGAGGTTGGTGGCTTAACGTGTTGTCGTTGTGTGGGCGAAAGTTTTGTACCGCAGGTGGATGGAGCGGCGGTGGCGAGGCGTTTTGCCAAAGGTGTTTGCTATAATTTTTCGAGCGTGACGGTTTTATTTCGTTTTGAAATTTTTGAGGGCGATTCAGACTTAGATTTCAAGTTTTCGTGTAAATTATGACTGGTCGGTGATCTTGGAAGTTCACCAGAGTCTCGCGTGTCACCGTGAACGTGTAAGGCAGCGACGACGTGTATCTGCGTCGTTGATGGTTGTCGTTACTCGAGTCGTGCTCGAGTTTTTGATGTGGGTTGCTTCGGGGTTTGTTTAAGTGCGTGAGTAAAATCCTGATACTATAACGTAGGTTTTAAACTAAATACTTACTAAAAAAAGAAATAAAGGAAGAAGAAGATGGCCACGAGAGAACGAGGGAGAGGACTCGAGTGATTTGGATGGCTAACTCGAAGTACTACTCGAGATTAATAAGGGTCTTTGCTTCCTTCAAAGAGCAGTAGTGTTTTTTTTAAAGTAAAGCTAAGTGAAATGATTTTTATCAAGCTATAAATACTGTAAACTTAATAAGTGTTAAATATTTTTAAGTTAGAATCTTAATACATGTTTTAATTATTTTAGTTAATACTTAAAGATGTTTTGAACTCTTAATTATTATTTTAATTAAGTTAAGTATGAAATTAATTAACATTTAAAGTTTGTAGTTAATATTAAATTGATCTTCACTTAAAAGAATAATTTTAAATGATTAATTAAGTTGAATAATTAATACCAGTTAATTATTTCTAGAAAGTAATTAAGAATAATTACATTATAATTGTAATTAGAGATTAATTAATGATTAAATGATAAAATTGTAATTAACTACTTAAGCTAATTAATGAATAATTAGTAGTTAATTAATTAAGGAATGTAATTATGAATTAATAAATGATTGATTAAGTAATTAGCAGTCAATAAATAGATAATTAAGTTTGGCTAATTAATACTAATGATTAAAAATAATTAATTAAATAGTGAAGAGTAATTAAGTAATTAAGACTTAATAATTGACTAAGGAATGATTTATTAATTAAATATTTGAAATGAAATAAGTAATTAATTGATAATTAATGATTAGTTAAACAAGGTTAAGTAATTAATTCGCAAGTAATTGATTTAATTGAATTAATTATAATAATAATTAAAGATGATTGCATATGGATTGTTGTGTAGAATATCTGATTTGTGATATTTATTTGATAATATTCTGTGATGTTCTATGATATTCTCTTGATATATCTATGATGATTGTGATGATTTATCTGTGACAAATGCTATGTGAATTCAAATTATTGAATTAAACTGTTTAAGTTAATTAGACACTTGGCCTCTAAAATGGCGTTTGGATTTCGATGAGACCGGGATCGGGTATCAATTCGATATTCCGAAAACCAATCGATCCAAATTAAACGTTAGGTCGTGAATTCTTAAGTGAAGATCGAGATGGTGTTCCATAATGCAAGGGTTATCGTCCTTGACTCCGAGGGTGATTCCAAAATGAGTGTAACAAGATAATGCCTTCGGTTTCGTTCGAACCCAGAATGAACTTGTATGGATTGAATGCTTTCAGCACATCATCAGGTGGACGATGAGCATTTTAAGAGATATGTTCTATAAAGGTAATCGCAGCCTCAAGCCTCATCAACCGGGAATGGCTAAAACATGGAAGGTGCAGCAAGGTTAGGTGGGTCTTGCCCAAGCAGGATGAGATATACCCCTGTCTAGATGTCCCTTTGTATTTTGGTTGTGTAGGCGGTTGATTGTAACAACTGCCGGGGTTATCTTGTTCGGGACTGTTCAGTAAGAAATGGTTCTGGCCTTGTGTTGCAGGGGAGTTAGGGTGGCTCATCAGTACAGTGATCTGGGCCACGTACTGTGATGGGCGGTACCCCAGTAGCCCTGCCATTGTATGGAATCCAATCTCCAATAAGCGTCGTATGTTTTGAATGTGCCCAACTACGTTGGAATATGAGATGTAAGCATTTCAGCTATTTCTGTATTTTACTTGAAAACCCTAGACACTATTATAATATCACTGGATTTCCTATGAAATGTTTTGGTTAGCGTAAGGTAAAATCTGACCCGTATTTATTTGTAAGGAGTCTTACGCGATACTTTTGTTTTCAAATGTTTTTCAAAGTTAAATAACTTAAACCGTTTACTCATACCAGACCCATGTCTGACCCGGAGTTTATATTTTGTTTTTCATAAACTCTTGGGTACTCAAATTTTTATGAGTAGCCAAGTGATAGGTTTTGGACTTTGATTTCTGGAGGAGCTTGGAGCGGGAGTTCCAGACGTAGATATATATCTATCTAGTTCCGCTGTGTTTGTTGATATATGTTGTATCTCTGATGTACATATGACTATCATGTGTATTGATATTGTATAACTCAGATATATGTAAAACTATTTAATAGTTATGTGATGTATTATATTTTGTCCCATTCCGCTGTGAGATTCTGATGTTGTTGTTCTTTCTTTTTTACTCTTTTCTATTTCTATCCATTTCTTTCTTAATTGATGATACGTCTTTCTGGTAGTAGAAATGCGGGTCATCACATGAATGGTTGAGAAAATAATATTGTTTGGAACTTATGGTTGAGGTTGGAAAGTTAGATGAAATGATAATGTCTTTAATAAAAATTGTTTTGGAAAGTTGAAACATTTTGGTTTTGAGAAATTGTTAAAAACTATTTGAATTGGAAAAATAGTGAACGGGTTATGGATCATTCTTCTTAACTAGTAATTTCGGGACAAAATTCTTTTAAGGGGGGAAGAACACGACAACTCGGAATTTTTGACATTTGAAATTAGAATATTTAATTGATTTTAAATATTTAAAAGTTAAATTCTAACTAGAATTTCAAATATCACTGTTGTTTGGCAATTAAATTATTAAATTTAATTATTGAAACTTGGGTAAAAATTTGAATCTTCAATTTTAAGTCTGTCAAAAATAATTTGAAGGCTTGAAAAATTTATATTAATAATACTGAAGATAATAGAACTTTTAAAATCAAGTTTGAAAGTGATTTGTTCAGTTTTGAATTTATATCGTTTAAATCGATATTTATAAATAGCCTTCCGAGGCAAAATTTTGGAATTCGATGAAACCAGTTCCATTAGATCCGTAATATTGTATTATTATCTGAATTCAATTTTCGTAGCGTTCGGAGTTGTCATATGACCGTACCGTTGATAAATGCATTGAAATTAAATCGAAAATTCAGTATAATAAACATGCCCAAAAAGCTATCTTCTCCATACGATCGAATTTGGACTCGAAACCTTTTCCATTTCGTTTGGAATTGAGGTTTAACATTATAAACGCCAAGCGACATGTCTCGACAGGAGATCAAGATTTTTGGCTTCGTTTTCTCAACGATTCAAATTTTAAATTCAAATTTTAAATATAATATGCATGTAATAATGTTTTCACAAGACAGGTTATACACGTATCTCCCTTTCAAACATTTGGCAAATTTCTTGACACACGTTCGCTTAAAAAAAGAGGTAAAGTAGAATCAAATTTAATTACAAAGAAACTTGTAACGTTGCGATTTTTCGACGCTCGAAAACCGACATCAATACGTCCACTGTATCAACTTCCGCATAATCGAATGCCGGAAAACCGAAATGTTAGGGTTAAAGAAGAAGAGGTAGAAGTAAAAGATAGAAGAAATAAGAAAGCAGTACAAAAACAATATCAGAATCTCACAGTCACAGCAGAACAACATATAATAGATAAATGAATAATCTTTAAAACAAAGATACTATATTAGTTATTACATTACATCACTTTACATTACATTATATCATCAGAGTGTACAACAAAAAAACAACAACAAACAGCAGAAAAGAAGTACTATATACTAGTGAATACGCCATGCCATCCAGCTAGACTCCAGCAACTCCTGAATTCCAAAATATCCTGATTTACCTGACTCTTGACTGCCCATGTGGAAATTGGTGGGCACCTAGAGTTTAGGAAGGAAACAATAAACTCCAAGTCAGTCATGAGATTGGTGTTAGAACTTAAAACAGTTTATCTTTAAAACAAACAACAGGATAATTTTAAAGTCAATTCGCAATGCTTTTGGAAAATGAGACTACCATAAGACCTCCTGCCACACACACAATGCAAACGCAGAATTGGAGGAGATTTCTTCTTATGATAGTCGAAGATGCTTGATACGAATTAAAAAGAAACATTTGATATTATTACTAGTGCATAGTGTAGGAAAACATTTCGAAAGTAAAGATATAAATCTTTGCCAGCATACGACCATTATCGTATGCCTACTATAGCTACCATGTTCAATAGCAGGTTACCGCCACATTCCATGGCAGGTTATACAACTAAAACCGTACAAGGATCGTATTGTTTTACTTGGATTTCCAACAAATGGTCAGGCTAAGGAACTTCCTACCGCCACATGGGATCGCCTCTGGCGGGACGTCTCGAGAACTTAACCAGCACTCGGCCAACACAAGGTCGGGTTACCTTTGTCACTAGGTACCTACTACATGACTATGCCATCCCCCTGTCCCTTTGGACCTTTATCCGAGCGCTCGATTCCAACAACACCACACAGTAATAGATATAGTGTATCAACATGAATAAGTATCTGGGCTCCATAACATGATACCACCCTTTCCAGAAGGAAACGACATACCCTAAAGGGCGCGACCCTTATAACCTTGCCGTATATTTCTGTTTTGACCATTTCCGAGGAGTGAGGTCTGACGAAGTCTCGTCAAAAAAGCTAGGCACAAAGCCACGCTTTGATCAAAAATTGATCATTAAATAATCATCACACAGCAACACTCAGCATGTCACATCACCAAATTGGGAATATATCGCTGATAACCTTCAACTACATAACCTCTGAGCGCGTATGTCTCAGAGAAGGGTGTTAACCTAAGAGAATAAATTCTCCGCCACCAACAAAAATGTATTTGAAAGAAATCTGCTTTATATCTCAAAATGTAATGTCAGACACGTAACCATACAAGTCTGTTCCGGGTTCGAACAGAACTGAAGGCACTTCAAAAGAAGCCCTTGCAATACGGGTATTCACAATCCCGATAAAACTTCCCATCACAAAGGAAATCTCCATACCGTAGCTAACGGTGCATAGACAACCGATAGGTCATCCTATCGTTTTCACAAATATCGTTCTTCACCACCGGTCTTCAATGCTATCCATTACGTCGTATCACTATTCAGAATGGGTAATCCGAATAACGAGCGCAATAATTTAAAAATAAGTGTACCATTTCAATTGCAACCAATTCACAACAAATACCTATTTAAAGGTCAATATTGATAGTCTGTTATTTAACTATCAATCAGTATTCAAAACATCACCTGATTATATATACTTTTCCTAAATTATTTATTTTCAAAAATATCTTTATATGATATATATCCCACACTTCAACCCTTTGAAAACCAATTTGAAATAAATCTACACCCTTACAACTTTCATTTCAAAATGGTTCATTTAAACCAATTAAATAAATCCTTACCGATTTATTGAATTTACGTTCCAAAATCCGTAAATTAAAGTCCACACTTCAAAATAAATCTACGTTTATTTTTAACTAATTTCCCTTTATTTTATGAATTCCATATTGAATTTACAATTCCAAAATATCTATGAATATACGATTTTTAAATCGATTTCTAATATTCATTTCCAATTTGTCTTTAAAAGTAAAAATATCAAAACATTCATTTCATATTGGAAAACATTTCCATACTTATTTACTAATAAGTAATTCACCAATCTATTTATTTTCAACATTTAAATCTAAATTAAGCATATATTTTATTCTTTCAGGAAAACATCTTCTTAAACACATTTATTTGGGTCAAAACGAATGTTATGTAAAACATCGTTACAACAACTCAAAATCACTGGTATAGTGATTCGAAATTAAAATAGATATATAAATCCCAATACTATATAAAACATTTCCTTTCGGAAATCATTTACTATAACAACAGTGTTATAGTCCACCATTTCCCTCTATCTCTCGAAACATCTATTTCAACAATAAATGTTAAAATCTATGGTTTCGATACTTAACACGTTTAAAATATCTTTTAAATCGTTTTAATTCTATTTAAAACATCACTTTTCCAAAATATTTCTTTAATAAATTATTCACCGTCCAAAATCGTGAATATATTTCCTTATCCAAATTCAACATTTCTACATATTTATTTAAAGGATTATCCACTATCCAAAATCGTGAATATATTCCATTTTAACACTTATAAAATCTTGTTTTATAATTCCAATATTTTTAATTTATAAATATCAATTTTATCAACATCTTATATAAATCATTTATAATAATTCAAAAATCCCAATTTAAATAAACCAACCCTTTTAAAAAATTTCAAACCATTATTAAAGCTTATATAACTCCAAAATCATACTTAAGTATTATTTTCCAAAAATATCCTTTTTATAATAACAAAATTATAACGTTTATTTATTTAAAATGAATAATTTCCAAAATTAAATTTTATTATGAATTCTCAACTTAAGTTTTCAAAAATGCAATTTTATTTAATTTCGGCATCTAACGATACCAAAATATATTCAGCTAAAATTTAGCCTTTAACAATCTCAATCACAAAGATAATCACGTAGATTATAAGTAGATCAACAAATAGATCAATGTTATCCCATTTTTGGTCAAAACTGGAATATCAAGGTTGTGTGCGTTTCCACACCGGAACAAGAAGAAGCAAGCAAGCGTATATAAGTCTGGGATTTCACTCATGATTCAAGTACAAAGGTTCATTCGGTAGAGCAAGGCAAGAGTTCATTCGACACTACGCTCCCCGAGTTCATCCGGTAATAAGTGTCATCTGGTACTTAAAACCCCTCGCTTTCATCCGGTAGTTCAAGTGTTTGAGTTCGTTCGGTATTCGAACTCCCCAAGGCTCATTCGGCATTCGGCATTCCCAACACAAGGGATCATTCGGCATTCTCAATATAGGATCCATTCGGTAGTACCGAGACCGAACCAACTCCACTTCCCTTCCCACCGAACCAACTGCACCTTCATGAGCTACCGAACGTGTCAAACCGAATCACCTCCACCGGACCAAGCTCCACCGGTCCAAGGCCTCGCCGAACCAACTCACCACCGAGTCAAACCAACCACTACCGGAACGGAGCTACCGAACCAACCCACGCTCCACACACTACCGGTCCAATCAACACTTCACTCGCCGCCGAACCAAGGAGTTACCGAACCAAAGTTTCCGGTCCAGATTGCATCAGCCTAGGCCCACCAGCAGCTATAAACATCCAAGACCCCTTCCCTCAACCTCACTCTATAAATAGAGGGGCAGGGGTACAACAATGGCAGACAAGTTTGAGAGCTCAAGCACGGATAGAACTTTCAAACGACATTCATATACTTGTATACAAAGATTTGTACTTTTAATCTGAAGAGAAAAAGGAGAATACCATATAAAGTGGATGTAGGCACGTTCTGGCCGAACCACTATAAATCTGTGTGTCTTTTACAGTTTAGTCCCTGCTTTTTACATATTTTCATAAATCACCCAAATCACTAAGAACAACATATACTCAACTAAATCGTATGACTTTGAGGTGTTTGCCCATTTTTTGCGCAAACATTTTGGTGCTTTCACTGAGAAGGACTAGCGCCCGCTATATCGGATAGAAGTTTGGATTTGGGAGACAATGGCTAGGCTAAATAGTAGAAGGCAAAGGGCTAAGAGAAGCCAACCGGAAGGAAGTCAACAAGCATCCTCCGGAGCTAAGGAAGGACCGGCTTCGATCTACATAACCCGGGATGAAATGGAAGCCATAAAAAATTCACTGCAAGAGAGGTTGTCGAAGAGTCAACAGGAGATGATGCAGACTTTCTTGGAGCAAATGAGAGCTGCAGGGACCCAGAACTTAGGAACAGCTACAGCGGCGGTGGATGCAGGACAAGGAGCTAGGGTTATGGAACCCAATGGAGGACAGAATGCAGAGCCAGAGGGTAATCGACAAGGGCTTGGGGGCAGGCCCGCAGGATCCAACACAGGAGGACCTTTGGAAGGAGTTCAACAGGCTAGAACCGACGTTGCTGCTAGCGAGCCACATGAAGAGTATGTACCGGAATTCCCTCGGGGGCAACCCCCGACAGACAACACTGGATTGGTAGATATAATCAAGAAGACTGTGCGAGGTGGTTTGACCAGCGGAGACTTGGAAGGGGTAAACAGGAGTCCGTTCGCTCGGGAAATAAGGATAGCTCAGAATCCACCTAAGTTCAAGCTACCTAGCGTGGAGGTATACGATGGCAAGGCAGACCCTACGGATCACTTGATGAGGTACACCAGACACATGGAGGTGCTGGGGGCATCGAAGGAAGTGATGGCTCGATGCTTCCCTTTGTACTTAACGGACTTAGCTGCGATGTGGTTTAGGCAGCTGGGAGAAGGATCTATCAGGACTTGGAGGGAATTGGTGGAAAGGTTTTTCGGACAGTTTCGAGTTCATGTCAAGAGATCGAAGAACGTGATGACATTAACATCGGTAAAGCAAAGGATCGATGATCGCTTAGAACCTTTCTAACTCGATTCAGTGCCGCAGTTGCTTCGGTGGATTGGCCCGATCCATCGATGGTTTTAATGGCAGCAGTATCAGGAGTCAGGGAGAACTTGGATTTCAAGGTATCTCTGATACGAGATCCCCCACGGGATCTCGACGAATTCTTTCATGAGGCAGAAAGGTTCCTTCGGCAAGAAGATGCGAGTACGGATTTAAAGTTAAAAAAGGTTAATGCAATTGAGGTTGGAGGACCATCCAGCAAAGGTTTGGATAAAGACAAAGGAAAAAGGAAGTTGGACGATGATTCTAGAAATGCTAGGAAGCAATGGAAGGATCCAAAGTTTTCCACATACACAGGATTGAATGAGACGCTGGAGCGGATATACCTGGATACTCGGAATCGTCTTCCCTACCGGAGGCCGGCTAGGAGAGAACCAACAGAACGAGAAAGAACATCAGGAAGGCACTGTCTCTTCCATGATTTGGATGGACACGACACCAACAGCTGCAGGCACCTAAAGGACATAATTGAGGAGCATGTAAGGAATGGACAGCTGCCACAATATGTTAGACCTCGGGATGCAACGGCGGGGCAGGAGCAACCGCCGCCTACCTCAAGCTACGATGGTGGGAGGCCCAGGAATGATGGTCGGTTGATCATCCATTGACCTGGTTATTATGAAATAAGTAGCGAACTATTGGCAAGCAACCAAGTCATTTACACATGTACGGGGACGGAGATAGCCCCTAGGCATGCTCTGAATGATGATAAACTGCAATGCTATGGTTTGTGAAATTTATCTTTTGCTTTTGGATTGGACACTGCTTTTGTTATTGGTTTTCGGTTTTGGAGCTTGGATTGAGCTCCTGGTTTTTCTTGCTTTTTGATTTGGATTTTCCTTTAAATGATTGTTTTCGGTTTTGGATGCTGGTTTGGATTTCTGGTTTTCTGGTTTTGATTTGGATTTTGGATGCTGGTTTGGATTTCTGGTTTTCTAGTTTTGATTTGGATTTTGGATGTGGATTTTGGATTGGATTTTGATTGGATTTTTATCTCATTTTTGATAAACGGTCGTCAGGTATGGATTATGCCTGGCAAGGGGTGAGTCGCTTCGCTCGAACATGGTAAATTGACTCATTCAGGTCGTCGAGTATGGACTATGCTCGGCAAGGGTCCGGAGTGACCAGGATTCGGCCTAGGACTTAGGCCCTGTATTATCAATTGTTATTTTCAGGTCGTTGAGTATGGACTATGCTCCACAAGGGTCCGGAGTGACCAGGATTCGGTCTAGGACTTAGGCCCTGTATTATCAATTGTTATTTTCAGGTCGTTGAGTATGGACTATGCTCCACAAGGGTCCGGAGAGACCAGGATTCGACTTAGGATATAAGCCATGGCATTACACAGCGTCCAGGGACACTGGACCAAGGTCGTCAAGTGTGGATTACGCTTGGCAAGAACCCGGAGAGGTTAACACAGCGTCCAGGGACACTGGACCAAGGTCGTCAAGTGTGGATTACGCTTGGCAAGAACCCGACGAGGTTAGCTCAACATCTAGGGACACTGGACCAAGGCCGTCATGTGTGGATTACGCCCGACCAGAACACGATGAGGCTAGCTTAACATCCAGGGAGACTGGATCACTGCCGTCAGGTATAGATTGCGCTTGGCAAGAACCCGGAGAGGTCATGGATTTGGATATCGACCCAAAAAGGTCCTGGATTCGGTTATTGGCTATTGGATAAGGATGTATTGGGACTCGGTTGTCGAGTTCGGATGGATACGGAATTGGCTCAGGCTTTGGTTATTGGATTTGGAATTGGACATCGACTCGGAGCAGTCAAGGATGATATACTCTGGCAATATGGCTATGGACTTTGGATAATGGATTCGGAACTATTCAAAACACGCCTTATTATCACAAGGCATGTTTTGGGGGGAAAAGTGTTATCCCATTTCTGGTCAAAACTGGAATATCAAGGTTGTGTGCGTTTCCACCACGACCGGAACAAGAAGAAGCAAGCAAGCGTATATAAGTCTGGGATTTCACTCATGATTCAAGTACAAAGGTTCATTCGGTAGAGCAAGGCGAGAGTTCGTTCGACACTACGCTCCCCGAGTTCATCCGGTAATAAGTGTCATCTGGTACTTAAAACCCCTCGCTTTCATCCGGTAGTTCAAGTGTTTGAGTTCGTTCGGTATTCGAACTCCCCATGTCTCATTCGGCATTCGGCATTCCCAACACAAGGGATCATTCAGCATTCTCAGTATAGGATCCATTCGGTAGTATCGAGACCGAACCAACTCCACTTCCCTTCCCACCGAACCAACTGCACCTCCATGAACTACCGAACGTGTCCCACCGAATCACCTCCACCGGACCAAGCTCCACCAGTCCAAGGCCTCGCCGAACCAACTCACCACCGAGTCAAACCAACCACTACCGGACCGGAGCTACCGAACCAACCCACGCTCCACACACTACCGGTCCAATCAACACTTCACTCGCCGCCGAACCAAGGAGTTACCGAACCAAAGTTGCCAGTCTAGATTGCATCAGCCCAGGCCCACCGGCAGCTATAAACATCCAAGACCCCTGCCCTCAACCTCACTCTATAAATAGAGGGGCAGGGGTATAACAATGGCAGACAAGTTTGAGAGCTCAAGCACTGATAGAACTTTCAAACAACATTCATATACTTGTATACAAAGCTTTGTACGTAATCTGAAGAGAAAAAGGAGAATACCATATAAAGTGGACGTAGGCACGTTCTGGCCGAACCACTATAAATCTGTGTGTCTTTTACAGTTTAGTCCCTGCTTTTTACATATTCGCATAAATCACCCAAATCACTAAGAACAATATATAATCAACTAAATCGTACAACTTTGAGGTGTTTGCCCATTTTTTGCGCAAACAATCAACACACAACATTGAAACCAATTCAAATGTTTGAGGAATCCACTTGGATCCCTCCAACCTGTTTCCTGCATCCAAAGATGTTAGCACAATACCAATTCCGTTCTAGTACGGAATTATCGCGGTATATGGGAATTATAAAATATTATCCACTTAATAGACGGCGCAGTAGGGTCTCATCCGCTATATAATGCGAGAAATGAACTCCAAGTACATAAATAATACCAATTTCACTATACGGTGAAATATTCGCGGTATATGTTTTTAATAAATAACCTCATCTTACTAACGGCGTATAATGTCTATTTTAACAATCAATAGATAAAAATTTATCATCCAATCAAACAATCAGCAATTTTAAATCTAACTATTTAAAATTAAAATCGAAACTAATTCAATTGAGTGAGAAATTCTCACCTTGATTTCAATTCCATTTTCAGCTTTTATTTCGAGTAAAATTAAACGGACGTTTAATTTTATTAGAAATTTTCACTAGCTCCAAACGACTCCAATCCAATTCATAGCGTAGTGTTCGTCCATACGAACCCAACGCAACTTGTTTCGCGCGTTTTCGACCTCGTATGAATAAGATACGTTATTTTAAAGTTAACACAAATTTTAATATACATAAATTTCAATTTCTTTTATATTTTTTTTAACCTAGCCATCATCTGCCATCCATCTCCCCAGAGCAAATCGTGGCCGTCCCCTAAAGCTTCTTCCCCCACGTTAAAATTCCCAGGTTCGTTCGAACCCAACCGCCGCCCCTATGCCCTAGATAACGCAACCCATCCTCGACCACTTCAACTCGATCAAGGACCTCCACCACATGAGCGCGCTCCGGCACCACCCACGGCCAAGACCACATGGCACTCGGCCCACCCTACTGCATGCAAATTGATGACGAACGGACGGCCTTTGTGGCGAAATTCTGGTCGATCCACTACATAGTACTTGATCACCACCGTTTCACTTTGTAGAACTCGAGCTATTCTCCGACTTTCTAGTTGGGAGTTTTGCGTATTGATGCGTGGATTTGGAGGATTTGGAGGAGAAAAAAGTGATTTTCTGGCCCTTGGTTTTAATGGTGGCGGCCGGCTATAGAAGAAACCCTAGTTTCTTTGTTTTTTTTATTTTGTGAATAAGGTCCTTATATAGAGATTTTCTCAAACACTATTCATTCCGGATTTTCCGAACTTCGAATCTCGCGCGGTGACCGATGTTCCTAGGGTTTAACCCGCGATTCGGACACAATGAATTAGGTTTCAGAAGCTAATTCGGTCATTTGTCCGAGTTACAGCAATAAACGATCAATTTAAATTATATTTATTTAAACTAATTTCTAGGCATTTTGGCTTGCACCGGACAAACGGTAAATCCGATTGACATGAAATTTGAAACCTTACAATAATATCACATTACGGATCCGATGAAACTATTTTCTTTGAAATCCGAGACTGTTTGAAAAATGACTATTTTAACTCGCCAAATTAATATTAAAACAATTTCGATGCGTTTCGAGCTGCCACGGTCAAACGAAAACTCCGATTGCTATGAAGATTGAAATCCGATAATAACAAACTATTACGGATTAAATGGAACTAGTTTCATCCAATTCTAAGACTGTTCGAAAATTGGCTAATTTCACTAGTCGATTAAATATTAAAATATTCAATTTTCACAAATTAACTTTTAGTTCGATTTTAAAAGTTCTATAATATCGTTCTAACTCCAATATGATATAATAAAATTTTACAAATTAATTTCAATCATATTTAACCCAATTTTCAATTATTTCTATAATTTCAACTATTAAATTATTGATTTAATTATCCAACTAAATCCAATTATTCGAAATAAAATTATTCGACTTATAAATTTCACTTATTAATATTTAAAATTAATTAAATATCCAAATTTTAATTAACAAAAATTCTGGGTCATTACAGACTTCCCCCTTAAAAGAATTTCGTCCTCGAAATTATCAAGTAAGAAAAAGTTAGAGAATCCATTAACTTTTCAAAACAAACCGTTCAAGTTAGATTTTAAATCTCTTAAGTGTTTAACTTCCCTAAAATTCATAGTTAAACTTCATACAATAACTTTACTAAGTTTTCAAATCATACTTAGTTATAGTTTTCAAAAATTTTCAAAATTCCCAAAAATATTCTAACGCCTTAAATTTTCGGAAAAATTCGCCATAGTCTCCTTTGCGCGGCTCGATCCGAAAAAAAAATGACAGTATATATATCACAAATATACATCTCATCAAGTGATGAGGCATCCCGTAGGGAAAAAGTGTAAAAGTACGATATGTAATCCGAGATATGTACCTTATTTATTATTAGAGAGCATATACGGCTAATATAGCGCGAAAGCGAGCTCCAAAATGCGAAGCATAAGCCATCGGCACCTACTATACACTCAATTAAACCATGAGAAATATGTATATATGAAAATAATATCAATATACATCATATAGCAACATAACAACTACATAATATAGCAAATGCAACAAAAACAACCAATGCAACCATCAACAACTATCATTCAACTAACATCCAACAAATCAATAACCAAATCAATATTCATTCATATTCTCATTAATATTCAATGAATTGGTTTTTCAATTTAAATCACATTTGATTCATTAACATTGGATCTTTAACAACATTCGTTCATTTTCAATTCAATTAGTTTGCATTCACTAATTTACATTCACATTAGTTCGTTTCAATCCAAATCAAATTCATTTACTTTACTTTCAATTGAATTCAATTACATAGTTTTCAATTTTGCTAATTCACTTCCATCAATACTTAATGAATTTATATACAATCAACCAACAATCAAATAACAACCAATGTATATCCAATACAACCAAATTCATTCAATTTACTTTCAACATTCAATTCGGTTCAACACTTTTTGATTTCAATTGGTTTAACATTTAATTGATTTTCATTAAATTATTCAACTTCTAATTATATTGGCTTTCAATTAATTAACACTTCATTCATTATTTCATATCAACTTTATTTCATTCGATTGATTAATATTCCATCCATTTATTAATTCAATTGCTAATTCCTTTAACAATATAAAGTTGAATTTTATTTATATAACTCAAATTCATAATCATCACTTCTTTTGATTAATTTTCTTCGATACCACAATCAACCTCGTTCAATTTTACTTAAGTTATATTCCATTTCAACTTCTTTTACATTTTACTTCCACTATACAACTTAAGTTCACTTCTTATTTATTTCAAATTCTATTTCATTTAACTTAACAAAATTGTTTAACCATTTTAATTATTGGTTTCACTTACATTTTCTCATTTTCTAAGTTATACAACTTATATATTTAAACTTCCAAATCCATTTACTTATCCAAAGCTAAATTTATTATCTCATACTATAAGTTCAAAATTCATTTCACTTATATACATCAATTTCAACTTGGATTTTTAAATTTTCAAAATTGTTTATCACAACAAAACTTCAATTTCAATTTACTATGGTAGCAAATCCATCACACAGAAACTCGAAAATGATACTGATGATGTTGCAGTCATCACCCTTATTATTTCCCAGCAACAATAGTGAATTCAGTGCTTTAAATTCTTTCAAAAATATTCCTTCCATTGTTTATAAATCACATTTATAAATCTTTCCTTATAAAAGTTCACTATTTATATACAAGGTTTTTTTCACAATTGTAAATCATTTTAATTATAATTCCATACTTATAATTCATTTGCTCATACAATTCATTCTTTTACAATTGTTTTTATTTAACTTATTCAACAGCCAAACAATCAATTCATAAACACTAATAATTCTGAAAAATTACTTCTTTATATACAAAATATATTCGAGGTAAAATTATTTCATTTACCCAATTTAAAGCAATATTGTGTCGAATTGTTCTATTCAAGTGTTTAGAGACAACTATCGATAGAGTTGTACAGACTATACCGACCAGAATCCATATACCACTCAAAAACCAATCATCACAATATAAGTTAATTTTATATTCACTAACAAATACGCGCTCATATCTATTATTACACTCAAACTCATTTTAGAGTACTACTGACTCTATCTCTAATGAGCAATTCCCGACAGAGCCATGGTTGTCACTTAACCATATGCTCTGATACCAAATGTAACGTTGCGATTTTTCGACGCTCGAAAACCGACATCAATACGTCCACTGTATCAACTGCCGCATAATCGAATGCCGGAAAACTGAAATGTTAGGGTTAAAGAAGAAGAGGTAGAAGAAAAAGATAGAAGAAATAAGAAAGCAGAACAGAAACAATATCAGAATCTCACAGTCGCAGCGGAACAACATATAATAGATAAATGAATAATCTTTAGAACAAAGATACTATATCAGTTATTACATTACATCACTTTACATTATTGTATCATCAGAGTGTACAACAACAAAACAACAACTAACAGCGGAAAAGAAGTACTATATACTAGCGCCATGCCATCCAGCTAGCCTCCAGCAACTCCTGAATTTCAGAATATCCTGATTTACCTGACTCTTGACTGCCCGTGTGGAAATTGGTGGGCACCTAGAGTTTAGGAAGGAAACAATAAACTCCAAGTCAGTCATGAGACTGGTGTGAGAACTTAAAACAGTTTATCTTTAAAACAAACAATAGTTGGAAAACGAGACTACCATAAGACCTCCCGCCACACACACAATGCAAACGCAGAATTGGAGGAGATTTCTTCTTATGATAGTCGAAGATGCTTGATACGCATTAAAAAGAAACATTTGATATTATTACTAGTGCATAGTGTAGGAAAACATTTCGAAAGTAAAGATATAAATCTTAGCCAACATACGACCATTATCGTATGCCCACTATAGCTACCATGTTCAATAGCAGGTTACCGCCACATTCCATGGCAGGTTATACAACCAAAACCGTACAAGGATCGTATTGTTTTACTTGGATTTCCAACAAATGGTCAGGCTAAGGAACTTCCTACCGCCACATGGGATCGTCTCTGGCGGGACGTCCCGAGAACTTAACCAGCTCTCTGCCAATACAAGGCCGGGTTACCTTTGTCACTAGGTAACTACTACACGACTGTGCCATCCCCTGGTCCCTTTGGACCTTTATCCGAGCGCTCGATTCCAACAACACCACACAGTAATAGATATAGTGTGTCAACATGAGTAAGTATCTGGGCTCCATACCATGATACCACCCTTTCCAGAAGGAAATGACATACCCTAAAGGGCACGACCCTTGTGACGCCCCATCTCTATACCCACGCTAGACAAGAACACTACGGCGTAATGTTGTCAACTAGCACGGAGAATAAGGCTGTTGAGGAGCGACCATCCGTGTAATTGTATTGTGCGAGCACCGATATGTCAGATAGTATAATATGCATTTCTATTTTAAGGAGGAAATCCGACATACCGATACAAACTCAAAGCTACTACACAGTGGCTATAATAGTTTAGGACAATAAAAAAATAATAATAACAAAGAAAATATAAGTGCGGAACACAGATAGAACAAAGAGTCTCATATCTTTAATAATAGTTGTAATAGCTTTGGTGTCACGCTTTTTTTGGTATCAACGTGAACTACCAAAAATGCCCCTCTGTATATTATCCAATATTAATTACTCAAAAATAGGATCTAATACTAAACCTTCTTTACAGATTCAAAATACATCTTTACAAAATATCGCTTGAAAATAAAAAAGTATTTTTTTGACTGATTTAAACATATACAATTTATAAGAAAAACAATTCACGCGCGAAGCGCGTGCCATTACACTCGTATATAATAACTGATGTCAGTTACAATACATTTGACATAATACATATGATACAACTACAACAGTCGACTCTGGAAGTTATATAAACAAGTACATTATCGACTAATATACATGAGTAAATATCATCCTACAACGACTACAAAAATAGATGAAATCCACTTCAAAAGATATGAAAAGTCTTCGTAGCTCTAACAGCATCTCAAAGCAGGAAATCTACAACCTGAAATAACTCGGGTCTGATCCGAGTATTAAATTCAAAAGAAAATAATACACGGGTCAGTCTAATTCAAACTCGGTTATTAATGCACAGAAGCAATAATAATGAAATATCAAATAGACGACAGTCACAGAAATCTCGTATACCCAACTTCTCGATAAGAGAACCGGATAACGGCAGATATAACACTAAACAGTGTTAATCTACAAAACAGTAAATCCAAATCGATACCACTTCAAAATATGGTATTGAACCCACGAAACAATTCACATCAAAACTTCAATTAAAATCTTTCAAATCTGATAGGGCTGCAGTACACGCATGCGTGTACAGCCTCGCCACTATCGCACAAATACACAAAAGCTCAGTGAAAGTCACAAATGAACATAAGGTCAAACCCCGAAATCGGGTTCAACTCAAGTGTGATAACAACCCAAATGAAATTAGATTATATATGAACCAGAACTCAATCCAGCCCAAACAAGTAAAAGAAGTACAATAGAAATGCACAAAGCACATATACCAGATATATGTGCGCGCACACGTAAGTACTCCAAGTCAAGACTACAAGAGCCAGAACCAGAGAACAAAACAGCAGCCGTATGCTACATTAAACAGAATCAAACACAGCAATACCCAAAAACCAAGGCACAATACACAATATTGGCACGTCACTAAAGACTGCATATACAACCAAATGAAAACAGCATGTACAACTGAAATGCCAACTATATCAAAAGTGATACAGTGACATTTGGATGTAACAGATGTATGGACAATGCACAAGCAAGGCTAAGGCATAGTGCACCAAAGAGATACTTCAAAGCAGAGCCGAAGGCCCAACAAAACAAGACTGCAATTACACTTGCAGTTAAAACTATTCTCGAAGAAATTGAAAACAATTACAAGGGTACATCATGAAACCAAAGTGCATCGCACCCATTAAATAAAGAATAACAGCACTCAAAGTCAAGCGCAGTGAAACCACAAGAGTAGACTCAAGAACATATGCATGCACACATACCATAGTATGTATGCACATATATGAAGACGCACAAAAATAAGAACAAGCCTATCAATAAAATGATCCCAACAACGTATATACATATCAGATGATGTATATGCATACGTGACTGAATGTATACATGAACACCTGAGCAAAAAGGCAGCTCAGAGTTATTAAAAATCTGGAAAATACACATATGTATATAAAATAAAAAAAAATGAAACAACATCGCAAGACAGTGATTGAAATCACAAAAGAAATCAACATCCTGTGATACTGAGCACAGAGAAGTAATCGGACCAAATTCCATCAAGCACAGTGCAAAAGAGTTCAACAAAAATGGATCAGTGGAACCACCAAATATCAGTTCATAGGCTAACAGTTCAGTGAACAAGAAGAACGAAAGTGAACTTCCAGCCTTATACAATGCCACAAGGAACAACAACCGAGCTCAATAAATTCAAGAGCTAGCAGTGCGAATTCGAATGCACATATATACATATCAAATAATGTATATACATACATGAATACATAAGCAATGACACTGCAACCTGACCAAAGCAAAAACATCTAGTGACCGAAGTCACCAGAAATTCACAACCCAAACCGTGGAACCCAAAAAAAATCACGAAATATATGATTTCGAACACCGCCCAACTAAACAAAATCGAAACGAGACAGAACTTCAAACAACGAAATCGAACCCACAAACCATCAGATAAAAATCGACGAAGTTGAAGTCGAAGCCAACAAAGAAATCGAACCTACCAAATCAAGTGAAGCGAAAATCACCACATATACGAATTTACACAGTCAATAACCCAATATCGAACCAAAGATGACCACGAAAACAAAAACTAACGAAATCTCATATTTTGAGTGAATTAGATGTGAGAAAGTCTCACCTTTAATCGGTCGCGATTCAAAGAATCGTGAAGCCCTAGTTTCGAACGACGATCGAAGTTAAAACAGAATGAAGCCAAGACGAACGAAACCCTAATTTGGGAAGAAGGGGTAGGAGCGATCGAACGTGGCCGCCATTAATTTCCTTCGTTTCAATTTTAGGGTTGGTTTTTGAAAATGAAAAGGGTAAAAAGGGGGGACGGTTAATATGCTTTGTTACCCATCACGGCAACAAAAGAAATGGGCCAAAACGATTTTTAAAGCCCAATAAAATTCTTAAACAAATTTATGAAAAGAAATTTAAAATTTAAAATTTAAAAACTTTAATTGGTAATTAGAGAAAATAATAATGATTTAAATGTCGATTATAAACAGACACGAAATACCGGGTTGTTACAGACTTCCCTCCTTAAAGAAATTGCGTCCTCGCAATCGTAAGGAATAAATGGACAAAAGGTAATAACCATAAGAGCATCTCATCACAAGATGAAGAAATTCAAAATAGGAAGTTCATCATATAGAGCATGAAAGAGAAAGCCTGAATGTGTTTGCTTGATGGATTCTCTGGATTCCAAAGTGAAATCCATAGAATTTGAGATCCGTTGAACTTTCACGAGAAAAACATCTTTATTTCGAAGGTGCTGAAGCTCCGAAGCAATGATGTGAATAGAATGTTGCTCAAGAATAAAAATCGGGAATCCCTAAGACATTTCCGTAATTTGGAAGACGTGAAAAACGTCATGAATAGCAGAAAATTGAGCCGGTACACCGGCGTAGTACAGTATAAACACTAAAGAAATCTTTTAATTTCATAAAAGAAATTCACAAATTCTCTACAAAATTTAATTGTCAATAGATAATTCAGAAATCTCAAATCAGGAATATTCGATTATCAAAAACGATAATAAAATCTCAAATCAACAAATATTTAATTATCACAAACGATAATTAAATCTCAAATATCTAATTATCACAAGCGATAATCAGAAATTACCACAACGGTAATCAGAACTTATAAACATCTGATTATCAAAAACGATAATCAGAAACCAAAAATATCTGATTATCAAAAACGACAATCGAAAATCACAAATCAACGAATATTTAATTATCACAATTGATAATTAATTCTCAAATATCTGATTATCAAAAACGATATCTAGAAGTCACAAATATCCGATTATCAAAAACGATAATCAGAAATCGCAAATTTTCCAATTATCAAAGCGATAATCAACTCTCAAATATCTAATTATTGAAAATGATAATTAGAAACAACAAATATCTAATTATCAAAAACGATAAATCAAAAATCACCAACATCCGATTATCAAAACAATAATCAGAAATCACAAATTTTTCAATTAACGAGTCCAGAATTAACCGAAATAGCAAACGCACATGACCCATAACCACGAGTTTTACTAAATCGTTTAATTCACTTCATCGTTTTCTTGAAAGTGCATAATTGTGTATTTTAAAAATAACATTTCACATTCTCAAATGGACAAGTCCGGAATAAAGCGAATCAGTAAAAGAAAGGGGTCATAGTCCTCGATTTTTCTAAAACGTTTAAATCGCTTCCTCATTCTTTTGAAAGCGTAAACTGTAAAACTTCTGAAAAAAATTTCATTTATTTTATAAAAATAATAATAATAATTTACATTCTCAAACGAACAAGTTCGGAATTAAGCGAATCAGCAAAAGAAAGGGGTAATAGTCCTCGATTTTTCTGAAATGTTTAAATCGCTTCCTCATTCTTTTGAAAGCGCAAATCGTAAAAATTTTGAAAACAATTTTGATTTATATTTTAAAACAATTTTTTTAAAACACGTGATTAAAGCAGCAACACTCGTAGCAACTTCGACATACGTCAAAATTTCATCGAAGTAATTGGCATCAAAATATAATACCAATGAATTTTCATTCATCAAAAATGTCACAAGAATCTTTTCAAAGATAGGAAGGGGTATCATACCCTAAACTTGTATTCATAACAAGTCAATAACACGCGAATTCACCAATGTACAAAAATTGATAAAACTTATCAATAGAAATCATGAAAATTGGTGAAGCACAAATTCTAGAAATCATCACAAGAAATCCAGAAAACACAAAGTCTAGAAATCTTCACAAGAAATCCAGATATCACAAAATGGGAGTATGGAAACTCGAATGGGAGTATGGAAACTCGAATGGGAGTACGGAAACTCAAATGGGAGTATGACATAGAATAAAAGATATGGCATAACATAAAATATCCATAATGACATACTACTATAAGTATGTAAATAATGATCAACAGGAGATCAACCGATAAGAGGTATGGCATAAATATGAAATATCTATACTGACATACAACTATAAGTATGCAAATAATGATCAATAGGAGATCAACCGATAAGAGATAATCAATATCACAAGAATCTTCTCAAAGATCCAAAGAGGTATCATACCCCAAATTTGTACTCATGACAAATCAATAACATATGAATTCACCAATGCACAAAAATAGGTGAAGCATAAAATTTCCAGAAATCAACATAAGGAATCTAGAAATCACAGAAAAAGGGAAAGAGGCCTATCACATGACGGTCCGAAGACCAAGGGGAGCTACCCCGCATGTGTGAATGGAATCACACAGATTGAGGTCAAGACTAACCAAAAAGCATAAAGGTATGTGTGAATGGAATCACACAAGTGGTGTCTAGTCTGACCATCAGAACGATCATCATGATCAACGAGGAGTGTCAATTACACTAAGCATGTGTGAATGGAATCACACAGATTGAGTTCAAGACTAACCAAAAAGCAAAAAGGTATGCGTGAGTGGAATCACACAAGTGGTGTCTAGTCTAACCTTGCAATGAAAGAGACATCGCGCAATTGCTAGTCTAATTCATAAAGCGATCATCAAGATCAACGAGAAGTGTCAATTATGTTGAATATGCGCTTATATGTTTTTGTTTGATGATAATAAACATATATATTCATTTAAATGTATTTGGTAATGTACTATTTTGTTTTTCATAGATTAAATAAATATTTGTTGAATAAAATAAATTACACAGAATTTGAATTTGAATTCAAACAAAACAAGTTACACAGATTTTGAATTCAAACGAATATTTTATTCAAACTAATATTTATTACAATTTTAAATAGTACAATTTCATGCTCTCACTATACATATACATTTCTGATTACAATCACATCACATTTCACATTTACAGTTAACCTCACTACATATCACTCACACTCGTATTTTGTCTTCAACTGCATTCCGGTTTGAATCCAGCATCTGAGTAATCTGCAAAAATATTTTCAAACGAGGTAAAATTGAAAGAGAAATATTTTTGAAATTTGAAAGAAACGATGATTTTGAAAACATTGTTTGCCTCAGTTATTTGGGTTGTTCGTCATCATTTTTGACTGTGCAATATCTGTGCATATCAGTATTTTTATCAGGGACAGGTAACTATAAGTGGCTGCAGTACACACGTGTACATTCGTATACTTGTGCACTGCCTCGCCAACTCATGTACAAAAAATCAAACAAAAGCACAGAAATCAAAAACAAGGTCAAACCCAAGATAGGTTCAACTCAAGGCAAATAGACAAAGCAATTGACTACAAACAGTTCAAGACTAAAGCCACTAACAAATGCAACAGCAACATGCTTGAAGACTCCAGCATGACCAAGTATGGAGTATACAAATGCAAATGTCCAAACAACAACATGAAGTGAATCAAGTTCAAGCCACAAGTGTATATGAATACAACTCGACTGCAACAGTACAGTCATGAAGACTGCAAGAACATGAACATAGAGCAACAATGAAACTGACTCAAAGCACAAAAGTGCAACAGTGAAGTGACAAATGTTCAGTGGTGAAGCAACGGAGATCAGAGACCAAGCAAAGCATAGTAACTGCATAGCAACAGCAACATGATCAAGTAGCAGTCCTGGAGCATGAGATATGTCAACTACATGAAGCAACAGTCAGACCAAAAGGCTACATGAAGTATGCAAGTTCAACCTCTTCATTAAACAACTCAAGACCAAGTTGCAACAAAGTTCAAAAGTGCATCAAAGGCAGTTCAATGTGGATAGCAACAGCAAAAAGGGACTGCAACAAACATGTATGCAGCATCAAGTCAAAGTATGCAACTACGTGACAAAAATGCAACTACAACGATGCAAGCGAAGAACCAAAGTCAGTGGCATGCTTCAAACTGCATCAATGCAAAATGGAATGAATGCAACATGGGCTGCGCAAAATCAAGACAGCATCAAACAGCAATAGTGAAGACTGCATAAGTGACCATGCAAACTAACTCGAACCAATACAGTGAAAATATGCAGCATACCAGAGGTCTCAACAAGAACCAGAATACAAGTACAGGAGGCAGCTCAATATAAACAGCTCAGAGTACATGCATGAAACAGTGCAATGAACCAGTGATACAAATGCAACAGTGAAGCTACTGAAGGCAACATGAAGAAATGTACATGCACCAGTGATGAAAGCTACAAGATACACAAGTTTTGTTCAAATACCAGTGATACAAGTGCAACACAGTTGCAAACAACATGACAGCACTGCATCAATACAAAGTGTACATGAATGCATCAATAAACCAAACTGCAAGACCTCAAGTGACACAGTGAAAGTAGCACAAAGTACAGTGCAACTTAAACCAATATAGCAGCAACTCCAAAACGAAAGTGAAATAGAATGCAGTGGCAACAAGAATGGTGAAGCAGTGCAAATGAGAAAGTGCAACAGTGAATCGAAACATGCACTTGCAAATGAGCAACTACAAGATGAACAACAACCAAGTATACAACTACAGTAGCAAGCTACAATGGATGCAGCAATACCAAGTTCAACAACATCAAAGACAACACAAGTTCAGCTGTGCAAAATGTATACAAAGACAGTGAGCATATATGTATGGATGAAATGCAAAGGTTCAGGCCGAGAATAAAGCAAGCAGCATGTGGATGTCATCATATGTACTTAATTCAAAGTCCAAGTCGAAATCATGGATCAGTGCCAAAGTCGAAGAATAACAATGCAGACGTACAAATGTAACGCAAAAGATTCACGTACGAATACAGTATTGACGAAGTTCAACATAGCAGAGATGATCGAAGTAAAATACAAGCCGAAGTCAGAGTTCAATGAATATAAAATTCGTATCATTATTTTTTGAAATGGTCAGAGATGTTAAAAAGAGGAAAGTTTCTGTTTTTTGTACAAGAAGAAAATCGAACGCAACACAATCAAAGCCGTGCGTATCAAGGTGAAATTAAAATCAGGAAAGCATAATTTAGGAAAGTATCGAATCGATACAAGCAAAATCAAGTGTCCAGAATTCATATAAATACAATCCCAAAATCATCATCGGCTGTTGAGAGAAAATCGAATCAAATCAAAACACAAACCCAAGTTCATCATCGGCATCGAGTTATAGAGTCAAGCAAATCATTAAAACCAGCAACGAGAAGAAATAACATACCGAATCATCAACAACTCGATCACCAGAGAACGAACTGTCAACGCAAATCGATCATCAGAGAACGAGCTAGCAACAAGAATCAATTATCAGAGAACAAGCGATGCAAGCCATCGGTCACAAATCAGAGATCGATCATCAGAACGAAGCCCTAATTCGAGAAAGAAGCCGAAGCCCTAATTCGACAAAGAGAGGCCGCATTTTTTACAAGCAAAAGTGGACCGGGTCAAAGAATAAGGGAAGATAGTGGATCGATTGAAAAATAAAGGGGCCGGTCTTCCTTTTTATAAAAGGGGGTTTAGTTTTAATTTTATAAAAGGGTTTTTAGTTTTTAATTTGAGCAAAAATTAGGGATTCTAGTTTATATTTTAATTTTTGCTCCTGCGTGTATTTTTGAAGTTGTTTTTTCTTTTCGAGTCGAAGAATCTGTAAATCACCACCTAGGGATTAGGTAGTGTCAGATTGTCTATTTAGAATTAGTTCAGTGAGCAGGGAGTGCGAGTTTGCAAAGCTCTATAGGCGGGAGCAGTGTTTGCGAGTGAGCGAAACTCTATAGGCGGGAGCAGGGTATGCGAGTCTAGTAGAGTGTTTGTGAGCGGGAGCAAAAGGGTCTGCGAGTCTAGTAGAGTGTTTGTAAGCGTGATACTGTTTAATTCTAATAGAAATCTGTGAATGCAGCAGTAGGCAGGGGTTGCCGAAGCTGGGTAAATTTTGTGTGTGATTTACTTTTCAGCATATTTATTTCTGCTATTATATTTCTGTGTTTAATTCGAGAAAATTTGCTATAACCCTATTCACCCCCTCTCTAGGGTTAATCTAGATCCTACAAATTACACTAAGCTAGTGAATATAAAAGTTTAGCTTCATGTCCCATAACCACTAGCTTAACTTAAATATTTACGAACAAATTGTAGATCTTCACTAGAAAAATGTCACAAGTGGTTCAATCGAACAAGTCCAAAAATTAACCGACGAAGTAAACGCAAGCGTTTCATACCACTTGTTTTGCTAAGCCGTTTAATTAGATTTCTCATACGAGTGAAATAAAGGTTTGTATATGCTAATATATTGGAAAACGGTTTAGGAAAAGATTTTGATACTGAAAATAGAGTTGAAAACATTTTGATAAAAGAGTTTTGATATTTACTACTAGTATTAAAACCTTTATATTTTTAAAGTGACAAATCACAAAAATGATTGTAGAAACAATCAATCACAAGAATTCACATACGAAGACGTGAATAGAATCCAAAGAAATCGATACCGAATTCATCGAAAGGTATGTTCACAAAAATCCCGAAGAAATGGTCATCAAAGTTGCTAATAAATGATAGCAACAAATCGGGAAATAATCGAAAATCGATTAAATTTGGAAACCAAATCAATTCACTAAAATTCACATTCGAAGACGTGAATATAATCCAAAGAATTCGATTCTAAATCCATCAAAGTAGGAATATCCAAAAATTCCAGAAATAGAAGTTTTCAAAGGCGACAAAGATGACAACAACTAATCGGAAAAGAAGAATCGATTGACAAATGGAATAACGAAACAAAACGAGCATAAATGCATAAATGACTTCAACAAAAATAAAAATCAAGTCAATGCCGAAGTCAACAATTAATGGCCATAATAGAGTACAAAACGATTCAACATCATCATCAAAGGACTCAACGACAAACCAAGTCAGAGTCTTGGAAATCAAGAATTTAGAAATTTCTCAAAAACAAAGTGACCGAAGTCGAATGGAAATCAAGTCGAGGAAAACATAAAATATCAAGTTCAGAATCGCTGAGATTCGAACTAGATATGAGTGAAAATCAAAATCACTCAATTTGCAACCGGTCGAGCTATTTTCCATCACAGTGTAACAGGTGCACAATGACACCCATAGCATAGCACAAAAGTGGAACAAAGTCCAAAGGTCAAAATAGCCTTAATTGGCCATATTCGAACAAAATCAACATCGGCTAAATCAATTCAAAGCCGAAAACACAAGAAAAAAATCCTCATCATCAAAAACCCAATTTGAGTTCGCAAAGCAAACGGAGGCAGAAGCCAAAATACTTTCACGAAATCAAAATCAAATACACATGAATAAGAATTAGGAATTCATCCCTAACAATCAAAAATAATCATATGTAAAGATGAGAGATAAAACATCGACCAATATTTGTAACACATGCTCCATCTAAGTTATGTTTTATAATTGTCCTAAACCCCAGGCTCTGATACCAAGCTGTGACGCCCCACCTCTATACCCACGTTAGACAAGAACAATACGGCGTAATGTTGTCAACTAGCACGGAGAATAAGGCTGTTGAGGAGCGACCATCCGTGTATTTGCATTGTGCGAGCATCGATATGTCAGATAGTATAATATGCATTTTTATTTTAAGGAGGAAATCCGACATACCGATACAAACTCAAAGCTACAACACAGTGGCTATAATAGTTTAGGACAATAAATATAAAAAATAACATAGATAATATAAGTGCGGAACACAGATAGAACAAAGAGTCTCATATCTTTAATAATAGTTGTAATAGCTTTGGTGTCACGCTTTTTTTGGTATCAACGTGAACTACCAAAAATGCCCCTCTGTATATTATCCAATATTAATTACTCAAAAATAGGATCTAATACTAAACCTTCTTTACAGATTCAAAATACATCTTTACAAAATATCACTTGAAAATAAAAAATTATTTTTTTGACTGATTTAAACATATACAATTTATAAGAAAAACAATTCACGCGCGAAGCGCGTGCCATTACACTCGTATATAATAACTGATGTCAGTTACAATACATTTGACACAATACATATGATACAACTACAACAGTCGACTCTGGAAGTTATATAAACAAGTACATTATCGACTAATATACATGAGTATATATCATCCTACAATGACTACAAAAATAGATGAAATCCACTTCAAAAGATATGAAAAGTCTTCGTAGCTCTAACAGCATCTCAAAGCAGGAAATCTACAACCTGAAATAACTCGGGTCTGACCCGAGTATTAAATTCAAAAGAAAATAATACACGGGTCAGTCTAATTCAAACTCAGTTATTAATGCACAGAAGCAATAATAATCAAATATCAAATAGACGACAGTCACAGAAATCTCGTATACCCAACTTCTCGATAAGAGAACTGGATAACGGCAGATATAACACTAAACAGTGTTAATCTACAAAACAGTAAATCCAAATCGATACCACTTCAAAATATGGGATTGAACCCAGGAAACAATTCACATCGAAACTTCAATTAAAATCTGTCAAATCTGATAGGGCTGCAGTACACGCACGCGTGTACTGCCTCGCCACTATCGCACGAAATACACAAAAGCTCAGTGAAAGTCACAAATGAACACAAGGTCAAACCCCGAAATCGGGCTCAACTCAAGTGTGATAACAACCCAAATGAAATTAGATTATATATGAACCAGAATTCAATCCAGCCCAAACAAGTAAAAGAAGTACAATAGAAATGCACAAAGCACATATACCAGATATATGTGCGCGCACACGTAAGTACTCCAAGTCAAGACTACGGGAGCCAGAACCAGAGAACAAAACAGCAGCCGTGTGCTACATTAAACAGAATCAAACACAGCAATACCCAAAAACCAAGGCACAGTACACAATATTGGCACGTCACTAAAGACTGCATATACAACCAAATGAAAACAGCATGTACAACTGAAATGCCAACTATATCAAAAGTGATACAGTGACATTTGGATGTAACAGATGTATGGCACAATGCACAAGCAAGGCTAAGGCATAGTGCACCAAAGAGATACTTCAAAGCAGAGCCGAAGGCCCAACAAAACAAGACTGCAATTACACTTGCACTTAAAACTGTTCTCGAAGAAATTGAAAACAATTGCAAGGGTACATCATGAAACCAAAGTGCATCGCACCCATCAAATAAAGAATAACAGCACTCAAAGTCAAGCGCAGTGAAACCACAAGAGTAGACTAAAGAACATATGCATGCACACATACCATAGTATGTATGCACATATATGAAGACGCACAAAAATAAGAACAAGCCTATCAATAAAATGATCCCAACAACGTATATACATATATGATGATGTATATACATACGTGACTGAATGTATACATGAACACCTGAGCAAAAAGGCAGCTCAGAGTTATTAAAAATCTGGAAAATACACATATGTATATAAAATAAAAAAAATGAAACAACATCGCAAGACAGTGATTGAAATCACAAAAGAAATCAACATCCTATGATACTGAGCACAGAGAAGTAATCGGACCAAATTCCATCAAGCACAGTGCAAAAGAGTTCAACAAAAATGGATCAGTGGAACCACCAAATATCAGTTCATAGGCTAACAGTTCAGTGAACAAGAAAAGCGAAAGTGAACTTCCAGCCTTATACAATGCCACAAGGAACAACAACCGAGCTCAATGAATTCAAGAGCAAGCAGTGCGAATTCGAATGCACATATATACATATCAAATAGTGTATATACATACATGAATACATAAGTAATGACACTGCAACATGACCAAAGCATAAACATCTAGTGACCGAAGTCACCAGAAATTCACAACCCAAACTGTGGAACCCAAAAAAAATCACGAAATATATGATTTCGAACACCGCCCAACTAAACAAAATCGGAACGAGACAAAACTTCGAACAACGAAATCGAACCCACAAACCATCAAATAAAAATCGACGAAGTCGAAGTCGAAGCCAACAAAGAAATCGAACCTACCAAATCAAGTGAAGCCAAAATCACCACATATACGAATTTACACAGTCAATAACCCAATATCGAACCAAAGATGACCACGAAAACAAAAACGAACGAAATCACATATTTTGAGTGAACTAGATGTGAGAAAGTCTCACCTTTAATCGGTCGCGATTCAAAGAATTGTGAAGCCCTAGTTTCGAACGACGATCGAAGTTAAACCAGAATGAAGCCAAGACGAACGAAACCCTAATTTGGGAAGAAGGGGTAGGAGCGATCGAACGTGGCCGCCATTAGTTTCCTTCGTTTCAATTTTAGGGTTGGGTTTTGAAAATGAAAAGGGTAAAGAGGGGGGACGGTTAATATGATTTGTTACCCATCACGGCAAAAAAACAAAAGGGCCAAAACGATTTTTAAAGCCCAATAAAATTCTTAAACAAATTTATGAAAAGGAATTTTAAATTTCAAATTTAAAAACTTCAATTGGTAATTAGAGAAAATATTAATCATTTAAATGTCGATTATAAACAGACACGAAATACCGGGTTGTTACAACCCTCATAACCTTGCCGCATATTCCTGTTTTGGCCATTTCCTGGGAGTGAGTTCTGACGAAGTCTCGCCCACAAAGCTAGGCACAAAGCCACGCTTTGATCAACAATGATCAATAAATAATCATCACACAGCAACACTCAGCATGCCACATTACCAAATTGGGAATATATCGCTGATAACCTTCAACTACATAACCTCTGAGCGCGTACGTCTCAGAGAAAGGTGTTAAGCTAAGTGAATAAATTCTCCTCCACCAATAGAAATGTATTTGAAAGAAATCTTCTTTATATCTCAAAATGTAATGTCAGACACGTAACCATACAAGTCTGTTCCGGTTCGAACAGAACCGAAGGCACTTCAAAAGAAGCCCTTGCAATCCGAGTATTCATAATCCCGATAAAACTTCCCATCACAAAGGAAATCTTCATACCGTAGCTAACGGTGCAGAGACAATCGATAGGTCATCCTATCGTTTTCACAAATACCCGGTCTTCACCACCGGTCTTCAATGCTATCCATTACGTCATATCACTATTCGGAATGGGTAATCCGAATAACGAGCGCAATAATTTAAAAATAAGTGTAGCATTTCAATTACAACCAATTCACAAAAATACCTATTTAAAGGTCAATATTGATAGTCGGTTATTTAACGATCAATTAGTACTCACAACATCACCTGATTATAAATAATTTTCCCAAATTATTTATTTTCAAAAATATCTTTATAAGATATATATCCCACACTTCAACCCTTTGAAAACCAATTTCAAATAAATCTACACCCTTACAACTTTCATTTCAAAATGGTTCATTTAAACCAATCAAATAAATCCTTACCGATTTATTGAATTTACGTTCCAAAATTCGTAAATTAATTTCCACACTTCAAAATAAATCAACGTTTATTTTTAACTAATTTCCCTTTCTTTTATGAATTCCATATTGAATTTACAATTCCAAAATATCTATGAATATACGATTTTTAAATCGATTTCTAATATTCATTTTCAATTTGTCTCTAAAAGATAAAATCTCAAAACATTCACTTCATATTGGAAACATCTCCATACTTATTTCATAATAAGTAATTCACCAATCTATTTATTTTCAACAATTTGAAAATATTCAATATACTTAAATCTAAATTAAGTATATATTTTATTCTTTCAGGAAAACATCTTCTTAAACACATTTATTTGGGTCAAAACGAATGTTACGTAAAACATCGTTACGACAACTCAAAATCACTAGTATAGGGATTCGAAATTAAAACAGATATATAAATCCCAATACTATATAAAACATTTCCTTTCGGAAATCATTTACTATAACAACAGTGTTATAGTTCACCATTTCCTCCTATCTCTCGAAACATCTATTTCAACAATAAATGTTGAAATCTATGGTTTCGATACTTAACACATTTAAAATATCTTTTAAATCGTTTTAATTCTATTTAAAACATCACTTTTCCAAAATATTTCTTTAATAAATTATTCACTGTCCAAAATCGTGAATATATTTCCTTATCCAAATTCAACATTTCTACATATTTTATTTAAAGGATTATCCACTATCCAAAATCGTGAATACATTCCATTTTAACACTTATAAAAACTTGTTTCATAATTCCAATATTTTTAATTTATAAATATCAATTTTATTAACATCTTATATAAATCATTATAATAATTCAAAAATCTTAATTTAAATAAACCAACCCTTTTAAAAAATTTCAAATCATTATTAAAGCTTATATAACTCCAAAATCATACTTAAGTACTATTTTCCAAAAAATATCCTTTTTATAATAATAAAAATTATAACGTTTATTTATTTAAAATGAATAATTTCCAAAATTAAATTTTATTATGAATTCTCAACTTAAGTTTTCAAAAATCCAATTTTGTTTAATTTCAGCATCTAATGATACCAAAATATATTCAGCTAAAATTTAGCCTTTAACAATCTCAATCACGAAGATAATCACGCAGATTATAAATAGATCAACAAATAGATCAACACACAACATTGAAACCAATTCAAATGTTTGAGGAATCCAGCTGGATCTCTTCAACCTGTTTTCTGCATCCAAAGATGTTAGCACAATACCAGTTCCGTTCCAGCGCGGAATTATCGCGGTATATGTGATTTATAAAATATTATCCGCTTAATAGATGGCGCAATAGGGTCTCATCCGCTATATAATGCGGGAAATCAACTCCAAGTACGTAAATAATACCAATTTCACTATACGGTGAAATATTCGCAGTATATGTTTTTAATAAATAACCTCCGCTTACTAACGGCGTATAATGTCTATTTTAACAATCAATAGATAATAATTTATCATCCAATCAAACAATCAACAATTTTAAATCTAACAATTTAAAACTAAAATCAAAACTAATTCGATTGAGTGAGAAATTCTCACCTTGATTTCAATTCCGTTTTCAGCTTTTATTTCGAATAAAATTAAACGGACGTTTAATTTTATCCAAAATTTTCACTAGCTCCAAACGACTCCAATCTAATTCCATAGCGTAGTGTTCGTCCATACGAACCCAACGCAACTTGTTTCGCGCGTTTTCGACCTCTTATGAATAAGATACGTTATTTTAAAGTTAACACAAATTTTAATATACATAAATTTCAATTTCTTTTTATATTTTTTTTAACCTAGCCATCATCTGCCATCCATCTCCCCAGAGCAAATCGTGGCCGTCCCCTAAAGCTTCTTCCCCCACGTTAAAATTCCCAGGTTCGTTCGAACCCAACTGCCCCCCCCCCCCTATGCCTTAGATAACACAACCCATCCCCGACCACTTCAACTCGATCATGGACCTCCAACACATGCGCGCGCTCCGGCACCACCCACGGCCAAGACCACGTGGCACTCAGCCCACCCTACTGCATGCAAATTGATGACGAACGACCGGCCTTTGTGGCGAAATTCTAGTCGATCCACTACATAGTACTTGATCACCACCGTTCACTTTGTAGAACTTGAGCTACTCTCCCACTTTCTAGTTGGGAGTTTTGCAAATCAATGCATGGATTTGGAGTATTTGGAGGAGAAAGAACGTGATTTTCTGGCCCTTGGTTTTAATGGTGGCGGCCGGCTATAGAAGAAACCCTAGTTTCTTTGTTTTTTTATTTTTTTATTTTGTGAATAAGGTCCTTATATAGAGATTTTCTCAAACACCATTCATTCCGGATTTTCCGAACTCCGAATCTCGCGTTGTGACTGACGTTCCTAGGGTTTAACCCGCGTTCCGGACACAATGGATCAGGTTTCAGAAGCTAATTCGGTCATCTGTGTGAGTTACAGCAATAAACGATCAATTTAAATTAAATCGATTTAAACTAATTTCTAGCCGTTTTGGCTTGCCCGGACAAACGGTAAATCTGATTGACATGAAATTTGAAGCATTACAATAATATCACATTACGAATCCGATGAAACTAGTTTCGTCGAAATCCGAGACTGTTTGAAAAATGACTATTTTAACTCGCCAAATTAATATTAAAACAATTTCGATGCGTTTCGAGCTGCCACGGTCAAACAAAAACTCCGATTGCTACGAAAATTGAAATCTGATAATAAAAAACTATTATGGATCAAATGGAACTAATTTCGTCCAATTCTGAGACTATTCGAAAATTGGCTAATTTCACTAGTCGATTAAATATTAAAATATTCAATTTTCACAAATTAACTTTTAATTCGATTTTAAAAGTTCTATAATATTGTTCTAACTCCAATATGATATAATGAAAATTTTCAAATCAATTTCAATCATATTTAACCCAATTTTCAATTATTTCTACAATTTCAACTATTAAATTATTGATTTAATTATCCAATTAAATCCAATTATTCGAAATAAAATTATCCGACTTATAAATTTCACTTATTAATGTTTAAAATTAATTAAATATCCAAATTTTAATTAACAAAGATTCTGGGTCGTTACAAAACTATTCTTCGTTCAGAAATTAAAAAATAACGGCGATAGCTTTCTTGCTCAAAGTCGATAACCCTCAATCTCATATTCATTCGAAAAGATTAAAATAAAAAAAATACCGTAAGGGTTGAATTCGAATCAAAGGAGGATGGAGTCATGTCCTTCTGATTCGAAGCTCGATCGAGAGTGGCGCAACAACGTAGTGGCGCTTGACAACGATGAGGCGTTCGATTTTGGGGATGGCGACTGAGCTAGAACAAATTCGAACAGGAGCATCTCTCAATCCAAAGCTAAGCGTAGGGCTGCGCGTCGTTAGTGCTGCCGTAGGATTCGATGATTGAGGGAAGAGGCGAACGAAGTCGCGGCCATTTGGGGTGGTGTCGCGATCGTGCGGCATCATCTTCGAAGGGATGCAGGCGCGCAGGATCAATAGTTGAGGCCGGTTCGTCGACGAGCGGAGAAGAGGAGAGTTCGACGATTTGGGTTTGATTATCTTCGATTGCAGTCGGAGGGTTTAGACGCATTTGCGACAAGCGATGACAGGTGTGGGTTTACAGCAAGGTATATATGTATACAATTTATTTATTTTAATCAATAATATGTGTATATATACACACAGTAAGAAATATGATATATATATATATATATTACAGAGAAAATGATTTGCTGTTTTGTTGTGCATATTTAAGAAAAATATATAATAAATAAATTTATATACATGTTTGAACTTACTGTTTTAATATATATATATATATATATATATATATATATATGTATATGTATATGTATATATATGCATTTTAAATTTACTAGTTATTTTTAAAATAACGTATTATGGTGATTAAAGTTTTAAATTAACTTATCTAAATTATTTAGTTACTAAGAGCATTATTTAAAAAGAAAATTTATTGAAAATAAATAATTAGTTAATTAAATCTATTTAATAGAAATTAATTGTTGATTAGTTCAACATTAATAAAAACTTATAATATTTGTTACTGTAGGATCGATTTCACCCTAGAGGGGGGGTGAATAGGGTGATGTTATCAATTATAAAAATTTATCATGGAAGTTTGTAAAATAATTTCAATGTAGATATATCAGAATAATAGCAGCACAGATAAAAGCAGAATAATAAACGTAGAAATAGAACGAAACAGAATTTACCCAGCTTCGGCAAAACCCTGCCTACGTGCTGCCCCCAAGGTTTGTACTAGGAATTAAGCACTCAGACGCTTACTCACATAAACTCGTGACACCCGCTATCGACTAGCCTTAACTCTATTCTCAAATCCCTGTCACAACTCAGCCACTAAGTTGGGATTCTCAAACTACGCCACGTAGCTTGTCCCCTAGTCACAATACTAGAAAATACAATTGTTCAAAGGAGAATATACAAAATTTAAAAACAATTTAAAACAAAACACTAATTTAAATATTAAAGCCCAACTAAAAATAAGGCCGGCTCAAAACATTGAAGAGATAAAAATAGATCGTCCCTTTATTATTTTATCTTTGTCGGCCCGTTCCTTATTTATGAAAATGGTTGGCTCGTCGCTTGCTCAAAAATTAGGGCTTCGTGTTGAAGTCGCCGGCCAAATTGATATCTGATGCTTCGATTTCTTTCTTCGGTTGATTCGTTCGCGGCTTCAACTTGTCGAGTGCCTTTGCTTGATTGAAATATTGGTACGTGAAATTCCTTTTTCGATTTATGCTATACACGACTTGATTCGAGTTCCTAATTGCTGTTGTGATCTATGATATGCTTGAAATCGAATGATTTGCTCGGCCGATGATGAATGAGTTTATATAGGGTATGAATTCCTTGATTTTCGTTCGTCGGCTAATTTGCTTGAATTCTTCTCGGCCATTTGATTTAAATTGAATGTTTGTGATGATTTCAGACTTGTTCAAATTCGTAACTTTCGTTGCTTGATTACTTGATACCACGGTGTTGATTTCTGACTTGGTTCGATTTCGTTCATTGTTGCTGTAACGACCCAGAATTTTTATAAATTAAAATTTGAATATTTAATTTATTTTAAATATTTATAAGTGAATTTTTAAGTCAAATAAATTTTTATTTGATTTATTGGATTTAATTGAATAATTAAATCAATAATTTAATACGTTAAATTATGGAAATAATTAAAAATTGAGTTAAATATGATTGAAAATAATTTGGAAAATTTTATTTAATCATACTGGAGTTATAGAAATATTTTAGAACTTTTAAAATCGAATTAAAAGTTAATCTGTGAAAATTGAATATTTTAATATTAAATAATCGACTGTAAAATAGCCAATTTTTGAACAGTCTCAGAATTGAACGAAACCAGTTTCATTGGATCCGTAATAGTTAGTTATTACCGGATTTCAATTTTCGTGTCAATCGGAGTTATCGTTTGATCGTGGCAACTCGAAACGCATCGAATCGTTTTTAATTTAAATTTGGCGAGTCAAAATAGCCATTTTTCAAAAAGTCTCGGATTTCGACGAAACCAGTTTCATCGGATCCGTAATGTGATATTATTGTAAGGTTTCAAATTTCAAGTCATTTGGATTTACCGTTTGTCCGGTACAAATTAAAACGCCTAGAAATCGACTTAAATCGGTTTAATTTAAATTGAGCGTTTATAGCCATAACTCGCACATACTTCCGAATTAGCTTCCGAAACCTGTTCCATTGTGTCCGGAACGCGGGGTAAACCTTAGAAACGCCAACCGGCACGCTTCGTTTGGAGTTCGAAAAATCCGGGATGAATAGTGTCGCGCGAATTTTCTATAAAAGCCCCTCATTATTCATTTTTTCACAAATATTCACAACCCCTAGGGTTTCATCTTCAGGCCGCCACCCTCTTATATAACCAATGGCTGAAACAACATCTCCTTCTTCCTCAATTATCTCTTCATCCATCAACATTTACAAGAAACTTCCAACATGAAACTTGTAGAGCACCTCACGAACTACGACTTCAACGGCTATGATCGTGTTTGGAGCTTTGGATCAACGGGGATTTGGGCTCAAAGGACTGCAGGTCGTGCACGTTTTCCCATGTCATATGGAGGCCGAGCTCCACCCCATGGCAGCCGAGGGTAGCTTGCTTGATGCTCTTCAATATGGCACTCTCTGATCGAATTTTAAGCAAGTAATTTGGTCGCAAGATTCAACCCTAATTTGAATGAGATGGGTTCTTTGTTGCGTTCATTTACTGGAGAGAACGTGCGTGTGAGGAAGGAGATGAAGGGAGCGGCTAGGATCTGGGAGTAAGGAGTTTGCACGGCCAAGATAGATTAGGTTTAAAATTATAGATTATGTTGTAAATTATTATTTAAAAAATGTGTAAACTTGTAAAATCAATATCTTTTTCATACGAGGTCGAAAAAATGCAAACTCAGTTGCGTTGGAAGCGTATGGACGAGCACTACGCGATGGAGTTGGTTTGGAGTCGTTTGGAGTTAGTGAGAATTTCGGGTAAAATTAAACGCGCGTTTAATTTTATTCGAAATAAAAGCTAAAACGGAAATTGAAACCAAGGTGAGAACTTCTCACTCAATCGAATAGATTTCGATTTTATTTTAAATAGTTAGATTTAAAATATTTGAATGCATGTTTGAATGATGACTGTAAATTATTGATTGTTAAAATAGACATTATGCGCCGTTAGTAAGCGGATGTTATTTAATATAAACATATACCGCGAATATTTCATAAACAGTGAAATTGGTATTATATATAATATCAATATATATATATTGGCATATGTATATATTGCAGTTGATTGATTTCCCGCATTTTTTGTTTAGCGGATGAGACCCTATTACGCCGTTATTAAGCGGATAATATTTATTAAGAACATATACCGCGATAATTTCGTACTGGAGCGAAATTGGTATTGTGCTAATGTTTTTGGATGCAGGAAACAGGTTGGAGGGATCCAACTGGATTCCTCAACAGTATTTATTTAATTTCAGATATTTTGATATTTGATGGATTATCATATCGATATATGATATCGTTGTTAGTCGTGATTGACTATTTGGTGTGTAGCATCATTGGACCCAAATTTTGGGATTTTAAAATGATTTTAAAAGTGATTTTGAAAATATACTTTATTTTTGGAATTGATCCATTATAAATAAATAAACGTTATAATTTTTAATGTTATAAAAATTATGATTTTTAAGAAATATAGTTAAAAGCTAATTTTTGAAAATAAGGAATTAATGACTTTATAAAAGAGTTTAAATTGGGATTCTGAACTTGTTATAAAAAGTTAAATATAGGATTTATAAAATTTAATTATTTTATAAATCAGAATGGTGAAGTTTTTAAAGGAAATTAAAGACATTTTAAAGAATAATATAGATTGATTTATATTAAAGGATTTACAAATGAATATTTGTAAATTAAAACGTTGGGATTATAAAATGAGATTTTATAAGTGTTTGAATGAATTGAAAATGAATTTCATTAAAGAATGAAATCAATAGAATTATAAATGGTGAAGTTGTAAACGAAATTTATAAACAGTAGATTTATAAATTTTATGAAGTTATTTGAAGAATAGTTTGGGTTAAATAAATGAATCTTATAAGTTATAAGATTTATAATTATGAAACTCTAAGGAATGATTTTGTGAAATAATCGTTTATAAGTAGTTAACTTATAATATGAACTTTTAATCTAAAATTGAGTTATAAACTGGAATAGGTTAATAAAGGAATTTATAAAAAGGAAGTTTTTATAAATAAAAAGAAACGGAATTTATAAACGTTGTTTTATAAATCCGCAAATGACTTATTTTGATAAGTTAATTGTTATAACCTATTAATGGAGTTATATTCACGTTATAAACAGTGAATAATCCTTTAAGTTAAAAAGAATAGAAATAATGGAATTTGTGAACATGGTTTATTCACGTTTTTGAATAGTGAATAACACGTTAAATAAAATGTTTTTGAATGTGATGTTTTAAATAGAATTAAAACGATCTAACGATGGTTTAAAACATGTTGAGATTCGAAACCATAGATTTCAACATTTATTGTTGAAACAGACGTTTTCGAGAAATAAAAAGGAAATGGTAGACTATAACACGGTTGTTATAGTAAATGATTTCCGAAAGGAAATGTTTTTGATTAGTATTGGGATTTATATATCTATTTTAAATTCGAATCCCTATACTAGTGATTTTGGGTTGTCGTAACGATGTTTTACGTAACATTCGTTTTGGCCCAAATAAATATGTTAAGTGAATGATTTCCTTAATAGAATGAAATATATACTTAATTCGATTTAAGTATATTGAATATTTTCTAAGTGTTGAAAATAAAAAGATTTGAGAATTACTTATTTTTAATAAGTATGGAAATGTTTTCCAATATGAAGTGAAAAATTAGAATTTATCTTTTTGAAGATAAATTGAAATGAATAGTTGAAATCATATATGCATGGATATTTTGAAGTATAAATTCATTATGGAATTTATATGTGAAAGTGAAATTTGTTAAAAATAAATATTGATTTATTTTTGAAGTGTTGAAATTATATATCTTGTAAAGATATTTTGGAAATGTAAATAATTTGGAAAAAAATTTTGGAATCTGGTGATGTTGTGCATATCAATTGATAGTTCAATAACCGACTATCAGTATTTCCCTTTGAATGGGTATTGGATGTGAATTGATTGAATTTGAATGTCACACTTATTTTTGAATAAGCGCTCACTATTCGGGTTAACCGGGAAAGGACCATGGGGTCGTATAACCCACTCCGAATATGTGATACGTCGTTATGAATTGCATTGAAGATCGGTGTTGAAGACCGGTATTTGCGAAAGCGATAGGATGAACTATCGATTGACTCTGCACCGAGTTGCTCCGGTATTGAGTTCTCCATATGTGATGGTGAATCCGATCAGGATTGTGAATATCCGGATTGCAAGGACTTCTTTGTAAGTGCCTTCGGTTCTGTTCGATCCCGGAATAGACTTGTATGGATTGTATGCCTGACATTGCAATTTGAGATATAAAGCCGATTTCATTCAAATATATTTCTGTTGGTGGCGGAGAATTTATTCTTTGCTTAACACCCTTCTTTGAGACGTACGAGCTCAAAGGTTATATAGTTGAAGTTATCAGCGATATATCCCATTTTGGTAATGTGACATGCTGAGTGATGCTGAAATGATCATTGTGTTGATTATTGTGATAGGATCATTTATTTGATCGTCTATCTTAGTGATCATTGTGTTGATCATTTATTGACCCAAAGCATGGCTTTTGTATAAAGTATGTTTTTGTGGACGTGACTTCGTCGAGCCTCACATCCCGGAAATGGTCAAAACAGGAAAGATGCGGCAAGGTTATTAGGGGTTGCTGTAGCTCCCCTTAGGGTATGTTCATTTCCTTCTGGAAAGGGGTGGTATCATGGTATGGAGCCCAGATACTTACTCATGTTGAAAACACTCTATTTATTATGGTGTGATGTTGGATATCGAGCGCTCGGTTGAAAAGGTCCTAAAGGACCGGGGAATGGCGTGCTCGTGTCAGTAGTTACCCAGTTAGGGGTAACCCGGCCTTGTGTTGGCAGAGATCCGGTTTGGTTCTCGGGGATGTCTTTCCAGAGGCATTCCCAGTGGCAATGGGAAGTTCCTTAGCCTGATCATTTGTTGGAAATCCAAAGAAACAATACGAACCTTGTACGGTATTAGTTGTATAACCTGCTATGGAATGTGGCGGTAACCTGCTATTGAACATAGTTAGCTATAGTAGGCATACGATAATGGTCGTATGTTGGCTAAGATTTATATTCTACTTTCGAAATGATTTCCTACACTATGCACTAGTAATGATATCAAATGTTATTTTAAATGCGTATCAAGCATCTTTGACTATCATAAGGAGAAATCTCCTCCGATTCTGCGTTTGCATGTGTGTGTGTGCGGGAGGCCTTATGGTAGTCTCATTTTTAAAAGCATTGCGAATTGATTTAAAAATATTCCTCTATTTTGTTTTCAAAGATAAATAAACTGTTTTGAGTTCTCACACCAGTCACATGACTGACTCGGAGTTTATTGTTTTCCTTCCTAAACTCTGGGTGCCCACAAATTTCCACACGGGCAGTTAAGAGTTAGGTTTATCAGGATATTCTGGATATTCTGGAGTTGCTGGAGGCAAGCTGGATGGCATGACGTATTACTAGTTTATATAGTATTTCTTTTCCGCTGTACTGTTTGTTGTTGTATGATGTTGTACACTCTGATATGATGTGATGTAATGAAATGTAATGTAATAACTGATATGGTTCTTTGTTTAAAGATTATTCATTTATTATTATATGTTGTTCCGCTGCGAATTGTGAGATTCTGTTGTTGTTCTGTTGTTTTCTTTTGTCCGTTCTATTCTAAAATTCTTCTATCTTCTATTTTTAAAATTCTCTGTTTTCTAAAAATTATCTATCTTCTTTTCTCTCTATTTCCTATCTCTTCTCTCTTCTTTCTTTTTCTTTTCTTAAATTCTTTTTAAACCCCATAACATTCCGGTTTTTGACCTTCGATTTCTCGGCAGTCGATAAAGTGAGTGTCGATGTTGAATTTTCGAAAGTCGAAAATTTTCGGGGCGTTACATTTGGTATCAGAGCTCTGATGGTTAAGCGACAACCATGGTTCTGTTGGGTATTACTCGTTAGAGATAGAGTCAGTAGTACTCTAGAATGAGTTTGAGAGTAATAATAGCTATGAGAGCGTATTTGTTAGTGAATATAAAAATTGTTTTATATTGTGATGATTGGTTTGTTGAGTGGTATATAGATTCTGGTTAATACGAGTAATTAACGTTGTTGATAGGGATCTATAAACACTTGAATAGAACAATTCGACACAGTATTGTTTAAAATTGGGTAAATGAAATAATTTTACCTTGATTATATTTTATATATAAAGGAATAATTTTTTCAAAGTTATTAAAGTGTATATAAGTTGATTGTTAGGTTGTTTGAATAATCTAAATAAAAGAATAATTGTATAAGCAAAAGAATTATAAAAATTGAATTATAATTAAAGTGATTTACAATTGTGAATAAACTTATATATATAAGGAGTGAAACTTTATGAATATGAGTTGTAAATAAAAGTGAATTTAAAGTTAAATGGAATATAACTTAAGAGATATTGAATTCAGTTGATATTGGTATCGAAGTAAATAATCAAGTGGATTAAAAGAATATGAACTTAAGTTATGTAAATGAAATTCAACTTTTGTAATTGAATTGAATGAATGAATTGAATGATAATCAATTGAATGTGAATAAAGTTGATATGAAATAATGAATGTAAGTGTTAATTCATTAAAATCTAATGTTATAAGATTGTTGATTGGTTGTATAAAATTCATTAATAGTTAATGAAATTAGAAGCTATGAAATTGAATTCAAATTTGAAGTAAATAAATTTGAATAGAATTGAACGTGAATTGGATTTAATTAGTGAATGCAAACTAATTAGAATTGAGAATGAATGTTGATAAAATCCAATGTTAATAAATCAAATATGATTTAGAGTGAAAACCAATTCATTGTATATTAATAAGAATATGAATGGATATTATTGGTTATGAATGTAGTTGGTTGATGTTTGCATTTGTTGTTTAGTTGCATTTGCTATGTGACATATATAGTTGTTATGTTGCTATATGTTGTATATTGAGATTATTTGCATATGTGCATGTTCTCATGTTGTTTGTTAAGTGTTTAGTAGGTGCGGATCGCGTTTGCTTCGCATTTGGAGTTCGCTTTAGCGCTATATTAGCCGTATATGCTCGCTAATAAAGTATAAGGTACATATCTCGGATTAAATATCGTACTTTTACACTTTTTTCCCTTCGGGATGCCTCATTACTTGATGAGATGTATATTTGTGATATATATACTGTCATTTTTTTTTTCGGATCGAGCCGCGCAAAGGAGACTATGGCGAATTTTTCCGGAAATTTAAGGCGTTAGAAAAAATTTGAGAAAAAATGGGAAAATTTTGAAAACTTTAACTTTGTTTTGGAATTGAAAGTTAAATGATATAATTTGTTTTTGAAAAGATAACTAAGTATGATTTGAAAACTTAGTAAAGATTTGAAAGAAGTTTAATTATAAATTTTGGAAAGTTAATAGATTTTGTAACCTTTCTTACTTGTAATTTCGAGGACGAAATTCTTTTAAGGGGGAAAGATTGTAACGACCCAGAATTTTTATAAATTAAAATTTGAATATTTAATTTATTTTAAATATTTATAAGTGAATTTTTAAGTCAAATAAATTTTTATTTGATTTATTGGATTTAATTGAATAATTAAATCAATAATTTAATACGTTAAATTATGGAAATAATTAAAAATTGAGTTAAATATGATTGAAAATAATTTGGAAAATTTTATTTAATCATACTGGAGTTATAGAAATATTTTAGAACTTTTAAAATCGAATTAAAAGTTAATCTGTGAAAATTGAATATTTTAATATTAAATAATCGACTGTAAAATAGCCAATTTTTGAACAGTCTCAGAATTGAACGAAACCAGTTTCATTGGATCCGTAATAGTTAGTTATTACCGGATTTCAATTTTCATGTCAATCGGAGTTATCGTTTGATCGTGGCAACTCGAAACGCATCGAATCGTTTTTAATTTAAATTTGGCGAGTCAAAATAGCCATTTTTCAAAAAGTCTCGGATTTCGACGAAACCAGTTTCATCGGATCCGTAATGTGATATTATTGTAAGGTTTCAAATTTCAAGTCATTTGGATTTACCGTTTGCCCGGTACAAATTAAAACGCCTAGAAATCGACTTAAATCGGTTTAATTTAAATTGAGCGTTTATAGCCATAACTCGCACATACTTCCGAATTAGCTTCCGAAACCTGTTCCATTGTGTCCGGAACGCGGGGTAAACCTTAGAAACGCCAACCGGCACGCTTCGTTTGGAGTTCGAAAAATCCGGGATGAATAGTGTCGCGCGAATTTTCTATAAAAGCCCCTCATTATTCATTTTTTCACAAATATTCACAACCCCTAGGGTTTCATCTTCAGGCCGCCACCCTCTTATATAACCAATGGCTGAAACAACATCTCCTTCTTCCTCAATTATCTCTTCATCCATCAACATTTACAAGAAACTTCCAACATGAAACTTGTAGAGCACCTCACGAACTACGACTTCAACGGCTATGATCGTGTTTGGAGCTTTGGATCAACGGGGATTTGGGCTCAAAGGACTGCAGGTCGTGCACGTTTTCCCATGTCATATGGAGGCCGAGCTCCACCCCATGGCAGCCGAGGGTAGCTTGCTTGATGCTCTTCAATATGGCACTCTCTGATCGAATTTTAAGCAAGTAATTTGGTCGCAAGATTCAACCCTAATTTGAATGAGATGGGTTCTTTGTTGCGTTCATTTACTGGAGAGAACGTGCGTGTGAGGAAGGAGATGAAGGGAGCGGCTAGGATCTGGGAGTAAGGAGTTTGCACGGCCAAGATAGATTAGGTTTAAAATTATAGATTATGTTGTAAATTATTATTTAAAAAATGTGTAAACTTGTAAAATCAATATCTTTTTCATACGAGGTCGAAAAAATGCAAACTCAGTTGCGTTGGAAGCGTATGGACGAGCACTACGCGATGGAGTTGGTTTGGAGTCGTTTGGAGTTAGTGAGAATTTCGGGTAAAATTAAACGCGCGTTTAATTTTATTCGAAATAAAAGCTAAAACGGAAATTGAAACCAAGGTGAGAACTTCTCACTCAATCGAATAGATTTCGATTTTATTTTAAATAGTTAGATTTAAAATATTTGAATGCATGTTTGAATGATGACTGTAAATTATTGATTGTTAAAATAGACATTATGCGCCGTTAGTAAGCGGATGTTATTTAATATAAACATATACCGCGAATATTTCATAAACAGTGAAATTGGTATTATATATAATATCAATATATATATATTGGCATATGTATATATTGCAGTTGATTGATTTCCCGCATTTTTTGTTTAGCGGATGAGACCCTATTACGCCGTTATTAAGCGGATAATATTTATTAAGAACATATACCGCGATAATTTCGTACTGGAGCGAAATTGGTATTATGCTAATGTTTTTGGATGCAGGAAACAGGTTGGAGGGATCCAACTGGATTCCTCAACAGTATTTATTTAATTTCAGATATTTTGATATTTGATGGATTATCATATCGATATATGATATCGTTGTTAGTCGTGATTGACTATTTGGTGTGTAGCATCATTGGACCCAAATTTTGGGATTTTAAAATGATTTTAAAAGTGATTTTGAAAATATACTTTATTTTTGGAATTGATCCATTATAAATAAATAAACGTTATAATTTTTAATGTTATAAAAATTATGATTTTTAAGAAATATAGTTAAAAGCTGATTTTTGAAAATAAGGAATTAATGACTTTATAAAAGAGTTTAAATTGGGATTCTGAACTTGTTATAAAAAGTTAAATATAGGATTTATAAAATTTAATTATTTTATAAATCAGAATGGTGAAGTTTTTAAAGGAAATTAAAGACATTTTAAAGAATAATATAGATTGATTTATATTAAAGGATTTACAAATGAATATTTGTAAATTAAAACGTTGGGATTATAAAATGAGATTTTATAAGTGTTTGAATGAATTGAAAATGAATTTCATTAAAGAATGAAATCAATAGAATTATAAATGGTGAAGTTGTAAACGAAATTTATAAACAGTAGATTTATAAATTTTATGAAGTTATTTGAAGAATAGTTTGGGTTAAATAAATGAATCTTATAAGTTATAAGATTTATAATTATGAAACTCTAAGGAATGATTTTGTGAAATAATCGTTTATAAGTAGTTAACTTATAATATGAACTTTTAATCTAAAATTGAGTTATAAACTGGAATAGGTTAATAAAGGAATTTATAAAAAGGAAGTTTTTATAAATAAAAAGAAACGGAATTTATAAACGTTGTTTTATAAATCCGCAAATGACTTATTTTGATAAGTTAATTGTTATAACCTATTAATGGAGTTATATTCACGTTATAAACAATGAATAATCCTTTAAGTTAAAAAGAATAGAAATAATGGAATTTGTGAACATGGTTTATTCACGTTTTTGAATAGTGAATAACACGTTAAATAAAATGTTTTTGAATGTGATGTTTTAAATAGAATTAAAACGATCTAACGATGGTTTAAAACATGTTGAGATTCGAAACCATAGATTTCAACATTTATTGTTGAAATAGACGTTTTCGAGAAATAAAAAGGAAATGGTAGACTATAACACGGTTGTTATAGTAAATGATTTCCGAAAGGAAATGTTTTTGATTAGTATTGGGATTTATATATCTATTTTAAATTCGAATCCCTATACTAGTGATTTTGGGTTGTCGTAACGATGTTTTACGTAACATTCGTTTTGGCCCAAATAAATATGTTAAGTGAATGATTTCCTTAATAGAATGAAATATATACTTAATTCGATTTAAGTATATTGAATATTTTCTAAGTGTTGAAAATAAAAAGATTTGAGAATTACTTATTTTTAATAAGTATGGAAATGTTTTCCAATATGAAGTGAAAAATTAGAATTTATCTTTTTGAAGATAAATTGAAATGAATAGTTGAAATCATATATGCATGGATATTTTGAAGTATAAATTCATTATGGAATTTATATGTGAAAGTGAAATTTGTTAAAAATAAATATTGATTTATTTTTGAAGTGTTGAAATTATATATCTTGTAAAGATATTTTGGAAATGTAAATAATTTGGAAAAAAATTTTGGAATCTGGTGATGTTGTGCATATCAATTGATAGTTCAATAACCGACTATCAGTATTTCCCTTTGAATGGGTATTGGATGTGAATTGATTGAATTTGAATGTCACACTTATTTTTGAATAAGCGCTCACTATTCGGGTTAACCGGGAAAGGACCATGGGGTCGTATAACCCACTCCGAATATGTGATACGTCGTTATGAATTGCATTGAAGATCGGTGTTGAAGACCGGTATTTGCGAAAGCGATAGGATGAACTATCGATTGACTCTGCACCGAGTTGCTCCGGTATTGAGTTCTCCATATGTGATGGTGAATCCGATCAGGATTGTGAATATCCGGATTGCAAGGACTTCTTTGTAAGTGCCTTCGGTTCTGTTCGATCCCGGAACAGACTTGTATGGATTGTATGCCTGACATTGCAATTTGAGATATAAAGCCGATTTCATTCAAATATATTTCTGTTGGTGGCGGAGAATTTATTCTTTGCTTAACACCCTTCTTTGAGACGTACGAGCTCAAAGGTTATATAGTTGAAGTTATCAGCGATATATCCCATTTTGGTAATGTGACATGCTGAGTGATGCTGAAATGATCATTGTGTTGATTATTGTGATAGGATCATTTATTTGATCGTCTATCTTAGTGATCATTGTGTTGATCATTTATTGACCCAAAGCATGGCTTTTGTATAAAGTATGTTTTTGTGGACGTGACTTCGTCGAGCCTCACATCCCGGAAATGGTCAAAACAGGAAAGATGCGGCAAGGTTATTAGGGGTTGCTGTAGCTCCCCTTAGGGTATGTTCATTTCCTTCTGGAAAGGGGTGGTATCATGGTATGGAGCCCAGATACTTACTCATGTTGAAAACACTCTATTTATTATGGTGTGATGTTGGATATCGAGCGCTCGGTTGAAAAGGTCCTAAAGGACCGGGGAATGGCGTGCTCGTGTCAGTAGTTACCCAGTTAGGGGTAACCCGGCCTTGTGTTGGCAGAGATCCGGTTTGGTTCTCGGGGATGTCTTTCCAGAGGCATTCCCAGTGGCAATGGGAAGTTCCTTAGCCTGATCATTTGTTGGAAATCCAAAGAAACAATACGAAACTTGTACGGTATTAGTTGTATAACCTGCTATGGAATGTGGCGGTAACCTGCTATTGAACATAGTTAGCTATAGTAGGCATACGATAATGGTCGTATGTTGGCTAAGATTTATATTCTACTTTCGAAATGATTTCCTACACTATGCACTAGTAATGATATCAAATGTTATTTTAAATGCGTATCAAGCATCTTTGACTATCATAAGGAGAAATCTCCTCCGATTCTGCGTTTGCATGTGTGTGTGTGCGGGAGGCCTTATGGTAGTCTCATTTTTAAAAGCATTGCGAATTGATTTAAAAATATTCCTCTATTTTGTTTTCAAAGATAAATAAACTGTTTTGAGTTCTCACACCAGTCACATGACTGACTCGGAGTTTATTGTTTTCCTTCCTAAACTCTGGGTGCCCACAAATTTCCACACGGGCAGTTAAGAGTTAGGTTTATCAGGATATTCTGGATATTCTGGAGTTGCTGGAGGCAAGCCGGATGGCATGACGTATTACTAGTTTATATAGTATTTCTTTTCCGCTGTACTGTTTGTTGTTGTATGATGTTGTACACTCTGATATGATGTGATGTAATGAAATGTAATGTAATAACTGATATGGTTCTTTGTTTAAAGATTATTCATTTATTATTATATGTTGTTCCGCTGCGAATTGTGAGATTCTGTTGTTGTTCTGTTGTTTTCTTTTGTCCGTTCTATTCTAAAATTCTTCTATCTTCTATTTTTAAAATTCTCCGTTTTCTAAAAATTATCTATCTTCTTTTCTCTCTATTTCCTATCTCTTCTCTCTTCTTTCTTTTTCTTTTCTTAAATTCTTTTTAAACCCCATAACATTCCGGTTTTTGACCTTCGATTTCTCGGCAGTCGATAAAGTGAGTGTCGATGTTGAATTTTCGAAAGTCGAAAATTTTCGGGGCGTTACAGTTGCCTTGGTCATCACGGCGTTGATTTTCTGGTGACTTCGGTTATGCTTTGAACCTTCCTTCTTGGTTTTGTTTCTTCCTGTACTTTTGCATTTGAACTTGAATTATTCCTATCTGTCTTTGTTCAATTTCAGCCTTGACATATCAAACTATTTGTATGTTCAGTAGCTCTGCCTTTGGCTCGACTTGATACTTGTAGTTGTTCGCTACACATGTATATGCTGCACCACATTTGAACTTGTTTAAACCTTGAAATGATTTATTATGTGTTGTTGTATTTGGACTTGTACTCTTGTGTTTCACTTGCACTTGATCACTGTCACTTGTTGACATTATGTACATGTTTTTATTCATTCACTTGTGTACTATTTGGCGAGTTGCTTCAATGTTGCTTTGTTTGTCTATCTGATCCTGTTAGTCGAGTCGTTCTGTTGCCTATGTAATTTGCTTGAAGTTTGGTCTGTACTGCAGTAAAAACTGCCTCTGGTCATCGGTGGTTGTTGCATTGCTTTGTCTTCGACATTGCCTAACGATATGCATGCTTCAAGGCAGTTTGCACTTGTGTTGTAGCTGCTGTCCATTTTGGTTTTGCTAGCTTTACTTTTTTATTTGATTTTTCATTTGCTTGTATACTTCATGTAAAGGCTGCACTTGATCTGAACACTGTTTCTATCTTGCACTGTCCATTTTTGCATTGACTTTGTATATGTTGTTGATCAAAACTGCTACTTGATGCTTGCATATCATGACTGCACTGTTCACTATTGCCTTACATTATGTACATGTTATTTGCTGTGGATATTGTGTTCATGTATTCATTTTGTCATGTCTCTGGTGTGTTTCACTGTCATGTGTATATATGTACACTTATTCATCTGGTTACAGTACCATTGTTTGTTTTTTCTCGACTGTACTTGTTATGTGCAATTCGACTTTGCGTATATAACATGTGCATTGATCTAGAGTTGATTTTATGTGGCATTGTATGCACTTGCATTTTCGTTGCTTAACTGTTTATTTTTCTTAGCCATTCACTTGTTAAGGCTGCTGCTCCTTCGAGTCCCGGTGCATTGAACTTTTATATGGTTGTATCCATATTTGTACCTTATTTTAATTGGACTGTCTAGCCTTTCACTTGAGACTGTATGTAGCTTGCATGGCCTTTGTTTCACTCGAGAATTATTTGCATTTTGAATTGCACCTGTGTTGAATCCAGCTTAAAGCTCGAGTTTGACCTTGTGCTGATATTGTGACACTATTTTTATTGCACTTGAGCTGAACCCGACTTTTCATTTGGGTTTGATCTGTGGTCACTTGTCCTTGTAATTTTATCAAGCATATATATCGGTGTGCATGGCCTTATGTCGTGTACAGTGATACATTGTGCATGTCACAAACTGTTCGTGTATGATGAATTCGAATTTAGATGATGACGAACAACCCAAATAACTGAGGCAAGTAAAATTTTCAAAATCACATTTTATTTTATACTGCAAAAATATTTTATTTTAAATTTTACTGCGTTAATGTGTATTTTTGCAGATTTCTCAGATGCTGGATTCGATCTGGAGTGAAGTTAAAGATAAAATACGAGTGAATGAGTGAATTGTAGTGAGGTGCATTTGTAAATGAAAGATTGTGATGTAATTGAATTTATGTAATCAAAATTGTATATGTATAGTGAGAGCTTGAATTTTTACTATTCAAAATGGTAATAAATATTTGTTTGAATGAAATATCTGTTTGAATTTAAAATCCGCGTTATTTATTTTATTCAGCAAATATTTATTTAATTCCGTGAAAATTAAATAATAAATTAACAAGTACATTTAAATGAGAATATATATATATATATATGTTTATTATCATCAAAAAAAATCATATACTCGCATATTCAACAATCTCCCCCTTTTGATGATAACAAACATATATTTAAGATTTTGAATATGTTAAATGTATTTGATCATTCAATTTGCTACCCCTATTTGAATACTTCCTCTCTACACTAAGCTCCACATTCATATATGCATGCAATTAAAAATATGAAAATGAGCCTAGATGCAAATAGAAAATATTTGACCTTTACTTGCTTTTATTTGACAAAATCTTAACTTTTCTCTCCGCCTTTTGCTATCAGTAAAAGAATAATAGTGTTAGAAAAATAGAGATAAAGTGATAGACATTAATACAACATTAAAACTCAATCAAATATACATATTAAATTTCAATAAAAAAATCAAACAAAAATCATAAATACTTTGTTAGGCCCATATTCCACTTTAGAATGATAGGAATGATGTCATCATATAAAACCATACAGTTGTGTCTATTTGTGGTATATTTATATCAGGAATTTGAATATCTACTATTGCATAACCGTTAGGACTTTTAAATGAGATTAGTAGTATTCCAATTTTATTTTAAAGATGAATTCAAGTATCTTCTAGCCATGTATAACCGTGAGGACTTTTAAATGAGATTAGAATCAACTTGTCTATTTAATAAACAATTTTTTGGTATGCGTTCCATACATGCATAACCGTAAGGACTTTTAAATGGGCATGGAAGCAGATAATCAAAAATTTCAAGTAATTCAACCATGCATAACCGTAAGGACTTTTAAAGGAGAGCAAATACTTTGGTTTTTCTTAAAAAAGTATAACATGAAAAAATGAAAGATTCCTGTTTAAATCACCACATATTGACATACTTTCATGGATTTTGATGAGTGATGGTTGATAGAAATATGATCGAAATAGAAATGATCATGGAATTTTTACCAACAAAAAGTTTTATAACTCTTGTTTAAATTTCTAAAGAAATTTACTAATTATGCCGTCTCGAGTTATAATACATGATAATATCAACACTCATCACCTTTTCTGTCACTATTTATATTCTTGATAATTAGTAGGGAGGCAGATTAGTCAATATAGTCATTTAAGCTCAATTTCAAAAATAATTATCAAATCAAATTTTCAAAATGACTAATCTGAAACAGAGTCAAAAATGATTTTCTAGAAGGGTTTTATAAAAAAATGTCTGCTTTTTGAAAAATATTTGAAATGAAAACAATGCAAATGTTTTCATTTTAAAACGATGCAGTTACTAAATGTCCCAACATAAATCACATTCCACTAGTAATTTTTCTATCAACTAGATTACAAGTGTAATATGCATTTGAATTTTTCTTTCACTCAAAATTATCATTTGGTTAATGTTATAGACCAGACTGTGAAATTTTCAACAATTTCTTGAAATTCCTTTTTCAACTTTTTAATTAATATTCTTTTGAATTTTAATTGAAACCCTGCCAATAAACAAAATATTGTGAATATAGAGTCAGCCGTGAAATAATCAAATGTGTTATCATTTACCAATAAAACACTATCATTAATCCGAACTATGACTTATGAAGTAGTTCAAAGATTCTAGAGATTTTTACAGTGTTCTTGGCATAAGAATACAATTGGCCAACAATTTTGAATAAGTCAAAATAAACATCATCGTTTATTTCGTCATCACATTACTGGCTGATTTAGTTTAAATTACGGTGCAGATTATCACATTTAATATATTATTCAAATAAATATACCATTACCTGTTTTACCTGTACGATATTTTTCGTTATTGTCCATTGTGATTCTGTCACCTTTATGTTAGGCTAAGTAATTTTGATTTGTTGCTCGCTGTGTCCTTGGAACAGCCAGATTCCAAGTAACACTATTGTAGTTCCTTAGCCTGCCACCATAGCTACACAATGAAAGATTTTTGTGACCTATTTATTTTTATAGGTCCATGATTATTAGTGGCAGAATATTTTGGAAAATAATTTTGTGAAGACCCAAAACTATTTATGTATGTTCCTTTCGGCACCTAAATTTGTTTAACTTTGAGGGATTTTATATTTGTGCCTTTTGGAACCCAAATTGGTATGTGTTTGGGTCTATACCAACAATTTTTTTGATTGTATTTAAATTTTCTACAAATTGTGCACATTGAATTGACTAGATTATTCTCATTTTTAACATTTTTTCTTATACCCAAGTCCTTGTCTAACTATTTTAATAGTTTATTTTCCTAATAGCATATTCAACGATTTCTCACTTTTTGAAAATTTATCTAAAGTCATTGACATTTGTTGGACTTGTGTTTTGAGAGATTCATTTTCGTTTAACAATTTTATGCACCTTTTAATAGAATTTTCTCTTCGAGTATTTTCGCTTTCTTTCAAAATCAGAATTCCATTTTAAAGTGATTTAATTTTAAATTCTGATTTTTTTAATTTATTCTTCAAATGTTAGACACTTGTCACACTTAGGGCACTTATTTTGATAGTTTTTAACTAATTGTTCAAGCTGTTCATTTACTTGTATCAAACTATCTCTTTGTGATTCAATTTTAGCATATTTCTCCCTAAGTCGTTCAAAACAACCATTTACTTCGTGAAAATACATAAGAAATTTTGAATGAGTGAGTTTTGATACCTCGCTTGGCTCATCATCGTCGCTATCAGTTATATTACCTTGAAGGCAAAGATCTGCTTTCTCACTCTCACTGTTGTTACTTTTATAATTATTATCGCTTTTATTCCACGTGGCTGTAGAATTTCTTCTTTTTAATTTCTTTTCTTGGCCGTGTTGATTTCGAGAATAATTGGGCTTGATATGACTGGGTTTGTTGCACTTGTGACAAATGATCCCGTCTTCTTCTGATTTGTCTAGTGCTTTGATTATTCTGCTTTTCAATTGTTGATTTGGAGCTGGATTTCCTTATTTGTGGTTCCACTTTTTTAATCTCTTTATTATTAGCACCAGCTCAGCTGCTTCATCATCATCATCCTCATCACTACTGCTTTTTGCCAATCCTATTAAGCTCGTTTCTTTAATTGAGTCGATTGAGGATGATTTCTCATTGTTATAGAATTTTGCACCATATAATGCATCAAAAGTATTACAGACGTCCTGTGCATTTTCACAATGAGAGATCAAGTTAAAATGATCTTGATTAATATAAGAATACAATATATGCATAGCAAGAGCATTAATCGAGATAATTTTCTCATATGTTATATCGCTCCCGTTTTCAATAATATTCCAACATTTAATATGAGTAGATTTCAAATAAAATTCCATTTTCAGTTTCCAATTTAAAAAATATGTTCCATCAAAAATAGGAGGAATAATATTGAACCGACCCTCATTAAAAGATGCGATTTTAAAAATTCAAATCTATGAAAAAAATCGATCTTTGAAAAATCAAACTTTTTAAAACAAAATGGCTTTTGTACCTGCTCTGATACAACTTGTAGGATCGATTTCACCCTAGAGGAGGGGGGTGAATAGGGTGATGTTATCAATTATAAAAATCTATCGCGGAAGTTTGTAAAATAATTTCAATGCAGATAAATTAGAATAATAGTAGCATAGATAATAGCAGAATTATAAATGCAGAAATAAAACGACATAGAATTTACCCTGCTTTGGCAAAACCCTACATTCGTGCTGCCCCCAAGCTTTCTACTAGAAATCAAGCAGTCAGACGCTTACACATGTAAACTCACGACACCCGCTATCGACTAGCCTTAACTCTACGCTCAAAACCCTGCGACAACTAGCCACTAAGTTGCGAATTCTCAAACTACGCCACGTAGTCTGTCCCCTAGTCACATGACTAGAAAATACAATTGTTTAAAGGAGAATATACAAAATTTAAAAACAATTTAAAACAAAACCCTAATTTTAAATATTAAAGCCTGACTGAAAACAAGGTGGGCTCAAAATGTTGAAGAGTTAAAAATAGATCGTCCCTTTATTCTTTTATCTTTGTCGGCCAATTCCTTGTTTGTGAAAACGGCGGCTCGTCGCTTGCTCGAAAATTAGGGCTTTGTGTTGAAGTCGCTGGTTAAATTGATACCTGATGCTTTAATTGCTTTCTTCGGTTGATTCGTTGGCGACTTCAAGTTGTCGAGTGCTTTTACTTGATTGAAAGATTGGTACGTGAAATTCCTTTTTCGATTTATGCTATACTCGCTTGATTCGAGTTCCTAATTGCTGTTGTGATCCGTGATATGCTTGAACTCGAATGATTTGCTCGGCCGATGATGAGTGGGTTTATATAGGGTTTGAATTCCTTGATTTTCGTTCGTCTGATAATTTTCTTGAATTCTTCTCGGCCATTTGATTTAAGTTGAATGTTTATGATGATTTCAGACTTGTTCAAATTCGTAGCTTTCGTTGCTTGATTACTTGATACCCACGGTGTTGATTTCTGACTTGGTTCGATTTCGTTCATTGTTGCCTTGGTCATCACGGCGTTGATTTTCTGGTGACTTCGGTTATACTTTGAACCTTCCTGCTTGGTTTTGTTTCTTCCTGTACTTGTGCATTTGAACTTGAAATATTCCTCTCTGTCTTTGTTCAATTTCAACCTTGACATATCAAACTATTTGTATGTTCGGTAGCTCTGCCTTTGGCTCGACTTGATACTTGTAGTTGTTTTCACTACACATGTATATGCTGCACCACAATTGAACTTATCTGAACCTTAAACTGACTTATTGTGTGTTGTTGTATTTGGACTTGTACTCTTGTATTTCACTTGCACTTGATCACTGTCACTAGTTGACATTATATACATGTTGTCATACACTCACTTATGTACTATCTGGAGCTCGAGTTGCTTCAATGTTGCTTTGTTGGTCTATCTGATCCTGTTAGTCGAGTCGTCCTGTTGCCTATGTAACTTGCGTGAAGTTTGGTCTGTACTTCAGTAAAAACTGCCTCGGATCATCAGTGGTTGTTTTGCATTTCTATTCTTCATGCCTGATTATATGCATGCTTCAAGGTAGTTTGCACTTGTGTTGTAGCTGCTGTCCACTTTGGTTTTGCTAGTTGTACTTTTTTATTTGATTTTTCATTTGCCTGTATACTTCATGTAAAGGCTGGACTTGATCTGACCACTGTTTCTATCTTGAACTGTCCATTGTTGCATTGATTTTGTATATGCCGTTGATCAAAACTGCTACTTGATGCTTGCATATCATGACTGCACTGTTCAATGTATATATAGGTTGCTGCAACATGTTGTTTGCTGTGGATATTGTGTTCATGTATTCATTGTGTCATGTCTCTGGTGTGTTTCACTTTCATGTGTATATATGTGCACTTGTTTGATTCATTTGGTTACAGTACTGTGGTTTGTTTTTTCTCGACTGTACTTGTTATGTGCAAGTCGACTTTGCATATATAGCATCTGCATTGATCTAGAGTTGATTTTATGTTGCATTGTATGCACTTGCATTGTCGTTGCTTTACTGTTTATTTTTCTTGGCCATTCACTTATTAAGGCTGCTGCTCCTTCGAGTCCCGGTGCATAGAACTTGTATATGGTTGTATCCATATTTGTACCTTATTTTGATTGGACTGTCCAACCTTTCACTTGAGACTGTATGTAGCTTGCCTAGCTTTTGTTTCACTCAAGAATTATTTGCATTTTGAATTGCTCCTGTGCGGAATCCATCTTAAAGCTCGAGTTTGACCTTGTGCGGATATTGGGATATTATTTTTATTGCACTTGAGTTAAACCCTGCTTTTCATTTGAGTTTGACCTGTGCTCACTTGTCCCTGTAATTTTATCAAGTGTATATATCGGTGTGCACGGCCTTATGGCATGTATAGTGATATACTGTGCATGTCACAAGCTGTTCGTGTATGATGAATTCGAATTTAAATGATGACGAACAACCCAAATAACTGAGTGAAATAAAATTTTCAAAATCACATTTTATTTTACACTGCAATAATATTTTATTTTCAATTTTACTGCATTAATGTGTATTTTTGCAGATTTTTCAGATGCTGGATTCAATCTGGAGTGAAGTTGAATATAAAATACAAGTGAATGAGTGAATGAGTGAATTATAGTGAGGTGCATTTGTAAATGAAAGAATGTAATGTAATTGAATTTATATTGCAATCAAAATTGTATTGTATAGTGAGAGATTGAATTTGTACTATTCAAAATTGTAGTAAATATTTGTTTGAATAAAAATATCCGTTTGAATTTAAACTCTGTGTTATTTATTATATTCAGCAAATATTTATTTAATTTCGTGAAAATAAAATGGTACATTAACAAATACATTTAAATGAATATATATATGTTTATTATCATCAAACAAAAATCATAAACTTTACAAGGTTAAAAAAATCTTGAAAGCGGGCTGGGATGGAAATGGATTGCAAAATAAAAGCAAAGGTGAGATTTTCTCACTCAGTTGAATTGCTTTGTTTAATTTGAATAGTTAAATTTAAATTATTGAATGTATGTGATATTCCGGAATTTCAAACCCAATTTAAATACGATAATATTTTTAAACAAATTAATTTAGATTGATAAATTTATCATTTTAAACAATAATAACAAATGGATTGTAAATGTACATTGATTTTAATTAAAATTTATGTACACAAATGAGGAATGGATTTGTTAAAATTGTATTCATATCAAATTTGATTGTTGAATTGAATTTGGAATTTAATTTGAATTTGAATTGTTAAATTGAAAATTTCAAAATAAGGGATATTTAAATTTTAAATTATACTTTGATTTTAAAAGTGTATTTCTTTGATTTTATTTAGAATATGAAATTTTATTTATATTTATTTCTTTAAGAAGAATTGAATTATATGAATTAAAAATGTATTTTAAATTTAGAAAATTTATTAAGAAAAAACATTAAAAATCCTTTTTGCATGACGATTACACTTGTTTAAATTTAAAACACATAAATAACATGTGTTAAGAAGTTAACAATGTATAATGATAAGTGTCGCAATTTTAATTTATTTTCTTTAAATTTTTGTAAAAAAATTATTCTACAAAAAGTTATTCCCTATTCTTCATCTAAATTTTCTCATTCTAATTTTCTAAAGCAAGAAAAAAATATCACTCCTTTACTTACAAATCTGAAATTCAGCAATTTCCACTCTTTCAACAAAAATTAAACAAGAATTCAAGTTACTAATCTTTAAGAAAAAAAATAAAATACGCATGTTGTAACGACCCGTATTTTTACGGATCGAAGGATCGTAGAATTGTTGTTCGTAAGTCTTAAGTCGAAAGTCTTAAGTCGAAAGTCTTAAGTCGAAAGCCTTAAGTCGTAAGCCTTAAGTCGTAAGCCTTAAGTCGTAAGTCTTAAATCGTAAGTCTTAAGTCGTAAGTCTTAAGTCGAAAGTCTTAAGTCGTAAGTCTTAAGTCGTAAGTCATAAGTCGTAAGTCTTAAGTCGTAAGTCTTAAGTCGTAAGTCTTAAGTCGTAAGTCTTAAGTCGTAAGTCGTGGGTCTGGATGAGTCGTGACCGACTTAAGGGGGCATACAAGTTAAGGATTTCAGCCTATAAATAGGAGTGCCTATCTTCATTTTTGGAATCCGGATTTTGAAGCGACGAAGTGCTGCCATTTTGAGAGCTCGACTACAACACTTCTTCACTTATTTTCTCCACTTTAATCTTGTGCTTCCATTCATCTAGATTGAAGATCAAATCGAAGATCCAAGAGTCAAAGTTGAAGGTCTACATCCATCGAAGAGAGATTTCATCGTTTGAAGGGAAATCTTATCGGATCAAGCTAGATCCTTTGCTGTCCAGATCTGAAGTTGTTATCTTTTGAGGTGTTTAGGTGATTTGGTGAGTGGTAGTTATCTCTCACACGGACCCAAAGGAGTATATTGGATCGGTGGCTTGTTTATGTGTTATAGATAGAGATTTCTTGCATTTTCCTTAAGTCTGCATGTAGATCCATTGTCTATGAAGTTTTGGATACCCATTTTGCTACAGGTTAACTTATATAAGTTTATTCATCAAGTTTTAGAGATATTTGCTTATAATTCATACTTGTTAGATTTGGACATTTTAATTACGAAATTGCCATTCTTGTATAATTGCTTATTAGATCTTGTTTGAATGTTTGACTGCATGGATTAATGATTGATTTGATTGATAGATTGTTGCAAATTAGCTAATAGTTGATTTGGCCAAGTTGGTCGAAGATGATTCAAAAGCTAAGTGGAGAGGCTCTTGAGTGGTGAAAGTAGCTTGTGGCATATGAAGCGGATGTTAAAGTTCATATGGATAGATTCGATGATGATGGACTTTGCTATGATGCGATGAAGCAAAGAATGATGTGAGATAGCCTTGATTTAATCCAGATGGGATCATCCCAAGCATGTTGATAACTCGATGATGCGGTTCGAGTTGGTTGATAATGGTGGGCTCGAGAGGCGCTTGGGCTAGTATGAGAATAGTCGTTGAGGAGGATGACTAGGAGGCTGAGATTTCATCGTTGTTGAAGGTTCTAGCATGCTCAAAGCAAGAGTACGTTGGGACGGGCCACGATGACATTCCAAGCACGGGCTGCGACGACGTGCTAGTACTCTGGGTAGTTGCGAAAATTCCTAGGCACGGGCTGCGACGACGTGCAGAGTTATGTCTAGAACCGAGGTTACCATTAGCCCTTGACAGGCGGTCATTCAACTAACGGTGAATTCAAGGCAATGATAACAGTGATAGCCAGAGTCATGGATGTTTGGATGTTTGGTTGTATTGTCATTTGGGTCAGGAGCGATGTTTTCAGGGTGCTTATCTGATCTTGGTTTAGGCCTTGGGGGTTTGCATTTGGAAAACACCGACCTTGACTGAGTGATATTTACTTTGCTTTAAATGTCTGAATTGCTATGTTTACTTCTGCTTAGTGTGTCTGGGTTCTATCACTGTAGAAAGAGGTGGAGTGGGATGGTTGAGTTCCTATTCCTTTTACCCTTTATGCTCTTTTGGTATGTTTGATAGTTGATTTACTGCTCACTAAGACTGTTGTCTGACTCAAGGTTTTAAGTTTAACTCTTATTACCTTGGGCTGTTCATCCATGTTGGGATGGACAGACTAGGTAGCAGGTGACAGGTGCTGTTCTTAGTGGTCAACGCTGTTGATGACGAAGACGAGCTGGAGGCTTTTGCATACTATTTTCTTACTATATGTACTGGGTGTTCCGCTGTTTGTATATTCTCTGAGTGATATGTAGTGAGGCTTGATGTATTGACTTTGCTGATTGCTGTATCAAACTATTATGAGTTTATATGATGAGACTTCTGTTCTATAGAGCTTCACTATGTATACTTTCTATTGTATTTTATCCATGCGCTGTGAGTAATATGATGGACTATTCTGCTTTATCTTATCCTGACTATCGTCCATGGCTGCCTGGCACACCTTTCAGCGCACCATTCCCTTGTTTTCGTGCGGGAGTCATGGGCGGTCGTCACATTTGGTATCAGAGCTTTGGTTAATCGATTTTAGCCAACGCTCGCTGACGTAACTACGTATGAGAGACGTAATTGTGATTTTGATGGATGATTACTATATATATAATATAGTAGCTTAGAAGGATTTGGACTTCTTATGCAGTTGTTTCTCAGGGTATATTAATCATTTATTTTCGATATTAGGAATGAGTCGAAGAGGGAGACCAGCTGCTAGGGGAGGCCATGCTGTTGAGGGGGCTGCTGATTATGCTTCTATGTTCGAGGCTATGATGACTTCGATCATGAGAAGGATGCCAGCTCCGGGGCCATCGGTAGATGTTGGAGTTCAGGTTCAAGCCCCAAGACCAGTGGATTTTGCTAAGCTTTGTAAGGACTATACTTCTCTTGGAGGGAAGGTTTTCTTGGGAACATAATCGACCATAGAAGTCCAGAGATGGGTAGATGCTTGTAGAAGGATCTTTGGTGACTTGGGAATTGAGGATGTGACTAAGAGGAAGCTTGCATCAAGACAGCTTCAGGGAAGAGCTTCTGATTGGTGGAACTCTATCACCATTGATACTCCAGCGGAAGAGATCACTTGGGAGCAATTCCAAGTCAGATTTGAAGCTAAGTTCATTTCTACAGCTCAGAAATCTGTTTTGTTTAAGAAGTTTGTGGAGCTCAAGCAAGGTGGATGACCAGTTCTTGAGTATGTTTCTGAGTTTGAAGCTTTGTCCAAGTATGCTCGGTCATATATTGAATCCCCTTATCAGAAGAATGAGAAGTTTGTGACAGGCCTGGACAGTTATCTTGGGAGGCAGTTGGTGGATCATTTGGACGATCCGTTTGAGAAGCTTGTGGAGAAGGCTCTCAGGCATGAGAATCTGTTTCCTAAGGAAGGATCTGTTGTTGTTGTGACCAAGGAGCAAGGTGGAAACAAGAAGAGGAAGCAGCAGCAGCAGAAGGGTAAGAATGGTCAAAAGAAGCCGAAGGGTGAAGTGACCTGTTACAATTTCCAGCAGAAGGGCCATCTCTCCAGGGATTGTAAGAATCAGAAGGCGCCGGCGAAGTGCCACAACTGTGATAAGCCGGGGCATTTCAGGAAGAATTGTCCGGAACCGAGGAAGGACAAGCAGATTGTGCAAGCTTATGCTTTGGGGGCTGTTCCATCATCTTCGAAAGCTCCTACTGCAGAAGGGAAGGGGAAGAGTGTGGTGGTTCAAGGTACTCTTTCCATTTGTGGTGTTCCAGTTAGAGTGTTGTTTGATACTGGGGCGTCGCATTCCTTTGTTTGTAGTGAACTTGTAGGCCGGTTGGGTTTGGAACCGGATATTGTTGATAGACCATTGGTTGTGACTAATCCAGTTGGGGGTTCGTCATGTTTGTGTATGATATGCCGTGGTCTAGTTGTATCGAGTCATGATTGCTCTTTTGTTTGTGATTGTTTTGTTCTGAACTTTGCGGGGTTCGGAATTATTTTGGGTATGGACTGGCTTAGGAAGTATGCGACAAGGGTTGATTGCAAGAGGCTAGAGGTGACAGTCGAGAATGTAGAGGGTAGAAAGGTTGTGATACGATGTAAGCATGAAGAAGGCGTCTTCATGAGCTTCATGTATTCGCTGGTTGTTCCACGGGATGGACTGTCATCGGTGCCTATCGTGAATGGATTTGAGGATGTCTTTGACGAGGTCAAAGGGTTACCGCCGCATAAAGAGATCGAGTTTCGTATCGATCTAGTTGAAGGAGCCTGACCTGTTGTAATGCCGCTTAGGCGAATGGCGCCTAGGGAACAGCAAGAGTTGATGGTGCAAGTTGATGACCTTTTACAGAAAGGATTCATTCAGCGTAGTGTGTCCGAATGGGGTGCACCAGTTGTGTTTGCAACCAAAGCGGATGGATCGTTGAGGTTGTGTGTGGACTATCGTGAGCTGAATAAAGTGACTAAGAAGAACAAGTATCCGTTGCCGAGAATAGATGACTTGTTTGATCAGCTTCACGGAGCTAAGGTGTTTTCTCAGATGGATTTGGCAACGGGATTTCACCAGTTGAGAGTGGCAAAAGATAGTGTGTCGAAGACTGCTTTTAGGACACCATCCGGTTTCTATGAGTGGCTGGTAATGCCGTTTGGATTGACCAATGCACCGGCATATTTTGTGGATCTTATGAATAGAGTGTTCAGGGATCAGTTGAACAAGTTTGTACTTGTGTTTGTGGATGATATTTTGATTTATTCCAAGACTGAAGAAGAGCACAAGACGCATTTGCGTATTGTTTTGGAAATCTTGCGAAAACATCAGCTGAGGGCTAAGTTTTCGAAGTGTCACTTCTGGAAGAGTGAAGTGAGGTTCTTAGGTCATGTTATCTCTGGAAATGGAATAGCGGTTGATCCCGCTAAGGTGGCAGCAATCCAGGATTGGGTTAGACCTAAGAATGTATTTGATGTGAGAAGTTTTCTTGGATTAGCAGGATATTATCGTCGGTTTATCAAAGACTTTTCCAAGATAGTTGCACCATTAACAGGGTTGACGAAAAAGAACCAAGTGTTCAGATGGGATGCTAAGTGTGAGCAAGCTTTCGGAATCCTGAAAGAGCGATTGACAAGTGCTCCTGTTTTGGCTATTCCAAGTGGAAATGATGAGATGGTGGTTTGCACCGATGCATGTGGTACTGGACTTGGAGTAGTGCTAATGCAGAAGGATAAAGTTGTTGCATATGCAAGTCGACAACTGAAGCCGCATGAAAGGAATTATCCGACTCATGATTTGGAGTTAGCGGCGATTGTATTTGCTTTGAAGATGTGGAGACATTACCTATTGGGAGTTCGATTTGAGTTATTTACAGATCATAAGTCATTGAAGTATCTTTTCTCCCAAAAGGATTTGAATCTTCGACAGCAACGATGGTTAGAGTTTTTAGCATCATATGATTTTGGTGTAGCCTATACTCCGGGAAAAGGTAACGCAGTGGCAGATGCGTTAAGTCGAAGACATGTAGGTTTGGGAGCCATGTTTTCGGAATGGAAGAGTCTTGAGTATTTGGCTGGATTTGACTTCAGGCCTTGATGTGAATTGGAACCTGAGATGTTGACAAACTTATCGATAAGACCTACTCTAGTGGAAAGAATTGGCGAGACCCAAAAGCGAGACGATAAGCTTGTCAAGATTATCCGTGATTTGGAATCTGGATTGGACCCAGAGAAGGATAAAGGATTCGAGGTCGATCAAGAGGGTTGGCTTCGGAAACAAGGACGACTGGTTGTTCCCGATATAGATGAATTGAGAAATGAAGTATTGAAGGAAAGTCATCACTCAAAGTTGACAATTCATCCAGGTGGAAATAAGATGTATCGGGATATGAAGAGAACCTATTACTGGGAAAGTATGAAGAAGGATGTTGGAAATTTTATTTCCAAGTGTATGAACTGCCAGTTGGTAAAAGCCGAACAGAAGAAGCCAAGTGGATTGCTTCAGCCATTAGAAGTTCCTACATGAAAGTGGGAGCAAATATCGATGGATTTTATCGATGGACTACCTAGAACCAGAGCAGGAAATGAAGGGATTTGGGTCATCGTAGATCGTTTGACTAAGAGTGCAAGATTTATTCCATTTCGATCAACTAGGTCTGCATCGAAATTGGCTGAGTTGTATGTTAAGTGGATAGTTCGATTCCATGGTATTCCAAAGAGTATAGTGAGCGATCGAGACCCATTGTTCACTAGTGGATTCTGGAAGAGCTTCCAGGAAGTTTTGGGAACTGAATTGTGTTTGAGTACAGCTTATCACCCCCAAACAGATGGTCTGACTGAGAGAGTCAACCGAGTTTTGGAAGATCTTCTCTGAGCATTTGTTTTGGACTTCGGAGGATCATGGGAAGATCATCTTCATTTGGTGGAATTTTCATATAATAACAGTTACCGGTCAAGTATTGGTATGGCACCATATGAGGTATTGTATGGAAGACCGTGTAACTCTCCGACATGTTGGTTGGAAACTGGAGAAAAGCTGATACTTGGGCCTGAAATGATTCGACAGACTTCAGATTGTATAGAGACCAATCAGCGACGAATGAAGGCAGCCCAAGATCGTCAGAAAAGTTATGCCGATAAGCGTCGAAAAGATTTGGAATTCGATGTAGAAGATATGGTTTTTGTGAAGATTTCTCCACTAAAGAATGTTATTCGATTCGGGAAGAAAGGAAAATTGACTCCGAGATTTGTTGGACCATTCCCGATCGTCGAGCAAATTGGAAAGCTCGCTTATAAGTTGGAGTTACCAGAAAAGATGTCGGGTGTGCACAATGTTTTTCACGTGTCGTATCTACGGAAGTATGTGCACGACCCAAATACAGTGGTTGCTGCTGATAAGTGTGAAGATTTGGAAGTTGATCCAGTTATTAGAAGACCTCGTAAGCCGCTTTCGTGTTGTGGAAACTGACACGAAACAGCTTAGGAGGAAGGTAGTCAAGTTGCTCAAGGTACAATGGAGTGATGATGTTAACGACTGTACATGGGAGGAGGAAGAGAGGATGAAGGCAGCTCATCCTGAGCTCTTCGAGGTATGGCCCTAAGGTGTCGTGACATCTCATGAATTTGTAACTTGTTCTAGTCTTAGAATTCTGCATGCTAGGCTAGTAATTGGATGCATGGTTTGTTGATTACTATGGATGGTAGGCATGCAGAATAGTTTTGATTGCTCTTGTTTGTTTGGAATTTCGGGGGCGAAATTCCTAAGAGGAGAGAATGTAACGACCCGTATTTTTACGGATCGAAGGATTGTAGAATTGTTGTTCGTAAGTCTTAAGTCGAAAGTCTTAAGTCGAAAGCCTTAAGTCGTAAGCCTTAAGTCGTAAGCCTTAAGTCGTAAGCCTTAAGTCGTAAGCCTTAAGTCGTAAGTCTTAAGTCGAAAGTCTTAAGTCGTAAGTCTTAAGTCGTAAGTCATAAGTCGTAAGTCTTAAGTCGTAAGTCTTAAGTCGTAAGTCTTAAGTCGTAAGTCTTAAGCCGTAAGTCGTGGGTCTGGATGAGTCGTGACCGACTTAAGGGGGCATACAAGTTAAGGATTTCAGCCTATAAATAGGAGTGCCTATCTTCATTTTTGGAATCCGGATTTTGAAGCGGCGAAGTGCTGCCATTTTGAGAGCTCGACTACAACACTTCTTCACTTCTTTTCTCCACTTTAATCTTGTTCTTCCATTCATCTAGATTGAAGATTAAATCGAAGATCCAAGAGTCAAAGTTGAAGGTCTACATCCATCGAAGAGAGATTTCATCGTTTGAAGGGAAATCTTATCGGATCAAGCTAGATCCTTTGCTGTCCAGATCTGAAGTTGTTATCTTTTGAGGTGTTTAGGTGATTTGGTGAGTGGTAGTTATCTCTCACACGGACCCAAAGGAGTATATTGGATCGGTGGCTTGTTTATGTGTTATAGATAGAGATTTCTTGCATTTTCCTTAAGTCTGCATGTAGATCCATTGACTATGAAGTTTTGGATACCCATTTTGCTACAGGTTAACTTATATAAGTTCATTCATCAAGTTTTAGAGATATTTGCTTATAATTCATACTTGTTAGATTTGGACATTTTAATTACGAAATTGCCATTCTTGTATAATTGCTTATTAGATCTTGTTTGAATGTTTGACTGCATGGATTAATGATTGACTTGATTGATAGATTGTTGCAAATTAGCTAATAGTTGATTTGGCCAAGTTGGTCGAAGATGATTCAAAAGCTAAGTGGAGAGGCTCTTGAGTGGTGAAAGTAGCTTGTGGCATATGAAGCGGATGTTAAAGTTCATATGGATAGATTCGATGATGATGGACTTTGCTATGATGCGATGAAGCAAAGCATGATGTGAGATAGCCTTGATTTAATCCAGACGGGATCATCCCAAGCATGTTGATAACTCGATGATGCGGTTCGAGTTGGTTGATAATGATGGGCTCGAGAGGCGCTTGGGCTAGTATGAGAATAGTCGTTGAGGAGGATGACTAGGAGGCTGAGATTTCATCGTTGTTGAAGGTTCTAGCATGCTCAAAGCAAGAGTACGTTGGGACGGGTCACGATGACGTTCCAAGCACGGGCTGCGACGACGTGCTAGTACTCTGGGTAGTTGCGAAAATTCCTAGGCACGGGCAGCGACGATGTGCGGAGTTATGTCTAGAACCGAGGTTACCATTAGCCCTTGACAGGCGGTCATTCAACTAACGGTGAATTCAAGGCAATGATAACAGTGATAGCCAGAGTCATGGATGTTTGGATGTTTGGTTGTATTGTCATTTGGGTCAGGAGCGATGTTTTCAGGGTGCTTATCTGATCTTGGTTTAGGCCTTGGGGGTTTGCATTTGGAAAACACCGACCTTGACTTGAGTGATATTTACTTTGCTTTAAATGTCTGAATTGCTATGTTTACTTCTGCTTAGTGTGTCTGGGGGCTATCACTGTAGAAAGAGGTGGAGTGGAATGGTTGAGTTCCTATTCCTTTTACCCTTTATGCTCTTTTGGTATGTTTGATAGTTGTTTACTGCTCACTAAGACTGTTGTCTGACTCAAGGTTTTATGTTTAACTCTTATTACCTTGGGCTGTTCATCCATGTTGGGATGGACAGACTAGGTAGCAGGTGACAGGTGCTGTTCTTAGTGGTCAACGTTGTTGATGACGAAGACGAGCTGGAGGCTTTTGCATATTATTTTCTTACTATATGTACTGGGTGTTCCGCTGTTTGTATATTCTCTGAGTGATATGTAGTGAGGCTTGATGTATTGACTTTGCTGATTGCTGTATCAAACTATTATGAGTTTATATGATGAGACTTCTGTTCTATAGAGCTTCACTATGTATACTTTCTATTGTATTTTATCCATGCGCTGTGAGTAATACGATGGACTATTCTGCTTTATCTTATCCTGACTATCGTCCATGGCTGCCTGACACACCTTTCAGCGCACCATTCCCTTGTTTTCGTGCAGGAGTCATGGGCGGTCGTCACACATGTGACATCCCAGGATTATTTGCAGTATTATTTTAACAAATATTTAATTTAATCAGTTAAAATACAACTTATTATAATTTTAAATAAATATATATATACACACACACGTATATGTATTTGGTAGAAACAGTGGTTTGGAATTTAAAATAAAGAGTTCTAAATATTTTCTTAAAAATAAAAATAAAACCTATCTTATTCACATTAAAATAAAGTAAACCCTACTTACAAATATTTGATATAAACTTATATTTAAGATATAATCTAGGATAATAATGGTTAAATAAAATAAATCTTATCAATATAAAATTTAAGTATAAATGAATATATTATTTGAAAATAAATATAATCATTATAGGCTTAAGAAGACATGATATTGACATAAGTATAGAAATAAATATTTAAGTTAAAAATAAGTATGTAAGTTAAAAACAAAATAAAGACATATATGACAAATTATATGGTCATGTAAATTATAAAGTAAAACACATTGATAAAATCCAACACCCATTTAACCGTAGAACTTCATACGTATTACAAGCATAAGACAACAACAAAATAAAAATAAATATCTATGTACAAAGCAAAAGAAAAGAAAGGAAACAAGTACATAAGTATGAATAAAAGGATTTTGAAACAAGACAAATGGCAATTAATGCCATATCCTAAGTACACCATAACATATCATTTCAGCCACCTAGTAGAATAAAAAAAATCAGCTAGTCAACAAACAAAGCAAGAAAATATCGCTGCCTATTGTATAAACACATAATAATATCACCAGTAAACTTTTATTTTATATATCAATATACTCATCTCAGTTCGTTCATCACAACTGGGTAACATGAAAGCAAACATCAGCTTAAACTCAAACAAAACTCCAATTTAAAACAACAATACATATTAATACAAACCAGACGATTGAAGAGATAATTTCAGCAAGTAAAGTTCGAGCCTGATTCATCATAAAAGCAGCTCTATCATTTCTGGAATCATGTGAGTAAACTTTCAAATTTAAAACTTAAGTAATGTGTGAATTATTGGGTGATGAATTGCTTTGCATAATTGAATGTAGGAAGCCCTGTGTATTCTTGTTGATTTTAAACATCTCAGTTTTTAATTTAGGCCTCTGCTATAACCTGTGTATATGAAACACCTTCATATTTAGTACATTGACATATGGTTGAAGTAAACCTGTGGTGTAAGTTGAAGTTGTGCTTGCATGATCATTCTAAGATTGTAAAACATGTTTACATGTATGAAGTTGTTGTGTCTATTTGAAATCAAACAGAAGAATTTTTTTTTTTTTTACAGGCACTAGATAAATCATAGATCATTTTCCAATTCTATGATTTATTTTAGATACCAGTTTCTAAAAAAAGATGTTAATTTTAAGAGGATTCAAATTTCAAAAATGGTTTAAAGTTAATCAACCAAAGTCTTTCTGTATCAAAGTGTTTTTCTTCAGCAAGGCGAAAATTCCTAATTCCAAATTTATTTACAATCTCCGTTTCTTCCAGCAGGTGAGAAATTTCACTTCTTTATGCTCTGTTCTTATTATTTTTTTAGGTTTAATATTTCATTTAAATCCACTACTTCCGGAAATATTTTTGATAGGATTTAATCATCAAACTTAAGTTGTTTGCTAAATCATAAATTAGAGTTTAAATTTTTATTTAAATAAATTAAATTGGAAACTACTCTGAAAAAGAAATTAGAACATGAAATGTTGAGTTTTATAGAGATTCGAATACCTTAAATCTTTGTTTTCAGGCATATGATTCGAGACATTTTCCAAATTCATGATTTTTAGAAGTAAAATTAAAACTTTTTGTTTGGTTTTAAATGGGTATTCTAGGCTTGAACTGGATTTGAGTTTTTGGGCATTTTTGAAGAACCGAAGGGTCTGGGGAGTCGAGGTTCCTGTTGGAGCTAGTTTAGTGTTATTGGTGTTTGGCAAAAATGGTGGAAATGTCGAATGATCGCCGTGGCGTCGACGGCGAAGTAAGACAAGTTTTTAACCCTAGTTTTATAATGAATGGAGTTTTTGATCACCAATGAGGTCTCTGGGTGATCGAGTGGAGCAAGATTAGGGCGGCGGCCTCGTTGATGGTCGGAGATTGTATGGCCGAGGTTGTAGCGACTCTGGTGGTCAGAACGGCTTGGTCGAAGGGATTTCAGGTTCGGGTTTGGGTCCCAAGTAGCTTGTGTTTGCCAAATTTTGATCGAGGGCTTGTGATCATGTTTGAGTAGTGTGAGTTAGATGTAGGGATGATCGTCAAATTGTTAGGGGTGGTGTGGGTGGTTGGAAACGCCAAAATCGGCGGTGCATATAAACGGTGATGTTTATGGTGTTAGTTTTTGGGAAGGGATGATGCCTCGAAGAGGTGCTCGGGTGATTTAGGAAGTGACTCAAGTGTAACCTCGGGTAGTTTGTGATGTTTAAGTATGTTAACAGTTTTATGTTGTTGCAGGTTTTTAAATCTAAAATTTAAACTAAGTTTTTTGAAAATGAATGAAGAAGGGGAACTCGGTTCAAACCAAAGCAGGTTTATAACCAGGGTTTTAAAAAGGCCTTTAAACAAGTTTTGAAATTTAAATAAATTTAGTTAAGTTTTCTTTTATAAATTACTTTGAATATAATAATTGTTTTCCTTAACATTTAATAAAGAATGTTGGAATTTTTTTAAATTTTGTTAATAAGTTAAAGTTATTTTAAAACTAAATAGAATTGAAATTCTAAAAAAAATATAAAAAAAGGTTTGCTTAAAAGCAAGCTTATTAATTTAAATTGGAAATAGGTTTAAAACTATTGCTTGATAACATTTTAAAGAAATTAAAGGAAGTTATGACTTGTAACTTTAATTTATCAAGTTGAATTTTAAAACTTAATTAATGATTTAACTAAGAAAAGTTGATTTTAAGATAAAATGTTTTAAATTGTAATTAAGGCATAAATAAGATATGGTTTTATCTTAAGATAATTATGTTTTTATGAATGGAAATTAATTAAGTTAATCAAGGGAATTAAGTATAATTAATTAGTTTAATGAACTATAAAGGATTAATTAAGAAATTAATTAAAGGTAATTAATTTACCTGATTATTAAATGATTAAGGATTAGAGTTAATTAATCTTAATTTAATTAATTTGTAATTTAAAATCATTAATTAGATAATTACAGATTATTGATAAATGATTAAAGATTAATTAATTAAATATAGATGATTTCTTATTAGGGATTGATTAATTAAGGGAAATCAATTTAGAAATAATTAGGTAACAGGAGATTAAGAGGTAAATTGCTCAATGTAAAGGAAATAGTATAATTACTTAATGAAGTAATTAAAGGAATTAATTACTCGGTGAAATTAATTAAGTTGAAATGGTTAATTTTAGTTAATTAATTAACTTTAATTAATGAAAGGGAATCATTATATCTTGAGTTAAGTATAATTACTTAGGGTAATTAATGAGGTATAATTACTTAACAAAGAAATTAATGAGTAATTCCTGAATGTAATTAATAGAAAGGGAATTACTTGATGGGAAGTAATTGCTTGGTGCTTATTTCTTTATGTGAAATTAATCAATATTGAGAAAGCAGGAGTTAATTGTAATTAAAGTAATTAATTTAATTCATTGGTGGTTAATTAAATTAATTGGAGTGGTGTGGTTGATAATCATTCTTATAAAGGATGGGTTGGTATTTCTGATATGAAATATTTGTGATATGATATCTTTTGATTGAATAGTGATAATCTAGTTATCTATCAATGATGAATTACTATGTTAAAATTGGTATCCTGTAATTAAAATCGAATTGTATTCACCTGGTAACTTGGAGTTAAGATGACCTTTGATTCGAAGGGACCGGGGTTGGGTATCAGTAAATACCCGAAACCACTTCCATTTGTAAATCCTCTATAAATTCCTTATAGAGATAATATGTGAAATAAATAGGCTGGAATGGAACGATCTAAGTAATTGGACAGTTTTAGCTATATAAAGGTACTTGAATACTGATGTGTGAAATTAGTGTTGACTAAAGAAAGTCGAGAACTCGCTATGAAGTGTGAGTTACGCGGGGTTTTAAAATAAGTTTATGCATGAGTATTTCTTATGAAGTGGGTTTACTCACACTGGTTTCCAGCCTGACCCGGGTGTTACTTTGATGTAATGCTCGGGTCAGACCGAGTATTATAGATTTTCAGGTAAGAACGTTTTGGAGCTCAGGAGGCGAGCTGGATGACAGGAACGTATGGAGAGTATTACACTGTGATATATTGTTATTTATCTCAGTGTTTATTTTAACTGTCCAATGATTGTAAAATATTGTAACTCTGATGTATTAAAATGTAATTGACAGATTCAATATTCTTTTGTAACTGATTATTATTTGATACTATATCTCGATCCGCTGCGAATTTGAGAATCTGTGTGTGGTTCTGTTTTATTCTTCTTCTATCTCTTTCTTCTTTTTTTCCCTAACTATTTGGAATTTTCGTGATTGAAAATTTCGGGTCGTTACAGTTGGTATCAGAGCTGAAAGGTTAAGTGAGAACCTTGGCTCTGGTGGGAATTACTCATTAAATATATATATATACATATATATTTATATGTATATGTATATGTATGTATGTATGAAAGCGTACTTGTTATTTGTTTATATAAAGATTTTAAATGATTTTATATAAGAATATATTTTGATATATAAAGCAATATTTCCTTCTAATAGATATTAAGGAGATTGGTTGTTAAATTATTGGAATTAAATTAAGAAGTAATATAAAATATGACCAAATTGAAATCTTGAATTGGAATTAACTTAAGTGGTAATAGAAATACAACAAAATTAAAATTTAATTGATTGAAAATGAAATTCTAGAATTTGAACCCAGAAACTAAATTGTTTAAAAACTTTAAAATAAAGGCTAATTTGGTTTAAAGGGTTAAACCAACCTTTGAGAATTTAACTCGAATTTATATAATTCGAGGTGGTTTAAAATTGAGATTGAAATTGAATTAGTTCAAAATTGAATTTGATTTGAATTAGTTGGTTTTGAGATTAAGGATGTATAAGTTTAAAAATCTAAAGGGAATATTTGAATTGGATTGAATTGAAATGATTGGAATTGAAGTGGGTTCAATTGATATTAGTCCAAATTGATTGGAATAATTTGAAATTATAATTAAAGCCGAACAGGTTTAAAATCAAATGGAATTTTATTTAAATTGGGAAAGAAATCAGGATTGATTCAACTTGAATTAGGGTTAAATCAATTTCAATGGAAATTGTAGATTTTTCAAATTAGAATTGAGTTAATTTTAAAGGAAATGGAAATTTATATTGAATTGATGAGAATGGAGATTGGGAATTGAACTGTTTGATTCTAGACTATTTTTAAATAATTGTTTCAGTACAAATCTATTTTTCCAAGTTATTTGTTATATATACAACCTTTCTTATTAAGCCCAAGACTATCTTATACTTATTTTATAACTACTTTTGGAGTTAATTAACTATTTTGTAACTGTTTTATAAACTAATTACTATTTTTCAACTATTTCACAAATTAATTACTATTTTACAACTATTTTGCAATTATCTAAAATTTCTATAACTATTTAACTATTTTTCAACTATTTTACAATTAGTTAACTATTTTACGGCTATTTAGCAAACTACATAATTATTTTTCAACTACAAATTTGTTTTTAAAATTTTCAGGCTATATTCTAAATATGAACCGGTCGGAGTTCAAACTGTTATTGATTAAATACCCAACCGAGGTAAGAATTGAAGTGACAATCCAAATGGGGATAAGGCAACTGTGAGTTCAAAGTGAGGATGAATATAAAGGAATTTGATTTAGTTAATAATCAATGAAGTTAAATACATAGAATGTACGTATATTATTCTATCCGCATAGTGATTTGATCCAAATTCGAGCATAGAATTTTGAGATAATATTATCGAACCGAGTAGGGATTTTTCACTCGACTTCCGACGGCGAACCTGGATATGGATTGTTGATTGGTTCTGGATGTTCTCTATCATAGTTATGACTATGCAAGGAGAATGACGGTTTTTGGTCAAGAAATCTAATCTGAGTCCGCACTAGAAAGTCGGGTGGACGATACTAGTTCGGAAGTGAAATTGTGTGATCGAGAGAGCGATCAGATTGATATGGCGTATGGATGATAAGTGAACATTCTACGTGTAGGAATGGAAATTTTTATTGAAGTTGTAGATAAAAAGATATAAGATGATTCTTGAAATGGAAAATATATTTTGTGAATATATGATGGACTGAAATAAAATAAACTAAAATTTTATATTTTTATGGTAGAAATTAACTTTATGGAAATAAAGTGGGAATTGAATATCTTTTTGATTAAAATTTTACTTTATAATAAAAGTACGTAATTTGGCAAGTGATTTTATAAGTAATTTAAATTGAATATTTGTTTTGGAAGGAAAAGAAAAAAAATTTAAAATTGTATACCTTTGTTAAATAAGATAAAAACTACCTTTGTTGAATCTATAGCCAGAAGAAAAGATTCTTAAAAACATTAGAGTTGATAAATTAATCAAGTGATGTGTTTCAACATTTAATTTTTGAAATAAATATAAATCAATGAAAACGTTTTAAAAACTTTATTTTGAGAATTTGAGTAGTAAATGATCAAAATTTTATTTGGGTAAATACTACAAGATTGGAAAACATCGTCAATATTAATCTTTTACTGGATTTAAGATAAGAAATATGAAAATATTATGTATTTTATTAATATAAAGGATGGGATATAGTTTAAAATAATATTTTGATGATTAAAAAGAGTTAAAATGATTTATTGTAACTATTTGCCAAGAAAACAATTTTTGTACAAATTGTTGTATTAAAAATAGTGTAAATTGTGTAGTATTGATAAAAATAAGAATTTCTCATAAAAATAACTTTTATTGTTAAAATAAATTTTATTTTATTCAAATAGCAATTTCATTTTCATACAAATGGTTGTATACATTTTATTTGGCCTTGAAATGAAGAAAAGTGTGCATATTCTATAATATAGGTTAAAGTAATTACATTCCTTTATAATTTTCTCTAAGTATTTTGAGTTGGGCTTATTGGGTAAGGTTTGAATCCATAACCCAACATCTAGAGGTTTCTTATGGGAGAAAAACTAATATTACGTAGTTTTTCTCTTACTTCTTCTTCTCCAGAGCTTATACAGTTAATAGAAATAAGAAAAGTAATGACCTCCTCAAAAAAAAAAAATCCCCTCAATTTACTGCAAATTCAAGAAGTAAATCAACCAAATAGAGATAAGAGAAGGTAATCTCCACCACCATCAATACTACAAAATTTCATCCAAATCTTAGAAATTGATATGAATTATATGTAACTTGATTTTGTTTGTTTTACATGTCTGTTTTCATGTTTCTACATGTTCTTAGGGCTTCTATCTTCACCAAAGTTCACTACTTGCAATGTAAATCGCTACTAAATCATCAAGGTGAGTATCAATCTCAAAAAATCTAGCTCAAAAAATGCCAAAAATAGCAAGTTGAAATCAAAAATTTGCTAAAAAATTCAGTTTTGAACCTTTTTGATTGTGTAAACTGCCTTGAGTTGCAACTTTGTGCAGTCATATCTCTCTATTCCGGCTACGAAATTCTGCTGGATATTTTTTTTTGTAGACCATGTTTTTTAGATTAAGCACACTAAATTTTAGGTCATTTTGATCAATATAGCCTATAGAAATATGCTGCCGAACATTGATTCGGAGCATGTTTTTGCCTAGATTTTTATAGTGAAAACACTGCCTGGGTTCAACTTTGAGACATCATAACTTTCCAATACCTTGTCTAAATTGCATGACGATTTTTGCAGTTTAAATTATGGTTATTGAGCTTTATGAATGTTAAATTTTAGATTATTTCGAGCTATATAGTTTATAGAAATATGCTGCCAAACTTTGATTCAGAGCATGTTTTTGCCTAGATTTTTACAGTGAAAACAGTCTGGGTTCAACTTTGAGACATAATAACTTTCCAATACCTTGTCTAAATTGTGTGATTATTTTTTCAGTTTAAAGTATAGTTGTTTAGCTTTATGTATATTAAATTTTAGGTCATTTCGACCTATAAAGCTTATAGAAATATGCTATTAAACTTTGATTCGGAGCTTGTTTTTGCCCAGATTTTTACAATGAAAACACTACCTGCATTCAATTTTGAGACATCATAACTTTCTCATAACTTGTCTGAATTGCGTAATTCTTTATGTAGTTTAAAGTATAGTTTTCGAGTTTTATGCATGTTAAATTTTAGGTCATTCTGACCTCTGGTCAAACTTTGAATTGGAGCATGTTTTGCTCCAACTGTTGATTGAAATCTGGTTGCAAGTCCAACTTTGAGAGATCATATCTCTCTCGTTTCTTATCCGATTGTATCTATTCTTTTTTAATTTATATTACAGTTGTTGAACTCAATGGTTACAAAATTTCAACGCTTCTAAACCTTAGAAACTAGTTGAAAATTTGCTTGGAACTTTGAATCGAAGCACGTTTTGCTCCAGCTGAACATTTGAATTGTTTTACATGGATTTTTTTTTGATGATGTTTTTGATCGACCTGATACTAAGATGGAAGATCCAATATTGCTACTTATCCGTATTTCGGATTGGTGAGTGTTTAGGAGATTTTCGACGATAATTTTATTAATAATTTCATTAAATTTTTGTTGATTTTCGTTGTTTCTTTGCACGTGTTTTCTAAACTGTTTTCGAAAGACTTTTTTAGCTTCCGAAATAAATATGTTACAATATTTATAATTAATTTAAAGCTATTAAAATTATACATTATCTATAATAAGAGAATTTCAAAAGTTATTTTCCAAACGATTTCGAAAATAGTTTTAAAAGCTTGTTTACTATAATAAATTATTTTTCTATAATAATACATTTTTTTGCACTTTTCGGACATATGAGAAAAAAGATTTACGAAAAAAATTATACGATTTAGTAACATGTGGTATGGGACACGTGATTTTACTTTTTTGGTTAATTCCGGACTTTACGATCGAAACCTCTTGAGTATATTGTTTTGAGTTGATAATTGAGATTTATAATTCCTATTATAGAAATTATCTGAGTTAGTTAATATTTGGCGAATTGAGAGGTTCGAGATCTCCTATTATAGGGGTAATAATCGATGAGAACCACTTACATATGTTGTTTTACTCGCCGATGAGCCAAGGCGAGCCTTGAGATATGATTTCCCTTTTTGGAAATTATGGGTTATGAGAAACTACTATGAGATTTATTTGCACTTGCCGACGATACGAAGCAAGATATATGAGTATTTTGAAATTTTGAGGTTTTAGATTTTATTTTGATGATGTGGAGTTAACAAGCGAATATTAAACCATTTAGTGTCAACGTGTGGTATGTGACACACGTTAACACTTTTTGGGTTCCTTTCCGAGAGTTTGTAACACATCCACGAATATGCCAGTGCTATAGACCTTTGGGTTACCTGAGTTATATGACTTCCGTCACCACGAGTTATGTGACTTCGGTCACCACGAGTATGACCTTCGATTCCACAAATTAGGTACCTAAATTATAAATATCAATGGACAAGAGTTTAGCACGTGCAGTATTGCTTCGGCATTGTAATCGGGGATCTGGCCAATACCGGTTTTCTGAGATTTCTGAGTTTCTGAGTTTTATATGATTTCACCATTTTTGAGATGTCTTATTGCATTGATAACTTAGCGCTACATGAGATGTTATATATAAATGGTGATTTCGATTTTATAAGATTTGAACTCTTTTTAGAGTTCCATGAGATTCAAAATTAGGAATTTTGATGAGTTTCCCATAAGAATTTTGAATGGTTACTTGATTTTGTGTTGAATGCCTTTGAGTATTGTAACAACCCATAAATTTTAAACGGTTTTTAATAACGTATTTAATTAAATTTTGGAGAAATTTTAAATAGTAATATTTTGAAATAAAAATGTAATGTTTGGATTACGTATAATTAAATATAAATAGTCAATAAATAAGAAGACATATAAATTTAGATTACATTACTGGTTAATTAATTTGGGCGTACGTTCGTTTTAATTATTGCATCTATTGTATGCATTCTTTTATTTCATATCTTAGCTGTTAAAAATCAAATCAGCATATGCATTAAAAAAAGAATTAAAACTCTGCATCCAATTCACGTGTAGAACTTTCCACTTTCATTTTCGTCTCCATATTTAATAGGAATAAAAATCTTTGATTTCCTAACCGTTTCAAAATCTCTTCACATCTTCATTTTTGCAACGCAATTCAGATCTGGAAAAAAACAGTGTAATGGGTAAAGATCCGAAATTTTAGACTAATTTATAATTCTAATTTATTAAAATATTGAATAAATTTGGTAGAAACAAAAATGATTGGAATAATAATAGTTTATATGGGATTTACAATTTAAATTAAAACAACAAATGTTAAGAATTTAATAATAATTGTTAATTGAAAATATTGATCTATTGAATAAAATTTAAGAGGAAATAATAATTTAATTGTATTGTTGTAATTCAAATAATTTAACCTATAACAAATGAACTAAAATGTAATAGCCTAAATTTTAGCAATATTTTATTCTTTATTTATAACTCAGGGGTTTTATTTTTCGAAAATTCGATTGTCTAAATTTCATTATAAATAATCACCCAAGATTTTTATTAGTGTGAAAATTCTAAAATTCTTATTTTGGTTAAAACTTAACATTTTTTTTGAGGTTATAAATCTTTAAATTTTTTATTTTTAATCTTTTGGTTTAATTTAATATATTCGTAACAACGTTTATTTCACCTTTTGTTCTTTAAAAAAAATTGATTTTATACTTTTAAAAATTCAATATTTTATATTTTACTTACATACATTTTTGAATATAAATTTCTTAGTAAATGTGTAAACAAATCATATTTTTATATAAGTAATAAATTTCCAAAATTTTGTGTATAAATAAACTGTTTAATTTCACGTTTAAAAGGCGCGTTATTTGATGGAATAAATAATATATATACACGTACAGGAAAACGAATAAAATTTAAATCTGTTATTTTCATTTTTATGGACAAAACACTGCGTCTGTTGTACGCATTCTAATTTTATTCACTTTCCTTTTACTCTCCTGATTTAATAGGAATGTTATTTACAAATTTTATAACTGTTCGCCTTTTTATTTTCTTGACATTGTTCCCATCAACGCGAGCTTTAAATTTTAAACTCATTCAATATTGTTTAAAAATCTTATACCAAAATCTAATCTTAGCTGACTGTTTCTTCTTCTCTAACTTCGAAACCCATTTGCTTAAAATTTGTTAAAAATCTAGTAACCGTGTATAACAAGAAAGATCAGTGTTCAATCAAAATCGTTGCCATTTTTTTAAATCAATATCTTATTTCTTGCCTATAACTGCTCATTAAAAATCAACGCTCGTTTAATTTCCTTTCCATTTCAAAGCAAGTTGATTTATTGCCATTCTTTCTTCTCCTTAAATCATGCTACTTCTCAGATCAAACCTATATAACTCACGCAAATATTCATTTCTCAACAAAATTTTATTTTTCTAACCTTTCCTTTCCTACGCTCCCTGTTTCCACTTCTTTTTTTATGACCATTCATTATATATATACGCTACAGCTGGAAAGTTATAAGGTATAAACTTAGAAACGTTTTGTAATTATTAAAAATTTAAAGCTTACCTTTAATTGTGACTTTTCTCTTTCCTTCCGTTCAAATTTAAATGCGCATCAATCAATTGCTTTAATAAATATTGCAGAATCAATGCACAGACGTTATCAATTTCATTTTATGGAGGTACGTTTTTTTACGTTTCCTACCGTTTAAATTTTAAATAATTTGCTTTTATGGGTTAGCTAAATCAAAGCAACGTGACTGTTGCTATTTATTTCTTTTATTAATCGCTACAATTATTTTCACCAAATCAAGGATTGACCGTTACAATCACTTTTATTTATTTATTCACTTAAAATATGGTTGCCTATTCATTTTCTTCCGTTATATTTGTCTGAAAACATGCGGTCCATCCCTATTTAATTTCGCTTTCACTTCTCTTTTCTCTAGATTTGTTCATTCCCCTCCCTACTTTTCTTTGGAAAAAAAGCAAACTGAAGCATGCGGCTGTCACCATTATTTCCATCCGCCACTTCACCTTTCTTCCAAACCTCCTCATCAACTGAAACCCATCACCTCGCCTTTTGGTTGCTTCTGCTTGATCAGTGAGGTATAGGCGTGTAAGCACATATATGTTTTGATTTATATTCGTAATTACATGTTTTTTTTGTTTTGTTTTTGTTTTTGTTTTGTTAGTTGTGATATACATACTATTTACATAAGTATTGAATACTATTTTTTCAAAATTTTATTTTCATAACGTGACAGTGTATATTTATATATAGTTTCTATTTGATCTTCCTCACAGCTTATAAGTCATGTTAATATTTTGAATTATGCATGCGACATTTTGTAGGGAACATACTATAAAATAAGCATATTTTATTTTTAATAAGAATATATATATATATATATTTTGTGTTTTATATTTTAATATGGGTCAGCTTCTATTTGTTGGTATCAGGTTTCCTATAATATGGTTATTCGCTTATGTAAGTCATATATTTGTTTTGTCACAGACTATATAAAATACTTTAGTATATGTATATTATGCGGTTTGTTACCATATGGGTTTCTATGTGGTGCTGACTTATTTAGTTGATGATTGTATATATTTTGTTACAATTTTATATTTATACTATTTTGGATTTAAGATGATTCTATAAATACTCTACTCTATAAATTATTTTAATACAATATATAATTTGGAAGTTTATATAGGTTGAATATAATATGTTATTGAATGTAAAAATATGGATGGATTTAAATTATATATATATAACATTTAATATATATAGAAATAGTTATATATATAAAAAAGTTTTCTTTTCGGCATTCATATTTAAACATTTATTTTATCTGTTTAAGAATATATATATATATATATACTAGTTATATAAGTTTAGTATAAAGGTGTTAGTATATATATATATATATATATATATATATATATATTTAAGTGTATGTTGATTTTAAAAAAAAATGTAAGCTTGATTTATTTATTTATATGTTTGAAAAACGTGTAAATTAAATTTGTGATGTTTGAACTTAGAATATAAATTTCATATGTGTATATATGGTTATAGGTGGTTATAAATGTTCACTTATACCATTTATCTTCATCGTTCCCGTTCTGATCTAATCCTTTCATCAATTCGAGCCAATCAGCTTTGATCGTTGAATTCGTGCCGATTTTGCTTTTCTTGGATTTGAAATTTAATTTCAGTGTCTATATCAGTGTGCGTATCCGTGTCTCCTTCTATATTCTCTAGCCTCGAAAGGCGAGCAATCACTCACGATTAACATTTTTTTATTCATTTAATTTGATTTCAATTGAAACGACAATTGAAATATGCTACTGTAGTTATTTAAATTTGTTATATATGCTATTATCTGTAACTGTTTACTTGTGGGATATGACATCATATCATGTTGTTTATATTATATTGTTATTGATGATATATGCCTGTTATTTTATTGTATTTTCTGTTATCACTTTGCAATTTCCCTGTAGTTTAGAAATCACTATGGGTTGAAATGCTACATACCGGAACAGACTTTAGAATAGGAGAAATTCATTATGGGTTGAAATGATAAATCCAAGCGATTTTCATTTAATTGAATTTGGGATTACGGGTTGAAATGATATCCACCCGTATATATTTAGCATACGAATTGAAATGATAAATATCCGTAGCACTTGACTATATGATAGGAAATATATAGAGACACCGTTGGTCCATATAAATATTTTGAAAATAATTTCAATAATTTAGGAAAGAAATATATAGTTTAATACATTTAATTCTTAAGATATTATATAAATGAAAATTGTATATATAGATTTAGTAGTAATATTTGATTTAAATTAGATTGATTTATTACATATAATATGGTTAAGTACTTATGTAAATCTATATTTCAAATAGATTCTCTTGCAATAAATTGAATAAATAAGATTGGGAGATAAATTTGGGTTTATAAAAATGGTATTTAAATAAGGATTTACTTAATTAAATTGATTTGAAATTTTTGAATGGGAAACTTAAAGGGTATGATTTTGTAACTAGATTTTTGATTTAAGTGATTTAATGAATATTTCACGTTTAAATAAATTAAATTAAATATTGAGTAAAATGTAATTTAAGGTTACTCAAATGATATTGAATCTAATAAGGGAGTATTTCAAGACTAAATAATAACGAGGTTAAATCAAGATCTATATGAAACTGGTATATAGAACATTTAAATATTAAAGCCTTGAACTATATTGGAATTTAAATGGTTTATGTTGAGATTCGGATCTGTATTTGAAATCAACGTAGAATTTGTTATTTAGCAACTAAATTGAATTAAAATGAAAATTTAGTTTGAACTAAATTTGAATTTATTATTTAGAAAACTAAATTTAATAAAAATTTAGATGAAAGGTTAAATACTTAAAGTTTTGAAATATGGAAATATAAAGGGGTATTTGTGATTATAAATCCAAATTTGAGATCGACAAAATTTAAGTGGTTATTTTAGAAATTGAGTTGAATATAAATTGATAAATTGAGATTGAATTTAATTTGAATTGGAAGGTCGGGTTAATGTTGGAACGATTTGTTAAGTTGAGGAAATTGAAAATACTTTACTGTATAAATTATTTAATATATATAAATACTATTTTGGGAAATATAGAGATATTTGAAGTGAAAATGAGATTTGGTTTTGAAGTATAAATTAAGCTGAAATGACCAGGTGTTATAGTGTATATTTCTACCTTGTAGAAAGTTCCATATACCCTTAGAGGATGGTTATCCCAAACATCCTTTAAGTTATTTGTATTTCAGTTAATATTTCACTTGAGTTGGATTTATTGATATAAGAATGTTAATCCTAACTCGAGTGTTTTGTGTTTTGCTTTATGCTCGGGTCAGACTGAGCAAAACAGCATTTGAGACTCACCTTTGGAGTTCGGAGATTCATTTGGAAATCTAACTATCGATTTAGATTCCAGCCTTTCTAGTTGATTGGTTCAGAGAAGTCATCTGCTGCATTGGAGACTTCACTGCATTTGAACTATTCGGTTGTATTTTTCTAACTCTGATGTGTATAGTAGCTTCATGAACTACTATTCTTTATCTATTCCGCTGCATTATATTACTCTATGATCTATGATTGATTTATTTACTGTATATTTTAAGTTTTGCCAAATTTTAATTAACAATTCAATATTTCGAATTATTCAAGTCGGATATGTATGGTTTTATTGTCGATTTGAATGGTCCAAAATAGCGGGTCGTTACAGTTGGTATCAGAGCTTTGGCTCTAGGCAAATCTTAGCATATATGGTAAATTTATTTATAGAATCACTTTCGCTCAAGTTGAATCTCTTCCTTTTGACTCGATTTCCTTTGAATTTTTGAATGTCCCTCGGTACCAAAATTCATTCTGTCTCTCCCTATTTATATTCGTTTGATTCTGGAGTATCCCATAACTCCACTGAATGATTTGTAAAGGGGTGAAAACTCCTTTTCAATTGGCATTGACTCACCGAAGATTTCTGTATCCTCGGTTTACGATGCTGCAATATCTTGTTATGCCGAATTCTATTTCTTTGGCGATCGAATGTCGAATTGCCTCAGAATTCTACACCGATCTAATTTTGGAATCACGGTTGACCGGTAAAGGTCGCCCGTGATTTATATAAGTATATCCATCTTCTGTTTTGTAATTTAATTATATCATCTTCGATCGAGTCTATCTTCGAATCAGGATTCTATTGATTGAGTTCCTCTAAATTAAATCGCTATCTTTGTTTTCAAATTCATTCTTGAATCATCCTTTGAAAATCGGGTTTTGTTTGTATTTTTGAAATTGTTTATACCGAAATTTTATTTTGATAACTATGATTTTCTTTTTTATATATATAAAAGTGAAAATGTTTCGATAAGGATTATATACCTATATATATAAAGCAAATAAGAAATGTTATTCTATATAAAATGGTTTTGAAAGGATTTGAAATTTTGAAAAATTATAAGAAATTGATTTATATAAAAATGATTTATAACTTTAGAGTTAAATTTGAAATTCGAGAATTGAATTCCGGTAATTTGAAATTGTTTTTAAGATTTTGGAAAATATATAAAAATAATACGATTTAAAAGTATTTTCCGAATAAGAAATGTTTCAAATGAGTTCAAATGAATTCCAATAATTTTGAAGAAATTTCAAACAAGTTTTCAAGAAAATAGAAGTCCAGAACTCATTTATGTCGCTGGAAAATAATTTCGGTGATGAGTGCACGCATCATCGACATTGATTTTCGAGTTTCAGAGTGGGGTAGAGGCCACTTTAATAGCTTCGCTATGCAAGTGATTTTGTAAAACCGTTTTTGATTTCAAATTTCGAAGTATAATTTGATATTTTAGAAAGATATAAGTATATATTTGAAACAATTTAAAATGAGGCCGGTGTTCAGTCCTCGAATTTCGGATTTAATAATTGATTTATTGTTGATTTTCAACTCTTGAATTGAAAATTTGATTTCCCTAACAATTTTTAATGTTCGAACACTTCCAAATCGAGATTAAATTTTCAAAGCTAAGAAATTTCGAAGAGTATAAAATGTTTGATAAAGAATATAAATTTAGTTTTGAAATGTTTTGAAAAAAATAGTTGAATAATGGTTTTCAGAAAGGCAAATTGGATATTTCACATAGAAATAGATAGTTTAAAAGTTTTTAAAAAAAGGGATAATTATAAATTTGGAAACCATTTTGAGTATAATTGATTTTGGTAAAATATTTGGTTTTGAAATTAAATTGGAATTGAAAAGCAGTACTTATATGGTGATTTTTGGAAATGAATTTGTTTGACTTGAATTATTTTAATTTGGAAAATGGGATAATTTTCTAAACCTATTATTTGGGAACTTTGAAATTTAGATATTTAATTTGGAAGAAAATTTGGTGAAATCATATATGATTTTGAAACTGAATTGATATTGAAATGATTTGAAATTTGAGAACCTTATATTATTAAGCACTTGATTTGGGAGTGGTCGAACTTACATAAAATGGATTGTATAAGTATGAAGTTGATTTGAAATCTATTGATTTGAAAGGTACTCAATTTGGAAAGAGATTTTATATAATCGAAGTCTATGTAAGTATGATTTGATCTACTATTGATTTGGAAGTTATTCGATTTGGGAAAAATGGAATCCTATATATATGGACTTTATATAAGTATGATATTTGAAAGTGATTTGAAAAGGTACTATATGATATATATTTTCGAAGTAAAGATATGGAAAGTGCCTTCTGCTTGATATCCGCTTTGTGGAAACATCGTGGATTCATTTTATCGATATTATTCTCTCTGATTTTTGGTTTTCCGGATGTAATACTCGAGTGTTCCCACCGTGGCGTAACCCATGGTTTTTTTCTCTCGCGACTGCATAGCACAATTGCCTGGCTGAGTCTGGCCTAGGGGTACGGATTGTTTCCTAGGGGATCCAGGCGTAACCATTGTGTATCCTGCAATCTTTGTAGGTCGCGAATAGTAGCGAAACTGCCTGGCTGAGACAGCCTAGGGGTATGGATTGTTTCCTGGGGGACCCAGGCGTAACCATTGTGTATCCTGCAATCTACTAGTCATCATGGCGTAACTCGCAGGGCTGAGAAAGCTTACGGATACGGATTGTTTCCTAGGGGATCCAGGCCTAACCATTCTGTATCTGCGAACCATGGTCGGACAAAGGTTTTGGTTTGGTTGTTTTGTTTGGATTGTACTTTCCATATCTGTTTTAAAGGTTTTTCAAGTATTTTCACCGGATGTTGAAACAAGTCTACTAAGTACTTGAAGAATTCTAGCTTTGCGCCTGATCAACGCATGGCCAGAGTCTGCAAGAACGAGGATAAACTTGTTGAAACATCGAGTTATAAAAGTATTTCGAAAGGAAAATCTATTTCGATATAATAGTATTTTATTATAAAAGTATTATTATAAAGGTATTTATTATAAAAGTATTTTTCCCAACAAAGAAATTTTGAATTAATATTTGAAATTTAAATTCTTATGGTTCTAGATTAATTATTCATGCCCGATATTATTCCTTGCATCTACCTTATCTTCTTAGTTTAGTTATTCACCTTGATTCTGTTTTCCAAATCTACCTTCCTTCCTTGTTGGATATATCCGTTTTAAATATTGCTTATTTGTATACTACATTGTTTAATAGAAAATTTTAGTGTTATAAATATTTTGAAGTTGTTAATTTAATAAAACATGTTTAAATAAAATGATTATTGATGTATCTACAATGTTGAAACTATCTTAAGATTTCCAAGTGATGTTTTCAAATGAATATTTCGAGCAAAATTTATATAATTTTAAAATTTATTGGTTATCTTGTCTTTCAATCTATTTTCTTTCTGGTTGTTTTAATTCTCCTATCTCCTTCCTTTTCGGGGACGAAAAGTTTTGAGTGGGGGAGAGTGTAATAGCCCAAATTTTAGCAATATTTTATTCTTTATTTATAACTCTGGGGTTTTATTTTTCTAAAATTTGATTGTCTAAATGTAACAACCCGCATATTTATCGATTTTATATTTAAATATTTTATTTAAATATTTTATCGTTAATCGGATTTTTGTCCGAAAAGCTACTTTTTGCAAACAGTCGAATTGGGACTCGAGACCACCCCCATTGAGTTCAAAATGACGTTTGCGACCTTTTTGAGTATAAGCTTCGATATGTTTGGAGAAAGTTGAATTTTGCTACTTTTCACTTAGGGTTTTGGTTTGGGCTGAGCCCACTTATGTATTCAGTTCCAACCCTCTCCTCTTCATTCACTTCTTTTCTATTTTTTCAAATACTCAAGCTTTTATGTTAATGGGGGAAGGGAAGAGGAAATAGAAACTCCCAAGCCCTAGTTTCTCTTGCAAATCAAATTCCTAGCTCCAAACTCAAGAAGAACCCATTGGTAAGCTTCTCTTCCTCTTCTCCAACTCATTCTCTTACCAATTTCAGAAATTCCTAAACCTAATTTTGGGAATGTTCTTGTTTTGAGCATAGATTCAAGCTCATTTGGGTTGTGTTGAAGAGAGGTTGATTCTCCATTTGCTTTCAAGCTTCTTCTCGTTTGATTTTGTGAAAAGGTGAGATTTTTATCTCACATCTAAGCTTATATTTATCTTCGATTGTTAGGTATGAATTCCTAACACTTATTCGTGTGCATTTGCTTTTGGTTTGGATTGAATTGGTGTATATTCCAATTTTTAGTGTTTTGAGTTCAATTCGTAAAAAAAATCCTAACTTTGATGTTTGAACATGTTTTTGGTGATGCATCGAGGAGCATATAGGGCCGGGTAGTCGATTGGCATAAACCCTTAGCGCCGTTGCTCGAGAGAATGCAATTTGGTCAAGATTGAACCTCATTTGTAATAGGCATGGATGAGGCTGGAAACAGGCTCGGCCGACCGACCCCTCTGGTCCGGTCGACCGACCTGCTTCCAAGTGCATAAGCACTTTCTGTTTTAAGGTTCAATCGACCGAGTACAGGGTTCGGTCGACCGACCTGCTGTCCCGAGAGGTCCCCAACCTTTGGTTCGGTCGACCGACTCAGGGAGTCCGGTCGACCGACCTGATATTTTTGACAGATTAGCCTATTTTGCTAATCCGTTTGAATATCCAACTTTTATCGATTCATGTTGTCTCCCTTTTGTTGTTGTCATTTATTATCGACTTTGATGACCTTTTCTTTGGGAATTTTAGATATATCCACTTTGATGGATTTTATATCGATTTCTTTAGATTTTATTCACGTCTTCGAATGTGAATTTTTATGCACGATTGTTTCTACAATCACTTCTATGATTTGTCACTTTAAAAATATAAAGGTTTCCTATACTAGTAGTAAATATCAAAACTCTTTCTTCAAAGGATTTCAACACTATTAAATTACAAAGTTTTCTCAAACCGTTTTCCAATCTATTAGTATATACAAGCCTTTACCTCACTCGTATGAGAAATCTAATTAAACGACTTAGTAAAACGAGTGGTATGAAACGCTTGCGTTTACTTCGTCGGTTAATTCTTGGACTTGTTCGATTGAATCTCTTGTGACAATTTTCTAGTGGAGATCTACAATTTGTTCGTAAATATTTAAGTTAAGCTAGTGGTTATGGGACATGAAGCTAAGCTCATATATTTACTAGCTTACTGTAATCGACACTTCTCTTTGATCATGACGATCATTTTATGTTTTAGACTAGCATTGAGCAAAGTCTTAGAGATTTTGGTTCATCGGATGTCCCGCTGTACGACAACGTTGTTCCCTTTGATTGTGATTTGGTTCATCGGATGTCCCGCTGTACGACATCGTTGTTCCCTTTGATTGTGATTTGGTTCATCCGATGTCCCGCTGTACGACGTCGTTGTTCCCTTTGATTGTGATTTCTGGATTTTGTGTGTTGAATTCTGGAACTTATGTTTCACCAACTTTTACGATTGGCATGAATATATATGTCATTTATTTTGGCTTGGTGAATGAAATTAGGAGTATGACATTCCTTTTTATCTTGAGTAGATTATTGTGATATTGATTAATCTCTTGTTGATTTTCAATTACCTATTTATCACAGCTTGGCATTGTGATTATTATATGTTTATGTCATATCTCTTATTATATGTCACTTCATCTGATATTTATAGCTAGACTGATCCGTTTATTATTTTCTTATTAAATAATACTCGGGTCAGACTGAGATATCACAGGTGCTTCTTCATGGCTTCCTACCTGGAACCATCTTCTGACTTTTGGCTAACTACTTTAGTTTAGTAGTTTTTGTTGTATACATTTGAGATACAGACTCTATGATGTATAATTATTCTTTTATCTAGCACGTGTTGCTACTCTTTGTATTATTGTGGATCTTTTTAGACCACTACTCTGATGTACACTTTCACGTGTAGTATTCATATCTATTTCCGCCTTTGTGATATGAATTGTCTATGACTGATTTATGTTGTGTTTACTTCTATATTTGTTTCTGAAGATATTATAGCCACTGTGTAGTAGCTTTGAGTTTGTGTCAGCATGTCGGATTTCCTCTTGAGATGAAAAGTTATATTTTTATCTGGCATATCGGTACTCGCACAAAGCAATTATACAGATGGTCGCTCCTCAACAGCCTTATTCTCCGTGCTAGTTGACAGCATTACACCGTAGTGTTCTTGGCTAGCGTGGGTATAGAGGTGGGGCGTCACAGCTTGGTATCAGTGCCAAACTTCAGAACAATATAGAATAATTTAGCAAGGATCATGTCCTAAGTCTTTCTTAGGAGTTGTGCTTTAGGATTTTATTCGAGTCTTCGTACCGATTCATCCTATTTTCTTTATGATCCCTTGTTTTATCTATCAAGATTGCTTGATATTTATTTTGAGAGTAACTTTTCCCTCTTCTTTCTTAAAGAAGAGAAATGGTTAGACCATGCCATCCCAGCGCCGGTCAATCTAGTGCTACTCCCCAGGATGGAGTATTTATATCTGCCCAGCAGCATCTAGATCTTGTTATGAACACTCAAGCAGCCGGAACCAATCCAGAGCCTACTCATCCTAGATCCGGTTTTGCACGCTTGTGCAGAGACTACACCGATTTGGGTGGAGGGCCATTCAGGGTGATCCGAGAGTGTTATAGAAATTCAAGCTTGGCTCAAATCATGCGATCGCATCTTTTCTCGCATGAACCTTATTGACCTTCAACGAGTCCAAGTGGCTTCTAGCATGCTCCAGGAAAGAGCATTAGATTGGAATGAGCTCCTAATTTCCGAAATTGTTGAAACGGATCTCACTTGGGAGCAATTCCGAGAAAGATTCGAATCGAAATTTGTGCCGGAGGCTGAAAAAGTAACTTTAGCCCGACGTTTCATAGACCTTGTTCAAGGTGAATCTTCTGTGACAGACTATGTCGCATCCTTCGAATCTCTGTCCAAATACGGGGTTGAGTACATTAATACCCATTGAAGAAAAATCATAGATTTGTCTATGGCTTGAATAAGAATCTTAAGAAGCCATTACTTCTGAAACTTGAGGTTTCATTTGATCAGCTTATTGATATCGCTCTTCGTCTTGAAGAGGCCGATAATGAAGGTGGTGTTGAAGTTGTGCGTGCCCAACGGAACTTCGACAATAACTTGAAGAGGCCTATCAAATTCAAAGGCCCCGATTCTAATAAGAAAGGAAAGCAACAAACTCAGGTAGCAAAAGTTCCTACCTCTAGTCGTGGACGATGCTACAATTGTGGTTCCACAGACCACCATGTAGGGGAGTGCCCGAAACCCCTCTTTTGCCGTTATTGCAAAGGTTCGGGTCATCTTTTATCTTCGTGTCCTAAGCTTCCAAGCAAGTGAGAAGGAAAGCTGCAGGTTCCTGGCAACTCTTCTCTTGGTCAAGGTATTTTCATTCAATCCTTGATGGCATTGTTTTAATTCGTGAACTTTCTATTTGAGTTCTTTTTGATATGGGTTTCATCTCACTATTTTATATAAAAAGAACTTGTCGATTCTTTTTCTTTGAATATTTTGGGCTTGATGACTTCTTTGAGGATTGCGAATCCGGATGGTAGATCTGCAACACTCAATTCGCTTTTATTTGATGTCGAAATTATTTTATGTGATTTATCTTTCCGAGCCGATATTTTTACTTAGGCTACGGAATTTACTTTTGTAAGGATTGGCTTAATCGTTGTGAAGCCCATATCCTATTTTCTCGTGTGGACTTTTCCTCTTCGACATTTTCAATCTGTTAAGCAGATTTCTATTTTTCCTTTATGATTTTGATTCCAACTTGATGGCATCATTTTATTCCTTAAGCCCACTTATAAGGAAAGTGTTATTTCTCTCATTCATGTAGTAAGAGAAATTTTTCGGAATTTTTGAGCTTGTCTTAGGATTATCACCTAAGTAATCTTTTGTGTGGTGCTAAGGTCTTTTTAGTTTGACCTTACCGCCGGTTTTCAATTGCTACGAGTTGCGGAAGTTAGCATTCGACTTACCGCATTCCACACTTGTTATGATTCCTATGAATGAATTATTATGTCATTCAGTTTGTCCAGCTTATTTCATCCATTTTATAAATCGAATATTCTATGAATATTTCGATGAGACCATTCTTGTATTTATTGATTTCGGATGAAAATAGTAATTTAAAATTTTGCAAAATCTTTTTCATAAGATTTATTTAGAAGTATAACTGGATTTTTTGTTCTTGAAGCGAACAAAGAAAATTCTTAAAACTTTTTAAGAGATTTATTTATCCTATAAAAGATGATTTTGTGATTGTATTGCCCGTTGAGTGCTTTAAGAATTTTTGTCGATGCGCTTGATCAACGTTATCGATAGGAATTTCCTAAACGCTTTGATGTGACAATCAAACACGATATATTGACTTGCAAAAATGTAAATTTTTGTAGAAAGATTATTACATAAAAGTAAAAATGTAATTTTGAAAGTTTTAACTTTTCGGGGAAGAGAATTATTTTAAAAAGAAGTTCTTTCTTTTCGATACTCTTATTCTTTCTTGTGATTCCTGAAGGGGAACCAAGACTTTGCTATTTGTACCGATACTAGTCGTATTGGTTTGGATGCCATTCTCTTGCTATAGAGAACGTGCTATCACTTGTGCTTCTAAATCATTATAGATTATCGAGACTAGGTATGCCACTCATGATCTAGTGCTCGCGGCTATTGTTTTTGCTTTTAGAGTTTGACATCATCATCTTTGGGAGAGAAATTTGTTCTCTACCTCGGTCATAAATCTTTGGAATATTTATGTTCTCTTAAGGAACTGCATGTCGACTCGAGTTCCTAGCTTCCTATGATCTTGATATTCTATTTATTCCCGAAGGGGAAATCGTGTTGCCAATGCATTTAGTCGTAAGCAACAAGGGGTTGTTTCTTTGTTGATGACCGAATGAAATTATCTTTTTATCAAGTTCATCGGGCGTTTTGATGTACTTCGTTTTATTGAGTTTCATCTCATTTCTTTTATGAACTTGCGTCCGATGTTCTTTTATTGTGTTCGGTTCATTGGACGTACCGTTTTTGTACTACGTCGGTGTTCCGAAATCATTCGGGCTTCGGTTCATTGGACGTACCGTTTTTGTACTACGTCGGTGTTCCGAAATCATTCGGGCTTCGGTTCATTGGACGTACCGTTTTTGTACTGCGTCGGTGTTCCGAATTATTTGCTTTTGATTCATCGGATGTACCGTTTGTACTACATCGATGTCTTTGCTTTTGATTCATCGGATGTACCGTTTGTACTACATCGATGTCTTTGCTTTTGATTCATCGGATGTACCGTTTTTACTACATCGATGTCTTTGCTTTTGATTCATCGGATGTACCGTTTGTACTACATCGATGTCTTTGCTTTTGATTCATCGGATGTACCGTTTGTACTACATCGATGTCTTTGCTTTTGATTCATCGGATGTACCGTTTGTACTACAGCGATGTCTTTGCTTTTGATTCATCGGATGTACCGTTTGTACTACATCGATGTCTTTGCTTTTGATTCATCGGATGTACCGTTTGTACTACACCGATGTCTTTGCTTTTGATTCATCGGATGTACCGTTTCTACTACACCGATGTCTTTGCTTTTGATTCATCGGATGTACCGTTTCTACTACACCGATGTCTTTGCTTTTGATTCATCGGATGTACCGTTTGTACTACATCGATGTCTTTGCTTTTGATTCATCGGATGTACCGTTTGTACTACATCGATGTCTTTGCTTTTGATTCATCGGATGTACCGTTTGTACTACATCGATGTCTTTGCTTTTGATTCATCGGATGTACCGTTTGTACTACATCGATGTCTTTGCTTTTGATTCATCGGATGTACCGTTTGTACTACATCGATGTCTTTGCTTTTGATTCATCGGATGTACCGTTTGTACTACATCGATGTCTTTGCTTTTGATTCATCGGATGTACCGTTTGTACTACATCGATGTCTTTGCTTTTGATTCATCGGATGTACCGTTTGTACTACATCTATGTCTTCGCTTTTGATTCATCGGATGTACCGTTTGTACTACATCGATGCCTCCGCTTTTGATTCATCGGATGTACCGTTTGTACTACATCGATGTCTTTGCTTTTGATTCATCGGATGTACCGTTTGTATTTGTACTACATCGATGTCTTTGCTTTTGATTCATCGGATGTACCGTTTGTATTTGTACTACATCGATGTCTTCGCTTTTGATTCATCGGATGTACCGTTTGTACTACATCGATGTCTTTGCTTTTGATTCATCGGAAGTACCGTTTGTACTACATCGATGTCTTTGCTTTTGATTCATCGGATGTACCGTTTGTACTACATCGATGTCTTTGCTTTTGATTCATCGGATGTACCGTTTGTATTTGTACTACATCGATGTCTTTGCTTTTGATTCATCGGATGTACCGTTTGTATTTGTACTACATCGATGTCTTTGCTTTTGATTCATCGGATGTACCGTTTGTACTACATCGATGTCTTTGCTTTTGGTTCATCGGATGTACCGTTTGTACTACATCGATGTCTTTGCTTTTGATTCATCGGATGTACCGTTTGTACTACATCGATGTCTTTGCTTTTGATTCATCGGATGTACCGTTTGTACTACATCGATGTCTTTGCTTTTGATTCATCGGATGTACCGTTTGTACTACATCGATGTCTTTTCTTTTTGGATACATTGGATGTATCGTTTGTACTACATCAATGTCTTTGCTGTTAGATTCAATGGATGTACCGTTTGTACTACATCAATGACTTGGCTTTTTGGTTCACTGGACGTACCGTCTTTGTACTACGTCTGTGTTCCAAATTATTCGAGTTTCTAGTTTCTCGGGCGTACCGTGATTGTACTACGCCGTTGCACCGGCTCAACTTTCTGCTATTCTTGACGTTTTCCACGTCTTTTACCTACGGAAATGCCTTAGGGATTCCGGTTTTCATTCTTGAGCCCGGTGATATTGTGGAGATTGAAGTTTCACCAAATTTGACTTTTGAGCACCATTCTATTCGCATCATTGCTTCGAAGGTTGAGCGCCTTCGATATAAAGATATTCTTTTTGATAAAGGTTCAATGGTTCTCAAATCCTAAGGATTGCTCATGTGAAATCTTGAGAATTCATCGAACGAAAACTTTCGGATTTACTCCCTCGTGCTCTTTATGGTGAACTTCTTGATTCAAATTTTCTTCTGTGTTAATATGCTTCTATGGTTGTTACTTCTTATTTTCCTCTTAAGTATTGCGAGGATGCAATTTCTTTAAGGAGGAGAGTCTGTAACAACCCGCATATTTATCGATTTTATATTTAAATATTTTATTTAAATATTTTATCGTTAATCGGATTTTTGTCCGAAAAGCTACTTTTTGCAAACAATCGAATTGGGACTCAAGACCACCCCCATTGAGTTCAAAATGGCGTTTGCGACCTTTTTGAGTACAAGCTTCGATATGTTTGGAGAAAGTTGAATTTTGCTACTTTTCACTTAGGGTTTTGGTTTGGGCTGAGCCCACTTATGTATTCAGTTCCAACCCTCTCCTCTTCATTCACTTCTTTTCTATTTTTCCAAATACTCAAGCTTTTATGTTAATGGGGGAAGGGAAGAGGAAATAGAAACTCCCAAGCCCTAGTTTCTCTTGCAAATCAAATTCCTAGCTCCAAACTCAAGAAGAACCCATTGGTAAGCTTCTCTTCCTCTTCTCCAACTCATTCTCTTACCAATTTCAGAAATTCCTAAACCTAATTTTGGGAATGTTCTTGTTTTGAGCATAGATTCAAGCTCATTTGGGTTGTGTTGAAGAGAGGTTGATTCTCCATTTGCTTTCAAGCTTCTTCTCGTTTGATTTTGTGAAAAGGTGAGATTTTTATCTCACATCTAAGCTTATATTTATCTTCGATTGTTAGGTATGAATTCCTAACACTTATTCGTGTGTATTTGCTTTTGGTTTGGATTGAATTGGTGTATATTCCAATTTTTAGTGTTTTGAGTTCAATTCGTTAAAAAAATCCTAACTTTGATATTTGAACATGTTTTTGGTGATGCATCGAGGAGCATATAGGGCCGGGTAGTCGATTAGCATAAACCCTTAGCGCTGTTGCTCGAGAGAATGCAATTTGGTCAAGATTGAACCTCATTTGTAATAGGCATGGATGAGGCTGAAAACAGGCTCGGCCAACCGACCCCTCTGGTCCGGTCGACCGACCTGCTTCCAAGTGCATAAGCACTTTCTGTTTTAAGGTTCGGTCGACCGAGTACAGGGTTCGGTCGACCGACCTTCTGTCCCGAGAGGTCCCCAACCTTTGGTTCGGTCGACCGACTCAGGGAGTCCGGTCGACCGACCTGATGATTTTTGCCAGATTAGCCTATTTTGCTAATCCGTTTGAATATCCAACTTTTATCGATTCGTGTTGTCTCCCTTTTGTTGTTGTCATTTATTATCGACTTTGATGACCTTTTATTGGGGAATTTTAGATATATCCACTTTGATGGATTTTATATCGATTTCTCTGGATTTTATTCACGTCTTCGAATGTGAATTTTTATGCCCGATTGTTTCTACAATCACTTCTATGATTTGTCACTTTAAAAATATAAAGGTTTCCTATACTAGTAGTAAATATCAAAACTCTTTCTTCAAAGGATTTCAACACTATTAAATTACAAAGTTTTCTCAAACCGTTTTCCAATCTATTAGTATATACAAGCCTTTACCTCACTCGTATGAGAAATCTAATTAAACGACTTAGTAAAACGAGTGGTATGAAAAGCTTGCGTTTACTTCGTTGGTTAATTCTTGGACTTGTTCGATTGAATCTCTTGTGACAATTTTCTAGTGGAGATCTACAATTTGTTCGTAAATATTTAAGTTAAGCTAGTGGTTATGGGACATGAAGCTAAGCTCATATATTTACTAGCTTACTGTAATCGACACTTCTCTTTGATCATGACGATCATTTTATGTTTTAAACTAGCATTGAGCAAAGTCTTAGAGATTTTGGTTCATCGGATGTCCCGCTGTACGACATCGTTGTTCCCTTTGATTATGATTTGGTTCATCGGATGTCCCGCTGTACGACATCGTTGTTCCCTTTGATTGTGATTTGGTTCGTCGGATGTCCCGTTGTACGACGTCGTTGTTCCCTTTGATTGTGATTTCTGGATTTCGTGTGTTGAATTCTGGAACTTATGTTTCACCAACTTTTACGATTGGCATGAATATTTATGTCATTTATTGTGGCTTGGTGAATGAAATTAGGAGTATGACATTCCTTTTTATCTTGAGTAGATTATTGTGATATTGATTAATCTCTTGTTGATTTTCAATTACCTATTTATCACAGCTTGGCATTGTGATTATTATATGTTTATGTCATATCTCTTATTATATATCACTTCATCTGATATTTATAGCTAGACTGATCCGTTTATTATTTTCTTATTAAATAATACTCGGGTCAGACTGAGATATCACAGGTGCTTCTTCATGGCTTCCTACCTGGAACCATCTTCTGACTTTTGGCTAACTACTTTAGTTTAGTAGTTTTTGTTGTATACATTTGAGATACAGACTCTATGATGTATACTTATTCTTTTTTCTAGCACGTGTTGCTACTCTTTGTATTATTGTGGATCTTTTTAGACCACTACTCTGATGTACACTTTCATGTGTAGTATTCATATCTATTTCCGCCTTTGTGATATGAATTGTCTGTGACTGATTTATGTTATGTTTACTTCTATATTTGTTTCTGAAGATATTATAGCCACTGTGTAGTAGCTTTGAGTTTGTGTCGGCATGTCGGATTTCCTCTTGAGATGAAAAGTTATATTTTTATCTGGCATATCGGTACTCGCACAAAGCAATTATACAGATGGTCGCTCCTCAACAGCCTTATTCTCCGTGCTAGTTGACAGCATTATACCGTAGTGTTCTTGGTTAGCATGGGTATAGAGGTGGGGCGTCACACTAAATTTCATTATAAATAATCACCCAAGATTTTTATTAGTGTGAAAATTCTAAAATTCTTATTTTGGTTAAAACTTAACATTTTTTTTTAAGTTATAAATCTTTAAATTTTTAATTTTTAATCTTTTGGTTTAATTTTATATATTCGTAACAACGTTTATTTCACCTTTTGTTCTTTAAAAAACATTGATTTTATAGTTTTAAAATTTTAATATTTTATATTTTACTTATATATATTTTTGAATATAAATTTCTTAGTAAATGTGTAAACAAATTTTTATATAAGTAATAAATTTCCAAAACTTTGTGTATAAATAAACTTTTTAATTTTGCGTTTAAAAGGCGCGTTATTTGATGGAATAAATAATGTATATACATACAGGAAAATGTATAAAATCTAAATCCATTATTTTCATTTTTTTTGGACAAAAATCACTGCGTCTGTTGTATGCATTCTAATTTTATTCACTTTCCTTTTACTCTCCTGATTTAATAGGAACGTTATCTACAAATTTTATAACTGTTCGCCTTTTCAATTTCTTACCATTGTTCCCATCAACTCGAGCTTTAAATTTTAAACGCATTCAATATTGTTTAAAAATCTTATTCCAAAATCTAATCTTAGCTGACCATTTCTTCTGCCTTAATTTCGAAACCAATTTGCCTAAAATTTGTTAAAAATCTTGTAACCGTGTATAACAAGAAAAAATAGTGCTCAATCAAAATTGTGGACTTTTTTTTAAATCAATATCTTATTTCTTGCCTATAACTGCTCATTAAAAATCAACACTAGTTTAATTTCCTTTCCATTTCAAAGCAAGTCGATTTATTGCCGTTCTTTCTTCTACTTAAATCACGCTACCTCTCTGATCAAACCTATATAACTCACGCAAATATTCATTTCTCAACAAAATTTTATTTTTCTAACCTTTCCTTTCCTACGCTCCCTGTTTCCACTTCTTTTTTTATGACCATTCATTATATATATACGCTACAGTTGGAAAGTTATAAGGTATAAGCTTAGAAACATTTTGTATTTGTTAAAAATTTAAAGCTTACCTTTAATTGTGACTTTTCTCTTTCCTTCCGTTCAAATTTAAACGCGCATCAATCAATTGCTTTAATAAATATTGCAGAATCAATGCACAGACATTATCAATTTCATTTTATGGTGGTACGTTTTTTTACGTTTCCTACCGTTTAAATTTTAAATAATTTGCTTTTATGGGTCAGCTGAATCAAAGCAACGTGACTGTTGCTATTTATTTCTTTTATTAATTACTACAATTATTTTCACCAAATCAAGGAATGACCGTTACAATCACTTTTATTTATTTATTCACTTAAAATTTGGTTGCCTATTCATTTTCTTCCGTTATATTTGTCTGAAAACATGCGGTTCATTCCTATTTATTTTCGCTTTCACTTCATTTTTCTCTAGATCTGTTCGTTTCCCTCCCTACTTTTCTTTGAAAAAAAAGCAAACTGAAGCATGCGGCTGTCACCATTATTTGCATCCGCCTCTTCACTTTTCTTCCAATCCTCCTCATCAAATGAAACCTATCACCTCGCCTTCCGGTTGCTTCTATTTGATCAGTGAGGTATAGGCGTGTAAGCACAAATATGTTTCGATTTATATTCGAAATTACATGTTTGTTTTGTTGTTTTGTTTTTTTGTTTTTGTTTTGTTAGTTGTGATATACATACTATTTATGTAAGTATTGGATACTATTTTTTCAAAAGTTTATTTTCATAACATGACAGTGTATATTTATATATAGTTTCTATTTGATCTTCCTCACAGCTTATAAGTTATGTTAATATTTTGAATTATGTATGTGACATTTTGAAGGTAACATACTATAAAATAAGTATCTTTCATTTTTAATAAGAATATATATATATATATATATATATTGTGTTTTATATTTTAATATGGGTCAGCTTCTATATGTTAATTTCAGGTTTCCTATAATATGGTTATTCGCTTATGTAAGTCATATATTTGTTTTGTTACAGACTATATAAAATACTTTAATATATGTATATTATGTGGTTTGTTACCATATGGGTTTCTATGTGGTACTGACTTATTTAGTTGATGATTGTATATATTTTGTTACAGTATTATATTTATACTATTTTGGATTTAAGATGATTCTATAAATACTCTACTTTATAAATTATTTTAATATACATATATAATTTGGAAATATTTATAGGTTGAATATAATATGTTATTGAATGTAAATATATGGATGGATTTAAATTATATATATATATAATATTTAATATATATAGAAATAGTTATATATGAAAAAGTTTTGTTTTAGGTATTCATATTTAAACATTTATCTTATCTGTTTGAGAATATATATACTAGTTATATAAGTTTAGTATAAAGGTGTTAGTGTATATATATATATATATATATATATAAGTGTATGTTGATTTTAATAAAAATGTAAGCTTGATTTATTTATTTATTTATTTATATGTTTGAAAAACATGTAAATTAACTTTGTGATGTTTGAACTTAGAATATAAATTTCATATGTGTATATATAGTTATAGGTGGTTATAAAAGTTCGCTTATACCATTTATCTTCATCGTTCCAGTTCTGATCTGATCCGTTTTTTCAATTCGAGCCAATCAGCTTTGATCGTTGAATTTGTGCCGATTTTGCTTTACCTGGATTTGAAATTTAATTTCAGTGTCTGTATCAGTGTGCATATCCGTGTCTCCTTCTATATTCTCTACCCTCGAAAGGTGAGCAATCACTCACGATTAACATTTTTTTATTTATTAAATTTGATTTCAATTGAAACGACAATTGAAATATGCTGCCGTAGTTATTTAAATTTGTTATATATAATATTATCTGTAACTGTTCACCTGTGGGATATGACACCATATCCTATTGTTTATATTATATTGTTATTGATGATATATGCCTGTTATTTTATTGTATTTTCTGTTATCACTCTGCAAGTTCCCTGTAGTTTAGAAATCACTATGGGTTGAAATGATACATACCCAAACAGACTTTAGAATAGGAGAAAATCGTTATGGGTTGAAATGATAAACCCAAGCGATTTTCATTTAATTGAATTTGGGATTACGGGTTGAAATGATATTCACCCGTATATATTTAGTATACGAATTGAAATGATAAATATCCGTAGCACTTGACTATATGATAGGAAATATATACAAACACCGTTGGTCCGTATAAATATTTTGAAAATAATTTCTATAATTTTGGAAAGAAATATATGGTTTAATAAAATTGATTCTTAAGATATTATATAAATGAAAATTGTATATATAGATTTAGTAGTAATATTTGATTTAAATTAGATTGATTTAATACATATAATATGGTTAAGTATTTATGTAAATCTATATTTCAAATAGACTCTCTTGTAATAAATTGAATAATTAAGATTGGCAGATAAATTTGGGTTTATAAAAATGGTATTTAAATAAGGATTTACTTAATTGAATCGATTTGAAATTTTTGAATGGGAAACTTAAAGGGTATGATTTTGTAACTAGATTTTTGATTTAAGTGATTTAATGAATATTTCACGTTTAAATAAATTAAAGAAAATATTGAGTAAAATGTAATTTAAGGTTACTTAAATGATATTGAATCTAATAAGGGAGTATTTCAAGACTAAATAATTACGAGGTTAAATCAAGATCTATATGAAACTGGTATATAGAACATTTAAATATTAAAGCCTTGAACTATATTGGAATTTAAAAGGTTTATGTTGAGATTCGGATCTGTATTCGAAATCAACGTAGTTGAATTTGTTATTTAGAAACTAAATTCAATTAAAATGAAAATTTAGGTTGAACTAAATTTGAATTTATTATTTAGAAAACTAAATTTAATGAAAATTTAGATGAAACGTTGAATACTTAAAGTTTTGAAATATATGGAAATATAAAGGGGTATTTGTGATTATAAATCCGAATTTGAGATCGATAAAATTTAAGTGGTTATTTAGAAATTGAGTTGAATTTAAATTTATAAATTGAGATTGAATTTAATTTGAATTGGAAGGTCGGGTTAATGTTGGAACGATTTGTTAAGTTGAGGAAATTGAAAATACTTTACTGTATAAATTATTTAATATATATAAATACTATTTTGGGAAATATAGAGATATTTGAAGTGAAAATGAGATTTGGTTTTGAAGTATAAATTAAGCTGAAATGACCACGGTGTTATAGTGTATATTTCTACCTTGTAGAAAGTTCCATGGACCCTTAGAGGATGGTTATCCCAAACATCCTTTAAGTTATTTGTATTTCAGTTAATATTTCACTTGAGTTGGATTTATTGATATAAGAATGTTAATCCTAGCCCGAGTGTTTTGTGTTTTGCTTTATGCTTGGGTCAGACTGAGTGATACAATATTTGAGACTCACCTTTGGAGTTCGGAGCTACATTTGGAAATCTAACTATCGATTTAGATTCCAGGCTTTCCAGTTGATTGGCTCAGAGAAGTCATTTGTTGCATTAACTACTATTCTTTATCTATTCCGCTGCATTATATTACTCTGTGATCTGTGATTGATTTATTTATTTACTGTATATCTTAAGTTTTGCCAAATTTAAATTAACGATTCAGTATTTTGAATTATTGAAGACGGATATGTATGGTTTTATTGTCGATTTGAATGGTCCAAAATAGCGGGTCGTTACATAAAATTGGTAACCAATGGATATGTAGAGTTATGTGAAATTATTAAATAATGTTTGATTTATTGTTAATAAAAGGATGAAAAAAGGAAAAATATTATGTTCTATTATACATCAAATGGTGGTTTTGAAATTTAGTTTTGTAAGCCAGTATGGATTTTTGATTCAAAGAAAAATTTGGTCTTAATATACATATATACACGGAAAGTTTAGTTTGGGTATAGGGTCCATTAATTATTGTGTGAATTCTAGTCTGTATGTATATATAGGTTTTGTTAGTATTTTCAAATATATTACTCATTTCCTTGAAGTTTTGAAACACACTATCCAATAAACCCATCAATTGCTCTAATAATTTATTTTGGGAAATTCAAGGCACGGCTGTTTTATTTGCCATCATTTCATTTATTTTTTTCCAAACGGTTCATTTTGCCTTTATAACGAATCCTTCCATTCCATACCTATCTTTTTCCTTTACGTTTCAAATATGGAACGTGTTGTCCAATCAACAAGTAATTGCTTTAATTTCTCAACTGAATATAGGGTGACTGTTGCCATCCTATAATTATTTTGAATATCAAAACATATGAATTGTATACGTTTACGTTCATTTTTGGTCAGTTCTTCTGTTTTAAAGTAATATATTTATTTCTTAAAAACGGTCGCATTGTGAAACACGTCTCTTTCAAATATTCACCATGCAGCCCAAGCAATATAATAAATTGCTTTAATAACGTTGCTGAATCAACGGTCATTTCAATTTTGTACGTTTCATTTTTGCTTAAAAATTGATTACGTAAACATTAATTCAAAAATAGGAAGAAATCATTTGTTTCCTGCAGCCAATTCATTTGCTTTAATTATTTCACGTGATTCAAGCAGGTGACCGTGTTCATTCACTCAGCCTTTATCTATTTTTGTTCGTAAATTTCTTTCCTCTGTTCACTAGGATAATTATGGTATGATTCTCAGTCTATTGGTCTGCCTTTCCTTCTTTCCTTCGGGAAAAAAAACCTTTAATTATTATCTCATTTCTTGCTTGCACGGTTACAGACAATCAATTAGTTAATTGCATGTTGTAGTCTGTTCATGCCTATTTGGTTCATAAAAATTACTAAGCATTTTTACCCAAAGAAGCCTACTCACCTACATGGTTCTATATCTATTTATTTGCGTACAAGTTCAAACTTTTCCATTTTCTTTGATTGATAGATTTGTTGCCTTTATCTATTCTTTCTCTCCCTGTCTTTATTGCTTAAAGGAAAGCAATCCATCAAAACGTGAATATTTGATTATAGCCAACCGTTACCTATACCCAAATTTCCATTTTTATGACCGTCATTCGAATATCAAACTTATATACTTTTTGCATTCATTTCGCTCATTCAATTTTACGTTTCTTATTCCAGCTTTTAAATATTGAGTTCCTCCCTTATATTTCTCTGTGGCCTTCACTTCTCTTCTCTGTTTCTTCTTTTTTCTTCCTCCCCCTCTGTTGCTTCTCAAAACCATCACTCCGCAGCTCCTTCTTGATCTTCCACCCCTCGTGCTCCTCCGTTGCCACTTAGACAGTGTACTCCTTCTTTTGCATAAGTATATATTTTTATATAAACCTATGGTATATTATAATATATACTGTGTACGTTAGTTTATATGCTTATATATATACGTTGTTGTATGTTTATGAAAGAAAATATGTATATATTACACATTATATTCTCTGTTTTGTTTTAAAATATATAAATGTTATAGGGTATAAGGTACACATATATAAATTTATATGTTGTATAAGAATATAAGTGGATTTGTACAGATAAAGCATGGGTTTATTGATATTATAATTACGTAAATACTAATTTTATATAAACAGTTATATGATCTATTTTTATATATTATTGAAATTGGAAAATCTGCTTCGACAATGAATATATGTTATATTGCTTATATATTTATAATAATATATATTGATTTTGTTTAAGTATGATATAGACAGTGTTTATAAGTTTTTTTTAAAATAAGTTATATTAGTTTGGATTTTAACTATTGGGTTAGATAGGGTCACTGAGTATACATATGTATATATTTATACCTTATGTGCGTTTATGTGTCTCTTTGTGTGTGTGTGTATATATATATATATATATTTGTTAATTATATTTTAAGTTATATGTAAGTTATAATATATTATGGTTTGTAGTAATCCTAATATTTTAACACGGAAAATATATATTTTTGGAAACTTGTAATACAATCGCGTTTGTATATTTTCTATTTAAGTTTATATAACTTTATATACATGTATGTGTATATAATATAAAATTTTGTTCGCAAATGTCTATATGAGTATACATTAATTGGTTTTAAAAGATATAAATATATGGAGACTTTGTTCGAAGTGTTGAATAAAAATTTAATTTGAAATATATGATTAAATTGATTTTAATAATAAATAATAAAATTATATACATCATTTCTGTTATATCAAGATAGTTCTAATTCGTTTTCACCAAATTCTTATCTCTCAGCTTTGTTGAATTCGTGCCAATCTAGCGTTGCTTTGAAATTCGTAGCTTGTTGTGTTGTCTATCTTATCTAGCCTCGAAAGGTGAGCAATCACTCACGATTAACGTTCTTTTATTTATTAAATTTGGTTTCAGTTGAAACGACAATTGAAATTTACTGCTGAAGTTAGTAAATCTGTTATATATGCTATTATCTATAAACTGTTCACCTATGGGATATGACACCATATCCTATTGTTTATACTTTATTTAATTACCGTTGTTATATGCCTGTTGTTATATTATTATCATATCCTGTTATATTATTATTATCTGTTATCACTCTGCAAGTTCCCTGTAGTTTAGAATTCACTATGGGTTGAAATGATACATACCCGAACGGACTTTAGAATAGGAGAATTTCATTATGGGTTAAAATGATAAACCCAAGCGATTTTAATTAAATTGAATTTGGGATTACGGGTTGAAATGCTATCCACCGTATGTATTTAGTGTACGGATTGAAATGATAAATATGCATATCACTTGACCATATGACAAGAAATATATACAGACACCATTGATCCATATATAAATATTTTGAAAATAATTTCTGTGGTTTTGGAAAGAAATATATGGTTTAATAAATATAGATTCTTAAGACATTAGATAAATGATAAATTTTATATTTAAATTTAGTAGTAATATTTGATTTAAATCAGATGGATTTAATACGTAGAATTTGGTTAAGTATATATGTAAATCTATATTTCAATAGATTTTCTTGTAATAAATTGAATGAGTAAGGTTGGGAAGGTAAATTTGGGTTTATTGGAAATGGTACTTAAATAAGGATTTTAATTAATCAATTTGAAATTATTGAATGGGAAATTTAAAGGTATGATTTTTCAACTGGATTTTGATATAAGTGATTAAATGAATATTTCACATCTAAATAAAAAAAATGTTTTGTAAAATGTAAGTTAAGGTTACTTAAATGATATTGAATCTAATGAGGGAATATTTCAAGACTAAATAATAATGGGGTTAAATCGAGATCTATATGAAACTGTAAATTGAACTTTGAATTGTAGAATATTAAAGCTTTGACCTATACTGGAATTTGATTGGTTTATTTGTGATTTAGTCTAAATCAATATAATCCGAATTTATTATTTAGAAAATTTAATTGAATAAAAATTTAGTTTGGGACATTGAATATTTAAAGTTTTAAAATAATATTGAAATGTAAAAGGGTATTTTGTGATTTCAAATCCGGATTTGAGATTGATAAAATGTGAAATGGTTATTTAGGAGTTGAGTTGAATTTTAGATTAATAAATTGAGATTGGACTAAAATTTGAATTTGGAATTTGAATAGATTTGAATCGCAACTTTGAAAGTGGTAAAATTTGAATATATATATATATATATATATATATATATATATATATATATATATATTAGATGAAATGATATTTTGGTTTTGAAGTATAAATTAAATTGAAATGACCACGGTGTTATAGTGTATTTCTACATTATAGATAGTTCCACGGATCCTTAGAGAATGGTTATCCAATACATCCTCTAAGTTACTTGTATTTCAGTTGATATTTCACTTGAGTTGTGTAACAACCCGCATATTTATCGATTTTATATTTAAATATTTTTATTTAAATATTTTATCGTTAGTCGGATTTTAGTCCGAAAAGCTACTTTTTGCAAACAGTCGAATTGGGACTTGAGACCACCCCCATTGAGTTCAAAATGCCGTTTGCGACCTTTTTGAGTATAAGCTTCGATATGTTTGGAGAAAGTTGAATTTTGCTACTTTTTGCTTAGGGTTTTGGTTTGGGCTGAGCCAATTAACCACTTATGTATTCAGTCCCAATCCCCCTCTCCTCTTCATTACTCCATTCCAACTCCTCAAACTCAAGCTCCAACTGAAAATGGCGGAGAGGAAAAAGAATTAAAACTCCAAGCCCTAACTTCCTTAGCAAATCCATCTCCTTGCTCCAAACTCAAGAAGAACCCCTTGGTAAGCATCTCCTTCTTCTTCTCCAACTCTTTCTCCATTCAATTTCAGAAATTTCCTAAACCTAACTTAGGAAATGTTCTTCTTTTTAGCTTAGATTCAAGCTTCTAGAGTTGGACTTGAAGAGTGGTTGATTCCTCTTTGCTTTCAAGCTTTATCTTCATAAATTTTAGTGCAAAGTTGAGATTTTTATCTCACATCTATGACTATAATTATCTTTGGTTGTTGGGTATGAATTCCTAACACTTCTTCATGTGCATTTGTTCTTGATTTGGATAGGTTTTGTGAATATTCCAATTTTTGGGTTTTTAAGTCAAATTTGTGTAAAATCCTTTTATGGATGTTTGATCATGCTTTTGGTGATGCATCGAGGAGCATATAGGGCCGGGTTGCCGATTGGCATAAACCCTTAGAGCCAATGTTCGTCCGATTGCATTTTGGAAGAGTTTGCTCTTCATTTGAATAAGGCTGAAAAACAGCCCAGGCATGATTCAGTCGACTGAAATCTCTGTTCAGTCGACTGAACCTGAAACCCGAGAGTTTCCAGGCATGATTCAGTCGACTGAAAATCTCTGCACAGTCGACTGAAACTGGAAACAGAAAGTTTCCTGAACCTGGAAAATTTCCATGTACAGGGTCAGTCGGCTGAAAATCTCTGTTCAGTCGACTGAACCTGCTGTTTGAGTCCAATTTGCCTTTTTGGATTGAATTTCCTATTTAAATCGATTTGTGATGATCCTATTTATTATCATCATTTATTATCATCTTTGATGACTTATTTTCTTTGGGAATTTTAGATATATCCATTTCGATGGATCCTTTATCGATTTCATTGGATTTTTATTCACATCTTCGAATGTGATCTTTGTGATTGATTGTTCTTACAATCTTCTTCGTGATTTGTCACTTTAAAAATATAAAGGTTTTCTATACTAGTAGTAAATATCAAAACTCTTTCCTCAAACGATTTCAATATTATTTTAATACCAAATTCGTTTATAAATCCGTTTTCCAATCTATTAGTATATACAAACCTTTACCTCACTCGTATGAGAAATCTAATTAAACGGCTTAGTAAAACTAGTGGTATGAAACGCTTGCATTTACTTTGTCGGTTAATTCTTGGACTTATTCGATTGAACCTCTTGAGACAATTTTCTAGTGGAGATTTACAGTTTGTTCGTAAATATTTAAGTTAAGCAAGTGGTTATGGGACATGAAGCTAAACTCATATATTTACTAGCTTAGTGTAATCGACACTTCTCGTTGATCATGACGATCATCTTTGTGATTTAGACTAGCAATGTGCGATGTCTCTTTGTCTGCGAGGGAGACTAAACCTCGTTTTGTGGAGTTTCGACTCAATTTGTGATGGGGTAGCAACCCATGGTCTTCGGGCCGTTTGTGGAGCTTCGGCTCAATTTGTGATTGTTAGCGACCATGGAATTAGCGTTCCGTTTGTGATACACGTGTTGGTGAGCTTTATGCTCCCGTTTGTGATAGGCCTCCCCCCCTTTGTGATTTCTGGATTTCTTGTGTAGATTCCTAGAATTTGTGTTTCACCAGTTTTCGTGATTTCCATTGATAAGTTTTATCAATATTTGTGCATTGGTGAATTTGTGTGTCATTGACCTTTGTGATTTCTGGATTTCTTGTGTAGTCTTCTGGAATTTGTGCGTCTTTGACTTTTGTGATTGACATTGATATTATCGTCAATATTTGTGGTTTGATGAACGAAATAAAGAGTATGACACTTCTTTGATTCTTGTGTAGATTTGGTGACATTGATTAATCTCTTGATGATTATCAACTAAGTATATATATATATATATATATCACAGCTTGGCATTGTGATTATTACGTGTTTAGTCATATCTCTTATTCTATATCGTTTCATCTGATATTTATAGTTAGACTGATCCGTTTATTATTTTCTTATTAAATAATACTCGGGTCAGACCGAGATGTTACAGGTGCTTCTGCTTGACTTCTCATCCGGGATTAACTCCTTGACTTTTGGGTTAACTACTTAGATTAGTAGTTATTTTGTTGTATACATTTGAGATATAGACTCCTTAATGTATACTTATTCTTTTGTGTAGTTCGTGTAACTATTCTTTTGTGATATTGTGGATCTTTTTAGACCACTACTCTGATGTACACTTCCTAGTGTAATATTCACATCTTATTCCGCCTTTGTGATATGAATTGTCTATGACTGATTTGTGTTATGTTTATTTCTATATTTGTTTCCGAAGGATTTATATAGCCACCGTGTAGTAGCTTTGAGTTTGTGTTGGTATGTCGGATTTCCTCTTGAAATAGAATGCATGTTATATTATCTGACATATCGGTGCTCGCGCAAAGAACTTACACGGATGGTCGCTCCTCAACAGCCTTATTCTCCATGCTAGTCGACAGCATTCACCGTAATGTTCTTGGCTAGCGTGGGTATAGAGGTGGGGCGTCACAGCTTGGTATCAGAGCCAAACTTCGGAACAATGTAGAATAATTTAGCAAGGATCATGTCCTAAGTCTTTCTTAGGAGTTGTGCTTTAGGATTTTATTCGGGTCTTCGTACCGTTCTATCCTACTTTCTTTTATGATTTCTTGTTTTATCTATCAAGATTGGTTTATATTCATTTTGAGAATAACTTTTTCCTCTTCTTTCTTTCTTTCTTAAAGAAGAGAAATGGTTAGACCAGGCCGTCCCAGCGCCGGTCAATCTAGTGCTACTACCCAGGATGGAGTATTTATGTCTGCCCAGCAGCTTCTAGATCTTGTTAAGAACGCTCAAGCAGCCGGTCCCAATCAGGAGCCTACTCATCCTAGATCCGGTTTTGCACGCTTGTGCAGAGACTACACCGATTTGGGTGGAGGGCCATTCAGGGGATCCGAGAGTGTTATTGAAATTCAAGCTTGGCTCAAATCATGCGATCGCATCTTTTCTCGCATGAACCTTATTGACCTTCATCGAGTCCAAGTAGCTTCTAGCATGCTCCAAGAAAGAGCATTGGATTGGTATGAGCTTTTAATTTCTGAAATCGTTGAGGCGGATCTTACTTGGGAGCAATTCCGGGGAAGATTCGAATTGAAATTTGTGCCGGAGGCTGAAAAAGTAACTTTAGCCCGGCGTTTCATAGACCTTGTTCAAGGTAAATCTTCTGTGACAGACTACGTCGCATCTTTCGAATCTCTCTCTAAGTACGGGGTTGAGTATATTAATACCCCGATGAAGAAAAATCAAAGATTTGTTTATGGCTTGAATAAGAATCTTAAGAAGCCATTACTTCTGAAACTTGAGGTTTCATTTGATCAGCTTGTTGATATCGCTCTTCGTCTTGAAGAGGCCGATAATGAAAGTGATGTTGAAGTTGTGCGTGCCCAACAGAACTTCGACAATAACTTGAAGAGGCCTATCAAATTCAAGGGACCCGATTCTAATAAGAAAGGGAAGCAACAAACTCTGGTAGCAAATGTTCCTACCTCTAGTCGTGGACGATGCTACAATTGTGGTTCCACAGACCACCATGTAAGGGAGTGCCCGAAACCCCTCTTTTGCCGCTATTGCAAAGGTTCGGGTCATCTTTTATCTTCGTGTCCTAAGCCTCCAAGCAAGTGAGAGGGAAAGCTGCAACTTTTGGTCAAGGTATTTTCATTCGATCCTCGATGGCATTATTTTAATTCGTGAACTTTCTATTTGAGTTCTTTTTGATATGGGTTTCATCTCATTATTTTTATATCAAAAGAACTCGTCTATTCTTTTTCTTTGAATATTTTGGGCTTGATGACTTCTTTGAGTATTGTGAATCCGGATGGTAGATCCGCAACACTCAACTTGCTTTTGTTTAAATGTCAAGATTGTTTTATGTGACTTTTCTTTCCGAGCCAATATTTTTGCTTTGGCTTCGGAATTGACCTTTCTGCAAGGATTGTCTTAATCATTGTGAAGCCCATATCCTATTTTTTCGAGTGGACTATTCATCTTCGACATTTTCAATCTGTTAAGCAGATTTCTATTTTTCTTTGTGATTTTGATTCCATCTGGATGGCATCATTTTATTCCTTAAGCCCACTTATAAGGAAAGTGTTATTTCTCTCATTCATGTAGTTTGAGAAATTTTCCGGTATTTTTGAGTTTGTCTTAGGATTATCACCTAAGAAATCTTTTGTGGGGTGTTAAGGTCTTTTCAGTTTGACTTTACCACCGGTTTTCGTTTGCTACGAGTTGCGGAAATTAGCATTCCACTTACCGCATTCCGTACTCGTTATGATTCTTATGAATGACTTATTTTGTCATTCAATTTGTCCAACTTATTTCATCCATTTTATAAATCGAATATTCTATAAATATTTCGATGAGACCATTCTTGTATTTATTGATTTTGGATGAAAATTGTAATTTAATATTTTGCAAATCTTTTTCATAAGATTTATTTATAAGTAAAACTGGATTTTGCTCTTGAAACGAACAAAGAATATTCTTAAAACTTTTTAAGAAATTTATTTATCCTATAAAATATGATTTTGTGATTGTATTGCCCGTTGAGTGCTTTAAGAATTTTGGTCGATGCGCTTGATCAACGTTATCGATAGGAATTTCCTAAACGCTTCGATGTGACAATCAGACACGATATATTGACTTGTAAAAATGTAAAATTTTTGTAGAAAGATTATTACATAAAAGTAAAAAAATGTAATTTTGAAAGTTTTAACTTTTCGGGAAAGAGAATTATTTTAAAAGAAGTTCTTTCTTTTCGATACTCTTATTCCTTCTTGTGATTCCTGAAGGGGAACCAAGACTTTGCTATTTGTACCTATTGGTTTGGGATGCCATTCTCTTGCAAAGGAGAACGTTCTATCACTTGTGCTTCTAAATCATTATAGCTTTTCGAGACTAGATACCACTTATGATCTAGTGCTCTCGGCTAATGTTTTTGCTTTTGGAATTTGGCATCATCATATTTGGGTGAGAAATTCATTCTCTATCTCGATCATAAATCTTTGGAATATTTATGTTCTCTTAAGGAACTGCATGTAGACTCGAGTTCCTGACATCTTATGATCTTGATATTCCTTTTTATTCCCGAAAGGGAAATCGTGTTGCCAATGCGCTTTGTCGTAGGCAACAAGTAGTTGATTCTTTGGTGTTGTCTGAATGGAATTATTTTTCTATCAAGTTCATCGGACGTTTTGGTACACTTCGTTTATTGAGCTTTATCTCATTCCTTTTAAGGACTAGCGTCTGATGTCCTTTTATTGTATTTGATTCATCGGATGTACCGTTGTACTACATCGATGTCTTTGCTTTTGATTCATCGGATGTACCGTTTGTACTACATCGATGTCTTTGCATTTGATTCATCGGATGTACCGTTGTACTACATCGATGTCTTTGCTTTTGATTCATCGGATGTACCGTTTGTACTACATCGATGTCTTTGCTTTTGATTCATCGGATGTACCGTCGTACTACATCGATGTCTTTTCTTTTGATTCATCGGATGTACCGTTGTACTACATCGATGTCTTTGCTTTTGATTCATCGGATGTACCGTTGTACTACATCGATGTCTTTTCTTTTGATTCATCGGATGTACCGTTTGTACTACATCGATGTATGTCTTTGCTTTTGATTCATCGGATGTACCGTTGTACTACATCGATGTCTTTGCATTGGATTCATCGGATGTACCGTTGTACTACATCGATGTCTTTGCTTTTGATTCATCGGATGTACCGTTTGTACTACATCGATGTCTTTGCTTTTCGATTCATCGGATGTACCGTTTGTACTACATCGATGTCTTTGCTTTTGATTCATCGGATGTACCGTTTGTACTACATCGATGTCTTTGCTTTTGATTCATCGGATGTACCGTTTGTACTACATCGATGTCTTTGCTTTTGATTCATCGGATGTACCGTTTGTACTACATCGATGTCTTTGCTTTTTGATTCATCGGATGTACCGTTTGTACTACATCGATGTCTTTGCTTTTGATTCATCGGATGTACCGTTTGTACTACATCGATGTCTTTGCTTTTGATTCATCGGATGTACCGTTTGTACTACATCGATGTCTTTGCTTAGGTTCATTGGGCGTACCATTTTTGTACTACGCCGTTGCACCGGCTCAATTTTCTGCTATTCTTGACGTTCCCCACGTCTTTTATCTACGGGAATGCCTTAGGGATTCCGGTTTTCATTCTTGAGCCCGGTGTTATTGTGGAAATTGAAGTTTCACCAGATCTTTATGGTGAACTTCCTATTTCAAATTTTCTTTTGTGTTGATATGCTTCTATGGTTGTTACTTCTTATATTTCCTTCTTACTTATTGCGAGGACGCAATTTCTTTAAGGAGGGGAGTCTGTAACAACCCGCATATTTATCGATTTTATATTTAAATATTTTTATTTAAATATTTTATCGTTAGTCGGATTTTAGTCCGAAAAGCTACTTTTTGCAAACAGTCGAATTGGGACTTGAGACCACCCCCATTGAGTTCAAAACGCCGTTTGCGACCTTTTTGAGTATAAGCTTCGATATGTTTGGAGAAAGTTGAATTTTGCTACTTTTTGCTTAGGGTTTTGGTTTGGGCTGAGCCAATTAACCACTTATGTATTCAGTCCCAATCCCCCTCTCCTCTTCATTACTCCATTCCAACTCCTCAAACTCAAGCTCCAACTGAAAATGGCGGAGAGGAAAAAGAATTAAAACTCCAAGCCCTAACTTCCTTAGCAAATCCATCTCCTTGCTCCAAACTCAAGAAGAACCCCTTGGTAAGCATCTCCTTCTTCTTCTCCAACTCTTTCTCCATTCAATTTCAGAAATTTCCTAAACCTAACTTAGGAAATGTTCTTCTTTTTAGCTTAGATTCAAGCTTCTAGAGTTGGACTTGAAGAGTGGTTGATTCCTCTTTGCTTTCAAGCTTTATCTTCATAAATTTTAGTGCAAAGGTGAGATTTTTATCTCACATCTATGACTATAATTATCTTTGGTTGTTGGGTATGAATTCCTAACACTTCTTCATGTGCATTTGTTCTTGATTTGGATTGGTTTTGTGAATATTCCAATTTTTGGGTTTTTAAGTCAAATTTGTGTAAAATCCTTTTATGGATGTTTGATCATGCTTTTGGTGATGCATCGAGGAGCATATAGGGCCGGGTTGCCGATTGGCATAAACCCTTAGAGCCAATGTTCGTCCGATTGCATTTTGGAAGAGTTTGCTCTTCATTTGAATAAGGCTGAAAAACAGCCCAGGCATGATTCAGTCGACTGAAATCTCTGTTCAGTCGACTGAACCTGAAACCCGAGAGTTTCCAGGCATGATTCAGTCGACTGAAAATCTCTGCACAGTCGACTGAAACTGGAAACAGAAAGTTTCCTGAACCTGGAAAATTTCCATGTACAGGGTCAGTCGGCTGAAAATCTCTGTTCAGTCGACTGAACCTGCTGTTTGAGTCCAATTTGCCTTTTTGGATTGAATTTCCTATTTAAATCGATTTGTGATGATCCTATTTATTATCATCATTTATTATCATCTTTGATGACTTATTTTCTTTGGGAATTTTAGATATATCCATTTCGATGGATCCTTTATCGATTTCATTGGATTTTTATTCACATCTTCGAATGTGATCTTTGTGATTGATTGTTCTTACAATCTTCTTCGTGATTTGTCACTTTAAAAATATAAAGGTTTTCTATACTAGTAGTAAATATCAAAACTCTTTCCTCAAACGATTTCAATACTATTTTAATACCAAATTCGTTTATAAATCCGTTTTCCAATCTATTAGTATATACAAACCTTTACCTCACTCGTATGAGAAATCTAATTAAACGGCTTAGTAAAACTAGTGGTATGAAACGCTTGCGTTTACTTTGTCGGTTAATTCTTGGACTTGTTCGATTGAACCTCTTGTGACAATTTTCTAGTGGAGATTTAAAGTTTGTTCGTAAATATTTAAGTTAAGCAAGTGGTTATGGGACATGAAGCTAAACTCATATATTTACTAGCTTAGTGTAATCGACACTTCTCGTTGATCATGACGATCATCTTTGTGATTTAGACTAGCAATGTGCGATGTCTCTTTGTCTGCGAGGGAGACTAAACCCCGTTTTGTGGAGTTTCGACTCAATTTGTGATGGGGTAGCAACCCATGGTCTTCGGGCCGTTTGTGGAGCTTCGGCTCAATTTGTGATGGTTAGCGACCATGGAATTAGCGTTCCGTTTGTGATACATGTGTTGGTGAGCTTTATGCTCCCGTTTGTGATAGGCCTTCCCCCCTTTGTGATTTCTGGATTTCTTGTGTAGATTCCTAGAATTTGTGTTTCACCAATTTTCGTGATTTCCATTGATAAGTTTTATCAATATTTGTGCATTGGTGAATTTGTGTGTCATTGACCTTTGTGATTTCTGGATTTCTTGTGTAGTCTTCTGGAATTTGTGCGTCTTTGACTTTTGTGATTGACATTGATATTATCGTCAATATTTGTGGTTTGATGAACGAAATAAAGAGTATGACACTTCTTTGATTCTTGTGTAGATTTGGTGACATTGATTAATCTCTTGATGATTATCAACTAAGTATATATATATATATATATCACAGCTTGGCATTGTGATTATTACGTGTTTAGTCATATCTCTTATTCTATATCGTTTCATCTGATATTTATCGTTAGACTTATCCGTTTATTATTTTCTTATTAAATAATACTCGGGTCAGACCGAGATGTTACAGGTGCTTCTGCTTGACTTCTCATCCGGGATTAACTCCTTGACTTTTGGGTTAACTACTTAGATTAGTAGTTATTTTGTTGTATACATTTGAGATATAGACTCCTTAATGTATACTTATTCTTTTGTGTAGTTCGTGTAACTATTCTTTTGTGATATTGTGGATCTTTTTAGACCACTACTCTGATGTACACTTCCTAGTGTAATATTCACATCTTATTCCGCCTTTGTGATATGAATTGTCTATGACTGATTTGTGTTATGTTTATTTCTATATTTGTTTCCGAAGGATTTATATAGCCACCGTGTAGTAGCTTTGAGTTTGTGTTGGTATGTCGGATTTCCTCTTGAAATAGAATGCATGTTATATTATCTGACATATCGGTGCTCGCGCAAAGAACTTACACGGATGGTCGCTCCTCAACAGCCTTATTCTCCATGCTAGTCGACAGCATTCACCGTAATGTTCTTGGCTAGCGTGGGTATAGAGGTGGGGCGTCACAGCTTGGTATCAGAGCCAAACTTCGGAACAATGTAGAATAATTTAGCAAGGATCATGTCCTAAGTCTTTCTTAGGAGTTGTGCTTTAGGATTTTATTCGGGTCTTCGTACCGTTCTATCCTACTTTCTTTTATGATTTCTTGTTTTATCTATCAAGATTGGTTTATATTCATTTTGAGAATAACTTTTTCCTCTTCTTTCTTTCTTTCTTAAAGAAGAGAAATGGTTAGACCAGGCCGTCCCAGCGCCGGTCAATCTAGTGCTACTACCCAGGATGGAGTATTTATGTCTGCCCAGCAGCTTCTAGATCTTGTTAAGAACGCTCAAGCAGCCGGTCCCAATCAGGAGCCTACTCATCCTAGATCCGGTTTTGCACGCTTGTGCAGAGACTACACCGATTTGGGTGGAGGGCCATTCAGGGGATCCGAGAGTGTTATTGAAATTCAAGCTTGGCTCAAATCATGCGATCGCATCTTTTCTCGCATGAACCTTATTGACCTTCATCGAGTCCAAGTAGCTTCTAGCATGCTCCAAGAAAGAGCATTGGATTGGTATGAGCTTTTAATTTCTGAAATCGTTGAGGCGGATCTTACTTGGGAGCAATTCCGGGGAAGATTCGAATTGAAATTTGTGCCGGAGGCTGAAAAAGTAACTTTAGCCCGGCGTTTCATAGACCTTGTTCAAGGTAAATCTTCTGTGACAGACTACGTCGCATCTTTCGAATCTCTCTCTAAGTACGGGGTTGAGTATATTAATACCCCGATGAAGAAAAATCAAAGATTTGTTTATGGCTTGAATAAGAATCTTAAGAAGCCATTACTTCTGAAACTTGAGGTTTCATTTGATCAGCTTGTTGATATCGCTCTTCGTCTTGAAGAGGCCGATAATGAAAGTGATGTTGAAGTTGTGCGTGCCCAACAGAACTTCGACAATAACTTGAAGAGGCCTATCAAATTCAAGGGACCCGATTCTAATAAGAAAGGGAAGCAACAAACTCTGGTAGCAAATGTTCCTACCTCTAGTCGTGGACGATGCTACAATTGTGGTTCCACAGACCACCATGTAAGGGAGTGCCCGAAACCCCTCTTTTGCCGCTATTGCAAAGGTTCGGGTCATCTTTTATCTTCGTGTCCTAAGCCTCCAAGCAAGTGAGAGGGAAAGCTGCAACTTTTGGTCAAGGTATTTTCATTCGATCCTCGATGGCATTATTTTAATTCGTGAACTTTCTATTTGAGTTCTTTTTGATATGGGTTTCATCTCATTATTTTTATATCAAAAGAACTCGTCTATTCTTTTTCTTTGAATATTTTGGGCTTGATGACTTCTTTGAGTATTGTGAATCCGGATGGTAGATCCGCAACACTCAACTTGCTTTTGTTTAAATGTCAAGATTGTTTTATGTGACTTTTCTTTCCGAGCCAATATTTTTGCTTTGGCTTCGGAATTGACCTTTCTGCAAGGATTGTCTTAATCATTGTGAAGCCCATATCCTATTTTTTCGAGTGGACTATTCATCTTCGACATTTTCAATCTGTTAAGCAGATTTCTATTTTTCTTTGTGATTTTGATTCCATCTGGATGGCATCATTTTATTCCTTAAGCCCACTTATAAGGAAAGTGTTATTTCTCTCATTCATGTAGTTTGAGAAATTTTCCGGTATTTTTGAGTTTGTCTTAGGATTATCACCTAAGAAATCTTTTGTGGGGTGTTAAGGTCTTTTCAGTTTGACTTTACCACCGGTTTTCGTTTGCTACGAGTTGCGGAAATTAGCATTCCACTTACCGCATTCCGTACTCGTTATGATTCTTATGAATGACTTATTTTGTCATTCAATTTGTCCAACTTATTTCATCCATTTTATAAATCGAATATTCTATAAATATTTCGATGAGACCATTCTTGTATTTATTGATTTTGGATGAAAATTGTAATTTAATATTTTGCAAATCTTTTTCATAAGATTTATTTATAAGTAAAACTGGATTTTGCTCTTGAAACGAACAAAGAATATTCTTAAAACTTTTTAAGAAATTTATTTATCCTATAAAATATGATTTTGTGATTGTATTGCCCGTTGAGTGCTTTAAGAATTTTGGTCGATGCGCTTGATCAACGTTATCGATAGGAATTTCCTAAACGCTTCGATGTGACAATCAGACACGATATATTGACTTGTAAAAATGTAAAATTTTTGTAGAAAGATTATTACATAAAAGTAAAAAAATGTAATTTTGAAAGTTTTAACTTTTCGGGAAAGAGAATTATTTTAAAAGAAGTTCTTTCTTTTCGATACTCTTATTCCTTCTTGTGATTCCTGAAGGGGAACCAAGACTTTGCTATTTGTACCTATTGGTTTGGGATGCCATTCTCTTGCAAAGGAGAACGTTCTATCACTTGTGCTTCTAAATCATTATAGCTTTTCGAGACTAGATACCACTTATGATCTAGTGCTCTCGGCTAATGTTTTTGCTTTTGGAATTTGGCATCATCATATTTGGGTGAGAAATTCATTCTCTATCTCGATCATAAATCTTTGGAATATTTATGTTCTCTTAAGGAACTGCATGTAGACTCGAGTTCCTGACATCTTATGATCTTGATATTCCTTTTTATTCCCGAAAGGGAAATCGTGTTGCCAATGCGCTTTGTCGTAGGCAACAAGTAGTTGATTCTTTGGTGTTGTCTGAATGGAATTATTTTTCTATCAAGTTCATCGGACGTTTTGGTACACTTCGTTTATTGAGCTTTATCTCATTCCTTTTAAGGACTAGCGTCTGATGTCCTTTTATTGTATTTGATTCATCGGATGTACCGTTGTACTACATCGATGTCTTTGCTTTTGATTCATCGGATGTACCGTTTGTACTACATCGATGTCTTTGCATTTGATTCATCGGATGTACCGTTGTACTACATCGATGTCTTTGCTTTTGATTCATCGGATGTACCGTTTGTACTACATCGATGTCTTTGCTTTTGATTCATCGGATGTACCGTCGTACTACATCGATGTCTTTTCTTTTGATTCATCGGATGTACCGTTGTACTACATCGATGTCTTTGCTTTTGATTCATCGGATGTACCGTTGTACTACATCGATGTCTTTTCTTTTGATTCATCGGATGTACCGTTTGTACTACATCGATGTATGTCTTTGCTTTTGATTCATCGGATGTACCGTTGTACTACATCGATGTCTTTGCATTGGATTCATCGGATGTACCGTTGTACTACATCGATGTCTTTGCTTTTGATTCATCGGATGTACCGTTTGTACTACATCGATGTCTTTGCTTTTCGATTCATCGGATGTACCGTTTGTACTACATCGATGTCTTTGCTTTTGATTCATCGGATGTACCGTTTGTACTACATCGATGTCTTTGCTTTTGATTCATCGGATGTACCGTTTGTACTACATCGATGTCTTTGCTTTTGATTCATCGGATGTACCGTTTGTACTACATCGATGTCTTTGCTTTTTGATTCATCGGATGTACCGTTTGTACTACATCGATGTCTTTGCTTTTGATTCATCGGATGTACCGTTTGTACTACATCGATGTCTTTGCTTTTGATTCATCGGATGTACCGTTTGTACTACATCGATGTCTTTGCTTAGGTTCATTGGGCGTACCATTTTTGTACTACGCCGTTGCACCGGCTCAATTTTCTGCTATTCTTGACGTTCCCCACGTCTTTTATCTACGGGAATGCCTTAGGGATTCCGGTTTTCATTCTTGAGCCCGGTGTTATTGTGGAAATTGAAGTTTCACCAGATCTTTATGGTGAACTTCCTATTTCAAATTTTCTTTTGTGTTGATATGCTTCTATGGTTGTTACTTCTTATATTTCCTTCTTACTTATTGCGAGGACGCAATTTCTTTAAGGAGGGGAGTCTGTAACAACCCGCATATTTATCGATTTTATATTTAAATATTTTTATTTAAATATTTTATCGTTAGTCGGATTTTAGTCCGAAAAGCTACTTTTTGCAAACAGTCGAATTGGGACTTGAGACCACCCCCATTGAGTTCAAAACGCCGTTTGCGACCTTTTTGAGTATAAGCTTCGATATGTTTGGAGAAAGTTGAATTTTGCTACTTTTTGCTTAGGGTTTTGGTTTGGGCTGAGCCAATTAACCACTTATGTATTCAGTCCCAATCCCCCTCTCCTCTTCATTACTCCATTCCAACTCCTCAAACTCAAGCTCCAACTGAAAATGGCGGAGAGGAAAAAGAATTAAAACTCCAAGCCCTAACTTCCTTAGCAAATCCATCTCCTTGCTCCAAACTCAAGAAGAACCCCTTGGTAAGCATCTCCTTCTTCTTCTCCAACTCTTTCTCCATTCAATTTCAGAAATTTCCTAAACCTAACTTAGGAAATGTTCTTCTTTTTAGCTTAGATTCAAGCTTCTAGAGTTGGACTTGAAGAGTGGTTGATTCCTCTTTGCTTTCAAGCTTTATCTTCATAAATTTTAGTGCAAAGGTGAGATTTTTATCTCACATCTATGACTATAATTATCTTTGGTTGTTGGGTATGAATTCCTAACACTTCTTCATGTGCATTTGTTCTTGATTTGGATTGGTTTTGTGAATATTCCAATTTTTGGGTTTTTAAGTCAAATTTGTGTAAAATCCTTTTATGGATGTTTGATCATGCTTTTGGTGATGCATCGAGGAGCATATAGGGCCGGGTTGCCGATTGGCATAAACCCTTAGAGCCAATGTTCGTCCGATTGCATTTTGGAAGAGTTTGCTCTTCATTTGAATAAGGCTGAAAAACAGCCCAGGCATGATTCAGTCGACTGAAATCTCTGTTCAGTCGACTGAACCTGAAACCCGAGAGTTTCCAGGCATGATTCAGTCGACTGAAAATCTCTGCACAGTCGACTGAAACTGGAAACAGAAAGTTTCCTGAACCTGGAAAATTTCCATGTACAGGGTCAGTCGGCTGAAAATCTCTGTTCAGTCGACTGAACCTGCTGTTTGAGTCCAATTTGCCTTTTTGGATTGAATTTCCTATTTAAATCGATTTGTGATGATCCTATTTATTATCATCATTTATTATCATCTTTGATGACTTATTTTCTTTGGGAATTTTAGATATATCCATTTCGATGGATCCTTTATCGATTTCATTGGATTTTTATTCACATCTTCGAATGTGATCTTTGTGATTGATTGTTCTTACAATCTTCTTCGTGATTTGTCACTTTAAAAATATAAAGGTTTTCTATACTAGTAGTAAATATCAAAACTCTTTCCTCAAACGATTTCAATACTATTTTAATACCAAATTCGTTTATAAATCCGTTTTCCAATCTATTAGTATATACAAACCTTTACCTCACTCGTATGAGAAATCTAATTAAACGGCTTAGTAAAACTAGTGGTATGAAACGCTTGCGTTTACTTTGTCGGTTAATTCTTGGACTTGTTCGATTGAACCTCTTGTGACAATTTTCTAGTGGAGATTTAAAGTTTGTTCGTAAATATTTAAGTTAAGCAAGTGGTTATGGGACATGAAGCTAAACTCATATATTTACTAGCTTAGTGTAATCGACACTTCTCGTTGATCATGACGATCATCTTTGTGATTTAGACTAGCAATGTGCGATGTCTCTTTGTCTGCGAGGGAGACTAAACCCCGTTTTGTGGAGTTTCGACTCAATTTGTGATGGGGTAGCAACCCATGGTCTTCGGGCCGTTTGTGGAGCTTCGGCTCAATTTGTGATGGTTAGCGACCATGGAATTAGCGTTCCGTTTGTGATACATGTGTTGGTGAGCTTTATGCTCCCGTTTGTGATAGGCCTTCCCCCCTTTGTGATTTCTGGATTTCTTGTGTAGATTCCTAGAATTTGTGTTTCACCAATTTTCGTGATTTCCATTGATAAGTTTTATCAATATTTGTGCATTGGTGAATTTGTGTGTCATTGACCTTTGTGATTTCTGGATTTCTTGTGTAGTCTTCTGGAATTTGTGCGTCTTTGACTTTTGTGATTGACATTGATATTATCGTCAATATTTGTGGTTTGATGAACGAAATAAAGAGTATGACACTTCTTTGATTCTTGTGTAGATTTGGTGACATTGATTAATCTCTTGATGATTATCAACTAAGTATATATATATATATATATATCACAGCTTGGCATGGTGATTATTACGTGTTTAGTCATATCTCTTATTCTATATCGTTTCATCTGATATTTATCGTTAGACTTATCCGTTTATTATTTTCTTATTAAATAATACTCGGGTCAGACCGAGATGTTACAGGTGCTTCTGCTTGACTTCTCATCCGGGATTAACTCCTTGACTTTTGGGTTAACTACTTAGATTAGTAGTTATTTTGTTGTATACATTTGAGATATAGACTCCTTAATGTATACTTATTCTTTTGTGTAGTTCGTGTAACTATTCTTTTGTGATATTGTGGATCTTTTTAGACCACTACTCTGATGTACACTTCCTAGTGTAATATTCACATCTTATTCCGCCTTTGTGATATGAATTGTCTATGACTGATTTGTGTTATGTTTATTTCTATATTTGTTTCCGAAGGATTTATATAGCCACCGTGTAGTAGCTTTGAGTTTGTGTTGGTATGTCGGATTTCCTCTTGAAATAGAATGCATGTTATATTATCTGACATATCGGTGCTCGCGCAAAGAACTTACACGGATGGTCGCTCCTCAACAGCCTTATTCTCCATGCTAGTCGACAGCATTCACCGTAATGTTCTTGGCTAGCGTGGGTATAGAGGTGGGGCGTCACAGCTTGGTATCAGAGCCAAACTTCGGAACAATGTAGAATAATTTAGCAAGGATCATGTCCTAAGTCTTTCTTAGGAGTTGTGCTTTAGGATTTTATTCGGGTCTTCGTACCGTTCTATCCTACTTTCTTTTATGATTTCTTGTTTTATCTATCAAGATTGGTTTATATTCATTTTGAGAATAACTTTTTCCTCTTCTTTCTTTCTTTCTTAAAGAAGAGAAATGGTTAGACCAGGCCGTCCCAGCGCCGGTCAATCTAGTGCTACTACCCAGGATGGAGTATTTATGTCTGCCCAGCAGCTTCTAGATCTTGTTAAGAACGCTCAAGCAGCCGGTCCCAATCAGGAGCCTACTCATCCTAGATCCGGTTTTGCACGCTTGTGCAGAGACTACACCGATTTGGGTGGAGGGCCATTCAGGGGATCCGAGAGTGTTATTGAAATTCAAGCTTGGCTCAAATCATGCGATCGCATCTTTTCTCGCATGAACCTTATTGACCTTCATCGAGTCCAAGTAGCTTCTAGCATGCTCCAAGAAAGAGCATTGGATTGGTATGAGCTTTTAATTTCTGAAATCGTTGAGGCGGATCTTACTTGGGAGCAATTCCGGGGAAGATTCGAATTGAAATTTGTGCCGGAGGCTGAAAAAGTAACTTTAGCCCGGCGTTTCATAGACCTTGTTCAAGGTAAATCTTCTGTGACAGACTACGTCGCATCTTTCGAATCTCTCTCTAAGTACGGGGTTGAGTATATTAATACCCCGATGAAGAAAAATCAAAGATTTGTTTATGGCTTGAATAAGAATCTTAAGAAGCCATTACTTCTGAAACTTGAGGTTTCATTTGATCAGCTTGTTGATATCGCTCTTCGTCTTGAAGAGGCCGATAATGAAAGTGATGTTGAAGTTGTGCGTGCCCAACAGAACTTCGACAATAACTTGAAGAGGCCTATCAAATTCAAGGGACCCGATTCTAATAAGAAAGGGAAGCAACAAACTCTGGTAGCAAATGTTCCTACCTCTAGTCGTGGACGATGCTACAATTGTGGTTCCACAGACCACCATGTAAGGGAGTGCCCGAAACCCCTCTTTTGCCGCTATTGCAAAGGTTCGGGTCATCTTTTATCTTCGTGTCCTAAGCCTCCAAGCAAGTGAGAGGGAAAGCTGCAACTTTTGGTCAAGGTATTTTCATTCGATCCTCGATGGCATTATTTTAATTCGTGAACTTTCTATTTGAGTTCTTTTTGATATGGGTTTCATCTCATTATTTTTATATCAAAAGAACTCGTCTATTCTTTTTCTTTGAATATTTTGGGCTTGATGACTTCTTTGAGTATTGTGAATCCGGATGGTAGATCCGCAACACTCAACTTGCTTTTGTTTAAATGTCAAGATTGTTTTATGTGACTTTTCTTTCCGAGCCAATATTTTTGCTTTGGCTTCGGAATTGACCTTTCTGCAAGGATTGTCTTAATCATTGTGAAGCCCATATCCTATTTTTTCGAGTGGACTATTCATCTTCGACATTTTCAATCTGTTAAGCAGATTTCTATTTTTCTTTGTGATTTTGATTCCATCTGGATGGCATCATTTTATTCCTTAAGCCCACTTATAAGGAAAGTGTTATTTCTCTCATTCATGTAGTTTGAGAAATTTTCCGGTATTTTTGAGTTTGTCTTAGGATTATCACCTAAGAAATCTTTTGTGGGGTGTTAAGGTCTTTTCAGTTTGACTTTACCACCGGTTTTCGTTTGCTACGAGTTGCGGAAATTAGCATTCCACTTACCGCATTCCGTACTCGTTATGATTCTTATGAATGACTTATTTTGTCATTCAATTTGTCCAACTTATTTCATCCATTTTATAAATCGAATATTCTATAAATATTTCGATGAGACCATTCTTGTATTTATTGATTTTGGATGAAAATTGTAATTTAATATTTTGCAAATCTTTTTCATAAGATTTATTTATAAGTAAAACTGGATTTTGCTCTTGAAACGAACAAAGAATATTCTTAAAACTTTTTAAGAAATTTATTTATCCTATAAAATATGATTTTGTGATTGTATTGCCCGTTGAGTGCTTTAAGAATTTTGGTCGATGCGCTTGATCAACGTTATCGATAGGAATTTCCTAAACGCTTCGATGTGACAATCAGACACGATATATTGACTTGTAAAAATGTAAAATTTTTGTAGAAAGATTATTACATAAAAGTAAAAAAATGTAATTTTGAAAGTTTTAACTTTTCGGGAAAGAGAATTATTTTAAAAGAAGTTCTTTCTTTTCGATACTCTTATTCCTTCTTGTGATTCCTGAAGGGGAACCAAGACTTTGCTATTTGTACCTATTGGTTTGGGATGCCATTCTCTTGCAAAGGAGAACGTTCTATCACTTGTGCTTCTAAATCATTATAGCTTTTCGAGACTAGATACCACTTATGATCTAGTGCTCTCGGCTAATGTTTTTGCTTTTGGAATTTGGCATCATCATATTTGGGTGAGAAATTCATTCTCTATCTCGATCATAAATCTTTGGAATATTTATGTTCTCTTAAGGAACTGCATGTAGACTCGAGTTCCTGACATCTTATGATCTTGATATTCCTTTTTATTCCCGAAAGGGAAATCGTGTTGCCAATGCGCTTTGTCGTAGGCAACAAGTAGTTGATTCTTTGGTGTTGTCTGAATGGAATTATTTTTCTATCAAGTTCATCGGACGTTTTGGTACACTTCGTTTATTGAGCTTTATCTCATTCCTTTTAAGGACTAGCGTCTGATGTCCTTTTATTGTATTTGATTCATCGGATGTACCGTTGTACTACATCGATGTCTTTGCTTTTGATTCATCGGATGTACCGTTTGTACTACATCGATGTCTTTGCATTTGATTCATCGGATGTACCGTTGTACTACATCGATGTCTTTGCTTTTGATTCATCGGATGTACCGTTTGTACTACATCGATGTCTTTGCTTTTGATTCATCGGATGTACCGTCGTACTACATCGATGTCTTTTCTTTTGATTCATCGGATGTACCGTTGTACTACATCGATGTCTTTGCTTTTGATTCATCGGATGTACCGTTGTACTACATCGATGTCTTTTCTTTTGATTCATCGGATGTACCGTTTGTACTACATCGATGTATGTCTTTGCTTTTGATTCATCGGATGTACCGTTGTACTACATCGATGTCTTTGCATTGGATTCATCGGATGTACCGTTGTACTACATCGATGTCTTTGCTTTTGATTCATCGGATGTACCGTTTGTACTACATCGATGTCTTTGCTTTTCGATTCATCGGATGTACCGTTTGTACTACATCGATGTCTTTGCTTTTGATTCATCGGATGTACCGTTTGTACTACATCGATGTCTTTGCTTTTGATTCATCGGATGTACCGTTTGTACTACATCGATGTCTTTGCTTTTGATTCATCGGATGTACCGTTTGTACTACATCGATGTCTTTGCTTTTTGATTCATCGGATGTACCGTTTGTACTACATCGATGTCTTTGCTTTTGATTCATCGGATGTACCGTTTGTACTACATCGATGTCTTTGCTTTTGATTCATCGGATGTACCGTTTGTACTACATCGATGTCTTTGCTTAGGTTCATTGGGCGTACCATTTTTGTACTACGCCGTTGCACCGGCTCAATTTTCTGCTATTCTTGACGTTCCCCACGTCTTTTATCTACGGGAATGCCTTAGGGATTCCGGTTTTCATTCTTGAGCCCGGTGTTATTGTGGAAATTGAAGTTTCACCAGATCTTTATGGTGAACTTCCTATTTCAAATTTTCTTTTGTGTTGATATGCTTCTATGGTTGTTACTTCTTATATTTCCTTCTTACTTATTGCGAGGACGCAATTTCTTTAAGGAGGGGAGTCTGTAACAACCCGCATATTTATCGATTTTATATTTAAATATTTTTATTTAAATATTTTATCGTTAGTCGGATTTTAGTCCGAAAAGCTACTTTTTGCAAACAGTCGAATTGGGACTTGAGACCACCCCCATTGAGTTCAAAACGCCGTTTGCGACCTTTTTGAGTATAAGCTTCGATATGTTTGGAGAAAGTTGAATTTTGCTACTTTTTGCTTAGGGTTTTGGTTTGGGCTGAGCCAATTAACCACTTATGTATTCAGTCCCAATCCCCCTCTCCTCTTCATTACTCCATTCCAACTCCTCAAACTCAAGCTCCAACTGAAAATGGCGGAGAGGAAAAAGAATTAAAACTCCAAGCCCTAACTTCCTTAGCAAATCCATCTCCTTGCTCCAAACTCAAGAAGAACCCCTTGGTAAGCATCTCCTTCTTCTTCTCCAACTCTTTCTCCATTCAATTTCAGAAATTTCCTAAACCTAACTTAGGAAATGTTCTTCTTTTTAGCTTAGATTCAAGCTTCTAGAGTTGGACTTGAAGAGTGGTTGATTCCTCTTTGCTTTCAAGCTTTATCTTCATAAATTTTAGTGCAAAGGTGAGATTTTTATCTCACATCTATGACTATAATTATCTTTGGTTGTTGGGTATGAATTCCTAACACTTCTTCATGTGCATTTGTTCTTGATTTGGATTGGTTTTGTGAATATTCCAATTTTTGGGTTTTTAAGTCAAATTTGTGTAAAATCCTTTTATGGATGTTTGATCATGCTTTTGGTGATGCATCGAGGAGCATATAGGGCCGGGTTGCCGATTGGCATAAACCCTTAGAGCCAATGTTCGTCCGATTGCATTTTGGAAGAGTTTGCTCTTCATTTGAATAAGGCTGAAAAACAGCCCAGGCATGATTCAGTCGACTGAAATCTCTGTTCAGTCGACTGAACCTGAAACCCGAGAGTTTCCAGGCATGATTCAGTCGACTGAAAATCTCTGCACAGTCGACTGAAACTGGAAACAGAAAGTTTCCTGAACCTGGAAAATTTCCATGTACAGGGTCAGTCGGCTGAAAATCTCTGTTCAGTCGACTGAACCTGCTGTTTGAGTCCAATTTGCCTTTTTGGATTGAATTTCCTATTTAAATCGATTTGTGATGATCCTATTTATTATCATCATTTATTATCATCTTTGATGACTTATTTTCTTTGGGAATTTTAGATATATCCATTTCGATGGATCCTTTATCGATTTCATTGGATTTTTATTCACATCTTCGAATGTGATCTTTGTGATTGATTGTTCTTACAATCTTCTTCGTGATTTGTCACTTTAAAAATATAAAGGTTTTCTATACTAGTAGTAAATATCAAAACTCTTTCCTCAAACGATTTCAATACTATTTTAATACCAAATTCGTTTATAAATCCGTTTTCCAATCTATTAGTATATACAAACCTTTACCTCACTCGTATGAGAAATCTAATTAAACGGCTTAGTAAAACTAGTGGTATGAAACGCTTGCGTTTACTTTGTCGGTTAATTCTTGGACTTGTTCGATTGAACCTCTTGTGACAATTTTCTAGTGGAGATTTAAAGTTTGTTCGTAAATATTTAAGTTAAGCAAGTGGTTATGGGACATGAAGCTAAACTCATATATTTACTAGCTTAGTGTAATCGACACTTCTCGTTGATCATGACGATCATCTTTGTGATTTAGACTAGCAATGTGCGATGTCTCTTTGTCTGCGAGGGAGACTAAACCCCGTTTTGTGGAGTTTCGACTCAATTTGTGATGGGGTAGCAACCCATGGTCTTCGGGCCGTTTGTGGAGCTTCGGCTCAATTTGTGATGGTTAGCGACCATGGAATTAGCGTTCCGTTTGTGATACATGTGTTGGTGAGCTTTATGCTCCCGTTTGTGATAGGCCTTCCCCCCTTTGTGATTTCTGGATTTCTTGTGTAGATTCCTAGAATTTGTGTTTCACCAATTTTCGTGATTTCCATTGATAAGTTTTATCAATATTTGTGCATTGGTGAATTTGTGTGTCATTGACCTTTGTGATTTCTGGATTTCTTGTGTAGTCTTCTGGAATTTGTGCGTCTTTGACTTTTGTGATTGACATTGATATTATCGTCAATATTTGTGGTTTGATGAACGAAATAAAGAGTATGACACTTCTTTGATTCTTGTGTAGATTTGGTGACATTGATTAATCTCTTGATGATTATCAACTAAGTATATATATATATATATATATCACAGCTTGGCATTGTGATTATTACGTGTTTAGTCATATCTCTTATTCTATATCGTTTCATCTGATATTTATCGTTAGACTTATCCGTTTATTATTTTCTTATTAAATAATACTCGGGTCAGACCGAGATGTTACAGGTGCTTCTGCTTGACTTCTCATCCGGGATTAACTCCTTGACTTTTGGGTTAACTACTTAGATTAGTAGTTATTTTGTTGTATACATTTGAGATATAGACTCCTTAATGTATACTTATTCTTTTGTGTAGTTCGTGTAACTATTCTTTTGTGATATTGTGGATCTTTTTAGACCACTACTCTGATGTACACTTCCTAGTGTAATATTCACATCTTATTCCGCCTTTGTGATATGAATTGTCTATGACTGATTTGTGTTATGTTTATTTCTATATTTGTTTCCGAAGGATTTATATAGCCACCGTGTAGTAGCTTTGAGTTTGTGTTGGTATGTCGGATTTCCTCTTGAAATAGAATGCATGTTATATTATCTGACATATCGGTGCTCGCGCAAAGAACTTACACGGATGGTCGCTCCTCAACAGCCTTATTCTCCATGCTAGTCGACAGCATTCACCGTAATGTTCTTGGCTAGCGTGGGTATAGAGGTGGGGCGTCACAGCTTGGTATCAGAGCCAAACTTCGGAACAATGTAGAATAATTTAGCAAGGATCATGTCCTAAGTCTTTCTTAGGAGTTGTGCTTTAGGATTTTATTCGGGTCTTCGTACCGTTCTATCCTACTTTCTTTTATGATTTCTTGTTTTATCTATCAAGATTGGTTTATATTCATTTTGAGAATAACTTTTTCCTCTTCTTTCTTTCTTTCTTAAAGAAGAGAAATGGTTAGACCAGGCCGTCCCAGCGCCGGTCAATCTAGTGCTACTACCCAGGATGGAGTATTTATGTCTGCCCAGCAGCTTCTAGATCTTGTTAAGAACGCTCAAGCAGCCGGTCCCAATCAGGAGCCTACTCATCCTAGATCCGGTTTTGCACGCTTGTGCAGAGACTACACCGATTTGGGTGGAGGGCCATTCAGGGGATCCGAGAGTGTTATTGAAATTCAAGCTTGGCTCAAATCATGCGATCGCATCTTTTCTCGCATGAACCTTATTGACCTTCATCGAGTCCAAGTAGCTTCTAGCATGCTCCAAGAAAGAGCATTGGATTGGTATGAGCTTTTAATTTCTGAAATCGTTGAGGCGGATCTTACTTGGGAGCAATTCCGGGGAAGATTCGAATTGAAATTTGTGCCGGAGGCTGAAAAAGTAACTTTAGCCCGGCGTTTCATAGACCTTGTTCAAGGTAAATCTTCTGTGACAGACTACGTCGCATCTTTCGAATCTCTCTCTAAGTACGGGGTTGAGTATATTAATACCCCGATGAAGAAAAATCAAAGATTTGTTTATGGCTTGAATAAGAATCTTAAGAAGCCATTACTTCTGAAACTTGAGGTTTCATTTGATCAGCTTGTTGATATCGCTCTTCGTCTTGAAGAGGCCGATAATGAAAGTGATGTTGAAGTTGTGCGTGCCCAACAGAACTTCGACAATAACTTGAAGAGGCCTATCAAATTCAAGGGACCCGATTCTAATAAGAAAGGGAAGCAACAAACTCTGGTAGCAAATGTTCCTACCTCTAGTCGTGGACGATGCTACAATTGTGGTTCCACAGACCACCATGTAAGGGAGTGCCCGAAACCCCTCTTTTGCCGCTATTGCAAAGGTTCGGGTCATCTTTTATCTTCGTGTCCTAAGCCTCCAAGCAAGTGAGAGGGAAAGCTGCAACTTTTGGTCAAGGTATTTTCATTCGATCCTCGATGGCATTATTTTAATTCGTGAACTTTCTATTTGAGTTCTTTTTGATATGGGTTTCATCTCATTATTTTTATATCAAAAGAACTCGTCTATTCTTTTTCTTTGAATATTTTGGGCTTGATGACTTCTTTGAGTATTGTGAATCCGGATGGTAGATCCGCAACACTCAACTTGCTTTTGTTTAAATGTCAAGATTGTTTTATGTGACTTTTCTTTCCGAGCCAATATTTTTGCTTTGGCTTCGGAATTGACCTTTCTGCAAGGATTGTCTTAATCATTGTGAAGCCCATATCCTATTTTTTCGAGTGGACTATTCATCTTCGACATTTTCAATCTGTTAAGCAGATTTCTATTTTTCTTTGTGATTTTGATTCCATCTGGATGGCATCATTTTATTCCTTAAGCCCACTTATAAGGAAAGTGTTATTTCTCTCATTCATGTAGTTTGAGAAATTTTCCGGTATTTTTGAGTTTGTCTTAGGATTATCACCTAAGAAATCTTTTGTGGGGTGTTAAGGTCTTTTCAGTTTGACTTTACCACCGGTTTTCGTTTGCTACGAGTTGCGGAAATTAGCATTCCACTTACCGCATTCCGTACTCGTTATGATTCTTATGAATGACTTATTTTGTCATTCAATTTGTCCAACTTATTTCATCCATTTTATAAATCGAATATTCTATAAATATTTCGATGAGACCATTCTTGTATTTATTGATTTTGGATGAAAATTGTAATTTAATATTTTGCAAATCTTTTTCATAAGATTTATTTATAAGTAAAACTGGATTTTGCTCTTGAAACGAACAAAGAATATTCTTAAAACTTTTTAAGAAATTTATTTATCCTATAAAATATGATTTTGTGATTGTATTGCCCGTTGAGTGCTTTAAGAATTTTGGTCGATGCGCTTGATCAACGTTATCGATAGGAATTTCCTAAACGCTTCGATGTGACAATCAGACACGATATATTGACTTGTAAAAATGTAAAATTTTTGTAGAAAGATTATTACATAAAAGTAAAAAAATGTAATTTTGAAAGTTTTAACTTTTCGGGAAAGAGAATTATTTTAAAAGAAGTTCTTTCTTTTCGATACTCTTATTCCTTCTTGTGATTCCTGAAGGGGAACCAAGACTTTGCTATTTGTACCTATTGGTTTGGGATGCCATTCTCTTGCAAAGGAGAACGTTCTATCACTTGTGCTTCTAAATCATTATAGCTTTTCGAGACTAGATACCACTTATGATCTAGTGCTCTCGGCTAATGTTTTTGCTTTTGGAATTTGGCATCATCATATTTGGGTGAGAAATTCATTCTCTATCTCGATCATAAATCTTTGGAATATTTATGTTCTCTTAAGGAACTGCATGTAGACTCGAGTTCCTGACATCTTATGATCTTGATATTCCTTTTTATTCCCGAAAGGGAAATCGTGTTGCCAATGCGCTTTGTCGTAGGCAACAAGTAGTTGATTCTTTGGTGTTGTCTGAATGGAATTATTTTTCTATCAAGTTCATCGGACGTTTTGGTACACTTCGTTTATTGAGCTTTATCTCATTCCTTTTAAGGACTAGCGTCTGATGTCCTTTTATTGTATTTGATTCATCGGATGTACCGTTGTACTACATCGATGTCTTTGCTTTTGATTCATCGGATGTACCGTTTGTACTACATCGATGTCTTTGCATTTGATTCATCGGATGTACCGTTGTACTACATCGATGTCTTTGCTTTTGATTCATCGGATGTACCGTTTGTACTACATCGATGTCTTTGCTTTTGATTCATCGGATGTACCGTCGTACTACATCGATGTCTTTTCTTTTGATTCATCGGATGTACCGTTGTACTACATCGATGTCTTTGCTTTTGATTCATCGGATGTACCGTTGTACTACATCGATGTCTTTTCTTTTGATTCATCGGATGTACCGTTTGTACTACATCGATGTATGTCTTTGCTTTTGATTCATCGGATGTACCGTTGTACTACATCGATGTCTTTGCATTGGATTCATCGGATGTACCGTTGTACTACATCGATGTCTTTGCTTTTGATTCATCGGATGTACCGTTTGTACTACATCGATGTCTTTGCTTTTCGATTCATCGGATGTACCGTTTGTACTACATCGATGTCTTTGCTTTTGATTCATCGGATGTACCGTTTGTACTACATCTCCTTCTTCTTCTCCAACTCTTTCTCCATTCAATTTCAGAAATTTCCTAAACCTAACTTAGGAAATGTTCTTCTTTTTAGCTTAGATTCAAGCTTCTAGAGTTGGACTTGAAGAGTGGTTGATTCCTCTTTGCTTTCAAGCTTTATCTTCATAAATTTTAGTGCAAAGGTGAGATTTTTATCTCACATCTATGACTATAATTATCTTTGGTTGTTGGGTATGAATTCCTAACACTTCTTCATGTGCATTTGTTCTTGATTTGGATTGGTTTTGTGAATATTCCAATTTTTGGGTTTTTAAGTCAAATTTGTGTAAAATCCTTTTATGGATGTTTGATCATGCTTTTGGTGATGCATCGAGGAGCATATAGGGCCGGGTTGCCGATTGGCATAAACCCTTAGAGCCAATGTTCGTCCGATTGCATTTTGGAAGAGTTTGCTCTTCATTTGAATAAGGCTGAAAAACAGCCCAGGCATGATTCAGTCGACTGAAATCTCTGTTCAGTCGACTGAACCTGAAACCCGAGAGTTTCCAGGCATGATTCAGTCGACTGAAAATCTCTGCACAGTCGACTGAAACTGGAAACAGAAAGTTTCCTGAACCTGGAAAATTTCCATGTACAGGGTCAGTCGGCTGAAAATCTCTGTTCAGTCGACTGAACCTGCTGTTTGAGTCCAATTTGCCTTTTTGGATTGAATTTCCTATTTAAATCGATTTGTGATGATCCTATTTATTATCATCATTTATTATCATCTTTGATGACTTATTTTCTTTGGGAATTTTAGATATATCCATTTCGATGGATCCTTTATCGATTTCATTGGATTTTTATTCACATCTTCGAATGTGATCTTTGTGATTGATTGTTCTTACAATCTTCTTCGTGATTTGTCACTTTAAAAATATAAAGGTTTTCTATACTAGTAGTAAATATCAAAACTCTTTCCTCAAACGATTTCAATACTATTTTAATACCAAATTCGTTTATAAATCCGTTTTCCAATCTATTAGTATATACAAACCTTTACCTCACTCGTATGAGAAATCTAATTAAACGGCTTAGTAAAACTAGTGGTATGAAACGCTTGCGTTTACTTTGTCGGTTAATTCTTGGACTTGTTCGATTGAACCTCTTGTGACAATTTTCTAGTGGAGATTTAAAGTTTGTTCGTAAATATTTAAGTTAAGCAAGTGGTTATGGGACATGAAGCTAAACTCATATATTTACTAGCTTAGTGTAATCGACACTTCTCGTTGATCATGACGATCATCTTTGTGATTTAGACTAGCAATGTGCGATGTCTCTTTGTCTGCGAGGGAGACTAAACCCCGTTTTGTGGAGTTTCGACTCAATTTGTGATGGGGTAGCAACCCATGGTCTTCGGGCCGTTTGTGGAGCTTCGGCTCAATTTGTGATGGTTAGCGACCATGGAATTAGCGTTCCGTTTGTGATACATGTGTTGGTGAGCTTTATGCTCCCGTTTGTGATAGGCCTTCCCCCCTTTGTGATTTCTGGATTTCTTGTGTAGATTCCTAGAATTTGTGTTTCACCAATTTTCGTGATTTCCATTGATAAGTTTTATCAATATTTGTGCATTGGTGAATTTGTGTGTCATTGACCTTTGTGATTTCTGGATTTCTTGTGTAGTCTTCTGGAATTTGTGCGTCTTTGACTTTTGTGATTGACATTGATATTATCGTCAATATTTGTGGTTTGATGAACGAAATAAAGAGTATGACACTTCTTTGATTCTTGTGTAGATTTGGTGACATTGATTAATCTCTTGATGATTATCAACTAAGTATATATATATATATATATCACAGCTTGGCATTGTGATTATTACGTGTTTAGTCATATCTCTTATTCTATATCGTTTCATCTGATATTTATCGTTAGACTTATCCGTTTATTATTTTCTTATTAAATAATACTCGGGTCAGACCGAGATGTTACAGGTGCTTCTGCTTGACTTCTCATCCGGGATTAACTCCTTGACTTTTGGGTTAACTACTTAGATTAGTAGTTATTTTGTTGTATACATTTGAGATATAGACTCCTTAATGTATACTTATTCTTTTGTGTAGTTCGTGTAACTATTCTTTTGTGATATTGTGGATCTTTTTAGACCACTACTCTGATGTACACTTCCTAGTGTAATATTCACATCTTATTCCGCCTTTGTGATATGAATTGTCTATGACTGATTTGTGTTATGTTTATTTCTATATTTGTTTCCGAAGGATTTATATAGCCACCGTGTAGTAGCTTTGAGTTTGTGTTGGTATGTCGGATTTCCTCTTGAAATAGAATGCATGTTATATTATCTGACATATCGGTGCTCGCGCAAAGAAATTACACGGATGGTCGCTCCTCAACAGCCTTATTCTCCATGCTAGTCGACATCATTCACCGTAATGTTCTTGGCTAGCGTGGGTATAGAGGTGGGGCGTCACAAGTTGGATTTATTGATATAAGAATGCTAATTCTGACTCGAGTGTTTTGTGTTTTGTGTTTTGCTTTACGCTCGGGTCAGACTGAGTGATACAGCATTTGAGACTCACCTTCGAAGTTGGAGCTTTGCTTGAAGATCCAGCTATCTATCCTTTCAGTCATCCAGTCGATTGGTTCAGAGAAGTTATCTGCCCGTACTGGAGACTTCACTACATCTGGGATATTCTGATGTATTTTTTTTCTAACTTTATTTATATAGCAGCTTCATGAACTACTATTCATTTATTCCGCTGTGTATTATTGTACTACTCTGTGTCTGTGATTCTGTGATTGATTTATTTACTGTATATATTTTGCCAAATTTAAATTAACAATTCGGTATTTTGAATTATTCAAATCGGACATGTATGGTTTTATTGTCGATTTGAATGGTCCAAAATAGCGGGTCGTTACAGTTGGTATCAGAGCGAGGCTCTAGGCAAAACTTAGCATATATGGTAAATTTATTTATAGAGTCACTTTCGTTCGAGTTGAATCTCTTCCTTTTTGACTCGACTTCCTTTGTATTTTGGAATGTCACTCTGTTCCGAAATTCATTCTTGTCTCTTCTATTTATTCGTTTGATTCTGGAGTATTCCATAACTCAACTGAATGTTTTGTAAAGGGGGTGAAAACTCCTTTACAATCGTCATTGATTCACCGAAGATTTATACATCCTTGGTTTAAATGCTGCTATCTCTGGTTATGCCGAATTCTATATCTGGCGATCGAATGTCGATTTGCCTTGGAATTCCGCATCGATCATATTCATGAAGTCATGGTTGACTCGGTTAAGGTCGCCTGCGATTTATATCCATAATCTATTTTGTAATTAATTATCTCATCTGCGATCGAGTCTATCTTCGAATCAGGGTTCTATTGATTAGAGTTCCTCCAATGTAAATCTCTATCTTTGTTTCGAAGTCCACTCTTGAATCATCCTTTGTAAATCGGGTTTTGTTTGTATTTTGAAATTGTTTTATATACCAAAATTTTTATTTGGGCAACTATGATTTTATTCTGTATATAAAAGTGAAAATATTTTCGATAAGGATTATATATATTTTATAAACGAAAGTCTGAAATTTTGAAAGGATTTGAAATTTTGAAAATTTATAGGGAATTTGATTATATAAAGGATTTATAACTGAAGGATTTTGAATTTTAATTTCGAGGAATTGAGCTCCGGTATTTTGAAATTTGGTTTTGGGATTTCTAAAATATATAATAATAATGCGATTTAAAAGTATTTTCTGGATAAGAAATATTTCAAAAGAGTTCAAAAGAATTACAACGATTTAGAAGAAATTTCAATAAAGGTTTCAAGAAAATAGAGGTCCAGAACTCACTTATGTTGCTGGGGAATAATTTCGGTGATGAGTGCATGCATCGTCGACATTGATTTTCGACTTTTAGAGTAGGGAAGAGGCCACTCTAATAGCTTTTCTATGCGAGTGATTTTTTGAAACCAAATTTTGATTTCAAGTGTCGAAGTACGATTTGATATTCGAAAGATATATGTATTTATATTTGAAATGATTTGAAGTGAACCGTTGGTCAGTCCTTGAGTTTCGGATTTGATATAATCCTATCTATTGAATTTGTTGGCTTGAATTATGTTAATTTGGAAACTGGGATTATTTTCTAAACCTATTATTTTGGGAACTTTGAAATTGAGATATTTAATTTGGAAGAAAATTTGGTGAAATCATATATGATTTTGAAACGGAATTGATATTGAAATAATTTGAAATTGATAACCTTGTATTATTAAGTACATGATTTGGGAGTGGTCGAACTTATGTAAAAAGGATTTGTATAAGTATGAAGTTGATTTGAAATCTATTGATTAGAAAGGTACTCAATTTGGAAAGAGAAGTTTATATAATCAAAGTCTATATAAGTGTGGTTTGATATACTATTGATTTGGAAAGTATTCGATTTGAAAATGGAATCCTATATATAATGGACTTTATATAAGTATGATATTTGAAAGTATTTGGAAAGGTACTATATGATATATATTTTCGAAGTAAAGATTGGAAAGTGCCTTCTACTTGATATCCGCTTTGTGGCTACATTGTGGATTCATTCTATCGATATTATTCTCTCTGATTTTTGGTTTTTCAGATGTAATACTCGAGTGTCCCACCATGGCGTAACCCATGTTTTTTTTTCTCGTGACTACATAGCGCAACCGCCTGGCTGATACAGCCTAGGGGTACGGATTGTTTCCTGGGGGATCCAGGCGTAACCTTTGTGTATCCTGCAATCTATGTAGGTCGCATTAGTAGCGGAGCTGCCTGGCAAAGATGGCCTAGGGCTACGGATTGTTTCCTGGGGGATCCAGGCGTAACCATTGTGTATCCTGCACCATACTAGACATCATGGCGTAACTCGCAAGGCTGCAAAAGCTTACGGATTGTTTCCTGGGGGATCTAGACGTAACCATTGTGTATCTGCGAACCATGGTTAGACAAAGGTTTTGGTTTGGTTATTTTGTTTGGATTGTACTTTCCATATCTGTTTTTAAAGGTTTTTTTCAATTATTTTCACAGGTTGTTGAAACAGGTCTACTAAGTACTTGAAGAATTCTAGCTTTGCGCCTGATCAACGCATGGCTAGAGTCTTCAAGAACGAGGATAAACTTGTTGAAACATCGAGTTATAGAAGTATTTTCAAAAGGGAAATTGGTTTCCATATAAAGGTATTTTATATGAAAGTATTTTATTATAAAAGTATTTCTAACAAAGAAATTCTGTATTAATATTCGAAATTGAAATTCTTATGGTTCTAGATTAATTATTCATGCCCGATACTATTTCTTGAATCTACCTTATCGGCTCAGTTTAATTATTCACCTTGATTCTGTTTTCCGAATCTACCTTCCTTCCTTGGATATATCCTTTTTAAATATTGTTTGTTTATATACTACATGGTATAATAGAAAATTTTTAGCGTTTCAGAGGTTATTAATTTATCTATAATGTTGGAAGTATCTTGAGAATTTTTTTTTATAAATTTTGGATTTAATATTTTCAATAGCTTCTTTGTAAATATAAGTAATAATGTAAATAATTGTTTTCAAAGGATTTTTGAAAAGTATTAAAGTATTAAAGAAAATTAAATTTCAAATGAAGTTTTAAATGAATATTTCAAGTAAAATTTGTATAGTTTTAAATTAATTTTTTATCTTGTACTTCAATCTATTATTTTTCTTTCTGTTTGTTGCTATTCCCCTACCTCCTTCCTTTTCGGGGACGAAAAAGTTTTGAGTGGGGGAGAGTGTAACAACCCATAAATTTTAAATGGTTTTTAATAACGTATTTAATTAAATTTTGGAGAAATTTTAAGTAGTAATATTTTTAAATAAAAATTTAATGTTTGGACTACGTATAATTAAATATAAGTAGTCAATAAATAAGAAGACATATAAATTTAGATTACGTTACTGGTTAATTAATTTGGGCGTACGTTCGTTTTAATTATTGCATCTATTGTACGCACTCTTTTATTTCATATCTTAGCTGCTAAAAATCAAATCAGCGCATGCATTAAAAAAAAGAATTAAAACCCTGCCTCCAATTCACGTGTAAAACTTTCCACTTTCATTTTCGTCTCCATATTTAATAGGAATAAAAATCTTTGATTTCCTAACCATTTCAAAATCTCTTCCCATCTTCATTTTTGCAACGCAATTCAGATCTGGAAAAAAAAGTGTAATGGGTAACGGTCCGAAATTTTAGACCAATTTAAAATTCTAGTTTTATTAAAATATTGAATAAAATTTGGTAGAAACAAAAATGATGGGAATAATAATAGTTTAGATGAGATTTGCAATTTGAATTAAAACAACAAATGTTAAGAATTTAACAGTAACTGTTAATTGTAAATATTGATCCATTGAATAAAATTTAAGAGGAAACAATAGTTTAATTGTAATGTTGTAATTCAAATAAGTTAACTTCTAACAAATGAACTAAAATTGGTAACTAATGGATATGTTGAGTTATGTGAAATTATTAAATAATGTTTGATTTATTGTTAACAAAAAGAAGAAAAAAGGAAAAATATCATGTTCTGTTTGTACATCAAATGTTGGTTTTGAAATTTAGTTTTGAAAGCAAGTACGGATTTTTGATTCAAAAAAAATTTGGTCTTAATATACATGTATACACGGAAAGTTTAGTTTGGGTATAGGGTCCATTAATTATTGTGTGAATTCTAGTAGGTATATATATATAGGTTCTGTTAGTATTTTCAAATATATTACTCATTTCCTTGATGTTTTGAAACACACTTGTAACAACCCGCATATTTATCGATTGTGTATTTAAATATTTCATTTAAAAATTTCATCGTTCGTCGGATTTTAGTCCGAAAACCTACTTTTTGCAAACTGTCGAATTTGGACTCGAGACCCCTCTCATTGAGTTCAAAATGCTGTTTACGACCTTTTTGAGTATAAGCTTCGATATGTTTGGAGTTAGTCAAGTTTTGCTACTTTTTCACTTTGGGTTTGGGTTTGGGTTTGGGTTCAGCCTTATGATTAACTTATACTCAAATCTGAACCACTCCCCCCCCCCCATTCACTCTCACTTCCTCCTCTTTTCAGTTCTAAAGCATCAATGGTGGGAGAGATGGGAAATTAAAACACCAAAACCCTAGTCTTCCTTAGCAAATCCAACTTCTAGCTCCAAATTCAAGAGAACCCATTGGTAAGTTTCTCTTCATCTTCTCCAACTCATTCTCTTAATCAATTTCAGAAATTCCTAAACCTAATTTTGGGAATGTTCTTCTTTTAAGCTTAGAATCAAGCTTCTTGAGTTGGATTTGAAGAGTGATTGATTCTTCTTTGCTTTCAAGCTTCTTCTTCAATCGTTTGGGTTCAAAGGTGAGATTTTTATCTCACATCTTAGCCTATAATTATCTTCGATTGTTAGGTATGAATTGCTAACACTTATTCTTGTGCAATTGATTTTGGTTTGGATTGGTTTGGTGTATATTCCATTTTTTGGTGTTTTGAAAATCAAAATCTATGAAAATCCTTTTATGGATATTTGGACATTGATATTTGAGGCGTATCGAAGAGCCGTTAAGGCTGGGTTGTCGCTTGGCGTAAATCCTTAGTTGTTGTCGCTCGATCGATCGCTTCCGGAATTCGTTTGGCCATTTTTGGCCTAGGTTCAGGGAATGCCCTGAACCTTTGATTCAGACGTCTGAAACGTTAGATTCAGACGTCTGAATATTATACTGGGAATTTTAATTCCTCGGTATTCAGACGTCTGAATCTATATTTCAGACGTCTGAATTGGTTCGAATTGAACTAGAAAGGAAATAGGCTAAAATTTGACATTTCCAGACGTCTTAATTTATTGATTCAGACGTCTGAATTCTTCCCTGGAAAGTATTTTATTTTCCAGATTCAGACGTCTGAATCATACCTTTCAGACGTCTGAATATGCCAATTTTTGCCTATTTGCCTATTTAGCTTGAAATTCCAACGTTAATCGATTCGTGTTGATTCCCTTTTGTTATTATCACTTATTATCGACTTTGATGACATTTTCTTCGTGATTTTGGGAATATCCATTTTAATGGATTCGGTATCGATTTCTTTGGATTTTATTCACGTCTTCGAATGTGAATTTTAGTGATTGATTGTTCCTACAATCTTCTTTGTGATATGTCACTTTAAAAATATAAAGGTTTTCTATACTAGTAGTAAATATCAAAATTCTTTCATCAAAACGATTTCAACACTATTTTATTACAAAGCTCGTTTCTTAAACCGTTTTCCAATCTATTAGTATATACAAGCCTTTACCTCACTCGTATGAGAAATCTAATTAAACGACCTAGTAAAACGAGTGATATGAAACGCTTGCGTTTACTTCATCGGTTAATTCTTGGACTTGTTCGATTGAATCTCTTGTGACAATTTTCTAGTGGAGATCTACAATTTGTTCGTAAATATTTAAGTTAAGCTAGTGGTTATGGGACATGAAGCTAAACTCATATATTTACTAGCTTAGTGTAATTGACACTTCTCGTTGATCATGACGATCATCTTTGTGATTTAGACTAACAATGTGCAATGTCTCTTTGTCTACGAGGGAGACTAAATCCCGTTTTGTGGAGTTTCGACTCAAATTGGTGGGGTAGCAACCCATGGTCTTCGGGCCGTTTGTGGAGCTTCGGCTCAATTTGATGGTTAGCAACCATGGAATTAGCGTTCCATTTGTGATACACGTGTTGGTGAGCTTTATGCTCCCGTTTGTGATAGGCCTTTCCCCCTTTTCGTGATTTCTGGATTTCTTGAGATGATTTCTAGAATTTGTGTTTCACCAATTTTCGTGATTTTCATTGATAAGTTTTATCAATATTTGTGCATTGGTGAATTTGTGTGTCATTTACTTTTGTGATTGATATTGATATAATCGTCAATATTTATGGTTTGGTGAATGAAATAAAGAGTATGACATTCCTTTTGATCCTTGAGTAGATTTTTGCGATATTGATTAATCTCTTATTGATTTTCAATTACTTGTATATATCACAGCTTGGCATTGTGATTATTATGTGTTTAGTCGTACCTCTTATTCTATATCGCTTCATCTGATATTTATAGTTAGACTGATCCGTTTATTATTTTCTTATTAATAATACTCGGGTCGGACCGAGATGTTACAGGTGCTTCAGCTTGACTTCTCACTTGGGATTAATTTCTCTGACTTTTGGCTGACTATTTAGATTAGTAGTTTATTTTATTGTATACACTTGAGATATGGACTCATAGTTGTATTCTTTTGTATAGCACATGTTGCTATTCTTTTGTATTATTGTGGATCTTCATGACTACTACACCGATGAACACTTTTATGTGTTATATATATTCATATCGATTTCCGCCTTTGTGATATGAATTATCTGTGATTGATTTGTGTTATGTTTATTTCTATATTGGTTTCCGAAGACACTATAGCCACTGTGTAGTAGCTTTGAGTTTGTGTTGGTATGTCGGATGTCCTAGAAATGCAAGTTACATCTTATCTGGCATATCGGTACTCGCACAAAGCAACTATACAGATGGTCGCTCCTCAACAGCCTTATTCTCCGTGCTAGTTGACGGCATTACACCGTAGTGTCCTTGGCTAGCGTGGGTATAAAGGTGGGGCGTCACAACACTGTCCAATTAACCCATCAGTTGCTCTAATAATTTATTTTGGGAAATTCAAGGCACAGCTATTTTATTTTCCATCATTTCTTTTATATTTTTTTCCAAACAGTTCATTTTGCCTATATAACGTATCCTTCCATTTCATACTTATCTTTTTCCTTTACGTTTCAAATATGGAACATGCTGTCCAATCAGCAATTAATTGCTTTAATTTCTCAACTAAATCTAGGGTGACTGTTGCCATCCTATAATTATTTTGAATATCAAAACATATAAATTGTATACGTTTACGTTCATTTTTGGTCAGTTCTTCTGTTTTAAAGTAATATATTTATTTCTTAAAAATGGTTGCATTGTGAAACACGTCTCTTCCAAATCTTCACCGTGCTGCCCAAGCAATATAATAAATTGCTTTGATAACGTTGCCGAATCAACGGTCATTTCAATTTATTATTTGTTGTACGTTTCCTTTTTGCTTAAAAATTTGCTACGTAAACATTAATTAAAAAATAGGAAGAAATCATTCATTTCCTGTAGCCACTTCATTTTCTTTAATTATTTCACGTGATTCAAGCAGGTGACCGTGTCCATTCACTCAACCTTTATCTATATTTTCGTTTTAAATTTCTTTCCTCTGTTCACTAGGGTAATTATGGTATGATTCTCATCCTATTGGTATGCCTTTCCATCTTTCCTTCGGCAAAAAAAATCTTTAATTATTATCTCATTTCTTTCTTGCACGGTTACAGACAATCAATTAGTTAATTGCATATTGTAGCTGTTCATGCCTATTTGCTTCATAAAAATTATAAAGCATTTTTACCCAGAGCAGCCAACTCACCTACATCGTTCTATATCTATTTATTTGCATACAAGTTCAAACTTTTCCATTATCTTTGATTGATAGATTTGTTGCCTTTATCTATTCTTTCTCTCTCTGTCTTTATTGCTTAAAGGAAAGCAATCCATCAAAACGTGAATATTTGATTATAGCCAGCCGTTACCTATACCCAAATTTCCATTTTTATGACCGTCATTCGAATATCAAACTTATATACTTTTTGCATTCATTTTGCTCATTCAATTTTACATTTCTTATTCCAGCTTTTAAATATTGAGCTCCTCCCTTATATTTCTCTGTGGCCTTTATTTCTCTTCTCTGTTTCTTCTTTTTGTTTCTCCCCTCTGTTAGTTTCTCAAAACCATCACTCCGCAGCTCCTCCCTAATCTTCCACCCCTCGTGCTCCTCCGTTGCCACTTAGACCGTGTACTCCTTCTTTTGCGTAAGTATATTTTTTTAATATAAACCTATGGTATATTTTAATATATACTGTGTACGTTAGTTTATATGCTTATATAGACACACACACACACACACACATTTTTGTATGCTTATGAAAGAAAATATGTATATATTACACACTATATTCTCTTTTTTGTCTTAAAATATAGAAGTGTTATAGGGTATAAGGTACACATATATAAAGTTAAATGTTGTATAATAATATAAGTGGATTTGTACAGATAAAGAATGGGTTTATTGATATTATAATTACGTAAATACTGATTTTATGTAAACAGTTATATGATCTATTTTTATATATTATAGAAATTGGAAAATCTGGTTCGACAATGAATATATGTTATACTGTTATTATATTTACAGTAATATATATTGATTTTGTTTAAGTATGATATAGACAGTGTTTATAAGTTTTTTTTTTTTGAAAAAAATAAGTTATATTAGTTTGGATTTTACCTGTTGGGTTAGACAGGGTCACTGAGTATACATATGTATATATTTATACCTTATGTACGTTTGTATATATATGTATTTGTTAATTATATTTTAATTTATATGTTAGTTATAATATATTATGGTTTATAGTATTCCTAATATTTTAAAACGGAAAATATATATTGTTGGAAACCTTTAATACAATCACGTTTTTATATTTTCTATTTAAGTTTATATAACTTTATATATGTGTGTGTGTGTATAATATAAAATTTTGTTCGCAAATGTCTATATGAGTATACATTAATTGGTTTTAAAAGATATAAATATATGGAGACTTTGTTCGAAGTGTTGAATAAAATTTGAATTTGAGATATATGATTAAATTGATTTTAATAATAAATAATAAAATTATATACATCATTTTCTGTCATATCAAGATGGTTCTAATTCGTTTTCACCAAATTCTTATCTCTCAGCTTTGTTGAATTCGTGCCAATCTAGCATTGCTTTGAAATTCGTAGCTTGTTGTGTTGTCTATCTTCTCTAGCCTCTAGCCTCGAATGGTGAGCAATCACTCATGATTAACGTTCTTCTATTTGTTAAATTTGGTTTCAACTGAAACGATAATTGGAATATACTGCTGAAGTTTGTAAATCTGTTATATATGCTATTATCTGTAAACTGTTCACCTATGGGATATGACACCATATCCTATTGTTTATACTTTATTTATTTACTGTTGATATATGCATGTTATTACATAATTATCATACCCTGTTATATTATTATTATCTGTTATCACTCTGCAAGTTCCCTGTAATTTATAATTCACTATGGGTTGAAATGATATGTACCCGAACGGACTTTAGAATAGGAGAAGTTCGTTATGGGTTGAAATGATAGACCCAAGCGATTTTCATTAAATTGAATTTGGGATTACGGGTTGAAATGCTACCCACCCGTATATATTTAGTGTACGGATTGAAATGATAAATATCCATATCGCTTGACCATATGATAAGAAATATATACAGATACCGTTGGTCCACATATAAATATTTTGAAAATAATTTCTATGTTTTTGGAAAGAAATATATGGTTCAATAAATATAGATTCTTAAGACATTAGATAAATGATAAATTTTATGTATAAATTTAGTAGTAATATTTGATTTAAATCAGATGGATTTAATACGTACAATTTGGTTAAGTATATATGTAAATCTATATTTCAATAGATTTTCTTGTAATAAATTGAATAAGTAAGGTTGGGAAGGTAAATTTGGGTTTATTGGAAATGGTATTTAAATAAGGATTTTAATTAATCGATTAGAAATTTTTGAATGGGAAATTTGAAGGTATGATTTTTTAACTGGATTTTGATTTAAGTGATTTAATGAATATTTCACATCTAAATACAAAAAAATGTTTAGTAAAATGTAAGTTAAGGTTACTTAAATGATATCGAATCTAATGAGGGAATATTTCAAGACTAAATAATAATGGGGTTAAATCGAGATCTATATGAAACTGTCAATTGAACTTTGAATTGTAGAATATTAAAGCTTTGAACTATACTGGAATTTAATTGGTTTATTTGTGATTCAGATCTGTATCTGAAATTAATATAATTCGAATTTATTATTTAGAAAATTTAATTGAATAAAAATTTAGTTTGAAACATTGAATATTTAAAGTTTTGAAATAATATTGAAATGTAAAAGGGTATTTTGTGATTTCAAATCCGGATTTGAAATCGATAAAATGTGAATTGGTTATTTAGGAATTGAGTTGAATTTTAAATTAATAAATTGAGATTGGACTAAAATTTGAATTTGGAATTTGAATACATTTGAATCGTAACTTTGAAAGTGATAAAATTTGAAAATATATGTATATATATATATATTGGATGAAATGATATTTTGGTTTTAAAGTATAAATTAAATTGAAATGACCACGGTGTTATAGTGTATATTTCTACAATGTAGATAGTTCCACGGATCCTTAGAGAATGGTTATCCCATACATCCTCTAAGTTACTAGTATTTCAGTTGATATTTCACTTGAGTTGGATTTGTTGATATAAGAATGTTAATCCTGACTCGAGTGTTTTGTGTTTTGCTTTGCGCTCGGGTCAGACTGAGTGATACAACATTTGAGTCTCACCTTTGAAGTTGGAGCTTTGCTTGAAGATCCAACTACCTATCCTTTCAGTCATCCTATCGATTGGTTCAGAGAAGTCCTCTGCCCGTACTAGAGACTTCACTGCATCTGGGATATTCTGATGTATTTTATTTCTAACTTTGTTTATATAGTAGCTTCATGAACTACTATTCGTTTATTCCACTGCGTATTATTGTACTACTCTGTATCTATGATTCTGTGATTGATTTATTTACTGTATATGTTTTGCCAAATTTAAATTAACAATTCGGCATTTTTAATTATTCAAGTCGGACATGTATGGTTTTATTGTCGATTTGAATGGTCCAAAATAGCGGTCGTTACCAGTATGGTTTTCTTACGTTGGACATAACCTATTCATGCGACAACCCTTTGTGAATCTATAACGTAGCATTGTGATGAGCCATATGTATATCATTCCTTTATATCTAAACGAAGAATTCTCTTATGCACTTATATTCCTCTCATCTTTTACTAATAGGTAGCCTAACCCGTGTATTTATTACTCGGGTCAGACCGAGTTGCAGGTTAGATAGTTGGACTCTTAGCTTGCTTTACCTTTTGGACTTCACCATCGACTTAGGTTATGGCATAGTTTTTTTTAGTAGTCTTTCTGTTGGAAACTTGTAATGTATTGTGACGACCCAGAATTTTGAGTTTGTAAAATCGGAATATTTAATTGATTTTGAATATTCAATAGAATAATTTTAACTTGAATTTCGAATATCACAATTTAATTGATAATTAAATTATTGAATTAAATAACTTGAATCTGAATAAAATGTTGAATCTGGAATTTTAAGCCGATTAAAAATAATTTGAAGGCTTATAAAATTTATATTGATAATAGTGAAGACAATAAAAGTGTTAAAATTGAATTTGGAAGTTGTTTGTTCAGTTTTGAACTTTAAATCGTTTAAACTGAATTTAAAAATAGCCTTCCGAGGCACAGTCTCGGAATTCGATGAAACCAGTTCCATTGGGTCCGTGATATTGAGTTATTATCGGGTTCCAAATTTCGTATTGATCGGAGTTGTTGTGTGAGCGTACGACATATAAACGCGCTTAAATCTATATCGAAAATTCGAGACAATTTAAAATAAAAATAGTATATACCTTGTTTGGTCAATAAGTTAAACGTCAGAATTTGTTTTTGCTTTCTACTCAAAACACAGTAGCAAAGCGTCTCAAAACGTTTCCTCTTTTTAATATTAGTAGTCGAAGAAAAAAAAAAGAAGCTTCAAGAGGAAGTTTTCAGCAGCATTTAAAAAAAAAAGGGGGTCAATAAGGACCGAAGATGCTTTCTTCTTTTAAAACGGAATTATCACTTGCTCCTTATAATTCGAAACAACAGATCTATCTTTCCTCTGCTTGAAAATTTCCCATTCATCTTATAAATTCATTCGAACCAGAGAATAACCGAGCTTCTCTTCTCATGTCTTCAAATTCGAAAACTTCACAAAATAAAATATAACGAGATTAGTTCGAATCTGTTAACATCTGAATTAGGGTTTGAAGCAGATCTAGATCGTGTTTTCCTCCGGTTCGATTAGTGAAGAAGGATGCTTTGGAAATCGCGAAGACACTTTGGGGTCGCGGCATGACTACATCAGGCAGTTCGAGCTCGATCTCGATCATACGAGTGCACTGGGTTTAGCAAGGGCGACAGCGAGCTTGAGGCAGGACGTGGGTAAGGTGATGATGGGTTGCGAGTCTGGGTTGATGGCCGTTGGCGATCTGGAAGGTCGGCGTTGCTTGCGAATTAGAGGAAGGCGAAGTGTTCGTTGGCTCATGATGGCGTGCAAAATAGGGACGAACGGGGAAGACTTCGCGATTTGCGTGATGCTGGGTTCTCGATCATGCATGTTCGATTTGGGAACGAGGGTGAGGCCGGGTATGGAAGTGGTTTTCGTCTGAGGTACAGTAGTTTTTTTTGTTTTATTTTAAGTATATATATATATATATATATATATATATATATATATATATATATATATATATATATTAGAAAATTTAATATCATACTGAAAAAACCCAGAGTTTTATTTTTTTTACAAATATAAAATATAAAGAAGTTTTTACAGTAAAGTAAATGTTGTTCTTGTTAATTAACAGCAAAATATATATTAATCTATGGATGAATACAGTAAAGCAAGAAATTGTGTAAAGATAAGATTTTGGAAATAGGAATTTTAAAATGTTTAAAGTTATATAAAAAGGGAAAATTAGATCTTTCATTTTTAAATATAGATAATAAACCTACCACTTAATTTTTAAAATAGGGATTATAATGATTTACTTGTTCAATCAACTTGTTCCATCACCTTAGTTATATAAAAAAAAAGGTAATTAGTCCAAATAAACTTATTAGTTTAAGTTAAATTGTTAGTTTAAATTTAAATCATTAGTTAAGTTAAATTATTAAATGATTGTGATTAATTGTTCGATTGATTCGGAATTAATAAAAATCATTCCATGTTATTAAGGTCAAAATCTGATAGAAACAAGTCGGGATAGGAGTGGGTTGCGAAACAGGAATCAAAGGTGAGTTAATCTCACTCAGTATAATTTAAATTTAAATGATTAAATTTAAATGATTGCTTGAATGGTTGAATTGATTGATGTGCTTTAGTCTGGTATATTTTGGAATTGGCATATTATATTGTGCTAACATTTGTGGATGTAGGGAAAACAGGTTGGAGGGATCCAACTGGACCCCTCACATTTATTTAAATTATTCAATATTCTTTGTTTTGATTATTTGATATCCTATGATGAGTTATATTGGAATATTGAATGTATGGTTTGATTGGACATTCGGGTATCATGAATTACCAAAATATATGAATTGGATTGTTGAAGGAAATTAAATGGAAGTAAATTTGTAAGCGAAATAATTATAGAAAGTTTGAATAAATTAAGAATGAATTGAAAAGAAATAGAAGTAATATGAAAATAATAATAAATAACTTCGAGTATGAAGAGAAATGTAATTTTTAATAAAATGAAATTGATGAATTGTAAACTTAAGTTATATCAATTAAAGAAATAAAGAATTATTTTAAAAATTCAAAGTATAAATTTATTCAAAAGAATAAAGAAGTAATTGAGAAATCTAAAATTTGGAATTTTTAGTTAAAGTATTTTTAAATTATAATCAAGAAATGAAATCTGAAATTAATAGATTCCGAATTAAAAGGAAATAAATTGGAAATCAATTTGGGAAATTGATTTAAGTGATTGAAGTTGGAATTCTCCCTGGATAACCAAGTACGTTTTCAAAGTAAATTTTTAAAAATAAGTTAAAAGATTAAAAGTTGTTTAAAAGCAAGTGTTGGAAAATTTCTTATTTCTAATATTTAAGTTCTTAAGTAAGTATTTTCTTTTTATTTATTATAGTAGTAATTATTTAAAAAAAAATGTCTTAATATTATGTTTTAAAAAGTATAAATCTAGTTTTATATTTATTAAGTGACCTTATTTTCAATTATTCATTTAATATGTGTTTTTAACAAATTACTGAAATAGTTTTAATTTAAATGTTTTGAAGGTATATACTTAAAAGTAAAGTGTTTTAAATTATTTTTAAAATCTAGTTTTGTGCTTGGCAATTTCAGTGGGGATAGAAAATATTGGGAAAGTTTATTCTGAAAAGAAGGATGGTTTTGAAACTGTTTTCAAAGGATTGAAAATAGGAATATATCTTGTGAAGATATTTTTGGGATTAATAAATAATTTGGAAAATTATTGTTTGATGGATGGTTGTGAATAGAAATTGATAGTTAAATAACCGACTATCAATATTGGACAATGCGTTGATCGTTTCGAAGAGACCGGGATCGAGATTTATTTCTCGAAAACCACTTCGATCCGGTTTGTACGTTTTCGTGTAAACGAATTTGGATTCGAAGATGGAGCAGTGAAGTGCAAGGGCTAGTCGCTACTAATCCGGAGGATATTTTCAAAATGGATGTAGTAGGAATAGTGCCTTCGGTACCGTTCGAACCCGGGACGGACTTGTATGGATGAATGCTTGCGAAAACATCGTCAGGCGGACGATGGGCATTCTAAGGGATATATTCTAAAAAGGTAACGCTTAGCCTCAAGCCTCATCAAATGGGAATGGCTGAAAATCAGGGGATATGCAGCAAGGCTTCGTGGGTAGCCCCCACTGGAGGGTGAGGTCATCCCTGTCTAGATGTCCCTTTTTTTTCGGCTGTGTGGGCGGTTGCTGATCCCAACCGCGGGGTGATCTTGCTCGGGACTGTCCAGTAAGGGATGGTTCCGGTCTTGTGTTGCAGGGGATTTAGGGTGGCTCCTCGGTACGCTGATCTAGACCAGGTACTGTGACAGGTGGTACCCCAGTGCCTAGCCATTAGTTGGAATCCATTTTCCCTACGCGCCCGTACGGTTTTGATTGTGCCCAACTATTGCTGAAACGTGAGATGCAAGCATTTCAGCTAGATTCTATTTACTTTCTATAGACACTACTATAATATCAGAGAATTTCTATAAAATCGTTTTAGCTATCGTAAGGTAAAAACCCGACATGTTTATTTGTGGCGTGGTCTTACGAGATGCTTTTGTTTTCAAAAGATTTTGAAACTTTAATAATCAATTGGGTGTGATTTTCTCACGCTGGTATTCCAGACTGACTCGGGTGTTATTTAACTATAATGCTCGGGTCAGACCGAGTATTATAGACTACAGGTTTTGATGCTGTGGAGCTTAGGAGACGAGCTGGATGACAATACGTACTCACGTACTTGTATATATATATATTTCCGCTGTGTTGAGTTGTTGTGTATCCATTTGTATGTTATTGATGTTGAGTGGTGATTGATGTACTCTGATGATGTAATATATATAAACTGATATATTTGATTTTGAGTAAAGATCATTATTATCTATTATATTTTATCCGCGGCGATGGTTAGATTCTGATGTTGATTTTGTTTTCTCTTCTTCTACCTCTTCTTCTTAAACCCAAATGGTTCGTATTTCTGTGCAACTTGAGTTGATTATTGTAGAATAGGGTTGACTCAAGGGGTACGGATTTGCGGGCTGTTACACTTGGTATCAGAGCTTAGGTTGGCGATAACCTTGGCTCTGGTGGGAATTACTCATTTAAAATAGAGTCCGTTGTACTCTATAATGAGTTTGAGCGTATAAATAAATATGAGCGCGTATTTGTTAGTCAATATAAATTGTTTTAATATTGTGTTGATTGGTTTATTGAGTGGCATATGAACCTTCGTCGGCACAGTCTGGACAACTGTATCGAAGGGGTTTCTAAACACTTGAATAGAACAATCGACACGGTATTGTTTTAAATATGGGTAAATGAAATAATTTTAACCAAAAATATATTTTTGATATAAAGAAAGTTTTTGGAAAACTATATAGCTATTATATGGTTGCTTGGATGTTAGAAATGATAATATTAAAGTATTATCATTGTTAAGTGAATTTAACTAGAAATTGAAAGTATAACCAAAGTTGAAGGGAATAAATTCATTATAAAATGAAATTCGTAAGTATGAGTCATAAATGAAATTTATAAATTGAAATATAATCAAATAAGAATTTGTTTGAGCATAAGATATGCAAATGAATTATAGTAAAATTGATTTAAGCAGGATTTGGAAATTTAAAACCCGGAGATTTTGGAAGTGTTTTGAAGATAAATAATAGCACAATTGTTTTGGTGATGTTTCTGAAAAGAAATCTGTTTTAAATGGATTTTGAAAGTGATATAGCATTGAAATCACTTGGATTATTGGAAAATAATTCCGATGATGACGGCCGCATCATCAGTATTCATTTTCGAATTCCTAAGTGACGGATTGCTACCAAATTGACTTGTTCAGAAAGCTAGTTGTTTTTGAAAATTTCTAAGGAAATTTGCTGGGAATAAAACCAGGATTGATTTAAATTTTGAGAAGTGTGATTTGAGATGTTGGAAATTTCAAAATGTTTTGAAACCAAAAGCCGGTATTTTAAAAAAATCCTGATAAGATGGGTTATAAGCTTATAAGTTAGGATGTTCTTTTAAATCAGGAAGGATAAATAAGCTTTGAATGTTGAAATTTAAATTTAAAGAGAAAAGTTAAAAATGAAATTAACTTGGATTGGAGAATAAAATTTAAATGGATTAAAATAAATTGAATAAGCTGAAATAATATCCAGTTGTATTCGAATTAAGTTGAAATCGAATTGAGCTAAATAAATCTGAGTTAAAATAAAATTGAATTGGTAAAGAATTCAATTAAGTTATTAAATGGAATTAAATTTTTACCTAGATAACTGGGAAATAAGTTGGATAAGAATTAGATTAAGTTAAATAAATCAGAATGACTTGTAAAAGAATTAGTAATCCATGAAATAAAAATATGCTTGGGTTATAAATAAATAGAAGGTTTGAGTTAAAAATAAAAGATGAATATATTCAAGCTTATGATGAATGGAATTGTATAAAACAATAGGTTGTGACTTATTAAATTGAAAATGGAATACAATGCCCAAAATCAATATTTTGATGAATTGAAAAAATGAAAAGAGAACCCAAACTTGAATTGTAAAGTATATTGAACTTAAGAAAATAAAATGAAGTGATATTTGGAATAGAAATTCAAGTGTTGGATTATAAATAAGGGAAGAACTAATTAGATAATAAATTAGTTAATGAAATTGAATGGTGAGTTTATGATGAAGTTTGGAAATGAACTCAAGTTATAAATTAAATTTGACTTAAATTGTGGATGAAGTGAAAGTAATTGAGGATAAAGTTGAATTGTGAGTTAATTAAATTGGATGGTAAATGGATAATAGATTTAGAACTTGAATTATAAATTGAAAATTTAGCTTGAAGTGTTAATAAATTAAAGATAATTGAAGTATATAGGATAAAAATGTAAATGGATTAAAATAGCAATGATTTGAGTGTGGAAATAAAATCCATGAGTGAAGATAATTTGGAAATAGCCAGGTAATAAATTGAATGAGCTGAATCTGTATAATAATTGATCAAATAATTTGTAGTTGGAAATGAGATTGAATTAAAATAGAATCAAGATAAATTGAAAGAGAACTTTGTTTGCAAAATCAGAATGAGCTTAAGTGTAAAATTTGAATAAATTAAAGTAAGTTGACTTAAGCTGAATAGATGGAAGAGAGTTGAATTTATTTCAACTTAAACAAAGTTTAATAATATTGGATTGATTTTAAATTAAGTGAAAATATTTTTTTTTTAAACCGAAATAAAATTCGGTGAGTTATAAATAATATTAATGGAATGAAATTCTAGAATAAATAATTGTAAAATATTTGAATTATTAAGGAATTGAAATAATTTGAGACAATAAGGAAATAAAATGTTTCGAGTTTATTAGAAATGGTTTAAGTAAATGTGGATAAACTAATTATGTTGAATAAATAAATGATGGAATAAATTGTCGTTTGGATGTAAATGGAAGTAATTAAAATTCTATGTGTTGATAAGGGTAAAATAAATTGATTTTGAAAGCAATTGAATTAAATGTGAGTTCAGTTTGCTTAAGAATAAATTAAAGATAAGCTATTGTGTTTTAAACCATTCAAATTTGATGAAGATGTATACGAATGGATTGAAAATCATTCGAATTGAATGAAAATGGTTATAAATAAATTGAAACAGTTGAATTAGCATGGAAACTATATAAATTGCTTACAGAAAAATGTTTGGTATGAGTTTCTTTTAAGAATTCATATGTTTTAACTATTATAAATAAGTGAAATATAGTTAAACTGCATATATTTGATACTTACATGTTTAAACTGAGTAAGTACAGGTTCTTGGAAGCCGTGTGGCTGGATTTGGTTGTGCTATTCGCTAAAAATAATAAGCCGCTTGCTTAATATGCTAAATAAGGTACGCCTACACAATAAAAAAAAAAAGGAAATATGAACTGTTTTTGGTTTTCCGACCGTGTGGGTCGATGTATATATATTTATCTCTTTTGTCAAATTGCAAAAGCTCCTCCGTACAAAGGGGACTCTGCCAAAAAATTTCGGAAATTTTGGGAGTTATAAAATTTTTGGAAAACTTAGTTAACGACAAAACGGTTTCAAACTGGAAATTGAAATATAATTAATAAATGAAACTAACTTAAATAATGACATGAATTGGTTATAAATGAAAAATAAAATTTGTATATGCAGAGTTAAAGGTAAATTGAATTCATATGGAAATGAAAGAATTAATTTGAATATAAATAGATATAAATTAGAGTGGTAAAGTGGAAATAAATTTAAGAAACGTATAAAATGCTTATACTAAATTTAAGAAGGAATGGTGAAGTCTTAAATGGAAATTTATACGAACAATGTAATTTAAGTCAATATTGGAATGAATAGATGTTGACATTTTGTGAGAAAGTCGATAAAATGTTGTGGAATATTGTGTTTGGATATTGGTGCTAAGCGGGTATGCAGGTATTATAAAGGGAAAAAGAAATTTGGGTTTGATATGAAAAGATAAAATTTGAAATGCTCGACAAAAGGTATGTATTTAAATTTGGTATGGAATTTGATAGGGATTTGGATTTGGATTTGGATTGAGCCACTTGGCTTTTTGTTTTCTTTTTGGATTTGGGAGGCCGTAGAGCCATTTTGTAGTTGTACCAAGCTAGCCGCGCAAAGGAGACGCTGGCGAAATTTTTCGTAAATTTAAGGTGTTAGAAAAATTTTGAGAAATTTCGACAAATTCGAATTCGATTTTAAAATTGAATTTGAATTGTTAAGTAAGTAATATGGTTTGGGACTTATGGATAAGTTGAAAAGTTAAGAAAGGAATTAGTGTATCATTAATAAAAAGATTTGTTAGTAAATTGATAAAAACTATTTGGAGTTGAGAAGATAGTTAATGGGTCATGGATCATTCTTCCTAACTTGTAATTTCGGGGACGAAATTCTTTTAAGGGGGGAGGAATGTGACGACCCAGAATTTTGAGTTTGTAAAATCGGAATATTTAATTGATTTTGAATATTCAATAGAATAATTTTAACTTGAATTTCGAATATCAGAATTTAATTGATAATTAAATTATTGAATTAAATAACTTGAATCTGAATAAAATGTTGAATCTGGAATTTTAAGCCGATTAAAAATAATTTGAAGGCTTATAAAATTTATATTGATAATAGTGAAGACAATAAAAGTGTTAAAATTGAATTTGGAAGTTGTTTGTTCAGTTTTGAACTTTAAATCGTTTAAACTGAATTTAAAAATAGCCTTCCGAGGCACAGTCTCGGAATTCGATGAAACCAGTTCCATTGGGTCCGTGATATTGAGTTATTATCGGGTTCCAAATTTCGTATTGATCGGAGTTGTTGTGTGAGCGTACGACATATAAACGCGCTTAAATCTATATCGAAAATTCGAGACAATTTAAAATAAAAATAGTATATACCTTGTTTGGTCAATAAGTTAAACGTCAGAATTTGTTTTTGCTTTCTACTCAAAACACAGTAGCAAAGCGTCTCAAAACGTTTCCTCTTTTTAATATTAGTAGTCGAAGAAAAAAAAAAGAAGCTTAAAGAGGAAGTTTTCAGCAGCATTTAAAAAAAAAAGGGGGTCAATAAGGACCGAAGATGCTTTCTTCTTTTAAAACGGAATTATCACTTGCTCCTTATAATTCAAAACAACAGATCTATCTTTCCTCTGCTTGAAAATTTCCCATTCATCTTATAAATTCATTCGAACCAGAGAATAACCGAGCTTCTCTTCTCATGTCTTCAAATTCGAAAACTTCACAAAATAAAATATAACGAGATTAGTTCGAATCTGTTAACATCTGAATTAGGGTTTGAAGCAGATCTAGATCGTGTTTTCCTCCGGTTCGATTAGTGAAGAAGGATGCTTTGGAAATCGCGAAGACACTTTGGGGTCGCGGCATGACTACATCAGGCAGTTCGAGCTCGATCTCGATCATACGAGCGCACTGGGTTTAGCAAGGGCGACAGCGAGCTTGAGGCAGGACGTGGGTAAGGTGATGATGGGTTGCGAGTCTGGGTTGATGGCCGTTGGCGATCTGGAAGGTCGGCGTCGCTTGCGAATTAGAGGAAGGCGAAGTGTTCGTTGGCTCATGATGGTGTGCAAAATAGGGACGAACGGGGAAGACTTCGCGATTTGCGTGATGCTGGGTTCTCGATCATGCATGTTCGATTTGGGAACGAGGGTGAGGCCGGGTATGGAAGTGGTTTTCGTCTGAGGTACAGTAGTTTTTTTTTGTTTTTTTTTAAGTATATATATATATTAGAAAATTTAATATCATACTGAAAAACCCAGAGTTTTATTTTTTTTACAAATATAAAATATAAAGAAGTTTTTACAGTAAAGTAAATGTTGTTCTTGTTAATTAACAGCAAAATATATATTAATCTATGGATGAATACAGTAAAGCAAGAAATTGTGTAAAGATAAGATTTTGGAAATAGGAATTTTAAAATGTTTAAAGTTATATAAAAAGGGAAAATTAGATCTTTCATTTTTAAATATAGATAATAAACCTACCACTTAATTTTTAAAATAGGGATTATAATGATTTACTTGTTCAATCAACTTGTTCCATCACCTTAGTTATATAAAAAAAAGGTAATTAGTCCAAATAAACTTATTAGTTTAAGTTAAATTGTTAGTTTAAATTTAAATCATTAGTTAAGTTAAATTATTAAATGATTGTGATTAATTGTTCGATTGATTCGGAATTAATAAAAATCATTCCATGTTATTAAGGTCAAAATCTGATAGAAACAAGTCGGGATAGGAGTGGGTTGCGAAACAGGAATCAAAGGTGAGTTAATCTCACTCAGTATAATTTAAATTTAAATGATTAAATTTAAATGATTGCTTGAATGGTTGAATTGATTGATGTGCTTTAGTCTGGTATATTTTGGAATTGGCATATTATATTGTGCTAACATTTGTGGATGTAGGGAAAACAGGTTGGAGGGATCCAACTGGACCCCTCACATTTATTTAAATTATTCAATATTCTTTGTTTTGATTATTTGATATCCTATGATGAGTTATATTGGAATATTGAATGTATGGTTTGATTGGATATTCGGGTATCATGAATTACCAAAATATATGAATTGGATTGTTGAAGGAAATTAAATGGAAGTAAATTTGTAAGCGAAATAATTATAGAAAGTTTGAATAAATTAAGAATGAATTGAAAAGAAATAGAAGTAATATGAAAATAATAATAAATAACTTCGAGTATGAAGAGAAATGTAATTTTTAATAAAATGAAATTGATGAATTGTAAACTTAAGTTATATCAATTAAAGAAATAAAGAATTATTTTAAAAATTCAAAGTATAAATTTATTTAAAAGAATAAAGAAGTAATTGAGAAATCTAAAATTTGGAATTTTTAGTTAAAGTATTTTTAAATTATAATCAAGAAATGAAATCTGAAATTAATAGATTCCGAATTAAAAGGAAATAAATTGGAAATCAATTTGGGAAATTGATTTAAGTGATTGAAGTTGGAATTCTCTGGATAACCAAGTACGTTTTCAAAGTAAATTTTTAAAAATAAGTTAAAAGATTAAAAGTTGTTTAAAAGCAAGTGTTGGAAAATTTCTTATTTCTAATATTTAATTTCTTAAGTAAGTATTTTCTTTTTATTTATTATAGTAGTAATTATTTAAAAAAAAATGTCTTAATATTATGTTTTAAAAGGTATAAATCTAGTTTTATATTTATTAAGTAACCTTATTTTCAATTATTCATTTAATATGTGTTTTTAACAAATTACTGAAATAGTTTTAATTTAAATGTTTTGAAGGTATATACTTAAAAGTAAAGTGTTTTAAATTATTTTTAAAATCTAGTTTTGTGCTTGGCAATTTCAGTGGGGATAGAAAATATTGGGAAAGTTTATTCTGAAAAGAAGGATGGTTTTGAAACTGTTTTCAAAGGATTGAAAATAGGAATATATCTTGTGAAGATATTTTTGGGATTAATAAATAATTTGGAAAATTATTGTTTGATGGATGGTTGTGAATAGAAATTGATAGTTAAATAACCGACTATCAATATTGGACAATGCGTTGATCGTTTCGAAGAGACCGGGATCGAGATTTATTTCTCGAAAACCACTTCGATCCGGTTTGTACGTTTTCGTGTAAACGAATTTGGATTCGAATATGGAGCAGTGAAGTGCAAGGGCTAGTCGCTACTAATCCTGAGGATATTTTCAAAATGGATGTAGTAGGAATAGTGCCTTCGGTTCCGTTCGAACCCGGGACGGACTTGTATGGATGAATGCTTGCGAAAACATCGTCAGGCGGACGATGGGCATTCTAAGGGATATATTCTAAAAAGGTAACGCTTAGCCTCAAGCCTCATCAAATGGGAATGGCTGAAAATCAGGGGATATGCAGCAAGGCTTCGTGGGTAGCCCCCACTGGAGGGTGAGGTCATCCCTGTCTAGATGTCCCTTTTTTTTCGGCTGTGTGGGCGGTTGCTGATCCCAACCGCGGGGTGATCTTGCTCGGGACTGTCCAGTAAGGGATGGTTCCGGTCTTGTGTTGCAGGGGAGTTAGGGTGGCTCCTCGGTACGCTGATCTAGACCAGGTACTGTGACAGGTGGTACCCCAGTGCCTAGCCATTAGTTGGAATCCATTTTCCCTACGCGCCCGTACGGTTTTGATTGTGCCCAACTATTGCTGAAACGTGAGATGCAAGCATTTCAGCTAGATTCTATATACTTTCTATAGACACTACTATAATATCAGAGAATTTCTATAAAATCATTTTAGCTATCGTAAGGTAAAAACCCGACATGTTTATTTGTGGCGTGGTCTTACGAGATGCTTTTGTTTTCAAAAGATTTTGAAACTTTAATAATCAATTGGGTGTGATTTTCTCACGCTGGTATTCCAGACTGACTCGGGTGTTATTTAACTATAATGCTCGGGTCAGACCGAGTATTATAGACTACAGGTTTTGATGTCGTGGAGCTTAGGAGACGAGCTGGATGACAATACGTACTCACGTACTTGTATATATATATATTTCCGCTGTGTTGAGTTGTTGTGTATCCATTTGTATGTTATTGATGTTGAGTGGTGATTGATGTACTCTGATGATGTAATATATATAAACTGATATATTTGATTTTGAGTAAAGATCATTATTATCTATTATATTTTATCCGCGGCGATGGTTAGATTCTGATGTTGATTTTGTTTTCTCTTCTTCTACCTCTTCTTCTTAAACCCAAATGGTTCGTATTTCTATGCAACTTGGGTTGATTATTGTAGAATAGGGTTGACTCAAGGGGTACGGATTTGCGGGCTGTTACATGTATATACTCTTTATGGGGAATGTATGTATATATTGTGGTTGTATACCACTAGTGGCATGTTGTATTGCATTTGATGTATGTATTCATATGTATTGTTTCGGTGTTGCTGCTCTACGACTTGTAAGCGATATAGTTATGTTTTGTTTTTGAATCGTTCCTGTAGCCAACATAGTAGTGTATTAGGTAGGAATTAAGTATGTCGAATACTTGCGATGGAAAAAAAAGAGTACAGATATCGACGTAGTTAGCTCTTATTTAATGCAAGACTCTGATGGTCGCCCTTAACTTACCATATTCTCCACATTATAAAATAGAATTGCTAAGTAATTCTCTTTGTTAATGTGGGTCTCAGGGTGGGGCATCACAAAAGTAGTCTGGAAAATAAAAATAATTTGAACATTTAAAAAGATAGATTTTTAACAGTTTATGTTAAAATAATTTATTTTTAAAATGGTTCAAATCAAACTGATTCAATTCTAAATCTTTCAATTAAAATCATCTTCAATCTCAATTTAATTCAAATTGACTCAATTTCAATTTAAATTCAAATCAATTTCAATTTCAATTCAAATTAATTTCAGATTTGATTCAATTCGAATTAATTTCGATTTTAATTTCAATTTCGAAATGTTACATATTAACTTCAAATTCGATTGAACGATTCGATTCAGTGTTTCAAATTTTTAATTCAATTCTTATTTTAAACCATTTCAATTTAAATAAATTTCGAGTTCGATTTCAGAAAACAAATTTAAATCACTTAAATCAATTTAAGCTTCAATGTTTGATTTAAGTTTCAAATCTTTAAAATGATTCAATTTCGAGTCCAAGTTTGAAATAACACCTTATATCGCTTTTACTTAAATAACTTCGAAGTTGAAGTAAAAGTTCAAACCTTTTAAAAAATTCAATTTCCATAATTCAAATCATATTTGAATTCTAACTTCAAATTTCAAATTGCATTCTTTACGCAATTTCTTTTAACCAATTTCACATTTCAAGCTCGAGTTCGAAAATAATTCAATTTCTATATTTAAAATTTACTTTTATAAAATAAAATCATTTAAATAGTTTCAAATTCAAGAATTTAAAACCCTTTAATTTAGCCAATCCGGTGTTCCTATATAATTTTCTACCTTATGGTCAAGTGAATAGTTATTTCGATTTTAATTTCAGGGATGGATATATATCATTTCAACCCAAAATAAAATGTCATAGGTATATATCTTTTCAACCTATTTCTTAATTTATTCGAAATAATTCAAAAAATAGTTTATATACTGTCAAATAATATACAAGGTGATAGCATGATATATAAAATAATAACTATCCAATCATCCAAAATATTAACCAATAGGATCCATCGCAATTAACATCCAAAATAGCCAATAATCACAAAATTTAACTAGGTATTGATAATCGGGAATTTAACTAGCAGTTTAATTCCAATTTCAATTTAACTGTGAATTTAATTCCTAACAGTCAATTCGTAGGTTAATTTAAATGTCAGTTAATTAACCAAACAATAGTCAATAAAAATAACACTTCATGATTTTGATTTAACTAACATAAAAATATTTAAGCCTTCGTAAGCGGCTTAAAACACTTTGATTTATTAGAAACTGAAAATTTTCCATCTTCAGATAAATTTCAATTCGTTCATTTCATTGCCTTCGTCGATACGATTGCAATGCGACTTGTTTCGCTCGAATCGGACCTCGTATGAAAAAGTTATGCAACTTATTAATATAATGATAAAATTAAAGCCTAATTAACTAAAATAATTAAAAAAACTTAACCTAACATTGACTTACCCTCTTGTTCCTCTCCCAGCAACTACAGTACCAAGTCGTGAATGATTCGCTCTATTTTTTATTATCGTCGATTGCGCCTCAGCTAACATCGCCTCAGCAGTGCCGACATCACCCCAGGCCTCGCACTCCACCTCTCCGGTTGCTGAACCACCAGTCGCGTGCGTATCAATGAGCCCAAACCCTAAAACTATGATCTAATGCGAGCAGTTTTCAACCACTCGACGACGTAAGATGATGATCTAATAATCCATCTTGTAGAGCTTGCTGTGCTCTTCATCTTTGCTTTTGGTGGCATTCAATTCCGTTGCGTGGATTTGGAGAAATCGAGGAGAGAACGTAACGGACTGGGGATGTTTGACCCTCGGAAATCGACATTAATACGTCCACTGTATAAAATTCCGAGCAGTCGAATGTCGAAAATACTAGTTCGTTAGGGTGAAAAAGAAAAAGGGTAGAAGAAAAGAAACAAAACATCATAGAGTCTCACAATCGCAGTGGAACAAACTATAATATATAATAACAGATGTTTGTAATACAAGAACTATACTGTAATTGTACATACCACTATCAGAGTACAACAATTCAATACATCAAATGGACAATTATAATAATTTGTCTGCACATAGCGGAATAACCAAGTACGTCATATATGTTCGAACTCTTCCGGCTCGCCCTCTGAGCTCATAGCATTTAACCTAAACCTGTAATACTCGGTCTGATCCGAGCATTATAATAAAATAACACCCAAGGCGGTTTGAAAAACTAGCATGAGAAAACACACTCAATTTGAATTATTGACTTTTCAAATTTCTTTTAAAATACAAGGGTATCTCGTAAGACCACGTCACAAATAAACACAATGAATTTTACCTTACGATAACCAAAACAATTTTTATCAAATCATCTCATACTATAATAGTGTCTATGGAAAGTAAATAGAAAGTAGCTGAAATGCTTGCATCTCACATTCCAGCATAGTTGGGCACAATCAAAACCGTACGGTGCTTATTGGAGAATTGATTCCATCGAATGACTGGGCCACTGGGGTACCACCCACCAGAATACACCTCTAAAACAATGTACCGAGGACCACACTAGGATCCCCTGCTACACAAGACCGGCCTACCCTTGACCTCGATAGACCGAATATGTTATCACCCCAGGTGTTCCCACCCTTACCACTGGTTGCTCCTTCCATGCATACTCGTATCAATAAATAATGGGTTTCCAAGGACATCTAGAAAGGCGATAACATACCCTACTTAGGTGCAACCCACTTAGCCTTGCTGTGTCTCTCCTGTTTTAGTCATTCTCGGTGATGAGGTTCGAGGCTAAGCGTTACCTTCAAAGAACAATTTTACTTAGAATGCCCATCGTTCTCCAATGACGGTGTTCTGGTAGCATTCATCGATACAGGTTGTCTTAGGTCTAGACAAACCGAATCACCGCCTTCACCATCTTCACGGTATTCATTTGTAACGTTCAAACTGGATCGAAATGATTTTTGGATAACTAGAACCGATCCTAGCCTCTTCGAAACGATTAATGAAATTGGTCATAATTGATAGTCGTTTATTTAACTATCAACACACATCCATAAACAATCATCGGGCCTTATTATAAATTTTCCAAAATTTATTTCAAAATATCTTTATAAGATATTACTTCCCATACTTCAACATTTAAAAATAGTTTTCAAATCCTTTTATTTTCGCGGAATATTTCTAACCTTCCCAATGCTTAAAATATTTTTCCCACTTCATTTGATATTCAACACTTGGAAAATATTCCTTTTATTTCCTTTTTTTCTAAAAATCATTTACAATTTTATTTGTAAACTCCTTGACAAGTTTTACAACCATTTTTATAAACTCCCTTAACATTTTCAAAACCAATTATACTTGCTTGTAATCCCAATTTTCCATCTACTTCTTTAATGAATTCTATTTTATTTTTTGAAGTCTACTTTTGTTTAACTACTTAGGAATTTTCTCACTTTTCCTAAACTTCGCTTTGAGAATTCTCTTATAAGTCACGTCTATTAAATAACCCTTTCCAAATCTCGAGAAGATCTACAAGTAAATTTTAAAAACCTTTTCAAAACACTATATATACATATGTAAGTAAAAATAAGTATTTAAAAGAAAGTAATAATAATTTATTTTTACGGCATATTCAAATAATTATTTAAAATATTGAAAACACTTTCTTATAACATCACTATTCAAAGTAGGTCAACATTTCGAATTTTATTAAAATAAATATTAAGTATTTAAAAATTCACTTCTGAATTATTTCAATACTAACCAACTTTAAAATTATATGGTTAATAAATAAAAATTCATTTTTAAAATTTAAAACTTAACTAATTTGAAATTATATTTTTAAGTCTAGATAACCAAGTTTCCAATCTATAACCCCTCTCTATTTTCATTACATTTCTCCCATTTTGGTCTTCTTAACCATCTTCGTTTTTAAAACAGTATCCACTATTTTTCTCTCATCCTAATTCCATATTCCAATATAAATTCTTCCAATAAATTTATATTCCAAACTTATTATCCAATATCACTTCCCTTTTATTTATAAACTTCATTTATAAATTCTGATAACTCTTTTGAGTTCCACTAAAAATAAATCTCATTTATAAATTCCATTTTATGAATTCAATTTCTTATGAATTCAATTTGTTTTTACCAATCTACTTTCAATTTTGATTTCAACTTTTTTCTTTATTTGTTATCCCACCTTTTGGTTAAGGCCAGAATATCAACAAATTGCTGGAATGGATGGATATTATGATTGGAAATCAATTGAAAACAAGGCTATGATCGACACCGTCAAAATTTGGCTAAGCTCCAATCAGGGCAGGATCGATTGGGAAAGATGGACAATGCTAGGAGAGGCTACATTTCAAATTTTAAGTTAAACGGAGTTCATTTGCTCAAGAGATCGATGGATGCGTTCATAAGGATGCTTCATTCGAATCGCTACGAATTCGTATCCATTGGCATGGATACAAATACGTCGTTCGTAACGATCAAGGAGAATTATTCGGCATGCATACAAATTCGTCGTTCATAACGATCAAGGAGATTGATTCGACATGGATGCGAACACGTCATTCATATTGATCAAGGAGAAGGGTACAATATGCTTCGACTCGGTGAATATGAGCATGGATTGAATAGATATACACATGATGCTTTGTTCGACTCGAGGCTGTTCGACTCGATGCATGTTCGTATCGATCAGGTCACATGATCGATACGAAGTAGCGGACACGAATTGATGGATGCAAGACCAAAAAGCACAAAGTTTAGATATGAACTAGAAATATGCATGATTTGAAGGAAGAAGCGTTCAACATGGCATGAAAAATGGATCAAGCCTTGACAATAGAGCCACGTCAACTCACAGACACGCGTCCTGATCGATGCAAACAGAGCGATGCGAAGGGTATCGATACGAATTACGCAGCCTACCAAAAGCCTTAAATTGCATCGATTATAACTCACAATCATAAGTCAAATTCTACCAAATTTTCACAGGAGCTTACGTGCAACTTAAAGAATGTTCCTACTTAGTTTTGACTCGATCAGCCAAATCTTGATCGGTACGAAATTGGTTCGTATTGATCATGGACCGAGTGCAAATCACATGGGATCGATCGTATGGGCCCACACACATGCCAAAAGAAGTCTCCCGAGATATGAGCGAGATATTTACAGCCTACACCTATAAATAGCACTCCAAAGCCTACAGAAAAGGGGCTTTTTGATTCTACGACATCTCGACTCTGCCGAAATCATCATACTCAAATTTCACTGTTGTACTCGTAAATCACTGTTGTAATCCACTGTAACTAATAAGCGAAGTCAATAAATGATTATCCTTTGAAGTGGACGTAGGCCGGAGATTGCCGAACCACTATAAATCTTGTATCTCTATTTCTTTCTATTTTAAGTTTGTTATTCTTCATTTTTATTCTCTACATTACTTAGATTTGTGATCTGTGATTATATACTGCTGGTCTGTGTTCATACACTGGTGCTTTCGCGGTATTTGGGGTTCATGACCAATTTTCGCGTAAACAATTTGATGCTTTCACCGAGAGGGACTAGCATCCGCCATACCGGATTTGGAGTTCAGATTTGAAAGGCTAAAGGATCAGATCTAGAAGAAACCATGACAAAGCAATCAATAGGGAGACAAAGAGTAAAGAGAAGTCAGCAAAAAGGTAGCCAGGAAGCATCTTCAGGAGCTAATCAGACTTCATCCTTCATTGCCAGAGACGAGATGGAGATGATGATTGGAGCTATGCATGAAGAGCTTCTAAAAAAATAGGAGGAAATGATGCAGAACCTTCTTAGACAGTTTGGACAGGCAGGGACAGTTGGAGTTGCTGGAGTTCAGATATATGGAGCTGGAACAAAAGGACTCAACAGGCAATCAAACGAAGCTTCTCGATAGGGCGCAACCCCTAACCAACACACAACTTCTTATCCGGATGGATCCACGCTCTGGGGCACACCATCCGGCAACGATGGACCAATTTACGGAGGAATTCCAGGTGACACCACACAATAGGATGCTGGCAGGAGTACAAGAGTACGTGATGAAGAATATGTACCAGAATTCCATCAGGGAGTCTGGGGGAAACCCTTGATGGATAATGCGGGATTGGATGAGATTATCAGGCGAACCATGCATGGAGGCTTAACAAACAGAGATCTAGAAGGAGTAAACCAGAGCCCGTTTACTCTGACATCAGAATGGATCGGATTCCACCAGAGTTCAAGCTACATACTCTGGCTGTATACAATGGCAAGGCAAATCCTACCGATCGCTTGATCAGGTATACAAGACATATGGAGGTGCTGGGGGCATCGGAGAAAGTTATGGCCGATGTTTCCCTCTATACTTGATGGATATAGATGCTATGTGGCTCAAACAGTTGGAAGAGGGATCTATCAAGAGATAGACAGAATTGGTGGATAGGTTTCTGAAGCAGTTTTGGGTTCATATCAAAAGGTCGAAGAACGTAATGATGCTAACATCGGTAAAGCAAAAGACAGAAGAATCGCTCAAAGCATTCTTAACTAGGTTCAATGCAGCGGTTGCTTTGGGGAATCGACTAGATCCATCAATGGTTTTAATGGCAGAAGTGTCAGGAGTCAGGGATAATTTGGATTTCAAAATATCATTGATACGGGACCCACCAATGGATCTTGGGGAATTCTTTCACGATGCCGAGAGATTCCTTCGACAGGAGGATGCGTGTTCAGATATGAAGTTGAAGGAAGTGAACACGGCTGAGGATGGAGGGACATCCAGCGAAAGCTTAGATAAAGATAAGGATAAAGGAAAAAGGAAGTTGGATGACGAATTTGGAAGGGCAAGGAAGTGGCGACCAGAGTTAAAATTCTCCACTTACACGGGATTGAATGAGCCATTAGAACGATATTCATGGAGACTCGGGATCGCCTTCCCTATCGAAGGCCTGCAAGGAGAGAACCCTCCGAACATGAAAGGGCATCAGGAAGGCACTGTTTCTTTCATGATTTAGATGGACATGATACCAACAGCTACAAACATCTAAAGGATATAATCAAGGAGCATGTAATGAATGGTCAGTTGCGACAGTATGTCGAAGCTCGGAATGCGATGGTGGAACAGGAGCAACCACCATCTACCTCAAACAATGATGGCATGAGGCCCGAGAATGATGCCTATTGGTTATCAACAGACAGAGATGATATGGAATAAGTAGCAAACTGTAGGCGAACGGCCAAGTCACTTACTCATGTACGGGGACAGAGATAGTCCCTAGGCATGCTCTGAGATAATGATCAACCGTGACACACTATAGTTTGTGAATTATGTTTTTCCTTTTTTGGTTTGGACATTTTCTTTTTTTTGATTTGGCGGAGTTTGGTTTAGACTCCTAGTTTTGTTTGCTTCCTAGTATGGACTTTACTTTGGATGCTTGTTTTCTGGTTTGGATATTGGTTTGGATTTTTGATGCATATTTTTGGTTTTCGGATTTGGTCTGGATTTTGAATTGGATTTTGATTGAACTTATGTCTGGTTCTTGGTAATGGTCGTCGGGAATGGATTATGCCTAGCAAGGGGTAAAAGTTTCTTCGTCCGAGCATGACGAATCGACTTATTTAGATCGTCGAGTATGGACTACGCTTTGCAAGGGTCCAAAGAGACCAGGACCCGGCCTAGGACTTAGGCCATATTTTATCGGTTATTATTATAGGTCGTCGAGTGTGGACTATGCTCGGAAAGGGTCCGAAGAGACCAGGATTCGGCCTAGAACTTAGGCCCCATATTATCGGTTATTATTACAGGTCGTCGAGTATGGACAATACTCGACAAGGGTATGGAGTAATCAAGATTCGGCTTAAGACTTAAGCCATGGCTTTACTCTGCGTTCAGGGACATTGGACCACGGTCACCAAGGCATTTCTTAGTATAGGTCGTCGGGTGTAATTTGCGCTTGACAAGAACCCGGAGAGGTTAGGAATTCAGTATCGGCTATGGATAACTAAGAACTTGGATATCGACTCGGAGAGGTGCTGGATTTGGTTATTGGATAAGGATGGATTAGGACTAGGTTGTCGGATTCTGATGGATATGGAATGTCTACGGATTTGTGTAACGATCTAATTTTTCGACGCCCGAAAGTCGACATCAATACGTTCATTGTATCAAATGCCAAACAATTGAATGCCGGAAAACTGAACCGTTAGGGTTAAAGAAGAAGAAGGTAGAAGAAGAAAATAGAAACAATATCAGAATCTCACATTCGCAGCGAAACAATATATAATAGATAAATGAAAAATCTTTAAACAATATAACAATATCAATTTATACAATACATCATCAGAGTATTACAACAATAAAACACAACACTAGGCATTTATGACAACTTGTCCATATGACAAAGTTAGCAATCCCTCCCAATAATAAAGTCGCTTCATATCCGCGTACATTTTACTACTACCGGGATGAATGGTAAATATAGAATGATGAAAATCTTCTAAAATGTCTTTACGAATACCACTAATATTTGGCACGATAAGTCTACCAAATTTTCGAATGTCGCCACGAGAATCAATATCAATGTCTTTCAAACTTTCAATATCAATTTTATTCCTAAATCTTTGGCCAAGAAGAGCCAATTCGGGATTTAACTTTTGAGCTTCAATAATGCGGTCTAAAAGAGAGGGATGAGCCTCAAGACTACACAAGACAAGAGATGAACATAAATCGGAAACACGGTCTCGAATCTCACAAGTGGATAAAATTCTGAGATCATTCCATTCTGATATCATCATAGAAACAACTGCTTGTTGCTTGCGACTAAGGGCATCGGCAACATGATTTCCCTTTCCAGGAGTATAAAGAATATCAAGATCATAAGGTGCGAGGAACTCGAGCCAAGTTGTTGATGCAGATTAAGTTCCTTTGGACAAAATAGATATTTCAATCAAACGAAATTGTCACAAGTGATTCAATCGAACAAGTCCAAGAATTAACCGACGAAGTAAACGCAAGCGTTTATACCACTCGAAAATTGTCACAAGTGATTCAATCCAACAAGTCCAAGAATTAACCGGCGAAGTAAACGCAAGTGTTTCATACCACTCGAAAATTATCACAAGTGATTCAATCCAACAAGTCCAAGAATTAACCGGCGAAGTAAACGCAAGCGTTTCATACCACTTGTTTTACTAAGCCGTTTAATTAGATTTCTCATACGAGTGAGGTAAAGGTTTGTATATGCTAGTAGATTGGAAAACGGTTTTATAAACGAGCTTTGTACAAAAAATAGAATTTGAAATCATCTTTGTAAAAGAGTTTGATTATTTACTACTATTATAGAAACCTTTATATTTTTAAAAGTGACAAATCACAGAAATGATTGTAGAAACAATAAATCACTAAAATTCACATACGGAGACGTGAATTAATTCCAAAGAAATCGATATCAAATCCATCAAAAATGGATATTTCCAAAAATCCAATATTAGAAGTCATCAAAGTTGAATAATTGATAGCATCATCTAAGAATCAAAACGAATCGATAAAAAATTGGAATCGTAAACAAAATAGTCAAAAATAGGCATAATAGGCAATTAAGAGCAGGTCCGTCGACTGGTCCTTTGCAGTCAGCCGACTGAACCATAACCCGAGTGTTTGCCAACTCTGCAGTCAGTCGACTGACTACAAGGGGCCAGTCGACTGGCTGTAGCTGCGAAGGTTTTCCAGCCTATCAAATATAGGAGCAAACTCACCCCATTTGCAACCGGTCGAGCAATGGACATAAGGGGCTTTTGCCAAATGATAACCTAGCACCATTGAATCTTTGATTCACCACCAAAACATGTTCAAACATCCATAAAAGGATTTTCATAGATTTTTCTTTCAAAACACTAAAAGTTGGAATATATACCAAATCAATTCCAATCCAAAATCAAATGCACATGAATAAGAGTTAGGAATTCATACCTAACAATCAAAGATAGTTATAGACATAGTTGTGAGATAAAAATCTCACTTTTTCACAAAAATAAGGAAGGAGAAGCTTGAAAGCAAAGGAAGAATCAACCACACTTCAACACAACCTAAATGATCTTGAATCTAAGCTTAAAAGAAGAACATTCCCAAAGTTAGATTTAGGAATTTCTGAAATTGAAAGGAGAATGAGTTGGAGAAGAAGAAGATGATGCTTACCAATAGCTTCTCTTTGGATTTGAGCTAGAACTTGATTTGCAAATGGAAACTAGGGCTTGGAGTTTTAATTTTCCATTCCTCTCTCCATTGTTGCTAAAGCTTGAATATTAGGAAATAGAAATGAAGAAATGAAGAGAAGAGGGGTGAAGCTTGGGTCTAATGGCTGAAACAAAACCAAAGCCCTAAGTGAAAAGTAGCAAAATTCCACTAACTCCAAACATATCAAAGTTTATACCCAAAAAGGTCGCAAACGTCATTTTGAACACAATGGGGGTGGTCTTGAGTCCTAAATCGACTGTTTGCAAAAGGAACTTTTCGGACTAAAATCCGATTAACGATGAAATATTTAAATACTCAATCATAAAATATGCAGGTTGTTACAGACTCCCCTCCGTAAAGAAATTGCGTCCTCGCAATATTTAAGAAGAAAATATAAAGTAACAATCATAAAAGCATATTAAACACAAAAGAAATTTGAAATAAAAAGTTCACCTCAAAGAGCACGAGAAAGTAAGTCCGTATGTGTTCGCTCGATGAATTCTCTAGATTCCCAAGAGCAATCCTTAGGATTTGAGGACCATTGGACTTAACAAGCGGAACATCTTAATTTCGAAGGCGCTTGACCTCCGAAGCAATAATACGAATAGGATGTTGCTCATAAGTTAAATTAGGTGAAACTTCGATTTCCTCCACAACACCGGGCTCAATAATAGGATCAGAATCTCGAAGGCATTTCCGTAATTGGGAAACGTGAAACACGTCATGAATAGCAGAAAATTGAGCCGGTAATGAAAGGCGATAAGCCACGGAACCAATACGTTCGGTGATGGGAAATGGACCAATATATTAAGGTGCTAACTTTGCCGATCAACTGAAACGTACAACACCCTTCATAGGTGAAACACGAATAAACACAAGATCTCCCACAGAAAATTCTAATTTCCTTCTACGGTTATCGGCGTAGCATTTTTGTCTACTTTGGGCTTCTTTCATCCTATGACGAATGAGATCAATCTTTTCTGTGGAATCACGAATAAAGTCTGGACCTAAAACCAGCTTCTCACCGGCCTCAAGCCAACAAGAAGGAGATCGGCATGGCCTTCCGTAGAGTGCCACAAAAGGTGCCATACCAATATAGATTGGAAGCTATTATTATAGGAAAACTCAACAAGAGAAATACGATCTTCCCAACTTCCACCAAAATCAAGAACACATGCACGAAGAAGATCTTCAAGGGTTTGATTCACACGCTCAGTCTGTCCATCGGACTGGCGATGATAAGCGGTGCTGAAATTAAGCTTCGTTCCCAAAGCTTTTTGAAGACTCTTCCAAAATGCACTAGTAAACAATGGATCACGATCACTAACAATAGAAGAAGGAACTCCATGCAATTTTACAATTTCTTTAATAAAGAGTTTGGCCAAGAGAGAAACGGTTCGATTGGTCCGAACGGGAATAAAATGGGCGGATTTAGTAAGTCTATCAACTATCACCCATAAGCTATCATGACCCGAACGAGAACAGGGAAGACCATCTATAAAATCCCTGTAAATTTGATCCCACTTCCAAATTGGAATTTCTAAAGTTGCAATAACCCACCGGGCCTTTGGTGTTCGGCCTTGACAAGTTGGCAAGTCATGCAACACTTAACAAAGTTAGCAATATCAGATTTCATTCCCTCCCAATAATAAAGTCGCTTCATATCCGCGTACATTTTACTACAACCGGGATGAATGGTAAATTTAGAACGATGAGAATCTTCTAAAATGTCTTTACGAATACCACTAATATTTGGCACGATAAGTCTACCAAATTTTCGAATGTTGTGACGCCCCACCTTTATACCCACACTAGCCAAGAACACTACGGAGTAGTGCTGTCAACTAGCATGGAGAATAAGGCTGTTGAGGAGCGACCATCCATGTAATTGCTTATCACACGGTGGCTATAAATAATCTTCGAAAACAAACATAGAAATAATCATAACACAAATCAGTCACAGATATCCATATCACAAAAGCGGAAGAAGATATGAATATATAACTAACACATGAAAGTGTACATCAGAGTAGTGGTCCATAAGATCCACGATAATACAAAAGAATAGCAACACGTGCTATACAAAAGAATACAACTATGAGTCTATATCTCAAGTGTATACAACAAAAACTGCTAATCTAAACAGTTATCCAAAAGTCAGAGTGATGAATCCCTGGGAAGAAGTCAAGCAGAAGCACCTGTAACATCTCGGTCTGACCCGAGTATTATTTAAGAAAATAATAAACGGGTCAGTCTAGCTATAAATATCAGATGACATGATATAACATAAAAGATATGGCATAAACATAAAATATCCATAATGGCATACCACCATAAGTATGTAAATAATGATCAACAGAAGATCAATCAATAAGAGATAATCAATATCACAAGAATCTTCTCAAAGATTCGGAAAGGGCATCATACCCCAAACTTGTACTCATAACAAGTCAATGACATAAATTCTAGAAATCAATGCAAGAAGTCCAGAAATCACAGAAAAGAGAAAGAGGCCTATTACATGACGGTCCGAAGACCAAGGGGAGCTACCCAACATGTGTGAATGGAATCACACAGATTAAGGTCCAGACTAACCAAAAAGCAAAAAGGTATGTGTGAGTGGAATCACACAAGTGGTGTCTAGTCTAACCTCGCAACAAGAGACATCGCACAGTTGCTAGTCTAAATCATCAGAATGATCGTCATGATCAACGAGAAGTGTCAATTACACTAAGCTAGTAAATATAGAAGTTTAGCTTCATGTCCCATAACCACTTGCTTAACTTAAATATTTACGAACAAACTGTAAATCTTCACTAATAAAATTGTCACAAGAGGTTCAATCGAACAAGTCTAAGAATTAACCGACGAAGTGAACGCAAGCATTTCATACCACTTGTTTTACTAAGTCGTTTAATTAGATTTCTCATCCGAGTGAGGTAAAGGTTTGTATATACTAATAGATTGGAAAACGGTTTAAGAAAAGAGCTTTGTTATTAAAAATAGAGTTGAAATTGTTTGTTAAAAGAGTTTTGATATTTACTACTAGTATTGAAACCTTTATATTATAAAGTGACAAAACACAGAAGCAATTGTAGAAACAATCAGTCACAAAAATCGCATACGGAGATGTGAATAAAATCCAAGGAAATCAGCTCAATGTTTTTCAGATAAGATCCCCTACGGAGGGGGGGTCCAGGGGGGGTGGCAACCCCCCAAGGTGGGGGTGCGGGAGCAACGCCACCGCTTACGGGGTTCGACCTGCCCGGTCAGGTCGCGGGGGTCCAGGGGGCAGCTCCCCGTCCAAAACGGTACGACCTAGTGAAGACAAAAAGGGGGTCTAACGACCTAAGAGGGATAGGGTCGAGCGACCTAGGGGTCTAAGGGGTCAAGCGACTTAGTGGTTGCGACCTAGAGGTGTTCGCGACCTAACGATGACTCACGACCCAACATGGCCGACTTAACAGAGGTCGCGACCTAACAGGATAACTCGTGACCGACTTAAGAGTTGCGTGACTAAAGGGTTGCACGACTTAAGGGTTGCACGACTTAAGGGTTGCACGACTTAAGGGTTAGGCCAGGAGCGACCTAACGAGATAAGGTCCAACGACCTACGAGTTAAGGGTCCAACGACCTATCGGGATAACTCGTAACCGACTTAAGAGTTGCGTGACTGAAGGGCTGCACGACTTAAGGGTTGCACGACTTAAGGGTTGCACGACTTAAGGGTTTCACGACTTAAGGGTTAGGCCAGGAGCGACCTAACGAGATAAGGTCCAACGACCTACGAGTTAAGGGTCCAACGACCTATCGGGATAACTCGTAACCGACTTAAGAGTTGCGTGACTGAAGGGCTGCACGACTTAAGGGTTGCACGACTTAAGGGTTGCATGACTTAAGGGTTGCACGACTTAAGGGTTAGGCCAGGAGCGACCTAACGAGATAAGGTCCAACGACCTACGAGTTAAGGGTCCAACGACCTATCGGGATAACTCGTAACCGACTTAAGAGTTGCGTGACTGAAGGGCTGCACGACTTAAGGGTTGCACGACTTAAGGGCTAATGACTTAACTCCGAACGAGCTAAAAATGGCCAGAACGACCTAGGGTTAACTCGTAAACGACTCACGACCTATGGATGAACGACTTAACTCCGAACGAGCTAAAAATGGCCAGAACGACCTATCGTTAACTCGTAAATGACTCACGACCTATGGAAGAACGACTTAACTCCGAACGAGCTAAAAATGGCCAGAACGACCTAAGTGCAGAAAATTCACCAAAACGCTAAAAATTGGAGTTTTTCGCCAATCCAATCCAAACCAAATGCTAACATGCATGCAAAGATGATAGGGAATCATTCCCAACAGTCCAATATAGTTATAAGCTAGAATTGTGAGATAAAAATCTCACCTTTGCACCAAATATCAATGAAAATGAAGTTTTAAGCAAGCAAGAATCAATCCTTCTTCTATCTAAGCACAAAAAGCTTGAATCCAATGTCTTCTTCTTGAATTTGGAGTAGAAAGATGGATTGCAATTGAATTTGAATTTTGGAATTTTAATTTCCCATTCCCTCCACCATTAATGCCAAAGCTTGATTAGTTGGGAAATTTATAAAGAGTGAGGAGAAGAGGGTTGGAACTTGGGCTTAATAGGCTAAACTAACCCAAAGTCCAAAGCGGGAAAAGTTAGTGAAATTTCACTAACTCCAAACCTATCGATGTTTATATTTAAAAATGTTGTAAGCGGCATTTCGAACTCAGTGGAAGTGGTCTCGAGTCCTAATTTGACCGTTTGCAAAAAGTAACTTTTCGGACCAAAATCTGATTAACGAGTTAATATTTAAATAAAATATTTAAATACAAACTCGATAAATATGCGGGTTGTTACAAATGTAGCCACAAGAATCAATATCAAAGTCTTTCAAACTTTCAATATCAATTTTATCCCTAAATCTTTGGCCAAGAAGAGCCAATTCGAGATCTAGCTTTTGAGCTTCAATAATGCGGTCTAAAAGAGAGAGATGAGCCTTAAGGCTACACAAGACAAGAGATGAACATAAATTGGAAACACGGTCTCGAATCTCACAAGTGGATAAAATTCTGACTTCATTCCATTCGGATATCATCATAGAAACAACTGCTTGTTGCTTGCGACTAAGGGCATCGGCAACACGATTTCCATTTCCGGGAGTATAAAGAATATCAAGATCATAAGGTGCGAGGAACTCGAGCCAACGTTGTTGATGCAGATTAAGCTCCTTTGGAGAAAATAGATATTTCAAAGATTTATGATCGATATAAAGAATAAATTTTTCTCCCAAAAGATAATGACGCCAAATACGAAGGGCGAAAACATTAGCCGCGAGCTCTAAATCATGAGTGGCATATCTAGTCTCGGCTGGCTTCAATTGCCTAGAAGCATAAGCAATAACACGTTCTCTTTGCATAAGAACGACACCCAAACCAACGCGACTAGCATCGGTATAAACAACAAAATCTTGATTCCCCTCGGGAATAACAAGAATAGGAGCATCAGAAAGGAGTTCTTTTAATTTTTGAAAAGAAGCTTCACATTTGTCCGACCATATGTGTTTAACACCTTTCTTTGTCAAACTAGTAAGGGGCACAGAAATTTTGGAAATGTCCTTTATGAAACGGCGGTAATAACCTTCCAATCCAAGAAAACTACGAATTTTTGTCACACACTCCGGTCTCTTCCAATTTTGAATCGCTTCAATCTTTGAAGGATCCATGGAAATTCCGGATTCGGAAATAATATGACCGAGAAACTTCACACGAGATTGCCAAAAGTGGCATTTAGAAAACTTTGCTTTCAATTGATTGCTCCTAAGAGTTTCCAATATAATCCGAAGATGCTTTTCGTGCTCCTCCTCGGTTTTAGAATACACAAGAATATCATCAATAAAAATGAGAATAAACCGATCGAGGAAGTCTTTGAAAACTCCATTCATAAGGTCAACGAAATAAGCAGGAGCATTCATCAAACCAAATGGCATAACAAGCCATTCATAAGATCCAAAACGAGTACGGAACGATGTCATAGGAATGTTATCCTCTGCAATACGAAACTGATGAAAACTAGTAGCTAAGTCTAATTGTGAAAAGACTCTAGCACCACTAAGTTGATCAAATAGGTCAGCAATCCGAGGTAAAGGATATTTATTCTTGATAGTAAGATCATTAAGCTTGCGATAGTCAACGCAAAGTCTAAGTGTACCATCTGATTTCTTCACGAAAATCGCTGAAGCTCCCCAAGGCGAGGAACTAGAGCGAATAAATTGCTTCATCTCCAATTCGGATAATTGTTTGCGCATCTCCTCATTTTCTTTATTGGACATACGATAAGGACGACGAGTGATAGGTTGAGCTCCAGGAATGAGATTAATTCTGAACTCAATTGCTCGCTTAGGTGGTAACCCTATATCGAGCTCAAATATGTCGGAAAATTCACGAACAACGTGAATAAGAGAAATAATATCTTCCCCATCATCATTATCGTCATCATGAGGATTAAAAGAATATAAAGATGCAACCAAGCTGGAATCCGAATCTTTAAGGTCAACAGAAATTTCTTAACAGATTGAGGATGTCGAAGATGAATAGTCCGCTCAGGACATAGGATATGAGCTTCATAACGGTTAAGCCAATCCATACCCAAAGTCATTCCAAAGCGTAAATAACGCATGACACACAAATCAGCTAGGAAAGAAAAATCGCACAAAATAATCTCCACATCTTTACAAAGCAAACTAAGAGTTGCGGATCCACCAACCGGATTCGCAATTCTCAAAGAAGTCATTAAAGCAACAACACTTAAAGGAAAAGTATCAACGAGTTCTTTTGAAATAAAAGAATGGGATGCACCCGTATCAAAAGAACTCGAATAGGATGATCATGAAATATAATAATGCCATCAAGTACAGAATGAGACATACCTTGACCACGAGATGTGTTGCCAGGGGCTTGAGAAACGTTTAACTTTCCCTCTTTCTTGCCCTGATGTCCGGGGCAAACATGTATATAATGATCCGGGCTTTTACAATAGCGACAAGATTTGGGCTTTAAACACTTGTTCGCAAAATGGTCTTTAAAACCACAGTTGAAGCATTGCCCACTACTAGAAGAAGAAGTCTTTATTGCCGGAGTTGCTTGTTTCCCTTTCTTATTGTTGGGACAAGGACCTTTGAATTTGTTTGGCCTCTTCTTGTTGTTGAAGTTTGGTTTAACACTAACAACTTCAACATCACTGTCTTTATCTGCCTCTTTAAGTCGAAGAGCGATATCAACGAGTTGATCAAAAGAAACTTCTAACTTTAGCAGTAATGGCTTCTTGAGATTTTTATTCAAGCCATAGAAAAATCTCTGGTTCTTCTTCGACGGGGTGTTAATGTATTCAACTCCATATTTAGAAAGTGACTCGAAGGATGCGACATAATCAGTCATGGAAGATTCACCTTGAACAAGGTCTATGAAACGTCGAGCCAGTGTCACCTTCTTAGCTTCTGGCACAAACTTTAATTTGAAACATGCCCGAAATTTCTCCCAGGTGAGATCCGTTTCATTAATTTCAGAAATAAGAAGTTCGTACCAGTCCAATGCTCTTTCTTGGAGCATACTAGAGGCCACCTGGACACGGTGAAGATCATTAAGATTCATGCGAGAAAAGATTCGATCTCACGATCTCAACCAAGCCTGGACTTCGATAATATTCTCAGAACCTTTGAATGGCTTCCCACCCAAATTGGTGTAATTGCTGCACAAACGTGCAAATCCTGACCTACGGTGAGTAGACTCCGGATTAGATCCGGCTGCTTGAGCATTCCTTACTAGATCAAGAAGCTGCTGGGCGGACATAAGTACTCCATCCTTGGGAGTAGCACGAGATTGACTGGCGCTAGGACGGCCAGGTCTAACCATTTCTCTTCCTTTTGAAAGAAAGAATGAAGAAGGGTAAGGTTATTTACCAAACGAACATCAAGCAATCTTGGTAGATAAACAAGGAATCATAAAGAAAATTGGATGAATCGGTACGAAGACTCGAATAAAATCCTAATGCACGATTCCTAAGATGGACTTAGGACGATGATCCTTGCTAGATTATTCTACATTGTTCCGAAGACTAGCTCTGATACCAAGCTGTGATGCCCCACCTCTATACCCATGCTAGCAAAGGACACTACGTGTAATGCCGTCAACTAGCACGGAGAATAAGACTGTTGAGGAGGGATCATCCATGTAATTACTTTGTGCGAGCACCGATATGTCAGATAGTACAACATGCATTTGATTTTTTAGGAGGAAATCCGACACATCGGTACAAACTCAAAGCTACTACACAGTGGTTATATATGTATTCTTCGAAAACACATATAGAAATAAACATAACACAAATCAGTCACAGATATCCATATCACAAAGGTGGAAAAAGATATGAATATAACACATGAAAGTGTACATTAGAGTAGTGGTCAAACAAGATCCACAATGTCACAAAAGAATAGTTACAAGTGCTAGAAAAAAGAATATGGATACATCTATGAGTCTATATCTCAAATGTATACAATAAAAACTACTAATCAAGTATGTAGCCAAAAGTCGGGTGATAATCCCAGATGTGAAGTCAAGCAGAAGCACCTGTAACATCTCGGTATGACCCGAGTATTATTTAATAAGAAAATAATAAACAGATCAGTCTAGCTATAAATATCAGATAAAATGATATAGAATAAGAGATATGACATAACATATGATAACTACAAAGCCATATTGTGATAAGTATGTAACTGAAAATCAACAAGAGATTAATCAATATCACAAAAATCTTCTCAAAGATAAAAAGGAATGTCATACTCAATATCTTCATTCACAAAAAGTTAATGACACACAAATTCACCAATGCACAAATATTGATAACATATATCAATGAAAATCGCGAAAATTGGTGAAACACAAATTCTAGAAATCATCAATGAAAATCCAAAAATCACAAAAAGGGGGAGGCCTATCACAAAACGGAAGTATGAGAACTCACCAACATGTGTATCACAAAACGGAATGCTATTCCATGGTAGCTAACCATTAGTTTTGAGCCGAAGCTCCACAAAACGGTCCGAAGACCATGGGTCGCTACCCCACCAAATTGAGCAGAAGCTCCACAGAAACGGGGTTTAGTCTCCCTCTTAGACAAAGAGACATCGCGCATTGCTAGTCTAAATCAAAAAATGATCATCATCGATCATCAAGAAGTGTCAATTACACTAAGCTAGTAAATGTAAAAGCTTAGCTTCATGTCCCATAACCACTAGCTTAACTTAAATATTTACGAACAAATTGTAGATCTCCACTCGATAATTGTCACAAAAGATTCAATCGAACAAGTCCAAGAATTAACCGGCGAAGTAAACGCAAGCGTTTCATACCACTTGTTTTACTAAGCCGTTTAATTAGATTTCTCATACGAGTGAGGTAAAGGTTTGTATATGCTAGTAGATTGGAAAACAGTTTTATAAACGAGCTTTGTATAAAAAATAGAATTTGAAATCATCTTTGTAAAAGAGTTTGATTATTTACTACTAGTATAGAAACCTTTATATTTTTAAAAGTGACAAATCACAGAAATGATTGTAGAAACAATAAATCACTAAAATTCACATACGAAGACGTGAATTATATCAAATCCATCAAAAATGGATATTTTCAAAAATCCCATATTAGAAGTCATCAAAGTCGAATAATTGATAGCATCATCTAGGAATCAAAACGAATCGATAAAAAATTGGAATCGTAAACAAAATAGTCAAAAATAGGCATAATAGGCAATTAAGAGCAGGTCCGTCGACTGGTCCTCTGCAGTCAGTCGACTGAACCATAACCCGAGAGTTTTCCAACTCTGCAGTCAGTCGACTGACTACGGAGGGCCAGTCGACTGGCTGTAGCTGGAAAGGTTTTCCAGCCTATCAAATGGAGGAGCAAACTCACCCCATTTGCAACCGGTCGAGCAATGGACATAAGGGGCTTTTGCCAAACGATAACCCAGCACCATTGACTCTCTGATTCACCACCAAAACATGTTCACACATCCATAAAAGTATTTTCATAGATTTTGCTTTCAAAACACTAAAAGTTGGAATATATACCAAATCAATTCCAATCCAAAATCAAATGCACATGAATAAGGGTTAGGAATTCATACCTAACAATCAAAGATAGTTATAGACATAGATGTGAGATAAAAATCACACCTTTTCCCAAAAATAAGGAAGGAGAAGCTTGAAAGCAAAGGAAGAATCAACCACACTTCAACATAACCCAAATGAGCTTGAATCTAAGCTCAAAAGAAGAACATTCCCAAAGTTAGGTTTAGGAATTTCTAAAATTGAAAGGAGAATGAGTTGGAGAAGAAGAAGATGATGCTTACCAATAGCTTCTCTTTGGATTTGGAGTTAGAACTTGATTTTCTAATGGAAACTAGGGCTTGGAGTTTTAATTTCTCATTCCTCTCTCCATTATTGCTAAAGCTTGAATATTAGGACATAGAAATGAAGAAATAAAGAGATGAGGGGTGAAGATTGGGTCTAATGGGCCGAAACAAAACCAAAGCCCTAAGTGAAAAAGTAGCAAAATTCCACTAACTCCAAACATATCAAAGTTTATGCTCAAAAATATCGCAAATGTCATTTTGAACTCAATGGGGGTGGTCTCAAGTCCTAAATCGACTGTTTGCAAAAGTAGCTTTACGGACTAAAATCCGATATTTAAATAAAATATTTAAATACTCAATCGTAAAATATGCGGGTTGTTACATAAGGCCTTCCGGAACACACACAATGCAATCGCACACTTAGAGGAGATTTCTTCTTATGATAGTCAAACATGCTTGTTACACGAAAACCTTTTGATATTATTATTAATGCATAGTGTGGAAAATATTTTGAAAGTATAATATAAATCTTAGCCAGCATATGTTCCATTATAATATGCCTTGTATAACTATCATGTTAGATGAGGGGTACTACAACTAAAACCGGACAGAGCTCCTATTTGATGATTGGATTTCCAACAAATGGTCAAGGCTAAGGAACTTCCTTTCCGAAAGGGTACGCCTATGAAGGGGCGCCCCGAGATCTTAACTAGATCTCTGCCAACACAAGGCCAGGTTACCTCTGTGACTAGGTAACTAATTGTCACGAGTATACCACCACCCAGTCTAGGACGACCTTTACCGAGGCGCCTCAACAACCAACAACCACATAAGTAAAAAATCTAGGCTCCATACCAGAATACCACTTTTTTAATCCACACAAGTTAAATATCTAGACTTCATACCAGATACCACTTTTTATCCAGAAGGAAATGCACATAACCTGAGGGGCGCGACCCCCATAACCTTGCTGCATCTTTTCCTGTTTCAACCATTTCCGGGGTGTGAGGTTCGACGAAGTCTCATCTACAAAGCTACGCTTTTCACAAAAGCCATGCTTCGATCCACAAATGATCAACATTTAGCATGCCACATTACCAAATTTGGAATATATCGCTAGTAAATATCAACTGCATAACCTCTGAGCTCGTACGTCTCAAAGATGGGTGTTAAGCTAAGAGAATAAATTCTCCGCCACCAACAGAAATTTATTTGATAGAAACAAGTTTTACATCTCAAAGTGTAACGTCAGACATACATCCATACAAGTCAATCCTGGGTCTGAATGGAACCGAAGGCACTTCCTCCAATTAAGGAAAGAAGCCCTTGCAAATCCAGATATTCCCTAATCACGTCCAGACTCCCCATCACATAGGGCGATATAAATCTTTACATCGGAGAAAATCAGTGCAAAGACATTCGAGTGGTAATCCTTTCGTTTTTCAAAAATACTCGGTCTTCAACACCATCTTCAAATGCAATTCCATTTCGTCGTATCATTATTCGAAATTTGGTTTTATGACTCAACGTCCTCTCCCGGCTAATCCGAATAATGAGCGCTTATTTTAAAAATAAGTGGTTACATTCAGATTACATGTAAGTCACAACAAATTTCCACTTTGATCTTTTAAACAAAACATCCATCACTAAGATTCGATGTGGTTTTCGGATAACCATTTGGAATCCGACCCCCGGTCGTATCGAAATTCAATTGCCATTTAAAGGCCAATATTGATAGTCGGTTACTTAACTATCAAACAACATTCACAACAACCATCGGATTTAAATAATTTCCCCTAATTTATTTATTTCAAAATATCTTCGCAAAATATATTTTCGCACATCAACCCTTTGAAAACAATTTTCAAATCACTTTCCTCTCGTGTAATAAATTTCCAAATATTGTTTATTTCCACTAAAAAATTGGCAAGTCCGAATACTTTAAAATAATTTAAATCACTTATCCAAAAATATATAATTAGAAACATTTAAAATAAAAAATATTTTTAAAACATTTATTTAAATACTAGTTATGAAATATTATACTTATATCTCATATAAAAATTAAGCCCAAACTAAATTTGAAAAATAAAATTATTAAATAGAGTGTAACTATTTAAATAGTCATTTTCTAAATCAAATACCAATTAAATCTTTAGAATAATCACTTCTATAATTAATTTAATAAACATTTACTTTAAAGATTTAAAAATAATTTAAGGAAATAATTTCTCTAAAACATTTTATTTTTAAATCAACTTTAGAACTTTTAATTTATATTTGAAAGCTACTTTGAAAACATACTCGGCTTTCTAAAGAAAATAAATTTTCCATTCCAAAATAGTTTATTTAAATCGATTAATAAATCCTTCTCGATTTATTTTAATTTACATCCCAAATTCGTAAATTTTCTTTCCACACTTTTAAAAATAAACCAATATTTATTTTTTTAAGAAATTACCCATTCTTTTATAAATTCCCGTCATGAATTTATATTTCCAAATATCCATTGATATACAATTTTTAAATCAATTTGTAAATATTTACTTTCAAACACCAAATCAAATTGATTTCCAAAATTTTACTACCTTTTAAAATAAATTCCGTTATTTCTCTCGAACTATTTAAAATCCAAATTTTAAATAAATTCTTCAACTTTTAAACAATATTACTCAAAATCCATTTATTTCCATTTATTGATATATTTTCCCCATACTTGGAATTTATTCGATAGGATTTCGAAAATCAACCTTTACCCTTTTCAAATTCCTTTTTTTAATTTACCCAGTTCTCTAAAATTAATTTACTTAAAATTTTATACTTTAATTTCCAAAAATCCCATTATATATTTCTGGTATTTTAAAATACCTTAATATATTCGGCCAAACCATAGCCTTCAATAATTTTAATCACCAATATAATCATTCATAGATTATATATAAATCACATCACAACATATGAAATAAATTCAAACATTTGAGGAATCCAGTAGGATTCCTCCAACCTGTTTCCCTACATCCACAGACGTTAGCACAATATAAAATACCAATTCCACTTTGAGGTGGAATATCATGGTATATGGGGTTATATCACCTCGTCCGCTATTATGCGGCGCATAGGGTCTCATCCGCTATATAATGCGAGAAATCAACCACTCCAATATATATATATATGTATATATATATATATATATAATATCACCCAACAGATAAATTGTTAAATTCATCCAAGCACATTGTGACGACCCGTCTTTCAATACCCAGAAAGACGTATCATCAATAAGAAAGAAAGAGATAGAAACAGAAAAGATAGAAAGAAAAGAACAACAATCATCAGAATCTCACAGCGGAAACGAACAAAATATAATATTACACATATCCATTACATAGTTATACATATCAGAGTACACAAAATAATATGACTTCATTACATCTAACATTTATATGAGTGTGCCAAAACGTACAACCCAAAATACAACATCAAAAGTCACTACAATGGATAGAGATAGATAAGTACGTCTAGACTCCAGCTCCAGCTTCCAAAACATTTGCCAATCCCAACCTAATCACTTGGCTACTCATAAAAATTTGAGTACCCAAGAGTTTATAAAAAACAAAATAAACTCCGGGTCAGACATGGGTCTGGTGTGAGTAAACAAGTTAAAGTTGTTTAACTTTAAAATCATTTGGAAAACGAAAGGTATCACGTAAGACTTTCCACAAATAAATATGGGCAAGTTTTTACCTTACGCTAACCAAAGCATTTGATAGGAAATCCAGTGATATTATAATAGGGTCTAGGGTTTTCAAGTAAATAGAAAATAGCCGAAATTGTTACATTCATTAAATTCCAGCTACTAGCCACGAAAGTGGCAAATACAATCAAAACCGTAGGGTCTCGTAAGGAAAATGGGTTTCCTTCAATGGCAGGGCTACTGGGGTACTGCCCGTCACAGTACGGGGCCTAGATCACCATACCGAGGAGCCACCCTAACTCTCCTGCAACACAAGGCCGGAACCATCCCTTAATGGACAGCTCCGAACAAGATAACCCTACAGTTGTGGCCAATAACTACCCACACAGCCGAAATATTAAGGGACTTCTAGACAGGGGAAAATCTCATCCTACTTGGGCATGACCCACTTAGCCTTTCTTCATCTCCCCTGTTTTAGCCATTCCCGGTAGATGAGGCTTGAGGCTACGATTACCTTTTATAGGACACATCTCTTAGAATGCTCATCGTCCACCTGACGATATGCTGAAAGCATTCAATCCATACAAGTTCGTTCCGGGTTCGAACGAAACCGAAGGCATTATCTCGTTACACTCATTTTGGAATCACCCTCAGAGTTAACGACAATAACCATTGCACTTTAAAACTCCATCTCGGTCTTCATTTGAGATGTCACGATCTAACGTTTAACTTGGATCGATGTGGTTTTTGGAAAATCAAATTAGATTCCCGATCCCGATCTCATCGAAATCCAAACGTGTCTTAAAGGCCAAGTTGTTTAAAGATTTAAACAATTCAATTTAGTTTAAACATAGAATCCACACAGTATTATCCATAAATAATAACAAACATCTATCACAGATATATAAAATATCTCATCACAGAATATCTCAACTATCATCCAACAGATATCAACCAAACCCAGATATTCAATTCAGAACAACCATCCATAAGCAAGCATATCTCTAATTCATATTATAATTAATTTAATTAATTCAAATTAAATTAATTACTTAAGAATTAATCACTTTATCTTGCTTAACCAAACATTAATTAATTAATCACAATCGTTTAATTTATTAATCACTTCTTAATTATCCTCATTATTAATTAATTAATCTTTAATTAATTAATAATCCTTTAATTAATTATTAATTAATTACTATAATTATTCACTATTCAAACTTGATAAAAAATTAATCATTCCTTAATTGATTACTAATTAACACTTAATTTACAATTAATTAATCTTAATTAATTGAGATCGCCCCATGGACGCCTTCGGCATCCAGGGGTCACAGACCGACCATGTAAGCTATTAGCTACTAACTGCTGGAAGTATTTTCAAATAAAGTATCTTGATATACTAGCATTTATGAATATGAATTAGTTTATCTTAATTACTTAATTAATTATAAATTAATTAACCTTAATTATTTAATTAATTAAACTTTAACCTCAATTTAATTTACTATTAATTATGAATTAGTTAATGTTTAATTAATTTATTAATTAACTCTAATTAATTAATTAATTAATTAATTCTTAATCACTAATTAATTAATCCCTAATTACTTAATTAATTAGTTACTATTCTCTTATTAATTAATCTTTAATTATTTAATAAATTATCAATTAATTATTATTTAATTTAATTCTTAATTATCAATTAATCCATAATTAATTAATTAAACCTTAAAAAATTAATTAATCTAAAATTATTAATTAATTTAACATTAATTACTTTATTAATTAAAGTGAACCTTAACCATAAAACTTAATTAAATTTAAAACAAAACAATTTAATTAATTACTAAATATTATTACATATTTAAAACATTCCTAATTTGTTTTAAAACTTACTTACTTTTGAAAAGTTAAATTTAAATGAATGTAAAATCATTTTAAAACTCAACTATCAAAATATAAAATACTTTCAATTAAAATGTTAAACATTTTACAAAGTAGTTTAAATAAAATTTTAAAGTTTAAAACTAAAAACAATTTAAAAACCCTCTTTTGTAATAAAAACATTACTAGTCCGGGTTTTGACCGACCCAAACACGAGATCAACCTGTTCAAATCCCTTCCTTCTCCCCTACCAATTTCTTTCAGCAAAGAAACTACCCCCAAAACAAGAAAAACTGGAAAGTAATAACACTTTCCTCACCCATCCTTGCACGAGAAACATCAACATCTCCCCCCTTACACAACGCGAGCCAAAAACCAATCTACTCGATCGCTAACCCGAGTCACCTCAACCCAATATTCACTGACACGAATGATGACACGTGCATGTGCACGTTGCGCCAATGCCGTCGCCACCATCAACAACACCATGCGCAGACCCCACATCGACCATCGACGCGTCTTCGGCCTTCAATCATCAATTACACGAGCTAAATTAAAATAGGATAGCTCGAATCCATCAGCCAGCACAACATCTCGTCAAAAAATCCCCTTCACCCCACAACATCAACCATCGATTGCTTCGAGATTCCGGCCACAACATCGTAATACCTTGACGCAGCTATAGCCAAATCCACTCGCGACTCGATCCATCTAATTATTCATATTCATGAAATTTTGATTGCAACCAAACACAGCAGCGAAAACCCTAGAATCCCAAATTTTTAATTCCCTGATGAATGATTATCACTTCTACTATTTTTCTCGTGTTCACCGATCATCAATACAACTCCAACCCAAAGATCCAATCCTACAATCTCCTCTGTCACCAGAATTTGCCCAGAAAACATTTTCCGGCCAACACAAGATTTCTAACCCAAATTCAAACTAAAAATCAGGATTTTTATTTTAAACATCATGTTTTTCTGAATAGTTTTAAGAAATACAATTTATTCAACAAAACATAATACATGATTTTATCATGTTATAAATTTTCTTACTGTATATGCTTAGTTTAAGAAGTCCACAATTTCTATTTGAATTAGATTTTAAACTTTAATTCTTGTTTAACTAGCAGACTACACTTGAAGATTCAACTTAATAGTGGTTTGAAATGGAAATTTGAACTCTGCATTTACTTTTACTCTGTAATTTAAAAATACAGGGAAGCATCAGTAAATTTCCAAGCATGCACAGTTAAGTTATATCCTGTAAATGAAGATCTTATAGAAATAGGTACATGCAAGTATCAAACATATCTAACATTCATATGCAAATGTTTTTCCTTCTTAAATTTTCTGATTTATAAATTTACTCACCTGAATTATTGTTAAGCAGACACCAAAATTGAATTCTGGAAAAAAAGAAATGACTGTAGTTTTTAACTTGTAATTGCTAGATCAAATTGTTTGCTTGATGATGATGCTTTCCACTCTAATTTAGTCAGTACTTAATGGAAGAGCTTTGAATTTTGCTTCCAGAAATTTGATTTTTCAGGAACCCTTGATTTTAGCAGATTTTTCCTTTGAATCCTATTTTGCAGATTTTTTTCCTTGAAGATCAGTAAATTGAATTCTTGTTTAATTTTTGTTGAAAGAGTGGAAATTGTTGAATTTCAGATTTGTAAGTAGAGGGGTGATATTTTTTTCTTGCTTTAGAAAATTAGAATGAGAAAATTTAGATGAAGAATAGGGAATAGCTTTTTATAGAATAATTTTGTTTTATAAAAATTTAAAGAAAATAAATTAAAATTGTGACACTTGTCATTATACATTGTTAACTTCTTAACACATGTTATTTATGTGTTTTAAATTTAAACATGTGTAATCTTCATGCAAAAAGGATTTTTAATGTTTTTTCTTAATAAATTTTCTAAATTTAAAACACAGTTTTAATTCATATAATTCAATTCTTCTTAAAGAAATAAATATAAATCAAATTTCGTATTCTAAACAAAATCAAAGAAATAACTTTTAAAATCAAAGTATAATTTAAAATTTAAATAGCCCTTATTTTGAAAATTTCAATTTGATAATTCAAATTCAAATTAAATTTCAAATTCAATTCAACAATCAAATTTAATACGAATAAAGTTTTAACAAATCCATTCCCCATTTGTATACGTAACTTTAAATTAAAATCAATATACATTTACAATCCATTTATTATTATTGTTTAAAATAACAAATTTATCAATTTAAATTAATTTATTTAAAAAATTATCGTATTTAAATTGGCTTTGAAATTCTGGAATATCACATTCCTCCCCCTTAAAAGAAATCCGTCCATAAATTTAAACAAAAGATAATCCAAAATTTCATTTCATTCAACACATCAAGCATACATATCATCCATACATAAGAAATCAACAAACAAAACATCCAAACAATAATACATCCAATACAAACACCACAAGCTATCCGGATAAGCTTTCCTAAAACTATCCAAAGTCTCCCAGGTACAATCTCTGGGATCCTCACTCCACTGGACTTTAACAAGCTTCACTATCTTGCTTCTTAGTTGCCTCTCGTCTTGATCAATAATTCAAACAGGATATCTGACAACTAATAAGTCCGGCTCAATCTCTAAGTCTTCCTGCACAGCTAGCTCCACGATAAGAGATGGATCATGCACATATTTCAGTAGATGAGATAGGTGGAAAACATTGTGAATTCCAGCCATCTGGGCAGGCAATTCAATCCTATATGCTACGGCACCAGTCCTCTCGAGCACTCGGAGCGGACCAATATATCTCAGAGCGAGTTTCCCTGTCCTCCCAAATCTTACTGCTCCTTTAATAAGGGAAACTTTGACAAAGACTAAATCACCAATCTCGAACTCCAATTGTCTTCATCTTTTACCTTTTTATTTCTTTTGACGATCCTGAGAAGCTCTCATCCTTTTCTTGATAAGCTCAACTTTAGCAGATGCTTCGTGGATCAAATCTGGTCCAAGCACAAGACGGTCTTTTGACTCTATCCAACAAGCTAGGAATCTACATGGTCTTCCATACAGTGCTTCATAAGGAGCTATCTTGATACTTGCTTGGTAACTTTATTAAGAGAATTCCACTAAATGTAGATGGTCTTCCCACGATCCACCAAAATCCAATACACAGGCTCTCAGCTTATCTTCTAGAATTTGATTTAGCCTCTCCATTTGCCCATCTGTCTGGGGATGATATGTTGTACTCAATCTCAAACTTGTTCCCATTTTAGATTACAAAGCCTCCCAGAATTTGCTGGTGAAGATAGGATCTCGATCACTTACAATACTGCCTGGAACACCATGCAATCTGACTATCTCTCTCAAGAAAATTTCTGCCAGAGAAGCTGCAGTACGGGTTGCCTTAACTGGTACAAAATGGGCGCTTTTGGTTAGACGATCAACAATCACCCATATCCCTTCATTTCGCTTCTTAGTTCTAGGCAAACCGTCGATGAAGTTCATCGAAATCATTTCCCACTTCCACATCGGGGTCTCCAAAGGTTGTAACAAACCGGCTGGCTTCTGCTAATCTCCTTTAACTTGCTGGCAGATAGCACAACTATTAACGTAAGTAGTTACATCTTCTTTCATGCCCTTCCACCAAAAGACCCTCTTCATCTCCTTATACATCTTCGAGATTCCTGGGTGGATATTTAATCTGGAGCGATGACTCTCTGACAACACCTACTGTCGCAGATCCCTATCATTCGGAACAAAAATTATAACAACCGGTTATTTTCAACCATTCGCATCCGCACATGTCGGACTTGAATTGCTCAAAATACCGCGTTGTAAATAAAATTTGGCAAATGTCAGAACATACAGTAAAAATAATAATCACAGAATACAGACATAGAGTAAGAAATGCAGGGGAAGTAAAAGAAATAGTAGTTCATGAAGCTACTATATAAATATATCAGAGTTAAATAAGATACAACAGAAGAAATAAAGTACAACAGAAGTTTCAATATGATAACTAAGTTCAAGCTGAATACAACAACAGAACTGAAATAGATAAGACTAGATAAGCAGATAATCTCCAGCGATTCAAATGTCCAGAAAGTGGAATCCAATTTGTGAATAACTCAGGTTGACCCGAGCGTAAATAAAAAAAAATATAAGCACTCGAGTCAGGACATACATACTTATACAATGTAAACCAACTCAAGTGAACTGTAGCAAAAGTACGAGTAACTTAAAGGATGCTTGGGACCGCCCATCCTCTAAGGATCCGTTAAACTATTTACTATGTAGTAATATTGCGCTATTATAATAATGTCTAGTAGTTAAATAAACTTACTTTTAAATAGAGTTAAGGAGTGGCCCAGTATTCCCCTTAACACAAATAATGCCAATAGTCTATACAATACCTGCATATCTCCCCTGATCGGGAGACTACGAGAAGATACTGCATAGGTACGACACAAATAGAAACTCGTAGTAAAGGCTCGATATGGTAGGTGACACGGCACATAAGGCAATGCCAGGGTAGATATACCAACTACGACACTCGGGCTGGTGGTAACGCAGCAGCCACATACGCCCACCGCAGAACACATTCCCACAAAATCGGAGGGGTGCCCAAACAATCACAAGTAATAGTATGGTATCGAAGAAATGCGTCCGCTACGAGGTGCAACCTCAACTGGCCCGAGACCGCTCCTTTTTCTGCCACCTTATGCCAACTCACGGGAGTTGGGTCCACGTAACATACCATAAGAACGTCGCCACCATCCTACTTCATTCTGGAATCTCCACCGCGTACATGGTTAGTCAAAGTGGTTTTCGGTATCGACAGAGAGTATACCCATATCCGATCCCGGTCTCTTTGCCCACCAGTCGTTATTATAACCCGTGGTTATAACTTAAAATAATATTTTATACTTCAAAACAAGATATCATTTCAATCCAAATCTTCATCAAAATAAAGATTAAATCATTTCCAAATCATTTTAATATATTAAGATATAATACCTTCCCAAAACTTCCTTTCAAATCAATTTAATATATCAAAATCATATCTTTCCAAAACTTCATTACAAATCCTTTTAATATCAAAATATCATTTTCAAAGATAGTTTATACTTCAAAACCAAAACCATTTTATTTCAAAGCTTATTCATTTCAGACATAATATCATTTCTATTTCAACATATATTCACCTTATAAAATAGTTTATACTTTCAAAGTTATAACTATTTCTAAACCAAAACATTTCAAATCATTACACTTTGAAGATCACAACACTTTGAAGATCACAACATTTCAAAATCATGCATTTGAAATCATCCTTTAATTCTTTACATTTGACAAATTTATTAAATTAAACTAAAATTTCATCTTTTTAATTTAATTTAATTCAAACCATCAGTTTCAACTCAATTCAGTTTTCTAACAAACCATTTCAAATCTTATCAATTTCAAAAATAGTTTATTCCACAAAATATAATATTCAATATTTATTATATTTCAAAGCTTATATATACCACATTTCATAAATCCAATATCATTTAAATAAACTCAAATAATATATACTTCAAATATTCATTTATCAAGCAAATTAAATAAATCAGAAATCAAATATCATTTCAAATCCATTTCAAAATATCAAATATTATTCAAAACATCATTCATTTTTATTTAAATACCATTTGAATCACAATCATTTTTATTTAGAAATTAATTACCATTTTCAAACTTACATTTCAAAGGAGTGCATATTTAAAGATTAAACCTTTCCATTTAAAACAATAAAGTCAATTTCTTATATTTATTAATTAAATATTAAACTTCCAAAACTTTTAATCTTTTTCCAAAGATTATTCTCGTTAAAATTTAATAAAACAAAAAAAAATCAGTTTCCGTAGTACTTATAAAATGCTACGTAAAGTTATAGTTTAAAACAGTTCATTTAACAAAAGACAGCATTTTAATGCTGTAATATATTTCCTTTAAGTTTTCAAATAAACTTAAATGTTAAGTTTAACCACTATAGCACTTACAAAGTGCTATGATAGCCTTTTTTTCAAATTAACTTTTAGTTAATTTAAAACAACTACAGCATTTACAAAATGCTGTAATATCTTTTACATTACATTTAAAAATACTGTCAAATCAAATTTAGAGTTTTAATTACCATTTCACAAACAATTAACTTTTTAATATAGATCATTTTAACTTATAAAATCATATATTTCACATTTAAAACATCATTTCAATACTCTATTTTTTTTATGATTTTATAAAGTTAAATTTCATCCAAAAGTCAAAATTTAACATAGTTTCTTATTTAAATTCAAGTATTGCATTCCATTTCTTTAAATTAAATTATTAACTTCAAAATTAAGTTTAAATTTCCAAAATATAACTTATTACCCTTTATTTTAATTAACTAAAATTTCACTTTTAACAAAAATTCAAAACTTCTCAAAATAAGTTATATTTCAAAATTTAGCTCAAACATTCATTTATTTAACATTTTAACTTATTAAAAAATCATTATAATTTTTATAAAATAATTTAAAATATATTTTTAAATCAAAATGTTATATTTTCTTACTTGACAAAATTTCCTTTAAAAACAAGACAAAAATTCCAAAATTTACTTATAGTTCAAATTCTACTTCACCATTTACATAATTAATTATTTAATTTATAGAAAATAACTAATATTTCTATAAATGTCATTTTTAATTAATTTAAATTAAAATATTATAAATTTTACATTTTAAAATATTTTTAAAACATTTCAGAAAAAATATTATGTAAACCACGGGTCTGTATATAGTTTTCTAACCTAGGTCAAGTGGTACGGATATATATCATTTCAACTCGCAATTTACAAAAAAAAAATCAGGGTTCTATCATTTCAAACCTGCAGTCCCAAGTAAAATGAATGAATTGAAAACCGCTCAGCCTTATCATTTCAGCCCATGACGATTTTTCCTTATTCTAATGTCCGTTCGGGTATGTATCATTTCAACCCATAGTGATTCTAGTCTACATGGAACTTGCAATGGTGATAACTGATATAAATAACAGAGTAGCATAAAATAACAGTAACATATGATATAACAGGTGTAATAACAGGTGTGAACATCATGTGTTAATAATATAGTAGTTATAACAGGATGATATGCATATACAAATTCAGGTGATGTCAGTTTATCAACTATATAAGTACATATTAGTCTGGTGAGATTAACTCACCTGTTGAAAGCTGGAGATCGCCACCAAAGTAATAATACTGACATTACGAAGGCATGATAGCACATAGACAACTTGAGAGTGGAGAGCCAAAGCAAATTGCCTTGTTCAAACATTTAACCAAAACAATCGGATAGATATAAGTTTTCAACACAAATTATCACCAAATAATTCAAGGAATCAATACCCAAAACCATATCGAATGGTTTGCACTTGTTTTCAACTTCACATGGTTCAGTTAGTGATGGAATAAGGTCAGCTAAGGCAGGGACTAAGGGCTAGGTTTGGGTCCAAACAGGTTGGCCTAGGTGGGTTTGGAGATGGTGCATAAGTCTAGGTGCATAAACTTCATCAAAAAGGCAAGAACAAGGCAACATACATCATTTCTTTGCTAAAGTTTGGCTCGGCTAGAAGATATGGGGCACGGCCAATGGGACCAAGTGGTGGTGGATGACGTGGTAGAGGGCGGAGGTTAGGCCAGAGGTTGTGGTGGTGGTGGTTGTGGGGGCTAGAGGTTGTAGAAGGAGATGGTGACTAACGGTGATCGGCTAGGCAACATGTGATGGGTTTTAGTGGATGCCTTGGTGTGGCTCAGCCTGAGGAGGAGGGGTACTAGGGTGGGTGATGGTCAGAGAAAGGCGGTGGTGCTGGTCGGCCAAGGCCTGGAGTAGGAGGAGTGGAGCCATGAAGTAGAGAACATATGCAAGGATTCAATGGAAAACATAAAAAACAAGAGAGAAGAGAAGATTTTTACCAAATTTTTGAACAACAAGGAGATGGCCACATTTTTTCATTGAGAAATGTTTGAGGAAGTGTAATTCACGTGAAAATGAAGATGAGGCTGAAGAGAAATGAAGTATACGGCCAAAATCAATAAAGAGAGGAGTTGGGAAAATGAAAGGTCGGGAGGTGAAAAGCCATTGGAATTTCAATAGTTTAAAACCTTTCAAATTTCCTCTATTTTATTTTAATATAACTGAAATATATATATAAACTCAGATAAAATATGAAAATTTAGTAGATAAACAAAAATAAACAAATAAATTTTAATTATATATGATAATTAAATAAAACAGTAAAAATTGCAACTAGTCTTCAAAATATAAAAAATAAATGCAATGAACTTTGGAAAATTTGTATATACTTGAAAAATATTTATAGATAAATATGAGAACACAAAATAAAAATGAATTCATAAAAATAAATAAATAAATTGTAATTAAAAAAAGTTAAATGAAGAAAATAGCAGAAAATTGTAAACCAGGCTTAATAAATTGAAATAAATTCAAATAAACTTTAGAAAAATTATGTTATCACTTTAAAAATAATTAAAGACAAAAATATACATAAAATAACATATTAACACAAATTAAAATAAAATATGACAAAGAAAATATAATTTATATAATTTAAAATAGACAAAATTGCAAAATAAAACAAATTATACTCAAAATTGAAATGTACATAACTTTTGCAGTTTAACTCCGTTTTCAATGAAACGAAAAGCAGTTTTCAAGTTATTTAATCTATTTTCATAATAAATTATAAAATTTAATATTTAAAATAATTTAAATTTGAAGTTTAAAGTCAAAGTTTTAACAATTTGACCAGAAATTCACTTTACAGTAAAATATTCAAATTATACTAGTTTGAACTATAAATCACTTAATAATCAACATTTATATTTAAAAATGAAATGTTTGAAATAATAAAAATTAAATTAATTTAAAAATAAAAGAAAGTCCAATTTAAATAATATACAAAAATCTAGGGTTGTTACACTCTCTCCCACTCAAAACTTTTCGTCCCCGAAAAGGAATGAGGAAAGGGAAAGCACAGAAAAAATAGAGTGAAATAAGATTAAGACAAGATGACAAGGAGCTAGAAATTATACCTAATAACTATTGTTATAGGTAAGTTTCACAAGGTGGAGATGATCTTTCTAAGATTCTCCAAAATCAGGAACACAAGCACGAAAAGATCCTTTAGAATCTGATTCACTCTTCCCGCTTGACCGACGGTCTGTAAATGGAAAGCATCGCTCAGATTCAAAATGAGTACCAAAGATTATTAAAGATTATAGAAAGATTTCTAAACAGAAAGATTATAGAAAGATGCCTATACCAGTCTATAGTAAGATGAGGAAAATAAGGACAACTAAAGACAATTTGAAAACAAAATAGGATAATAAATTTGAAAAACAAAATAGGATAATAGGTTTGAAATTTCCATGGTTTCAACTTAATATTGATAATTAATTTTTACACAAGTTACAAGAATCTTAAATATACCAAATTTCATTATCTTATCATCTAATCATCTTAAACTAAAAATTTCAAAAATCATGAATTTGAAAAAAAATCATTATTATACTCAAAATGTAATTAATAAATTTAATTCCTCTTCATTCCTAATTAAAATTAAATTTATTCCTCTCAATATATTTTATCACTTATGTTAAATATACTTACACTTATTATAACTATTTTAACTTATTCTTAGTTCTTTTAACATCATTTTATATTGTAAATTATTCAATTTACTCTTTTATTCTATTTACCTCTATTAATCTTTTTATAATAAAATTTAAGTGTATAATATTTATTATAAACACTCAAATTTTATTTATAAAAATCTTTTTATATTATACGTTATCAAATTACATTGTTAACTTCTAAAATTTAAGGTAAGTTATATTTGAATGTAATTGTATTATACAAATAAAGCTTTCTAATTCAATCATTTCATGTTTGAATCATTTATTCAAAAAATTTGATTTTCTTTTTATAACTGAAATTAATCTTTAAGGTAAAAATTAAGAATAAATTTCTGATTCCCTTCAAACCATTTAGAGATAAATAAATATATGTACATAATATGTCAAATCAAATTTAAATCATATATCTATATATAATATAAATCAAATCATATTTTAAAAATTCAAATCAATTAGATTTCCCAAAACAAAGATGTAGCAAGAATACAGAATGGTCTCTTCAATTCAAAACTCGAAAATGAATGTCTATGATGTCGCGGTCATCACCGAAATTATTTTCCACGACAAAGAGAAGAGCGCTAATTTCTTTAAACTTTAAAATTCGTTGGAAACAAATTTCTTATTCGAAAATACTTTAAATGATATATTCTTTTAAAACTTAAAAACACAAGGTTTGAAATCATCGGAAATTAAATTCTCAAATTCTTGATTTAAATTCATTTCAGTTCCCAAATCAATTTATAACAACTATTTATAAATTCATTTATAGAACTATAAATGATAAATCAAGCATTATCATTTCAAATAATCAATTTATTAAGTTCCATAAATTTACTTATATATCAAAATTTATTTGATTAACCAAACTTAAAAATAATATTATGTCAGTTTGTTCTGTCAAAGTGTTTTGGAAATCCTATCGATAACGTTGATCAGACAAATCAATCGGAAACCCAAATCAACATCAACAACTCAAACAACACAATATATAAAACAAAATATAGATTTATAAGTACAGTTCAAAATGTCTGAAAGAATAGATTGGAAACAAAAGACAAGATGATTATATAACAGAGTAGGGAGATGGGTAAGCTTAAGTAAATCGTGGGCAAACTTAACCGGGTCAACCGTGACTTAAAGAATAAGATCAATGTGGATTTTTTCTAGGTAAATCTACATCCGATCTCAAGAGATAGAGTTTGGAATAACAAAAGATATTAGCATCTAAACCAAGGATAGATATAAATCTCTGGTGAATTGATGCTAATTATAAAGGAGTTTCCCCCTTTACAAATGAATTTGAAATTGGCGAGACCGCCGACTCACTAAAAAGATCATTCGAAGCGGAGTTATGGGATACTCCAGAATCAAAAGAAGATGAATAGTGAGGGATACGAATGGATTTTGGAATGGTAGGGAACGTTCCAAAATTCAAAGGAAATTTGAATCAAAGATGAATAGGTTCAAGTTTGGATGAAAGTGATTCTGTAACTAAATTTACCAAACATTCTAAGTTTTGCCTCAAAGCGAAAGCTGTGATACCAACTGTAACAACTGGTTATTTTCAACCATTTGCATCCGCACATGTCGGACTTGAATTGCTCAAAATACCGCATTGTAAATAAAATTTGGCAAATCTCAGAACATACAGTAAATAATAATCACAGAACACTGACACAGAGTAAGAAATGCAGCGGAAGTAAAAGAAATAGTAGTTCATAAAGCTACTATATAAATATATCAGAGTTAAATAAGATACAACAGAAGAAATAAAGTATAACAGAAGTTTCAATATGATAACTAAGTACATGCTGAATACAACAACAGAACTGAAATAGATAAGACTACATAAGCAGAAAATCTCAAGCGATTCCCTTCTCCAAAAAGTGGAATCCAATCTGTGAATAACTCAGGCTGACCCAAGCGTAAATAAATAAAAAAATACAAACACTCGAGTAAGGACATACATACTTATACAATGTAAACCAACTCAAGTGAACTGTAGTAAAAGTACAAGTAACTTAAAGGATGCTCGAGACCTCCCATCCTCTAAGGATCCGTTAAACTATTTACTATGTAGTAATATTGCGCTATTATAATAATGTCTAATAGTAAAATAAACGTACTTTTAAATAGCGTTAAGGAGTGACCCAATATTCCCCTTAACACAAATAATGCCAATAGTCTATGCAATACCTTCATATCTCCTGATCGGGAGACTACGAGAAGATACAGCATAGGTACGACACAAATAGAAACTCGTAGTAAACGCTCGATATGGTAGGTGACACGGCACACAAGGCAATGCCAGGGTAGATATACCAATTACGACACTCGGGCTGGTGGTAACGCAGCCGCAACATACGCCCACCGCGGAACACATTCCCACAAAATCGGAGGGGCGCCCAAACAATCATAAGTAATAGTATGGTATCGAAGAAATGCGTCCGCTACGAGGTGCGACCTCAACTGGCCCATGACCGCTCTGTTTCTGCCACCTTATGCCAACTCATGGGAGTTGGGTCCACGTAACATACCATAAGAACGTCGCCACCATCCTACTTCATTATGGAATCTCCACCGTGCACACGGTTAGTCAAAGTGGATTTCGGTATCGACAGAGAGTATACACATATCCGATCCCGGTCTCTTTGCCCACCAATCGTTATTATAACCCGTGGTTAAAACTTAAAAATAATATTTTATACTTCAAACCAAAATATCATTTCAATCCAACTCTTTATCAAAATAAAGATTAAATCATTTCCAAATCATTTCAATATATTAAGATATAATACCTTTCCAAAACTTCCTTTCAAATCAATTTAATATATCAAAATCATATCTTTCCAAAACTTCATTACAAATCCTTTTAATATCAAAATTTCATTTTCAAAGATAGTTTATACTTCAAAACCAAAACCAATTTATGTCAAAGCTTTATTCATTTCAGACACAATATTATTTCTATTTCAACATATATTCACTTTACAAAATAGTTTATACTTTCAAAGTTATAACTCTTTCAAAACCAAAACATTTGAAATCAATACACTTTGAAGATCACAACATTTCAAAATCATGCATTTGAAATCATCCTTTAATTCTTTACATTTTACAAATTTATTAAATTAAACTAAAATTTCAGCTTTTCAATTTAATTTAATTCAAACCATTAGTTTTAACTCAATTCAGTTTTCTGACAAACAATTTCAAATCTTATCAATTTCAAAAATAGTTTTTAATCCAAAAAATATAATATTCAATCTTTATTATATTTCAAAGCTTAGATATCCCACATTTCATAAATCCAATATCATTTAAATAAACTCAAATAATATGTACTTCAAATATTCATTTGTCAAATAAATTAAATAAATCAAAAATCAAATATCATTTCAAATCCATTTTAAAATATCAAATATTATTCAAAACATCATTCATTTTTATTTAAATACCATTTGAATCACAATCATTTTTATTTAGAAATTAATTACCATTTTCAAACTTACATTTCAAAGGAGTACATATTTTAAGATTAAACCTTTCCATTTAAAACAGTAAAGTCAATTCCGTATATTTAATAAGTAAATATTAAATTTACAAAACTTTCAATCTTTTTCCAAAGATTATTCTCATTAAAATTTAATAAAACAAAAAAAATCAGTTTCCGTGGCACTTATAAAATGCTACGTAAAGTTATAGTTTAAAATAGTTCATTTAACAAAAGAAAGCATTTTAATGCTGTAACAGATTTCCTTTAAGTTTTAAAATAAATTTAAATGTTAAGTTTAACCACTATAGCACTTATAAAGTGCTATAATAGCCTTTTTTTTCAAATTAACTTTTAGTTCATTTAAAACAACTACAGCATTTACAAAATGCTGCAATATCTTTTACATTACATTTAAAAATACTGTCAAATCAAATTTAGAGTTTTAATTACCATTTCACAAACAATTAAATTTTTAATATAGACCATTTTAACTTATAAAATCATATATTTCACATTTAAAACATCATTTCAATGCTCTATTTTTTTATGGTTTTATAAAGTTAAATTTCATCCAGAAGTCAAATTTTAACCTAATTTCTTATTTAAATTCAAGTATTGCATTCCATTCTTCAAATTAAATTATTAACTTAACAATTAAGTTCAAATTTCCAAAATATAACTTATTACCCTTTATTTTACTTAACTAAAATTTCACTTTTAACAAAAATTCAAAATTTCTAAAAATAAGTTATATTTCAAAATTTAGCCCAAACATTCATTTATTTAACATTTTAACTTATTCAAAAATCATTATAATTTTTATAAAATCATTTAAAATACATTTTTAAATCAAAATATTATATTTTCTTAATTACATAATTTCCTTTTAAAAACTAGAAATAAATTCCAAAATTTACTTATAGTTCAAATTCTACTTCGCCATTTACATAATTCGTTATTTAATTTATACAAAATCACTAATATATCTATAAAAGTCATTTTTAATTAATTTAAATTAAAATATATAAACTTTACATTTTAAAATATTTTTAAAACATTTCAGAAAAAATATTATGTAAATCACGGGTCTGTATATAGTTTTCTAACTTAGGTCAAGTGGTACGGATATATATCATTTCAACCCGCAATTTACAAAAAAATATCCAGGTTCTATCATTTCAAACCCGCAGTCCCAAGTAAAATGAATGAATTGAAAACCGCTTAGGCCTATCATTTCAGCCCATAACGATTTTCCCTTATTCTAATGTCTGTTCGGGTATGTATCTTTTCAACCCATAGTGATTCTAGTCTACAGGGAACTTGCAATGGTGATAACTGATATAATAACAGAATAGCATAAAATAACAGTAACATATGATATAACAGGTGTAATAACAGGTGTGAACATCATGTGTTAATAATATAGCAGTTATAACATGATGATATGCATATACAAATTCAGATGATGTCAGTTTATCAACTATATAAGTACATATTAGTCTGGTCAGATTAACTCACTTGTTCAAAGATGGAGATCGCCACCAAAGCAACAATACTAACATTACGAAGGCACGATAGCACAGATACAACTTGAGAGTGGAGAGCCAAAGCAAATTGCCTTATTCAAACATTTAAACAAAATAATAGGAAGTTATAAGTTTTCAACACAAATTATCACCAAATAATTCAAGGAATCAATACCCAAACCATATCGAATCGATTGCACTTGTTCTCAACTTCACATGGTTCAGTTAGTGATGGAATAAGCTCAGCTAAGGCAGGGACTAACGGCTGGGTTTGGGTCCAAACAGGTCGGCCTAGGCAGGTTTGGAGATGGTGCATAAGTCTAGGTGCATAAACTTCAACAACAAGGCAAGAAAAGGCAACATACATCGTTTTTTTGCTAAAGTTTGGCTCGGCCAGAAGCCATGGGGCACATCCAATGGGTCCAGGTGGTGGTGGGTGATGTGGCAGAGCGTGGAGGTCAGGCCAGAGGTGGTGGTGGTGGTTGTGGGGGCTAGAGGTTGTAGAAGGAGATGGTGACTAAAGGTGATCGGCTAGGCAACATGTGATGGGTTTTAGTGGATTTTTGTGATGATCTATGCCTTGGTGTGGCTCAACCTGGGGAGGAGGGGTACTAGGGTGGGTGATGGTCAGATAAAGTGGGTGGTGGTGGTCGGCCTAGGCTAGGAGTAGGAGGAGTGGATCCACGAAGTAGAGAACATATGCGAAGATTCAATGGAAAACATAAAAAAAAACAAGAGAGAAGAGAAGATTTTTACCAAATTTTTTATCAACAAGGAGATGGCCGTATTTTTTTTGTTGAGAAATGTTTGAGGAAGTGTAACTCACGTGAAAATGAAGATGAGGCTGAAGAGAAATGAAGTATACGGCCAAAATCAATAAAGAGAGGAGTTGGGAAAATGAAAGGTCGGGAGGTGAAAAGCCATTGGAATTTCAATAGTTTAAAACCTTTCAAATTTCCTCTATTTTATTTTAATTTTTATATAACTGAAATATATATATATATATATATATATATAAACTCAGATAAAATATGAAAATTTCGTAGATAAACAAAAATAAATAAATAAATTTTAATTATATATGATTTAATTAAATAAAAGAGTAAAAATTGCAACTAGTCTTGAAAATATGAAAAATAAATGCAACGAACTTTGGAAAATTTGTATATACTTGAAAAATATTTATAAATAAAGATAATAACACAAAATAAAAATGAATTCATAAAAATAAATATATAAATTGTAATTAAAAAAATTAAATGAAGAAAATAGCAGAAAATTGGAAACCAGGCTTAATAAATTGAAATAAATTCAAATAAACTTTAGAAAAAATAAATTATCACTTTAAAAACAAAAAAAAACAAAAATATAAATACAGTAACATATTAACAAAAATTAAAATAAAATATGACAAAGTAAATACAATTTATATAATTTAAAATTGACAAAATTGTAAATAAATTATACTCAAAATCGAAATGTGCATAACTTTTGCAGTTTAACTCCGTTTTCAACGAAACGAAAAGCAGTGTTTAAGTGATTTCATCTATTTTTATAATAAAAGATAAAATTTTAGATTTAAAATAATTTAAGTTTGAAGTTTAAAAGTCAAAGTTTGAATAGTTTGACTAGAAATTCACTTTCCAGTAAAATATTCAAATTATACTAGTTTGAACTATAAATCACTTAATAATCAACATTTATATTTAAAAATGAAATATTTGAAATAAAAAAATTAAATTAATTTAATAATAAAAGAAAGTCCAATTTAAATAATATACAAAAATCTAGGGTTGTTACAAAAATCCTTTCATTAATTCTCAATGTTCTTTGGTCATTAATCTCAAAAATAGGACACTAATCCCTCCTAACTCTTCTGATAACTCTTTTCAACATTTTATCTGATTCTTGCTTGCGTGAAATCCTTTCCAGAATAGATGGAACCACTTCCAAAAGAGAAAGAACTGCATTCCTGCTAAGAGCGTCTGCTACAATGTTCGCCTTTCTCGGAGTATACAGAATATCCAAATCATACGATGCCAAGAACTCAACCCATCGCTGCTGTCTTAGATTAAGAACTTTTTGAGAGAGAAGATATTTCAACGGTTTTTGATCCATGAATAACTTGAACTTTTCTCCTAAAAGATAGTGCCTCAATATCTTTAAAACAAAAACAATGGCCAACAGCTCTAAATCGTGCGTAGCATGTGGCTTCAATTGCGGACTCGCATACGCAATTACCCTACAATTTTGCATTAGCACAGCCCCCAATCCAACAATATAGGCATCAGTATACACTTCAAACTTGCTCTTCCCATCTGGAATAGCCAATACAGGAGCACTTGTCAACCTTGTCTTCAGATTCTGAAAAGCCTCCTCACATTCTGGTGTCCACTTGAATTTAGCTCCCTTCCTTGTCAGCTTTGTTAGGTGAGAAAAGATCATGGAATAATCCCTAATAAATTTCTTGTAGTAACCGGCCAATCCCAGAAAACTGCGAACTTTGGTTGGTGTTCGAGGCAGCTTCCACTCAAAAATAGTCTCAACTTTAGCTGGATCTACTGAGATTCCCTTACCAGAAACAATGTGGCCCAGAAATTTTACTTCTGATTTCCAAAAATGGCACTTAGAGAACTTCGCCTTCAGAAGGTGTCTTCCCAGAGTTTCCAAAACTATTCTCAAGTGCTGCTTGTGCTCTTCATCCGACTTAGAGTAAACCAAGATATCATCAATGAACACCAAAACAAACTTATTCAAGACATCTCTAAAGACCCGGTTCATTAGATCCACAAAGTAGGCAGGAGTGTTGGTTAACCCGAAAGGCATAACCAACCACTCATAGAAACAATTAGGTCCCCTAAATGCAGTTAAGGGAATACTATCCTCGGCTACCCTTAACTGATGGAAACCTGATGCTAAATCCAACTGAGAAAAGACTGAAGCTCCGTGAAGCTGGTCGAAGAGATCATCAATACGAGGAAGAGGATACTTATTTCGAATGGTCACTTTGTTCAACTCATGATAGTCTACACAGAACTTTAGCGACCCATCCGACTTGGTGACAAATACTGCAGCAGAACCCCAGCAAGAAAAACTTGGTCTAATTAAACCCGTCTCCAACAGATCTTGAGTTTGCTTCACTAGTTCCTCCCTTTCCCTTGGACACATCCTCTTACTAGGTTGAATTACGGGTACTGCTCCGGGAACTAAATCTATATGAAACTCTATTTCTCGGTGCGGAGGCAAACACTTAACTTCCTCGAATTCGTCAGAGAAATCCCGAACTACTTCAATATCTTCAACCCCCTCTTGAGAAGTCTCAACTCCATGTAAAAGACTACTCAAGTGAATTCCAGAGTTAACACACATTACTCTGGCAATCCTACCTAGATCAATTTCCAACGAAACTGTTCTCTCATCATAATTTAAAACAGCTTTATATTTGTCAAGCCAATCCATTCTCAATATAAGGTCAAAACCCTTTAAATTCAATACATAAGGGTCACAGGAAAAACTATGGGATAGATGGGAGATTCTCAAATCCTTGCAGATCCTATCTAATTTGGTTACCCCTCATATAGGATTAGATACACAGATGGGATTGTCTAAGGTACTAGGAGTAAGACAGAAATTCTCTACAGATTCCAGAGAAATAAAACTTAAAGAAGCACCAGAATCAAACAAAACTTTAATATATTTTCCATTTAAAAGTAAGGTACCTTCCATAACTCCTTTTCCCTTAGACGAGGTTGATAGTGCACCTTCTAAAGCAAATACTTTGTTCTGCTGGACTTTATGAAGGAGTAGGCAATCTTTTATCATATGCCCCAGTTGATGGCAGTTGAAGCAAAGCGACTTCTGAACTAAAACTGAACCTGGTCCACTATAATGCTACTGCTGTTACTGCTTTCTTTCTTGAGGACACCGATTTGCCAAATGTCCCACTTTATGACAATTATAGCATTTCTGGTGTCCATTGTTGTTTCCGGACTTCTTCTTGTTTTGCTTCTTCTAATTAGGATTGAATTTTCTTTTATTAGGGTTAGAGGAATTTCCACCTGATGCAGCTACTTGCGCTACTGATCTTTTATTCATCAAGTCCTCATATCTTAGCGCCATATCAATAAGCTCCACAAAAGACCCTTTCAAATGTGTTGTCATCCTTTCATGATACTCTGGCCTCAACCCTTGGACAAACATCTTGTTCTTTTTAAGAGGGGTGTCCATAAGTCCTGGGCCATAGCAAGATAACTCGTTGAATTTAGTCTCGTACTCAGCTATAGACATGTTTCCTTGTTTTAGATTCAGAAAATCCCGATAAAGATGAGTTCTCCCTACAGTAGGCATGAACTTCTCCTCAAACAACTCCTTAAACTCTTTCCATGACATATCGTCCTCTGAGAGATTAGCTGTCACTACATCCCACCAGGATGCAGCACCACCCTGTAATTTCCACGAAGCCATTACTCTCTTCTGCTCATTCGATAATTTCATGCTCTTTAAGATTTTCTCACACGAGCGAAGCCATGCTTGGACCTTTATTAAAGTTTCTGACCCTTGAAATGGTCTTCCTCCAAGATTAATGAAGTCCTTGCATAATGCAGCAAAACTGATGGGAGACGATACTGGATTAACAACCTCATTATCAGTCTGTTCTCTCCTAATACTGGTTGATGTACTTCTTACAACCCTTCCCCTTCTGCCTCTTGAACTCATTCTGGCTACATTAACAGGTAACCCAACCAGTTTAGATAGGGATATAGTTATATAAGAAAATTACAAATACGCACTCTCAAGATAGATACTACTCCAGAGCCTAGGTATTTCTCAACCTATGCTCTAATACCAACTTTGATGACCCGTCTTCCAATACCCAGAAAGACGTATCATCAATAAGAAAGAAGGATACAAAAATAGAAAAGATAGAAAGAAAAGAACAACAATCATCAGAATCTCACAGCGGAAACGAACAAAATATAATATTACACATATCCATTACATAGTAATACATATCAGAGTAAACAAAATAATACGACTTCATTACATCTGACATTTATAAGAGTCTGCCAAACCATACAACCCAAAATGCAACATCAAAAGTCACTACAACAGATAGAGATACATAAGTATGTCTGGACTCCAGCTCTAGCTTCCAAAACATTTTCCAACCCAACCTAATTACTTGGCTACTCATAAAAATTTGATATCCAAGAGTTTATGAAAAACAAAATAAACTCCGGGTCAGACATGGGTCTGGTGTGAGTAAACAAGTTAAAGTTGTTTAACTTTAAAATCATTTTGAAAAAAAAGGTATCACGTAAGACTTCCCACAAATAAATATGGGCAAGTTTTTACCTTAGGCTAACCAAAGCATTTGATAGGAAATCCAATGATATTATAATAGGATCTAGGGTTTTCAAGTAAATAGAAAATAGCCGAAATTGTTACATTCATTAAATACCAGCTACTAGCCACGAAAGTGGGTAATACAATCAAAACCGTAGGGTCTCGTAGGGAAAATGGGTTTCCTTCAATGGCAGGGCTACTGGGGTACTGCCCGTCACAGTACGGGGCCTAGATCACCATACCGAGGAGCCACCTTAACTCTCCTGCAACACAAGGCCGGAACCATCCCTTACTGGACAGCTCCGAACAAGACAACCCCACAGTTGTGGCCAATAACTACCCACACAGCCGAAATAATAAGGGACTTCTAGACAGTGGAAAATCTCGTCCTACTTGGACATGACCCACTTAGCCTTGCTGTATCTCCCCTATTTTAGCCATTCCCGGTTGATGAGGCTTGAGGCTATGATTACCTTTTATAGGACACATCTCTTAGAATGCTCATTGTCCACCTGACGATGTGCTGAAAGCATTCAATCCATACAAGTTGGTTCCGGGTTCGAACGAAACTGAAGGCATTATCTTGTTACACTCGTTTTGGAATCACCCTCAGAGTTAATGATAATGACCCTTGCACTTTAAAACTCCATCTCGATCTTCACTTTGAGATGTCATGACCTAACGTTTAACTTGGATCGATGTGGTTTTCGAAAAATCAAATTTGATTCCCGATCCCGGTCTCATCGAAATCCAAACGTGTCTTAAAGGCCAAGTTGTTTAAAGATTTAAACAATTCAATTCATTTTAAAAATAGCATCCACATAGTATTATCCACAGATAATAACAAACATCTATCACAGATACATAAAATATCTCATCACAGAATATCTCAACTATCGTCCAACAGATATCAACCAAATCCAGATATTCAATTCAAAACAATCATCCATAAGCAAGCATATATCTAATTCGTGGAATAATTAATTTAATTAATTCAAATTAAATTAATTACTTAAGAATTAATCACTTTATCTTGCTTAACCAATCATTAATTAATTAATCACAATAATTTAATTAATTAATCACTTCTTAATTATCCTCATTATTAATTAATTAATCTTTAATTAATTAATAATCATTTAATTAATTATTATTTAATTACTATAATTATTCACTATTAAAACTTAATTAAAAATTAATCATTCCTTAATTGATTACTAATTAACCCTTTATTTACAATTAAATAATCTTAATTAATTGCATAATTAATTATAAATTTTGAATTAATTCATCTTAATTACTAAATTAATTATAAATTAGTTAACCTTAATTATTTAACTAATTAAACCCTAACCACAATTTAATTTACTATTAATTATGAATTAGTTAATGTTTAATTACTTTATTAATTAACTCTAATCAATTAATTAATTAATTCTTAATCACTAATTAATTAATCACTAATTAGTTAATTATTTAGTTACTAATCTCTTATTAATTAATCTTTAATTATTTAATTAATTATCTATTAATTATTATTTAATTTAATTCTTGATTATCAATTAATCCATAATTAATTAATTAAACCTTCACAAATTAATTAATCTAAAATTATTAATTAATTTAACCTTAATTACTTTATTAATTAAAGTGAACCTTAACCATAAAACTTAATTAATTTTCAAAACAAAACAATTTAATTAATTACTAAAAATTATTACATATTTAAAACATTCCCAATTTGTTTTAAAACTTACTTACTTTTTAAAAGTTAAATTTAAATGAATGTAAAATCATCTTAAAACTCAACTATCAAAATATAAAATACTTTCAATTAAAATGTTAAACATTTTACAAAGTAGTTTAAATAAAATTTTAAAGTTTAGAACTTAAAAAAATTTTAAAAACCCTTTTTTTAATTGAAACATTACTAGTTTGGGTTTTGACCGACCAAAACATGAGATCAACCTGTTCAAATCCATTCCTTCTCCCTGACCAATTTCTTTCAGCAAAGAAACTACCCCCAAAACAAGAAAAACTGGAAAGCAATAACACTTTCCTCACCCATCCTTGCACGAGAAACATCAACATCTCCCCCCTTACACAACACGAGCCAAAAACCAATCTACTCGGTCGCTAACCCGAGTCACCTCAACCCAACATTCACTGACACGAATAATGAAACGTGCACGTGCACGTTACGCCGATGCCGTCGCCACCATCAACAACTCCACGCGCAGACCCCACATCGACCATAGACACGTCTCCGGCCTTCAATCATCAATTACACGAGCTAAATCAAAATAGGATATCTCAAACCCATCAGCCAGCACAACGTCTCGTCAGAAAATCCCCTTCACCACACAACGTCGACCATCGATTGCTTCGAGATTCCTGCCACAACATCGTAATACCTTGACACAGCTATACCCAAATCCACTCGCGATTCGATCCATCCAATTATTCATATTCACGAAATTTCGACTGCAACCAAACACAACAGCGAAAACCCTAGAATACCAAATTTTTAATTCCCTGATGAATGATTATCACTTCCACTATTTTTCTCGTGTTCACCGATCATCAATACAACTCCAACCCAAAGATCCAATCCTACAATCTCCACTGTCACCAGAATTTGCGTAGAAAACATTTTCCGGCCAACACAAGATTTCTAACCCAAATTCAAACTAAAATTAGGATTTTTATTTTAAAAATCATGTTTTGCTAAATAGTTTTAAGGAATCCAATTTATTCAACAAAACATAATACATGATTTTATCATGTTATAAATTTTCTTACTTTATCTTTCTTACTTTATCTTCTTATTTTAAGAAGATTTTCCACATTTTCTATTTGAATTATATTATAAACTTTAATTCTTGTTTAACTAACAAACTGCACTTGAAGATTCAACTTAATAGTGGTTTGAAATGGAAATTTGAAATCTGCATTTACTTTTACTCGGTAATTTAAAAATACAGGGAAGCATTAGTAAATTTCCAAGCATGCACAGTTGAATTATAACCTATAAATGAAGATCTTACAGAAATAGGTACATGCAAGCATCAAACATATCAAACATTCATATGCAAACGTCTTTCCTACTTAAATTTTCTGATTTATAAATTTACTCACCTAAATTATTGTTAAGCAAAGACCAAAATTGAATTCTGGAAAAAAAAAGAAATGACTGCAGTTTTTAACTTGAAATCGCTAGATCAAATTGTTTGCCTTATGATGATGCTTTCCACTCAAATTCAGACCACACTTAATAGAAGAGCTTTGAATTTTGCTTCCAGAAATTTGATTTTTCAAGAACCCTTGATTTTTGCATATTTTTCCTTTGAATTCTGTTTTGCAGTGTAACGACCCGAAATTTTCGATCCCGAAAATTCCAAATAGTTAGGGAAAAAAAGAAGAAAGAGATAGAAGAAGAAGAAAACAGAACCACACACAGATTCTCACATTCGCAGCGGATCGAAATATAATATCAAATAATAATCAGCTACAAAAGAATACTGAATCTGTTAATTACATTTTAATACATCAGAGTTACAATATTTTACAATCATTCGACAGTTAAAATAAATAGTTAGATAAATAACAATATATCATAGCGTAATACTTTCCATACGTTCCTGTCATCCAGCTCGCCTCCTGAGCTCCAAAACGTCCTTACCTAAAAATCTGTAATACTCGGTCTGACCCGAGCATTACATCAAAGTAACACCCGGGTCAGGCTGGAAACCAGCGTGAGTAACCCCACTTCACAAGAAATACTCATGCATAAACTTATTTTAAAACCCCGGGTAACTCATACTTCATAGCAAGTTCTCAACTTACTTTAGTCAACACTAATTTCACAAATCGGTATTTAAGTACCTTTATATAGCTAAAACTGTCCAATTAATTTGATCGTTCCATTCCAGCCTATTTATTTCACATATTAACTCTATAAGGAATTCATAGAAGATCTACAAATCGAAGTGGTTTCGGGTATTTACTGATACCGGACCCCGGTCCCTTCGAATCAAAGGTCATCTTAACTCCAAGTTACCAGGTGAATACAATTCGATTTTAGTTACAGGATACCAATTTTAACATAGTAATTCATCATTGATAGATAACTAGATTATCACTATTCAATCAAAAGATATCATATCACAAATATTTCATATCAGAAATACCAACCCATCCTTTATAAGAATGATTATCAACCACACCATCTCCAATTAATTTAATTAACCACCAATGAATTAAATTAATTACTTTAATTACAATTAACTCATGCTTTCTCAATATTGATTAATTTCACACAAAGAAATAAATCAGACACCCAAACACAGAAGCACGAAGTAATTACTTCTCATCAAGTAATTCCCTTTTTATTAATTACATTCAGGAATTATTCATTAATTTCTTTGTTAAGTAATTATACCTCATTAATTACCCTAAGTAATCATACTTAAATCAACATATAATGATTCCCTTTTATTAATTAAACTTAATTAATTAACTAAAATTAACCATTTCAACTTAACTAATTTCACCGAGTAATTAATTCCTTTAATTACTTCATTAAGTAATTATACTATTTCCTTTATATTGAGCAATTTATCTCTTAATCTCCTGTTACCTAATTATTTCTGAGTTGATTACCCTTAATTAATCAATCCTTAATAAGAAATCATCTATATTTAGTTAATTAATCTTTAATCATTTATCAATAATCTGTAATTATCTAATTAATGATTTTCAATTACAAATTAATTAAATTAAGATTAATTAACTCTAATCCTTAATCATTTATTAATCAGGTAAATTAATTACCCTTAATTAATTTCTTAATCAATCCTTTATAGTTCATTATACTAATTAATTATACTTAATTCCCTTGATTAACTTAATTAATTTCCATTCATAAAAACATAATTATCTTAAGATAAAACAATATCTTATTTATGCCTTAATTACCATTTAAAACATTTTATCTTAAAATCAACTTTGCTTTGTTAAATCATTAATTAAGTTTTAAAATTCAACTTGATAAATTAAAGTTACAAGTCATAACTTCCTTTAAGTTCTTTAAAATGTTATCAAGCAATAGTTTTAAATCTATTTCCAAGTTTAATTAATAAGCTTGCTTTTAAACAATTTTTTTTATATTTTTTTTTAGAATTTCAATTCAAATTAATTTTAAAATAACTTTAACTTATTAACAAAATTTAAACAAATTCCAAGATTTCTTTATTAAATGTTAAGGAAAACAATTATTATATTTAAAGTAATTTACAAAAGAGAACTTAACTAAATTTATTTAAATTTCAAAACTTGTTTAAAAGCCTTTTTAAAACCCTGGTTATAAACCGGCTTTGGTTTGAACCGAGTTCCCCTTTTTCATTCATTTTCAAAAAACTTAGTTTTAATTTTAGATTTAATAACCTACAACAACATAAAACTATTAACATACTTAAACATCACAAACTACCCGAGGTTACACTTGAGTCACTTCCTAAATCATCCGAGCACCTCTTCGAGGCATCATCCCTTCCCAAAAACTGACACCATAAACATCACCGTGTATATGCACCGCCGATTTAGGCGTTTCCGACCACCCACGCCACCCCTAACAATTTGACGATCATCCCCACATCTAACTCACACTACTCAAACATGATCACAAGCCCTCGATCAAAATTTAGCAAATACAAGCAACTTGGGACCCAAGCCCAGACCTGAAATCCCTTCGACCAAGCCGTTCTGAGCACCAGAGTTGCTGCAACCTTGGCCATACAATCTTCGACCATCAACAAGGCCACCACCCTAATCTTGCTCCACTCGATCACCTAGAGACCTCGTGGTGATCAAAAACTCCAGTCACAATAAAACTAGGGTTAAAAACTTTTGTTACTTCGCCGTCAACGCCACGGCGATCATTCGACATTTCCACCATTTTTGCCAAACACCCATAACACTAGACTAGCTCCAACAGGAACGTCGACCTCCCCATACCCTTCAGTTCATCAGAAATGCCAAAAAACTCAAATCCAGTTCAAGCCTAGAATACCCATTCAAAACCAAACAAAAAGTTTTAATTTTACTTCTAAAAATCATGAATTTGGAAAATGTTTTGAATCATATGCCTGAAAACAAAGATTTAAGGTATTCGAATCTCTATAAAACTCAACATTTCCTGCTAATTTCTTTTTCAGAGCAGTTTCCAATTTAATTTATTTAAATAAAAATTTAAACTCTAATTTATGATTTAGCAAACAACTTAAGTTTGATGATTAAATCCTATCAAAACTATTTTAAGAAGTAATGGATTTAAATGAAATCTTAAACCTGAAAAAAAAAACAACAAGAACAGAGCATAAAGAAGTGAAATTTCTCACCTGTTGGAAGAAACAGAGGCTGTAAATAAATTTGGAACTGGGAATTTTCGCTTTGCTGAAGAAAAACACTTTGACACAGAAAGACTTTGGTTGATTAACTTTAAACCATTTTTAAAATTTGAATCTTCTTAAAATTAACATCTTTTGTTTAGAAACTGATATCTAAAATAAATCATAGAAATGGAAAATGATCTATGATTTATCTAGTGCCTGTAAGAAAACAAAAACAAAAATTCTTCTGTTTGATTTCAAATAGACACAACAACTTCATACAAGTAAACATGTTTTACAATCTTAAAATCATCATGCAAGCACAACTTCAACTTACACCACAGGTTCACGTCAACCATATGTCAATGTATGAAATCTGAAGGTGTTTCATATACACAGTTTATAACAGAGGCCTAAACTAAAAACTGAGATGTTTAAAATCAACAAGAATACACAAGGTTTCCTACATTCAATTATGCAAAGCAATTCATCACCCAATAATTCACACATTACTTAAGTTTTAAATTTGAAAGTTTACTCACATGATTCCAGAAATGATAGAGCTGCTTTTATGATGAATTAGGCTCGAACTTTACTTGCTGAAATTATCTCTTCAATCTTCTGGTTTGTATTGATATGTATTGTTGTTTTAAATTGGAGTTTTGTTTGAGTTTAAGCTGATGTTTGCTTTCATGTTACCCAGTTGTGATGAACGAACTGAGATGAGTATATTGATATATAAAATAAAAGTTTACTGGTGATATTATTATTTGTTTGTACAATAGGCAGTGATATTTTCTTGCTTTGTTTGTTGACTAGCTGATTTTTTTTATTCTACTAGGTGGCTGAAATGATATGTTATGGTGTACTAAGGATATGGCATTAATTGCCATTTGTCTTGTTTCAAAATCCTTTTATTCATACTTATATACTTGTTTCCTTTCTTTTCTTTTGCTTTGTACATAGATATTTATATTATCTTTTTTTGCAAGGCATTCATATATATTTATTTTTATTTTGTCGTTGTCTTGTGCTTGTAATATGTATGAAGTTCTATAGTTAAATGGGTGTTGGATTTTATCAATGTGTTTTACTTTATAATTTACATGACCATATAATTTGTCTTAGATGTCTTTATTTTGTTTTTAACTTACATACTTATTTCTAACTTAAATATTTATTTCTATACTTATGCCAATATCATGTCTTCTTAAGCCTATAATAATTATATTTATTTTCAAATAATATATTTGTTTATACTTAAATTTTATATTGATAAGATTTATTTTTTTACCATTATTATCCTAGATTATATCTTCAATATAAGTTTAGATCAAATATTTATAAGTAGATTTTACTTTATTTTAATGTGAATAAAATAGGTTTTATTTTTATTTTTAAAAAAATATTTAGAACTCTTTATTTTAAATTCCAAACCACTATTTCTACCAAATACACACACACAAACACACACACACACACATATATATATATATATTTAAAATAATAATAAGTTATATTTTAACTAATTAAATTAAATATTTATTAAAATAATACTGCCAATAATCCCGGGATGTCACATTCCTCCCACCTTTGAATCTTTTCGTCCTCGAAAAGTAACGAAGCCAGAATTATTAAAATGCTTTAAATCAGATAAATTTTCTTTGATCATTTTGTAAACATCTGTGTTTTAATATCTATATAATACTATTTCAAATTAGCTTTTATAAAAATACTTTTATAACTCGATGTTTTAACAAGTCCATCTTCGTTCTCATAGAGATTCGGTCACACGTTGATCAGGCGTAGGACTGAAAATCTATAAGTACTTGGTAAACCCGTTTTCAACACACAGCGAAAATATTTGGAACATAATTTTACTGAAATATAGAAAACAGTTTTAAAAGTAGGGATAATATCTTTGGTGAGAATTCTCTAGAAATCATCATACCCATCCATGGTCACTGTTACATCCTGGGTTACGTTGCCGTCGCAGCAGAAGTCCATGTAACTGATTACACCATGAAACCCACAACAGATCGCAGTTACATTCCAGGGTTACGTTGCCGTCACAACAAAAGTCCATGTAACTGTAGGCATCTGCCCTCGATTTTCGCTGTCAAATGAAACTTCTCCACTCCCACATAGGTCGTAGTCCATCGATATAAAATCAAACGCAGACTGCTGGCTCTCAGCGGCACACACGACTTTCGCTATGTTACCATAGTGTCACAGTCTACTGCTATAAAATCAAACGTAGACTGTTGGCTCTCAGCAGCACACATGACTTTCGCTATGGTCTGCAGTAGATCGTAGTGACATCGAGTTACACTATCGTCACAGCATAACCCAAATGTCCTTGTAGGCATCAACGCCCCACGACTTCCGCTACACAAAATCCCCAGGAACTAGTTTTGTCTGGACTCCTTACAGGATCAACTTTAGAACCTTCCCCTTAGAGGCTCAATGTCGTACCACCCAGTGGCACTCCTGAGAAGTTCATTTAAGGGAGCGCCTTTTTCCCTAGAGCCAATCTCAAAACACTTTATACTATATACATAAAGTATTTTCCTAAATCATACACCTAGTATGAATTTCATATAAGGCTCCTATAAACAAAATCGATTCCCAAAATCGATAGTTTTCAAAGTAGGCTTTTCCAAATCTCAATATTGATTTTACCCAAAAATCAAAAGCCTTTCAAAATCCATAGGTTCCCAAAACCTTTCCTTAAAATCATTTTCAAAAATCATTTTCATAAAATTCTTTTTATATATTCATGTATATAATAATTTTGGAAATTTTTTTTTGAATCAAATTTTATACTTGTATAAATTTACTTTTATACTTCAATTTAACAAAATCCCATTATTTTCTATTTATTAACCAAATCTCCAAATAATAAATTCTGAACCCAATATTTATACCCAAATAAACAAAATAAAGTTCCAAACTTTATTTTTCTCATTTTATTAACAAAATTCATTGTTTATTCCAAGTAAACAATTTAAAATTTCCAATTATATTTTAATATACAATATTAAATTATGACTTCCGTTAGAATTTAATATATACAAGTAATCTCACAACCAGGGTTGTTACGATTTTACTATATAAACCATTTTCAATACTCAAACCATTTTATATCAAACTATTTTAACTTTCAAACTATTTAAAATTATTCAAACTATTTTTAAAAAAAAATTCAACGAATGTGGAATGTTTATATTTTAAATCATGGATTTAAATGCGGATTGGGTTAAAATGAAGTTATAACCTATAACGACCCGTAAAATTCGATAATTAAATTGGTTAAATTAATAAGATTTTTGTAATTAAATTTAGAAAGAAATAAAAAATTTATAATTTATATTGAAGTAAACGTTAAGATGAAGTGTAGGAATTGTTATTAAAACAAATTATAGACAATTAGAGTAAAATCCCAATAATGAAAGAGTGGAAATTGTTGCACTTGGTTATAAAATGGAAAATAGGTAAATAAAATAAATTTGTAATAATAAATAGTAACTGAATGTAAATATAGGTAATAATGTTAAAGCAAGTTGATAAATAACTAATTTAGTGCAATCCCAATTAATTGAAACAATTGTAAGGTTTTAATTGATTGTAATTTGTAAATTTGAAAATAGATTCAAAGTTATAATTAATTGATGAAATAATACGTAATAAGTGCAACTTGATAGGATCAATGTTAGTATAAATTAAAGAAACAATTGGGAATCATATTTATGAAATAATAGCGAGAATGCAAGGTAAACAATGCTAATTAAAGTTAATAATTAATGAACTTGAATGAAATTCCAATTATATAAAATAATTTAAATGTTATGTTTGTCTACAAATTGAACATAAGTGAATGAAATTAGTAGTATGAAAAAAAATGGCAACATTGATTTGTAAGTAATTAAAGCTTATTTATGTGACTAAAGGGTAACGGTAATGATTTTTGTATGTTACCTATTTAGTTAGACTTTTAATTGATTGGAAATAAATTTTTAATAAATGCAAATAAATGTTACATTAATGTGAAATGTAATACAATGTTTAGGAGTTGTTAAATTAGGTATATTAAGATAATTAATCGAAAAAACAAGGTAATTAGGTTTATAGAGTAGAAATGAACTTAATAAAAGATTTGAATTGAAACAAATCAATCCATTGAAATCTAATTTACAATAAGTGTAATTATTGTAGCAATTGAAATTAAATGTTATGCAATTGAAATAAAGATAAAATGCGAAAATGTTAATGTATCAGGATGTATACCAATGTAAATGTTACCTAAGATGAAATGATAATAGGTTGAATAAAAGGAATAGAAATACAAGATTTATTATTTATTGGAATTTAAATTTAATAATTGAATTTATTGCAAATAAATGGAATATAAAATTTAATGTGAAATCAATTGCCGTTAACTGACTTAATTTGTGCAGTTAGGGTAGCTTTGATTTTTCATTAAAGATTTTAGTTCGACAAGAAATAACCAATGTAAACTCTATCCATAATATGGCAATTGATTGAATGAAAACAAATGAAATTCATGTTTGATTAATTTATTGGATTTGAACTATAATAATTGGATTAATTGCAATGAAATGAAATCAAAATATCTAAATATTACATTTTTTAAAATTAAGATGGAATGTGAGAATATTAATGTTATAGTTTTGAATCCAATGTTAAATCCATCTATTTGACAATAATGAGTGGAATAATCATTAATTTATTTAATTAAATGGGATTATTGGGAATTATGTTTATAATTTCCGAATTTAATGAATTGAGGCTAACGCTGAAGTTGATACATTAATCAACTATATATTGACATTTAAATTTGTTTAGATCATTGTAAGTGATTAAGAAATCAAAAATGATGAAATTTGTCAATTATTGAATTGAAATTGAAAATGTGATTTAGTCAATTAATTATTAATTTATTTAATTAACTGGAAAATAGCCATTTTGGCTACTGACTCGGAATTCGATGAAACCAGTTTCATCGGATCTGTAACGGTGAATTTGTAGGATTTCAAGTTTCGTAACGATCGGACTTGTCGTTTGATCGTACTGGCTTGAAACGCCTAGAAATCAGTTAATTGAAATCAATTGAAATCAATTTTAAATAATTTGATTTTAGCATTACTTCTTCATATGATGGAATTTGGACTTGAAACCTATTCCATCGAGTTTAAATTATTCAAAAACATCTACTTTGGTATATGGGTTGGCCCAATTTCATTCCGGAGTTAGAACGGGCTTTTCGGACCATTTTATCTTTCAACACGTATATCAATCGTGCCCATCTATTCTATTTTCAGCCTTGCCTATATATACCCCGCTATAAACCCTAATTGTTCCTCATGGTCATTTGTCTGTACGTACAATTCATTATGTTCCTCCTCTTACTCAATGGAAGACAAACAAATTCTAGATCTAATTACAATTCAAAATCAAATCAAAATTTCAAACTCCACAAACAATATCATATTTTATATCATCAGAAAGCTCTTGAAGAGCGCATCTCAATTCTTTGATTCGTTTTTCAATCAGGGTTTCGGTGTGGCCGGAAATCGATGAACTGTCCACGGCCATTCATCACGCCGCGACCAAAATTGTCCGATCTTCGAATCTATTTCTGGGTATTGTAGAGTGGACCGAGGGGACTTGTGACGCCCCACCTCTATACCCACGCTAGCCAAGGACACTACAGGGTAATGCCGTCAACTAACACAGAGAATAAGGCTGGTTGGGAGCGACCATCTATAGCCTTGCTCAAACTATCTATTGAATACATCGACAATAATCATACCAACTCTATAGCCTTGCTCAAACTATCCCATTTATACTTATAAATAAATCTTATGAAAAAGATTTGCAAAAATTTTAAATTGCTAACTTCTAACCAAAATCAATAAATACAAAAATGGAACCATCGAGATATTCATAGAATACTCGATTCATAAATGGATGAAATGAGTTGGACAAACTGAATGACATAATAAATCATTCATAAGAATCACAATGAGTGCGGAATGCGGTAAATGGAGTGCTAACTTCCGCAACTCGCAACCAAATCAAAACCGGTGGCAAGGTCGAGCTGAAAAGACCTTAACACTACTCAAAAGATTTTCTTAGGTGATAATCCTAAGACAAGCTCAAAAATACCAGAAAATTCTCAAACTAAAAGAATGAGGGAAACAACACTTTCCTCATCATGAGGGCTTAAAGAAATAAAATGATGCCATCAAATTGGAAATCGAATAAAAAAGAAAAGTAGAAACCTACCAAAATAGATGGAGACATACCTTATCCCTGAGAAGGGCCTCCAGAAGCACCTGTTACATTTAGCTCGCCAGACTGAGAATTATTCGGAGCAATAGGACAAGTGGAAAGACGATGGCCTTTATTCTTGCAATAGCGGCAGAAGAGAGGCTTAGGACAAGCTCGAATCATATGATCAGGAGAATCACAGTTGAAACACTTCCGAATGGAATGTGTTCTAGCAGGCTGAGACTGAGAATCAGATTCAACGGGCTTTTTCTTCTTGGAATGGGAAAATTTCCCGCTCATCCAATGGAGACTGCTTTTTGTTGGGGTTCTTGCGAACCTCAACATCATCACCACTATCACACTCCTTCTCTACGGTTTCAAGATGAAGTGCAGAATCTACCAACTCCTCAAAAGAAAGCTTAAGCTGGAGCAACAAAGACTTCTTAAGATATTTCTTAAGACCAGAGACAAACTTCAGATTCTTCTTATAAGAAGTGCTAATGAATTCAAGACCATACTTAGATAAAGCCTCGAATGATGCAACATACTCAAAAATTGAAGACTTCCCTTACTTCAACTCAAGGAAGCGACGGGTCAATAAAACTTTTTCAGATTCAGGAACGAACTTGAGTTCGAATCGTCCCCGAAACTGAGTCCAAGAAAGAGTAGACTCATCGATTTCGGCTACAAGAAGCTCATACCAATCAATGGCGTGCTCTTGTAATAAGCTAGAAGTTACAAGAACTCTATCATGGTCAGAAAAATCCATGCAAGAAAAAATACGCTCGCACGTGCGAAGCCAAGCTTGGACTTCAAGAATGGATTCGGAGCCCTTAAACGGCTTTCCTCCAAGATGAGAAAAATCACTGCACAGATGTGCAAAGGCGGACTTGCGAGGCGGAGATACACGAGTAGGAGCTGGAGGCTGAGTGCTCCTAAACAACTCCATAAACTGATCAGCTGACATATAAACGCCGTCCGAATGTGAGCCACTGGATTGCCCAACACCCGAGAGTCGTCCCCTGCCTCTTCTAGCCATACGCTGAAAGTAAGATAAGAACAAGATAAATCACAAGGTAGATACTTCAATACGGAATACTATGGAAACACATGAATTCCTAGACGTATTCCCCAAATTCTATCTAACCTTTGATGGTAGAAGGAATAGAAAGGCACGATGATTCGAAGACTTGTATCACTCATTACACTCTGATGTATCGTAATATGTGTCTCTATTCTGTGTTTATCATATTTTGTCCTGAACTCAGTGCTCTGATACCACGCTGTGACGCCCCACCTCTATACCCACGCTAGCCAAGGACACTACGGGGTAATGCCGTCAACTAACAGGAGAATAAGGCTGGTTGGGAGCGACCATCTTTAGCCTTGCTCTAACTATCTATTGAATACATCGACAATAGTCATACCAAGCAGGTCGACATATCCAATGAATACCTAAAACAAAACCATAGGTGGTTGGAGGATCTATCAGAACAGAATAAAACACTCAAATGTAATATACATCACAGAACAGTAGATCATCATATACACATATATTGATACATTACAGAGCATACAAACTAATACATGTCAAGTGGTATAGCAACCCACAATATACAGACGAGTCAAAAGAATACATATATCAGAGTTACAAATAAAGGACTACACAAAAAGATATGACAAAAAGAAACTAGCGAAGTAGTCCATGCGGAAGCAAAAGAGGCTAAGTCCAAAAGTACCTAACCTGAAACATCTCGGTCTGACCCGAGTATAAAATACACGGGTCAGTCTAGCTAAACAAATCAGTTAGATAAACTGAACAACAATAAACCTGCAAGGTTACAAAGTATAACAAATATCTCTAAAAGAGATAATACAATCATCTAACAAAAGATGAATCATATGATAACAAGCCTCATATCATTAGCAACATATAGAAACAAAGGATACAAATATCCCAAATCAAGCCAAAAAGGAAAATAACAAATACCAATAAGGTATACAAGTTCCGCAAGGTAAACGCTACGCATCATGCGGCTCATAATGACCAACACCGAAGGGCAATACCAAGGGAATATACATATGAATGAAACATCAGAAAATTGCTCGAGCTCAGTACTGTATAAACAAGGATCCATGAGCCCGAAGACTCCAAACCCAATATCACTCGAGCGGTGACGAATGACCAACTCCAAAAGCGATACAATCGGTTGACAAACCCGAAGGCACAAACCCAATATCACCCATGCGGTTCATAAAGATCAACATCGGAAGCGATACTATAGGGCGACAAGCCGTAGTGGTGAAGGTCGAAGACCCAGTATTGGACACCACTAACTGGCGGAATGTATCACAACTCTCGAAGAGGAATCCGAAAAGTGTTAACGTGCGTCCCATAACCACTCGTTCGCACTAAACGGTATACTATCCGTCAGTCACTTTCACACTCAAAGCAGTACAATGTTTACCTCACATCATCGATAAACCAAACCCGAAGGTCAAAACGATCAATTGAATAGGTCGGGGATTAATCGAAAGGATAAACGGACAGATTCATGGTCCGTGTTTTGCCCAACCATTTAATCACCCTTCCACTTCGCTCGAAGTGCGAAATTGGGTGTTTTAAATAGAATTTATAAATTGGAGAAACGATCTTTTAATGCGATTTAGAGGGATTATTTTATAAAAAACCAGTGGATGAAGTCAAGAATGAGTTATCAAAACCAAAGATGCAATAACAAGCACTAAAAACCAACGTGAATCGATAAAATTTGGATAACCAATCAAAATATACAAAAATATGCAAAACAGGCAAAACATGAGCAGGTCGGTCGACCGGATACAGGACTCGGTCGGCTGGCCAGATGCAGGAAACATAACATGGCTCGGGGTAGCAGGTCGGTCGACCGGTTGCAGGCCTCGGTCGGCCGAACCTGATGAATTTGCAGTTCCTGCCCTATTTCAATGAAATGCAATTTCTTCCAAACCGCGACCGTTCGAGCAATGGACCTAAGGAGCTTTAGCCAGTAGATACCCCAGCTCCATTAGCTCTCCGATTCGCAACCAAAAACATATTCAAACATCAAAGTTAGGATCTTTAAAGAATTGAACCCAAACACTAAAAATATGGATATTCTCCAATTTAATCCAAACTAAAAGCAAGTGCATATGAACAAGGTGTTAGGAATTCATACCCAACATCAATGAAATCAAGAGAAGTAGATGTGAGTTCAAAACTCACCTTTTACCCAAAATAAAGAAGAAGGAGCTCAATAACAAGGAGAAGACCAACCAAACTCTACTTCAACTCAACAAGCTTCAATCTAAGAGTAAAACACATATTTCCCAATTTTAGGTTTAGGAAATTTCTGAGATTGAAGAGAGAAGGAGATAGAGAAGATGAAGAGGAGCTTACCTATGTCTTCCCTTTGATATTGGAGCAAGAATCAAGTTTGCAAAGAAGAAACTAGGGCTTGCAATTTCTATTTCCCTTTCCTTTCCCCCATTTTCAGTTTTTCTTAAGTTAAAGAAATGAAATGAGGGTGAATGGATGAAGAGTTAATGAGCTAGGGGGGTTAAGTGGAGATTGGGGCTGAACCCAAACTCAAGCCCAAGTAGAAAAAGAGTCAAAACTCAACTTACTCCAAACATATCAAAGCTTATACTCAAAAAGATCGCAAACGGCGTTTTGAACTCAATGGAAGTGGTCTTGAAACCCAATTCGACCATTTGAAGAAAGTAACTTTCGAACCATAATCCGACAAACGACGTTATATTTAAATAAAATATTTAAATATACGACCGATAATATGCGGGTTGTTACAGGACTTCATCTATGTAGTTTATTTGGCGAATTGATGGCCGGATTGGAGGCAAAAATTCACCTAGGGTTTGAACATAGTGGCGGCTGCTGTTAAATTTGGGAGTCGATCGGCTCCGAGGTGAGTCGCGTTGGTGAGGCGCGTCGTAGGAAGGTCGGAGTCTGGTGGGGCGTGGTCGCAGGTCGCGCGCGTCCATGTTGATAGGCGCATAGCGGCGGCGTATGCGTAGGTAGGCTTCGTTCGGCTTACGTTCTATTTTGCCTGCGTGAAGATGCTGATGTGCTGGAGCTGTGAGAGAGGTGTTTTTCGTTTTTTATTATTTTATTTTAAATTTAAATCGTTAGTGTTCTAATGATCATAACTTTTACATACAAGGTCCTTTTTACACACGGTTTTTCTCTACTAGGTTCTTATTGGAATTCCAGACATTTTGGCGTTGGTTTGGACAGATTCGGAGACTATTCAAATTTTGGGTTTACATTTGATTTAAATACAATTTAAATTCGAAAGGTGAGTGTTTTAACCCAGTCACAACTTTTTAAATTTCTTATGTTTGTTAAATTAATTTTTGGTGTGATTAGAAATTTATTTGAGACTGTTTGGCATATTTTTAATCATCATCTCTGTTAAATTAGATTTTATTGGCTTAAATTGTTATTTAATTTATTATTGCATATAACTGCCAGTTGAATTATTATTTAATTTATTATTGCATACAAACTGCTAGTTAAATTGTTAATTAATTTCTTATTGAATACAAACTACCATTACCAGTTGTTTATTATCTGTTTATACTGATGTTATTGTTTGAAATTGGATGATGATTGTGATAAATGGTTTATGATTGATTTTGGATGAATGGATGTTGTATTGTATATTATTATAAATTGCAAGTTGTTATGCATTTTATTTCATTCGGGATTGTGGTTTGAAATGATATATAACCATATTTTTATTTTAAATTACGGATTGAAATGATAAATATCTGTATCACTTGACCACAGGGGAGAAAAATATATACAGACGTCGTGGTCTATATATAAAAATATTTTTAAATGATTTTCTATAGTTTTGTAAAGAAATATATGGTTTATGAGATATTGATTTGGATATTTTATAGATATTATTTTATATATAGTTAAATTATTGGTTTTAAGCTATGTATAAAATTGGTTTAAGTATAAAAGAAGTTTAATAACAAAGTTTGATTTTTTTTATATAATATGGTTAAGTATTTATTTAAATTTTATCTCTGGAGTTTATAATAATTTAAATGAGAATAAGATGGGAAGATAAATATGAAATTGATTTGAATTTAAATAAAATTGAGATTTTAAAGGGTATGATTTTATAACTTGACTTTGGTTTAGAGTGATTTAAATGAGTATATCAAGTCAAATAATTTGAAAGAATATCCAGTTATTCGAAGTTTAAAAGTTTTACTTAAATGATATTGGATTTATTAAGTAAACATTCCAAATCTAAATAATTGTAATTAAATTTGATATATATGGAAATATCAAAAAACTACTTTTGGAATGGTGGAACATTTAAAGCTTTGAAATACATGGAAATTGAAATGGTTTATTTTGGGTTCAAATCTGTATTTGGGATTGATTTGTGAAATTAAAGAAGCTATTTTATTATATAAAGTAATTTAATAATTGAACTATTTAAATATTGGAAGTTATGTTTCAAAGTTATGGGTTTAAAGGTATTATGATTTGAAAGTACTATGATTTTGAAAAAAGGATATATTTGAAATAAAAATGATACTATATTGATTAGGGTTTTTATAAAAATGATATCATATTGATTTGGTTTTTGAAATGGAAATGATATCGTATTTATATGGTTTTGAAACGGATATTATATTATGGTTTTGAAGTATAAATATTTTGAAATGACCATGGTGTTATAATAACGTTTGATTGTTGAAGAGACCGGGATCGGAAGTTGTCATACTCTTTGCCAACTTTGAAAACCATTTTAACAACCGTGTACGCGGAGGAGATTCCAGAACGAAGCAGGTTGGTGGCGACGTTCCTTTGAGGTATATACGTGGACCCAACTCCCATGAGTTGGCATAAGGCGGCTAAAACAAGAGCGGTTTCGGGCCAATGAGGTCATTCCTCTGATCGGACACATCCCTTCGATATTATACTCTGGCTTTTGGAATGATTTGGTGGCCACTTTTTTTTATTTGGGGATGTGGCTCGAGGTGGGCGGTAGTAGCTGCTATGCGTTACCACCAGCCCGTGTGCGTAATTGGTATATCTACCCTGGCATTGCCTTATGTGCCTTATCACCTACCCTAGCGCGCCTTGTGCGAGTTTGTTTTTCTCCCGTAGCCCGTGGAGTATTTAGGGTAGTCTCCTGATCTGGAGATGCATTGATACTGGATGGAGTACTGGGACTAGTATGTGTTAAGGGCTATATGGGTAACCCCTTAACGCTATTAAAAAATAAGTTTATTTTACTATAGACATTATTATAATAGCGAAATATTGCTATATAGTAAATAGTTTAATGGATCCTTAGGAGATGTGAATCCCAAGCATCTCTTAAGTTATTGCACTGGCGCTAGACACTGGATAGGAGATGTCAAGACCCGTAAACATCTCTGACGCCGTTCCACTCATATTTTACCATTGATTTAACTTACATAAGATCTTTTAGTTCTGACTCGAGTGTTTTGTCTTTTCTATTTGCTCAGGTCAGCCTGAGTATTTCAGGATTTGGAAGACCATATTCAGGAGGATGAAGATGAAGATTTATTATTATTTATTACAGTATTCCACTATATTCATACTGTTCCGCTGCATTACTTATTGTTCTCCGGTATGTGTAACTCTGATATGTATTATGTAAGTATAATCGAATATTTTGTAAAACAGCTTCATGAACTGTATATTTGATTATTATATTTTATTGTTCCGCTGCAAGATTCTGTTTTATTCTTTTTATTTCTCTGCGTTTTCTTATTTACCCCATAACAATCCGCCCTTCTGTATGGTTTAAGTCTGATGTGTGTGGTTTACCGTCGATTTAAAGCGTACAAAAAGGTGGGGCGTTACATCTGGCATAAGATCTTTGGTTTTGCAGTAAACCTTAGCTTTGTGGGGTCTGACTCTTTATTAATAAGGTAGTAATACCCTATAATTAGTCGTTGAGTGTGTGTGTGTGTCTATATATGTTTTATATATATATATATATATATATATATATATATACATATATATATATATGAGAGAGCGTATTTGTTAGTGTTATAAAAAGGTTTTTAATATTGTGTTAATTTGTTCCGTTTTGTATTTATAAATTTTGGTTGATGCATGGGACGCTATGACATCAATAGAGATTTCTAAACACTTAATAGGACAGACCGACACAATATTTGTTTTGTATATAGGTGAATGAAATAATTTTGCCTATTATATTTTCTATATATAAAATAATTTTTTTATAAAGGTTATATTTGGTTGTAATATATTGGTTGTTACGTAGTGTAATCTATAAATATTAGTAGGTAGGATTTGAAAATAAAATAAATGAAATCAGAAATTTAGCACCTAAGTTCCGGGATTTTTGAAAATCCCTTTCAAAGGATTTTGGAATATAATAATATTATTTAGAAGTATTTTCTGATATAAATATTTCAATATGATTTGAAAGAATTGTTTCGAAGAAACTTTGGAAAGTGATAAGTTTGTACTCCCCTCTCTGTCGCTGGAAAATAATTTTGGTGATGAGTGCACGCATCATCGACATCCATTTTCGAGTTTCGAAGTGGGAAGGCCACTGTAGTAGTTTTACTACAGATTTATTTTGATAAAAAAATATAAATTTTAAATTGTTTTAGATATAATTAGATATATATGTTGGCAGTATATACATTTATCTATTATTTTTAAATGATTTGAATAAAACCCACTATTTAATTCTAAAGTTTCCGTTAATCAATAGTTCCAATTATTGTAGTGAAATGGGTTGTAACTAATTAATAAGTGGAACCTCTAAAGGAAATAAGAGATTTAATGCTAAGTATAAATGGAATTAAAAAGAAAGTTGAAATCGTAATCTATAAAACAAATGATATGATTATTGAACATTTAATTAATATAAAAAGAAGTGAGATAAACTTATATAATTTTCAATTGCATTCTTTAACATACATATAAATTACCAACTATTAAAAAGTTAAAATGTTAAAAGAAAACCTAATGGGAAATTTTACACGTAAAATGTGAAATAATGAAAGTATTTAATGAAATTATTTAATAAATAAGAATTGGATGTTGTAGTTATTATCAACTTAAGTATAACTGAAAGGCTACAAATTAAATAAATTGAACGTAAGTATTATAAATAAATGAATAAATGAAATTAAATAATAAATGAATGAAAATAAATGAAAATTTGCAAGAAATAAGTGTAAATACAAAAAGATAAACCATTATATGAATGAAAAGGAAAGCAAACAACAAAGGTTATGAAATGATATAGATAAAAATGAACTTGATTTATTATTCGAAATAATTTTTTGTTTGGTTTATGGTTGTTTGGGCAAGGATACTTTAAAATTGTGTGGATGAATGAATAATCTGTTTAGTTTCATCTAAGACTGTTGAGTAAATGGTGCACTAAGAAATTTATTTCCCCATTCTATGTAATTTAAAGTTTGAACCCAAAAAACTATTTGTATTGTTTGATATGAATGAATGATTGATTTGTGTTGATTCTATGTGATGATTGTATGCCTTGCGCAAGTGATTGTTGTTTGTATTGATTTGTTTGTTTATGGTTGAAACAACTTTAAACATTTCATTCTACATAATTATTAACTCTTTTGGATTATATAAGTGAAATACATGTTATGAAAGCAATTGCTACTGCTTTTGGTATCATAATTAAGCGTTAATTACCCGACGAATAGGTGCGCTTTCGGATTACGGTTTATAGCGTTATTATATTACTTTTCGTTTTGGGATATATATTATTTTGGAAAATATATGTTGTATATTGTTATATTCGATATTATATTTTCTCCCGAGCCTCCCCGTACAAAGGAGACTCAACCGAAATTTTCCGTAAAATTTTGGACTTAGAAAAATTTTGAAAAATGTTTTCCAAACTTTATTAATTTGGGTATAAAAAGATTTAGTGGTCATAAATTGGTATATTTTATTCAAATTAATTAATTTTGTAAATTTACTTGTTTACAAAGTTAGTATTTTTAAATAGGATATATTGTTTACTTAATTTCTTCTTTTCCTCCTTTTCCATTTCGAGGACGAAAAGTTTTGAGTGGAGGAGAGTGTAATGACCCGTAAAATTCGATAATTAAATTGGTTAAATTAATAAGATTTTTGTAATTAAATTTAGAAAGAAATAACAATTTTATAATTTATATTGAAGTAAATTTTAAGATGAAGTGTAGCAATTGTTATTAAAACTAATTACATATAACTGGAGTAAAATCCCAATAATGAAAGAGTGGAAATTGTTGCACTTGGTTGTAAAATGGAAAATATGTAAATGAAGAAATTTTTAATAATAAATAGTAACTGAATGTAAATTTAGGTAATAATGTTAAAGCAAGTTGATAAATAACTAATTTAGTGCAATCCCAATTAATTGAAAGAATTGTAAGATTTTAATTGATTGTAATTTTTAAATTTGGAAATAGATTCAAAGTTATAATTAATTGACGAAATAATACGTAATAAGTGCAATTTGATAGAATCAATGTTAGTATAAATTAAAGAAATAATTGGGAATCATATTTATGAAATAATAATAATGAGAATGCAAGGTAAACAATGCTAATTAAAGTTAATAATTAATGAACTTGAATGAAATTCCAATTATATAAAATAATTTAAATGTTATGTTTGGCTATAAACTGAACATAAGTGAATGAATTTAGTAGTATGAAAATAAATGGCCATATTGATTTGTAAGTAATTAAAGCTTATTTATGTGACTAAAGGGTAACGGTAATGATTTTTGTCTGTTACCTATATATTTAGATTTTTAATTGATTGGAAATAAAAATTTAATAAATGTAAATAAATATACATTAATGTGAAATGTAATACAATGTCTAGGAGTTGTTAAATTGGGTATATTAAAGTAATTAATGGAAAAAACAAGGTAACTAAGTTTATAGAGTAGAAAAATCAATCCATTGAAATCCAACTTATATTAAGTGTAATTATTGTAGCAATTGAAATTAAATGTTATGCAATTGAAATAAAGGTAAAATGTGAAAATGTTAATGTATCAGGATATATACCAATGTATATGTTACCTAAGATGATAATATGATAATTGGTTGAATAAAGGGAGTGGAAATTCAAGATTTATTAATTTATTGGAATTTAAATTTAATAATTGAATTTATTGCAAATAAATGGAATTTAAAACTAAATGTGAAATCAATTGTCGTTAATTGACTTAATTTGTGCAGTTAAGGTAGGTTTGATTTGCCATTGAAGATTTTTATTTCAACAAGAAGTAACCAATGTAAACTCTATCCATAATATGGCAATTGATTGAATGAAAACAATTGAAATTCATGTTTGATTAACTTATTGGATTTGAACTGTAGTAATTGGATTAATTGCAATTAAATGAAATTAAAATATCCACATATTACGTTATTTGAAATTAAGATGGAATGTGAGAATGTTAATGTAATAGTTTTGAATCCAATGTTAAATCCATCTATTTGACAGTAATGAATGGAATAATCAATGGGATTATTGGGAATTATATTTATAATTTCTGAATTTAATGAATTGAGGCTAATACTGAAATTGACAAATTAATCAACTATACATTGACATTTCAATTTGTTTAGATCATTGTAACTGATTAATATAAAAAATGATGATATTTGTCAAATATCGAACTGGAATTGAAAATGTGATTTAATTAATTAATTTTAATTTATTTAATTAACTGGAAAATAGCCATTTTGGCCACTGACTCGGATTTTGACGAAACTAGTTTAATCGGATCCGTAACGGTGAATTATTATAGGATTTCAAGTTTCATAACGATCGGACTTGTCGTTTGATCGTACGGGCTTCAAACGCCTAGAAATCAATTAATTGAAATCAATTGAAATCAATTTTAAATAATTTGATTTTAGCATAACTTCTTCATACGATGGAATTTGGACATGAAACCTGTTTCATTGAGTTTAAATTATTCAAAAACATCTATTTTGATATATGGGTTGACCCAATTTCGTTCCGGAGTCAGAACAGGCTTTTCTGGCCATTTTATCTTTCAATGCGTATATCAATCCTGCCCATTTATTCTATTTTTAGCCTTTCCTATATATACCTCGTTATAAACCATAATTGTTCCTCATTGTCATTTGTCTGTACGTACAATTCATCATGTTCCTCCTCTTCCTCAATGGCAGACAAACAAATTCTAGATCCAATTACAATTCAAAATCAAATAAAATTTCAAACTCCACAAACTATATCATATTTTATATCGTCGGAAAGCTCTCGAAGAGCGCATCTCAAGCCTATGATTTTTTTTTCAATCTGGGTTTCGGTGTGGCCAGAAATTTTTGAACTATCCATGTGACGACCCGAAAATTTTAGCAAGTTAAATTGGAATAATTAATTGATTTTAAAATATTTAAAAGTTAATTTTAACTTGAATTCAAGATATCAATATTTACTTGAAAATTAAATCATTGAATTGTATGGTTGAAATATTGAATTTTATAATTGAAAATTGGGTAAAGTGTTGAATCTGAGGTTCTAAGCCTGTTTAAAATAATTTGAAGGCTTATAAATTATATAATAATGATGCTGAAGATAATAGAGTGGTTGAAATTTAATTTAAAGGTAATTTGTTCAATTTTAATAATAGATCGTTTAAATTGGAATTTAAAAATAGCCTTCCGAGCCACAGTCTCAAAATTCGACGAAACCAGTTCCATTGGATCCGTAATAGTTAGTTATTATTGGATTTCAATTTTCGTAACAATCAGAGTTGTCGTTTGACCCTGGCAGCTCGAAACGCTTAGATATATTTTAATCGATTTAATTTAGCATCGATCGTTTAATTCTGTAACTCACGCATATGACAGAGTCAGCCTCCGAAACACGTTCCATCGTGTTCGGAATGCGGGTAAAACATTTTAACGTCTGTCGGCATGTCTGATTTGGGGTGCGGGATTTCGCGTTACGCAACGGGTCGTTTTGAAGTTTTATAATATAATATTTAAAGTCAACTTGTCAGAGATATTTATATTAATAAATCAAGCGTATGCTGGAAGCTTCCCCAAAATCGATAACTTATCCCCGTCTCTTCCTTTATTTCAAAGCAGATAAAAAAAAGGGGGGAATCGTCTCGTTCGATTTCTATCAAAAAGAAAAAAAATTGAAAATGGCCGCAGCCTTCTTTTAAAATAAAAAAAACCTAATCTAGTCGATCGTTGTCACCGCATGCGAATTCAAGTGAAGAAGGGAGCGGGAGCGACTTCATCGCTATGCTGGGTTGAGCGATGGTCGTTTGCTTCGGGCCGAGATTATTAGGGCTTGTGGTGGAGCTCGCGACAGGGAGGTGACCGGTGGCGACGTTCAAGCAGGGAGGGGGTCGAACGTATTCGATCGAGGCTGGGGAATCTCGCGCTGTGCGTAGGCTAGGACGAGGCCTTGTTTGCCGTGCGTGAATCGAAGGGAGGAACTGCTGCTGGGTTGAGCATCGTGGGTTTTGGATTTAGTAGTTAGGTATATTTGCTTTGCTTTATTCTAATTTATTTTCAATATGCATATTTGTATATCAGAAATCAATTACAGTAAGGATATTTTGTGATTAATTTATGAATTTGAGTCGTTGACATAAATTTGGCAGCAAAGTAAATTAACAATTATTGTAAGTACTGATTCTTTTGATTTGAAAGCAGTGAGTTTTCAAAGTGTTGAATATTTATAAAAATAGATTTTGAAAACTATAGATTGATTGTTAGTATATGGTTTCAAAAGGAATGAAATAATTTTTATTATTGGAAAACTGGTTTGGATAAAATAAATGGTAAATCAAATTTTATTAAATGGTAATTGATAATTTAATTATTATTTCAAGTATTGACAAGACCCATGATGTTTATACAAGGTCTGAAAATCGTGGAAATAAATCGAGAATGAAGTGGGTTTGCGAAACAGGAATCAAAGGTGAGTAAATCTCATTATGTTGGATCGATTTAAATTTAAATGGTTAAATTTAAAGTATTGGATTGAATGATTTAATTGATTGGATATGCACTGTGAATTGGTGTTCAGGTTAATTTGGTATTGGATGGTTCTTGAGTTAAGGGTTGCTTAACTCGAAGTATTGGGAGTTTTAAGTTGTTTTAAACTATAAAAAATAATGAATGTTTCCGTTTAAAAATTAATAAAGGTTTAATGATTTGTGATACATTAAAGTAGTAGGGTAGATTGAAATGGATAATTAATTAATTTAAATAATTAATGATTTGGGTTATTTAATTCAGTAATTAAAGGTATTTAAACAAATATAAATTAAGTTGCAACTTAATTATCTAAGTATAAGTAATTAAGAACATTCGTTTGATGGTGTGATAAATAATTACTTAATGTATTTAATAAAATATAATTGCTTAGTGAAATTGGTCAAGAGAATTAATTAAGATAATTAATTATGGAATAATTTATTTATTTATGAAGTAAGTAAAAGAATAGTTAATTACATATTGAGATAAATCGAGAATGGTAAATATTGGGGTTGAATTAAAGTGATTAATTTAGATCAGAGCAAATCAAAACATGATTAGAAATCATTAATTTATATAATCAATGGTGTAATTAAAGATCGATTAATTAAGATGAATTAATCATAAGACTCATGAGAAATTAATTAATGCAAGTAATTAAGAATTAGTGTAATTGATGATAGTTGATTAATTTGTGAAGTAATTAAGAATTTTTCATTGATTTGATTAAAATAATTGACGTTGTGAAATAAATAAAAATAATAATGACTTGAATGGAATTGGGAGATAATTAATCCAGGGTGATTAATTAGGATGAATCAGGAAGGGTTGATAAGTTAATTTAGAATTAATTAGTGAAAGAATCTATGTGATTAAGGCTTGAAATTCAATTTGAATCAGTAGAAATGATTTGTGTGTGATTAAGCTTTGCTACTGAATGATTGAAAGGTATTGGATGATTTGAAGGAGTTCATAACTCTGATATGAATTTTGAGTATTTCTGTAACGACCCAGGATTTTTAGTAATTAAAATTTGAATATTTAATTAATTTTAAATATTAATAAGTGAATTTATAAGTCGAATAAAATTTTATTTCGAATAATTGGATTTAATTGAATAATTAAATCGATAATTTAATATGTTAAGTTATGAAAATAATTGAAAATTGAGTTAAATATGATTGTAAATGATTTGTAAAATTTTATTTTATCATGTTGGAGTTAGAACGATATTTTAGAACTTTTAAAATCGAATTAAAAGTTAATTTGTGAAAATTGAATATTTTAATATTAAATCGACTAGTGAAAATAGTCAATTTTTGAACAGTCTCAGAATTGGACGAGACCAGTTCCATTGGATCCATAATAGTTAGTTATTACCGGATTTCAATTTTCGTGTCAATCGGAGTTATCGTTTGATCGTGGCAGCTCGAAACGCATCGAATTGTTTTTAATATTAATTTGGCGAGTTAAAATAGCCATTTTTCAAAAAGTCTCGGATTTCGACGAAACCAGTTTCATCGGATCCATAATGTGATATTATTGTAAGGTTTCAAATTTCGTGTCAATTGGATTTACCGTTTGTTCGGTACAAATTAAAACGCCTAGAAAATCGTTTAAATCGGTTTAATTTAAATTGAACGTTTATTGCTATAACTCGCATAGATGACCGAATTAGCTTCCGAAACCTGTTCCATTGTGTCCAGAACGCGGGGTAAACCCTAGGAACGGCAGTTTCGAAGCGTAAATCGGAGTTTGAAAATTTTAAAATGAATAGTGTTTTCGTTTAAAATTTTATAAAAGGCACCTCACATTTTCATTTTGCAAAACATTCCAAGCCCTAACCCTAAAAAGCTCAGCCGCCACTAAAATTATCAACGACCAGAATTTTCCCTCCTTCCTCCCTCGATTACTCCAAATACGTCGACAATTAGGCAAAAGTTTCAACTAGTAAATTGTAGATCTCCTCGAGTACGATATATCTAACGGTGGAGATGTGGAATGGAGGTTCGACGTGGACGCTGGAGTGGCGCGTTCAGCTGCAGCTCGTGCACGATTTTCGAGCATTTGGGTATGCCGAGCCTCGAGATACTCTGGCCGAGCATCAAGGTGGCGACGGTGCTCGTGTTCGTAGTCTCTGATCAACTTCCGGTCGACGATATGGAGGTGCGGCTATCATGGTTTGTGCGTGCAATTGGGCTATCGCATGCGTTCGAATACTGGGGAGAAGAAAGGCAAAGAAACGGCCTTGATTTGGTGATGGCAGCGGACGGCCGAGATGAAGTATAAAAGAAAAATATAAATTTGTTATTAAATTTTATAATATAAATCGTGTAATAATTAAAATATTGTATCTCTTTAATACGAGGTCCGTTTCGGACGAGGTTTTTTGCGTTGGAATCGTATGGACGAGCACTACACGATGGAATTGGATTGAAGTCGTTTGGAGTTAGTGAGAATTTTTGGTAAAATTAAACGTCCGTTTAATTTTATTCGAAATAAATCGCTAAAACGAAATTGAAATCAAGGTGAGAACTTCTCACTCAATCGAATCAGTTTCGATTTTATTTTTAATAGTTAGATTTAAAATACTTGAATGCATGCTTTAATGATGATTGTTATCTATTGATTGTTAAAATAGACATTATGCGCCGTTAGTAAGCGGATGTTATTTATTAAAAACATATACCGCGAATATTTCATAAACAGTGAAATTGGTATTATATATAATAGCAATATATATATATTGGCATATGTATATATTGGAGTTATTGATTTTCCGCATTTGTATAGCGGATGAGACCCTATTGCGCCGTCTATTAAGCGGATAATATTTTAAATCCCATATACCGCGATAATTCCGTACTGGAGCGGAATTGGTATTGTGCTAATGTTTGTGGATGCAGGAAAACAGGTTGGAGGGATCCAACTGGATTCCTCAACAGTATTTATTTGATTTCAGATATTTTGATATTTGATAGACTATCATATCGATATATGATGTCGTTGTTTGTCGTGATTGACTATTTGGTGTGTAGCATCACTAGCCCAAGTTTTGGAACTTTAAAAATGATTTTTAAAGTGATTTTTGAAAATATACTATATGTTTGGAATCAATTCCTTTTAAATAAATAAACGTTATAATCTTAATGTTATAAAAATTATATTTTTGGGAAATATAGTTAAAGGTTGATTTTTGAAAATATGGGGTTAATGATTTTATAAAATAGTTTAATTGGGATTTTTGAAATTATTATAAAGAGTTGAAAAAAAATAGGATTTATAAAATTTAACTATTTTATAAATCAAAATGGTGAAATTATAAAGGAGATTAAAGATGTTTTAAAATAATAATATAAATTGATTTATATAAAAGATTTATAAAATGGATATTTGTAAATTAAAATATTTGAATTATAAAACGAGTTTTATAAGTGTTTGAATGAAGTGAAAATGGATTGCATAAATGAATGAAATTTATAAAATTATAAACGGTGAAGTTATTAAAGAATATATTTGGGTAAATAAACGAATCTTATAAGTTATAAGATTTATAATTATGAAGTTCAAAGGAACGATTTTGCAAAGAAATAAATTATAAGTGTTTAACTTATAATATGAATCTTTGGTTTATAATTGAGTTATAAAGTGAATAGGTTAATAAAGGAGATTTATAAAAAGGAAGTAGTTACAAAATAAATAGAAATGGAATTTATAAACGTTGTTTTATAAATCCACGAACAACTTATTTTGATAAGTAAATCGTTGTAACCTATTAATGGAGTTATATTCACGTTTTTGACTGTGAATAATCCTTTGAAATAAAATGAATAAAAGGATGAAATTTGCTAACGTAGTATATTCACGTTTTTGAATAGTGAATAATATGTTAAAGAAAATGTTTAGAAGGTGATATTTTAAATAGAATTAAAACGATCTAACGATGTTTTAAAATGTGTTGAGATTTGAAACCATAGATTTCAACATTTATTGTTGAAATAGACGTTCTCGAGAAATAGAAGGAAATGGTGGACTATGACACTGTTGTTATAGTAAATGATTTCCGAAAGGAAATGTTTTGTATAGTATTGGGATTTATATATCTATTTTAATTTCGAATCCCTATACTAGTGATTTTGGGTTGTCGTAACGATGTTTTACGTAACATTCGTTTTGGACCAAATAAATATGTTTAAGAGAATGATTTCCTTAAAGAATGAAATATATACTTAATCTCGATTTAAATATATTGAATATTTTCCAAGTGTTGAAAATAAATAGGTTCGTGAATTACTTATTTAATAAGTATGGAAATGTTTTCCAATATAAAGTGAATATTTTGAGAATTTATCTTTTTGAAGATAAATTGAAATGAATAATTGAAATCGTATATGCATGGATATTTTGGAATGAAAATTCACTATGGAATTTACGAATAAAAATGGGGAACTTGTTTAAAAATAAATATTGATTTATTTTTGAAGTATTGAAAATAATATATCTTGTAAAGATATTTTGGAAAATAAATAATTTGGAAAATTATTTGGAATCTGGTGATGTTGTGCATATCCATTGATAGTTCAATAACCGGCTATCAATATTTCTCTTTGAATGGGTAATTGATGTGATTTGTTTGAATTTGAATGCCACACTTATTTTTGAATAAGCGCTCACTATTCGGGTTAACCGGGAAAGGACCATGGGGTCGTATAACCCATTCCGAATATGTGATACGTCGTTATGAATTACATTTGAAGATCGGTGTTGAAGACCCGGTATTTGCGAGAGCGATAGGATGAACTGTCGATTGACTCTGCACCGAGTTGCTCCGGTATAGAGTTCTCCATATGTGATGGGAAATCCGATCAGGATTGTGGAAATCCGGATTGCAAGGACTTCTTTGTAAGTGCCTTCAGTTCTGTTCGATCCCGGAACAGACTTGTATGGATTGTATGTCTGACGTTACAGATTGAGATATAAAGCAGATTTCTTTCAAATATATTTCTGTTGGTGGCGGAGAATTTATTCTTTTAGCTTAACACCCTTCTCTGAGACGTACGAGCTCAAAGGTTATATAGTTGATGGTTATCAGCGATATATTCCCAATTTGGTAATGTGACATGCTGAGTGTTGCTGTAAATGATCATTGTGTTGATCATTTGTGATAGGATCTTTTATTTGATCGTCTATCCTGGTGATCATTTCTATGATCATTTGTTGACCCAAAGCATGGCTTTTGTATAAAGTATGTTTTTGTGGACGTGACTTCGTCGAGCCTCACACCTCGGGAATGGTCAAAACAGGAAAGATGCAGCAAGGTTATGAGGGGTAGCGCCCTTTAGGATGTGTGCATTTCCTTCTGGAAAAGGGTGGTATCATGGTATGGAGCCCAGATACTTACTCATATTGAAAACACTTTATGATTGTGTGAATTGATTACGAGCGCTCGGTGAAAGGTCCCAAAGGACCGGGGGATGGCATATTCGGTCAGTTGTTACTCAGTTAGGGGTAACCCGGCCTTGTGTTGGTAGAGATCCGGTTTGGTTCTCGGGGATGTCCATCCAGAGGCATTCTCATGTGGCAATGGGATGTTCCTTGGCCTGATCATTCGTTGGAAATCCAAATTTCCAATACGAAACTTGTACGGTATTAGTTGTAGAACCTGCCATTTACTTATGGTGGTCACCACTGTTTAGATGTTAGCTATAGTAGGCATACGATAATGGTCGTATGTTGGCTAAGATTTATATTCTACTTTCGAAATGAATTTTTCTCTACACTATGCACTAGTAATAATATCAAATGTTCTTTTTAATGCGTATCAAGCATCTTTGACTATCATAAGGAGAAATCTCCTCCGATTCTACGTTTGCATTGTGTGTGTGTGCGGGAGGCCTTATGGTAGTCTCATTTTTAAAAGCATTGTGAATTGACTTTAAAAATATTCCTCTATTTTGATTTCAAAGATAAATAAACTGTTTTGAGTTCTCACACCAGTCACATGACTGACTCGGAGTTTATTGTTTTCCTTCCTAAACTCTGGGTGCCCACCAATTTCCACACGGGCAGTCAAGAGTTAGGTTTATCAGGATATTCTGGAATTCAGGAATTGTTGGAGGCAAGCTGGATGGCATGGCGTATTACTAGTTTATATAGTAGTTCTTTTTCCGCTGCATTGTTTGATGTTGTACACTCTGATGATATGATGTAATGAAATGTAATGTAATAACTGATATAGTTCTTTGTTTAAAGATTATTCATTTATCTATTATATGTTGTTCCGCTGTGAATTGTGAGATTCTGTTATTGTTCTGTTGTTTTCTGTTCCGTTCTATTTTGTATTTTCTTCTCCCTCCATTTTCTATCTTTTCTCTCTTCTTCTCCCTTTTTCTTTTTCGTAAACATTGAGCATTCGTATTTTTGTTCATCTTGAGTTAATCTATGGAGATTAGTGTATATTCAAGTAGTACGGATTTGCGGGTTGTCACAATTTCCCTTGGATAACTTGGGATAGAATGACATGAGATTCGAAGAGACCGGGGTCGGGTATAGGAGAAATACCCGAAACCACTTCGAATGTTTGTAGATTGATATAAAAAAAATCTATATGCTGGGTGGAAGAGATTTGGAGGTATTGGACTATTTTAAAATCTAAATCTTTGGTATTTAGGAAATTAAAGGTGGACTAAGAGTTGTCTGTAATAATTCGTGGCTTGTGAATTGATATATGTTACCCGGGTTTACATAAGTTGATTGCTTTGGTATTCCATATTAGATGGGTTTACTCACGCTGGTTTCCAGCCTGACCCGGGTGTTACTTTGGTGTAATGCTCGGGTCAGACCGAGTATTACAGATTTTCAGGTAGGTACGTTCTGGAGCTCAAGAGGCGAGCTGGATGGCAATATCGTATAGAGTTTTTCCGCTGTATTTATATTATTATTAATCTGAGACATGATAACTGTATATATTCAGCGACTGTATAAATGTGAAACTCTGATGTATATTAAATATAATTGACAGATATAGTATTCTGCTGTAAATTGTTATTATTTATTATATTTTATCCGTTGCGAATGTGAGATGTTTGGTGCTTTTGTTCTTCTTCTTCTTCTTCTTCTACCTCTTTCTTCTTTTCATAACTATCTGAGATTTTCGGGTTCGAAAATTTCGAGTCGTTACATTTGGTATCATAGCCAGGTTAAGCGAGAACCTTGGCTCTGGTGGGGATTACTCATTTAATAGAGTCTGTAGTACTCTAGAATGAGTTGAGTGTATATATATGAGCGCGTACTTGTTATTTTTTTATATAAAGATTTTAAATGATTTTATGTAAAATATATTTTGATATATATAAAACAATATTTCCTTCAAATAAATATTAGGTGATTGGTTGTTAATTATTGGAATTAAAATTAAGGAATAATATTATACAACCAAACTGAAATTTAATAAAGATTAGTTTGAAATGGATTCAAACTGAAACTGAAGTTTAGAATTGGAATTAAATTAAGTAGAAAAAAAATATAACCAAATTAAAATTTAAGTGATTGAAAATGAAATTCAAAATCTAATCCCGGAATTTGAAATATAGATTGGGAATGAAATTTATAAGTTGAAATAAACTTTATAAATAAATGAGATTATAATTTGAAATAGAATTCCGAAATAGAATTCCAAAGAATATTTGAAAATAAAGTAAGATGAAAATTCCAGAGTAATGTTTAAATATGAATTGGATGGATTGGGAAAATTCAAAATCCCTTTGGATTTGAAAGTGATTTCCAAAGGTTTTGGGAAAATAATAGTATTATTTCAAAAATATTTTTGGTGATGAATTTGAAATCTGGGAGATTTGAAATCAAAAATATTTGGTAATGTTTTAAAAGAAAGAAAAGCATTGAACTCTTTCGGTCACTGGAAGATAACGTTGGTGATGACTGCAGCATCATCGATGTTTATTTTCGAGTTTCTAAAAGAGAAATTGCGACCAAAATGTTTTAATTGGAATTGTTTGTGAACTGGGTTTGGATTTGAAATTCAAAGGGATAAATGAATTCGCCAAAGAAATTTTGGATATAGTTGAATCCTAAGGTGATATTGAAATTTTGGAAATTTGTTTAAATTCTGGAATCTTGATAAAATGTTTATGGAATAATAAAAAAAAAATATAAGTAGAGATAAGTTGAAATGAAGAATTAGACTCAGAAATTTGGGATTGCTTAAAAACTTTAAATAAAAGTTAATTTGGTTTAAAAAGTTAAATCAACCTATGAGAATTTAACTAGAATTTATATAATTCGAGGTAGTTTAAAATTCAAGATTGAAATTGAATTAGTTCAAAATTTAATTTGGTTTGAAGTAATTGGATTGGTGATTGAAAATATATAAGTTTAAAAATTTTAAATGGGAAATTGGAATGGATTAAATTGAAGTGATTTGGATTCTGAAATTAAATTGATAATAATTCAAATTGATTGGAATAATATGAAATTATAATTAAAATTGAACAGGATTAAAATCAATTAGAATTTGATTGAAATTTGGGAAGGAATCAAGATTGATTCAACTTGAATTGGGAATAAATCAAGTCCAATAAAATTTGGAGTTATTTGGATTGGAATTGGGTCAATTTAAATGGAGATTTAAATTGAATTGTTGGGGAAGTGAACAGTTGGCTCTTGACTATTTTCAATATAAATTGTTTCGATATAAACTTATTTTTCTAAGCTATTAAATATATACAACCTTTCTTTCTTGAAGCCAAATTATTTTATACATGTTTTACAATTATTTTTGGAGCTATTTAACCATTTTTCAACAGTTTTCTAAACTAATTACTATTTACAATGCTACAAATTAGTTACTATTTTACAACTATTTTACAATTATCTAAAATTTCTGAAACTATTTAGCTATTTCTCAACTATTTTACAGTTAGTTACCCATTTTATAGCTACTTTACAAACTAATAATTATTTTTCAACTATTTATCTATTTTTAAATTTTCGAGCTATTTCGTAAATATAAACTGGTCGGAGTTCAAACTGTTATTGATTAAATACCCAACTGAGATAAGAATTGAAGTGATAATCCAAATGGGGATTAAAGGAAAATGGGAATAAGTGAGTATATCTCACTCTGATGGATTTTTGAAAAGTGTTTGAAGTATAAAAGGATTTTATACAAGTTGGAAATGATCCAAAATTTTAAAATTTTTATATATCCGAATATATATATAAAGGATCTTATGAGGATTTTGGAAAGGGTTTTGGGAACCTTTGGATTTGGAAAGGCTTCTGATTTTTGGGTAAAATCAATATTGGAATTTGGAAAGCCTATTTTGAGAATTATCGATTTTGGGATAATCGATTTTGTGTAAAGGAGCTTTGTATGAGATCATACTAGGTGTATGATTTGAAAGATACTATATGTGTATAGTATAAAGTGTTTTGATGATGGCTCTGGGGAAAAAGGCGCTTCCTTGGAATGAACTTCTCAGGAGTGTCACCGGGTGGTGCTGCCTTAAGCCCCAAGGGGGGGTTCTAAAGTTGATCCTGTGAGGAGTCCGGACAAAACTAGTTCCTGACGATTATGAGTAGTGTATACCATAGTGGGAGTCGTGTGTGCCGCTGAGAGCCAACAGTCTACATTTGATTTTATATCGGTAGACTGCGACCTATAGTATAACATAGCGGAAGTGGTGTGTGCCGCTGAGAGCCAACGATCTGTGTTTGATTTTATATCGGAAGGCTGCGACCTATGTAGGAGTGGAGAGGTTTCATTTCGACAGCGAAATCAGAGGCCACGGAGAGCCTGCAGTTACATGGACTTTTGCTACGACGGCGACGTAACCCTGGTATGCAACTGTGACCATGGATCGGGGTGATGATTTCCAGAGCATTCTCACCAAAGACATTTCCTCTATTTTCAAAAACTGTTTTCTATATTTTCAATAAAATTATGTTTCAAGTATTTTCACTAGGTGTTGAAAACGAGTTTACCAAGTACTTATAGATTCTCAATTCTACGCCTGATCAACATATGACTGAATTTCTATGAGAACAAGGATGGACTGGATGAGGCATCGAGTTATAAAAGTATTTTTATTAAAATCTATTTTTAATAGTATGATGTGAATTTAAAATCATTTCTAAATTTTTTTTAAATAAAGATATTGGAATTTTGGAAAACAAGGAAACCCAAACTGGAATTATAAAATAAATTTTGAGACTCGGGAAATTTAAGAAGTGATTCTTTGTCATTAAAATCGAATATTGATTTAGAAGTTGAAAATAAGCTAATTGGTAAAATAATTGTTTGATTGAATATGCTAATAAAATTTAACTTTGGTAAATAAATTGACTTTATACTAATAGTGGAGTTTGGAAATGAATTCAAATTGTAAATAGAACTCGACTTGGATTTAATAATGAAATAAATTAGAAGAGATGTTGTAAAAATAAAATAGGGTTGGATTGAAAAAATGTGATGGTTTGAATAATATTTAATGAGATTCGCAAGTAGATTGGATATAAGAGAAGTGATTATAATGGAAATAGTTTGAGTTGCAAAAACAAAACCCAAGTGAATGGAAATAAATTGAAAATGACTCTTTATTAATAAAATAAATTAGAAATGAGTTAAGTAGATGAATTCAAAAATTTAAAATGGGTAAATAAATGGGTTAATTGATTTAAGAAATAAATGGATGGAGTCTGATTGAAAGGAAAAAAAAACTAAATCAAAGATGTGATTGGAATGAGATTATCAGACTGAACTTAAGTTCGGTGGCCTATTAATCTGAAGTTCAAATGAGTTAAGTATGTGATTGGTTATTATTTTGATAATTTGAGAAGGTGAATTATTAAAATTAAAATTTAAGTGGAGGGGCTAACTGAATTAAATGGAATTTAATTTGATGAGAATCAAATTGAATGGAAGTGAACTTAAGTTGACGTTGGAATAATTAAAGTAATTTACTTAAGTTTAAAATTTATAGAAGTCTGGCTTCGAGTAAAAGCCCATTATATAAAAGCTTGAGTTGAATTAAAGTGGGAATGGCTAATGGTATATAAGAATGGAATGTGTTGAGCTAAATAAAATGGTTGAGAATAAATTAAAATAGAATGGAATTAAATGAAATTAAGTCGAAATCAATTTAAATTGGTTATAAAACTTAAGTGATTATTTATTCACATGGATATCACCAAATTTCGTAGAAATGATTGTTGTTTAACGTAAACGAGATTTAATTAAATTCTATGAAATTAGTGGAAGCAAATATAATTGATTTTTGAATTAATTGATACGAATATGAGTTCCTTCGGAATTATGAATGAATTGAATGTAAGTAAGTGGGTTGTACATTACTTAAATTGAATGCAAGGATAAGAAAAGCGAGTGAAAGCAAATAAATTGATTTTAAGAGCAATTGAAGCGAATATGAAATTTTTCCGCTTAAAAATGAGTTTAATGTAAGCAATTGTATTGTAAACCATTAGGAATTAAAGGAAATGGTATATAAATTGGTTAAAAGCAATTGAATAAACTTTAAAATCATATAAATCGCTTATGGAAAACGTTTGGTGCTTGTTGTTTATGAAATGCATGTGTTTAGCTATTGAATATAAGTGAAATGCTAATAGATTTCCTATATATAGCACTTACATGTTTAAATTGAGTAAGTACAGGTACCTGAAGGCCGTTTGGATGGATTTGGATGCACTAATTGCTAAAATAAGCAAGCCGCATGCTTAAAATGCTTAATAAGGTATGCCTACGCAATAAAAAAGGAAATATGAACTGTTTTTGCTTTTTCCGACCGGCTGGGTCGATGTATATATATTTATATCTCTTTTCAAATTGCAAAAGCTCCTCCGTACAAAGGAGACTCTGCCAAAATTTTTCAGAAATTTTGGGAGTTAGAAAATTTTTGAAAATTTTTGAGAAAATTTTTGTTAAGCAATTAAACGATTTTAAATATGAAACTGAAATAGATTAGCAGATGGAACTAATAAGACTCGGTTATAAATGGAAAATAAAAACTTAATATTCAAAATTGAAAATAAGTTGAATTCATATTAAAACGGGAAAACCGAATCTGAATAGAAGTAAATATGAAAACCTATATAAGAGAATGTATAAAATGATTTGTAAAGTCTCGATTGAATATTATTGCTAAACAAGATATGCAGGTATTAAAAGGGGAAAAGAAAATTGGATTTGATTCCAAAAGATAAATTTGAATTGCCCGACAAAAAGGTATGTATTTAAATTTCTGTATGAAATTGGATTGGGTTTTTGATGTAGCCACTTGGCTTTGTTTTCTTTTGGATTTGGGAGCCCGTAGAGGCCTTTTGTAGTTGTACCGAGTTAGCCGCGCAAAGGAGACGTTGGTAAAAATTTCTGGGAATTTAGAGAGTTAGAAATTTTTTGATAAAATTGTGATAATTTAAAATTTAGTTTCAAATTGAAATTTGAATGATTGAGCAAAAGAGTATTGTTTGAAACTATAAAAGGTTTTGGAAAGTTGGTTAAGGTGTTTGTGGGCCTTTAATAAAGGATAGTTTGTAGGATGTTGATTGTGAGTTTTGGGAAAGGTAAACTGGTAATGGTCCATTCTTCCTGACTAGTAATTTCGGAGACGAAAATCTTTTAAGGGGGGAGGAATGTGACGACCCGGAAATTTTAGCAAGTTAAATTGGAATAATTAATTGATTTTAAAATATTTAAAAGTTTATTTTAACTTGAATTCAACATATCAATATTTACTTGAAAATTAAATCATTGAATTGTATAGTTGAAATATTGAATTTTATAACTGAAAATTGGGTAAAGTGTTGAATCTGAGGTTCTAAGCCTGTTTAAAATAATTTGAAGGCTTATAAATTCTATAATAATGATATTGAAGATAATAGAGTGGTTGAAATTTAATTTAAAGGTAATTTGTTCAATTTTAATAATAGATCGTTTAAATTGGAATTTAAAAATAGCCTTCCGAGGCACAGTCTCGGAATTTGACGAAACCAATTCCATTGGATCCGTAATAGTTAGTTATTATCGGATTTCAATTTTCGTAGCAATCAGAGTTGTCGTTTGACATTGGAAGCTCAAAACGCTTAGATATATTTTAATCGATTTAATTTAGCATCGATCGTTTAATTCTGTAACTCGCGCATATGATAGAGTCAGCCTTTGAAACACGTTCCATCGTGTTCGGAATGCGGGTAAAATCTTTTAACGTCTGTCGGCATGTCTGATTTGGGGTGCGGGATTTCGCGTTACACAACGGGTCGTTTTGAAGTTTTATAATATAATATTTAAAGTCAACTTGTCAGAGATATTTATATTAATAAATCAAGCGTATGCTGGAAGCTTCCCCAAAATCGATAACTTATTCCCGTCTTTTCCTTTATTTCAAAGCAGATAAAAAAATGGGGGAATCGTCTCGTTCGATTTCTATCAGAAAGAAAAAAAATTGAAAATAGCGCAGCCTTCTTTAAAAAAAACCCTAATCTAGTCAATCGTTGTCACCGCATGCGAATTCAAGTGAAGAAGGGAGCGGGAGCGACTTCATCGCTATGTTGGGTTGAGCGATGGTCGTTTGCTTCGGGTCGAGATTATTAGGGCTTGCGGTGGAGCTCGCGACAGGGAGGTGACCGGTGGCGACCTTCAAGCAGGGAGGGGGTCGAACGTATTCGATCGAGGCTGGGGAATCTCGCGCTGTGCGTAGGCTAGGACGAGGCCTTGTTTGTCGTGCGTGAATCGAGGGGAGGAGCTGCTGCTGGGTTGAGCATCGTGGGTTTTGGATTTAGCAGTTAGGTATATTTGCTTTCTTTATTCCAATTTATTTTCAGTATGCATATTTGTATATCAGAAAACAATTACAGTAAGGATATTTTGTGATTACTTTATGAATTTGAGTCGTTGACATAAATTTTGCAGCAAAGTAAATTACCAATTATTGTAAGTACTGATTCTTTTGATTTTGAAAGCAGTGAGTTTTTAAAGTGTTGAATATTTATAAAATTAGATTCTGAAAACTATAGATTGATTGTTACTGTATGGTTTCAAAAGGAATGAAATAATTTTTATTATTGGAAAATTGGTTTGGATAAAATAAATGGTAAATCAAATTTTATTAAATGGTAATTGATAATTTAATTATTATTTCAAGTATTGACAAGACCAATGATGTTTATACAAGGTCTGAAAATCGTGGAAATAAATCGAGAATGAAGTGGGTTAGCAAAACAGGAATCAAAGGTGAGTAAATCTCATTATGTTGGATCGATTTAAATTTAAATGGTTAAATTTAAAGTATTGGATTGAATGATTTAGTTGATTGGATATGCACTGTGAATTGGTGTTCTGGTAAATTTGGTATTGGATGGTTCTTGAGTTAAGGGTTGCTTAACTCGAAGTATTGGGAGTTTTAAGTTGTTTTAAACTGAAAAAAAAAATATTTCCGTTTAAAAATTATTAAAGGTTTAATGATTTGTGATACATTAAATTAGTAGGGTAGATTGAAATGGATAATTAATTAGTTTAAATAATTAATGATTTTGGTTATTTAATTCAGCAATTAAAGGTATTTAAACAAATATAAATTATGTTGCAAGTTAATTATCTAAGTATAAGTAATTAAGAACATTCGTTTGATGGTGTGATAAATAATTACTTAATGTAATTAATAAAATATAATTGCTTATTGAAATTGGTCAAGAGAATTAATTAAGATAATTAATTATGGAATAATTAATTTATTTATGAAGTAAGTAAAAGAATATTTAATTACATATTGAGATAAATCGAGAATGGTAAATATTGGGGTTGAATTAAAGTGATTAATTTAGATCAGAGCAAATCAAAACATGATTAGAAATCATTAATTTATATAATCAATGGTGTAATTAAAGATCAATTAATTAAGATGAATTAATCATAAGACTCATAAGAAATTAATTAATGTAAGTAATTAAGAATTAGTGTAATTGATGATAGTTGATCAATTTGTGAAGTAATTAAGAATTTCTCATTGATTTGATTAAAATAATTGACGTTGTGAAATAAATAAAAATAATAATGACTTGAATGGAATTGGAAGATAGTTAATCCAGGGTGATTAATTAGGATGAATCAGGAAGGGTTGATAAATTAATTTAGAATTAATTAGTGATAGAATCTAAGTGATTAAGGCTTGAAATTCAATTTGAATCGGTAAAAATGATTTGTGTGTGATTAAGCTTTGCTACTGAATGATTGAAAGGTATTGGATGATTTGAAGGAGTTCATAACTCTGATATGAATTGTTGAGAATTTCCCTTGGATAACTTGGGATAGAATGACATGAGATTTGAAGAGACCGGGATCGGGTATAGGAGAAATACCCGAAACCACTTCGAATGTTTGTAGATTGATATAAAAAAAATCTATATGCTGGGTGGTAGTGATTTGGAGGTATTGGAATGTTTTAAAATCTAAATCTTTGGTATCTAGGAAATTAAAGGTGGACTAAGAGTTGTCTGTAATAATTTGTGGTATGTGAATTGATATATGTTAACCGGGATTATATAAGTAGATTGCTTTGGTATTCCATATTAGATGGGTTTACTCACGCTGGTTTCCAGCCTGACCCGGGTGTTACTTTGGTGTAATGCTCGGATCAGACAGAGTATTACAGATTTTCAGGTAGGTACGTTCTGGAGCTCAGGAGGCGAGCTGGATGGCAATATCGTATAGAGTTTTTTCGCTGTATTTATATTATTATTAATCTTAGACTTGATAATTGTATATATTCAGCGACTGTATAAATGTGAAACTCTGATGTATATTAAATATAATTGACAGATATAGTATTCTGTTGTAAACTGTTATTATTCATTATATTTTATCTGTTGCGAATGTGAGATGTTTGGTGCTTCTGTTCTTCTTCTTCTTTTTCTACCTCTTTCTTCTTTTCATAACTATCTGAGATTTTCGGGTTCAAAAATTTCGGGTCGTTACATTTGGTATCAGAGCCAGGTTAAGCGAGAACCTTGGCTCTGGTGGGGATTACTCATTTAATAGAGTCTGTAGTATTCTAGAATGAGTTGAGTATATATATTTGAGCGCGTACTTGTTATTTTTTTATATAAAGATTTTAAATGATTTTATGTAAAATATATTTTGATATATATAAAACAATATTTCCTTCAAATAAATATTAGGTGATTGGTTGTTAATTATTGGAATTAAAATTAAGGAATAATATTATACAACCAAACTGAAATTTAATAAAGATTAGTTTGAAATGGATTCAAACTGAAACTGAAGTTTAGAATTGGAATTAAATTAAGTAGAAAAAATATAACCAAATTAAAATTTAAGTGATTGAAAATGAAATTAAAAATCTAATCCCGGAATTTGAAATATAGATTGGGAATGAAATTTATAAGTTGAAATAAACTTTATAAATAAATGAGATTATAATTTGAAATAGAATTCTGAAATAGAATTCCAAAGAATATTTGAAAATAAAGTACGATGAAAATTCCAGAGTAATGTTTAAATATGAATTGGATGGATTGGGAAAATTTAAATCCCTTTGGATTTGAAAGTGATTTCCAAAGGTTTGGAGAAATAATAGTATTATTTCAAAAAAAAATTTGGTGATGAATTTGAAATCTGGGAGATTTAGAATCAAAAATATTTAGTAATGTTTTAAAAGAAAGAAAAGCATTGAACTCTTTCGGTCACGGGAAAATAACGTCGGTGATGACTGCAGCATCATCGATGTTTATTTTCGAGTTTCTAAAAGATAAATTGCTACCAAAATGTTTTAATTGGAATTGTTTGTGAACTGGGTTTGGATTTGAAAATCAAAGGGATAAATGAATTCGCCAAAGAAATTTTGGATATAGTTGAATACTAAGGTGATATTGAAATTTTGGAAATTTGTTTAAATTCTGGAATCTTGATGAAATGTTTGTGGAATAATTAAAAAAAATAAAAAAATAAGTAGAGATAAGTTGAAATGAAGAATTAGACTCAGAAATTTGAGATTGTTTAAAAACCTTAAATAAAAGTTAATTTGGTTTAAAAAGTTAAATCAACCTTTGAGAATTTAACTCGAATTTATATAATTCGAGGTAGTTTAAAATTCGAGATTGAAATTGAATTAGTTCAAAATTTAATTTGGTTTGAAGCAATTGGATTGGTGATTGAAAATATATAAGTTTAAAATTTTTAAATGGGAAATTGGAATGGATTAAATTGAAGTGATTTGGATTCTGAAATTAAATTGATAATAATTCAAATTGATTGGAATAATATGAAATTATAATTAAAATTGAACAGGATTAAAATCAATTAGAATTTGATTTAAATTTGGGAAGGAATCAAGATTGATTCAACTTGAATTGGGAATTAATCAAGTCCAATGGAATTTGGAGTTATTTGGATTGGAATTCGGTCAATTTAAATGGAGATTTAAATTGAATTGTTGGGGAAGTGAACAGTTGGCTCTTGACTATTTTCAATATAAATTGTTTCGATATAAACTTATTTTTCTAAGCTATTAAATATATACAACCTTTCTTTCTTGAAGCCAAGTTATTTTATACATGTTTTACAATTATTTTTGGAGCTATTTAACCATTTTTCAACAGTTTTCTAAACTAATTACTATTTTTCAACAATGTTACAAATTAATTACTATTTTACAACTATTTTACAATTATCTAAAATTTCTGAAACTTATTTCTCAACTATTTTACAGTTAGTTACCCATTTTATGGCTACTTTACAAACAAATAATTGATTTTCGACTATTTATCTATTTTTCAATTTTCGAGCTATTTCCTAAATATAAACTGGTCGGAGTTCAAACTGTTATTGATTAAATACCCAACTGAGATAAGAATTGAAGTGATAATCCAAATGGGGATTAAAGGAAAATGGGAATAAGTGAGTATATCTCACTCTGATTGATTTTTGAAAAGTGTTTGAAGTATAAAAGGATTTTATACAAGTTGGAAATGATCCAAAATTTTAAAATTTTTATATATCCGAATATATATATAAAGGATCTTATGAGGATTTTGGAAAGGGTTTTGGGAACCTTTGGATTTGGAAAGGCTCCTGATTTTTGGGTAAAATCAATATTGGAATTTGGAAAGCCTATTTTGAGAATTATCGAATTTGGGATAATCGATTTTGTGTAAAGGAGCTTTGTATGAGATCATACTAGGTGTATGATTTGAAAGATACTATATGTGTATAGTATAAAGTGTTTTGATGATGGCTCTGGGGAAAAAGGCGCTTCCTTGGAATGAACTTCTCAGGAGTGCCACCGGGTGGTGCTGCCTTGAGCCCCAAGGGGGGGTTCTAAAGTTGATCCTGTGAGGAGTCCGGACAAAACTAGTTCCTGAGGATTATGAGTAGTGTATACCATAGTGGGAGTCGTGTGTGCCGTTGAGAGCCAACAGTCTATGTTTGATTTTATATCGGTAGACTGCGACCTATGGTATAACATAGCGGAAGTCGTGTGTGCCGTTGAGAGCCAACGGTCTGCCTTTTATTTTATATCGGCAGGCTGCGACCTATGTAGGAGTGGAGAGGTTTCATTTCGACAGCGAAATCAGAGGACGCAGAGAGCCTGCAGTTACATTGACTTTTGCTACGACGGCAACGTAACCCTGGTATGTAACTGTGACCATGGATGGGGGTGATTATTTCCAGATCATTCTCACCAAAGACATTTCCTCTATTTTCAAAAACTGTTTTCAATATTTTTAATAAAATTATGTTTCAAGTATTTTCACTGGGTGTTGAAAACGAGTTTACCAAGTACTTATAGATTCTCAGTCCTACGCCTGATCAACGTATGACTGAATTTCTATGAGAACAAGGATGGACTGGTTGAGGCATCGAGTTATAAAAGTATTTATATTAAAAGCTATTTTTAATAGTATGATGTGAATTTAAAAGCATTTCTAATTTTTTTTTAAATAAAGATATTGGAATTTTGGAAAACAAGGAAACCCAAACTGGAATTATAAAATAAATTTTGAAACTCGGGAAATTTAAGAAGTGATTCTTTGTCATTAAAATCGAATATTGATTTAGAAGTTGAAAATAAGCTAATTGGTTAAATAATTATTTGATTGAATATGCTAATAAAACTTAACTTTGGTAAATAAATGGATTGTAAATTAATAGTGGAGTTTGGAAATGAATTCAAATTCTAAATAGAACTCGACTTGGATTTAATAATGAAATAAATTAGAAGAGATGTTGTAAAAATAAAATAGGGTTGGATTGAGAAAATGTGATGTTTTGAATTATAAATAAAATTCAAGGGTGACTTGAATAATATTTAATGAGATTCGCAAGTAGATTGGATATAAGAGAAGTGATTATAATGGAAATAGTTTGAGTTGCAAAAACAAAACCCAAGTGAATGGAAATAAATTGAAAATGACTCTGTATTAATAAAATAAATTAGAAATGAGTTAAGTAGATGAATTCAAAATTTTAAAATGGGTAAATAAATGGGTTAATTGATTTAAGAAATAAATGGATGGAGTCTGATTGAAAGGAAAAAAAAACTAAATCAAAGATGTCATTGGAATGAGATTATCACACTGAACTTAAGTTCGATGGCCTATTAATTTGAAGTTCAAATGAGTTAAGTATGTGATTGGTTATTATTTTGATAATTTGAGAAGGTGAATTATTAAAATTAAAATTTAAGTGGAGGGGCTAACTGAATTAAATGGAATTTAATTTGATGAGAATCAAATTGAATGGAAGTGAACTTAAGTTGATGTTGGAATAATTAAAGTAATTTACTTAAGTTTAAAATTTATAGAAGTCTGGCTTCGAGTAAAAGCCCATTATATAAAAGCTTGAGTTGAATTAAAGTGGGAATGGCTAATAGTATATAAGAATGGAATGTGTCGAGCTAAATAAAATGGTTGAGAATAAATTAAAATAGAATGGAATTAAATGAAATTAAGTCGGAATCAATTTAAATTGGTTATAAAACTTAAGTGATTATTTAGTCACATGGATATCACCAAATTTCGTAGAAATGATTGTTGTTTAACGTAAACGAGATTTAATTAAATTCTATGAAATTAGTGGATGCAAATATAATTGATTTTTGAATCAATTAATATGAATATGAGTTCCTTCGGAATTATGAATGAATTGAAGGTAAGTAAGTGGGTTGTACATTACTTAAACTGAATGCAAGGATAAGAAAAGCGAGTGAAAGCAAATAAATTGATTTTAAGAGAAATTGAAGCGAATATGAGATTTTTCCGCTTAAAAATGAGTTGAATGTAAGCAATTGGATTGTAAACCATTAGGAATTAAAGGAAATGGTATATAAATTGGTTAAAAGCAATTGAATAAGCTTTAAAATCATATAAATCGCTTATGGAAAACGTTTGGTGCTTGTTGTTTATGAAATGCATGTGTTTAGCTATTGAATATAAGTGAAATGCTAATAGATTTCCTGTATATAGCACTTACATGTTTAAATTGAGTAAGTACAGGTACCTGAAGGCCGTTTGGCTGGATTTGGATGCACTAATTGCTAAAATAAGTAAGCTGCATGCTTAAAATGCTTAATAAGGTACGCCTACGCAATAAAAGAGGAAATATGAACTGTTTTTGCTTTTTCCGACCGGGTGGGTCGATGTATATATATTTATATCTCTTGTCAAATTGCAAAAGCTCCTCCGTACAAAGGAGACTCTGCCAAAATTTTCCAGAAATTTAGGGAGTTAGAAAATTTTTGAAAATTTTTGAGAAAATTTTATTTAAGCAATTAAACGATTTTAAATATGAAACTGAAATAGATTAGCAGATGGAACTAATAAGACTCAGTTATAAATGGAAAATAAAAACTTAATATTCAAAATTGAAAATAAGTTGAATTCATATTAAAACGGGAAAACCGAATCTGAATAGAAGTAAATATGAAAATCTATATAAGAGAATGTATAAAATGATTTGTAAAGTCTCGATTAAATATTATTGCTAAACAAGATATGCAGGTATTAAAAGGGGAAAAGAAATTTGGATTTGATTCCAAAAGATAAATTTGAATTGCCCGACAAAATGTTATGTATTTAAATTTATGTATGAAATTGGATTGGGTTTTTGATGTAGCCACTTGGCTTTTGTTTTCTTTTGGATTTGGGAGCCCGTAGAGGCCTTTTGTAGTTGTACCGAGTTAGCCGCGCAAAGGAGACGCTGGTAAAATTTTCTGGGAATTTAGAGAGTTAGAAATTTTTTGATAAAATTGTGATAATTTAAAATTTGGTTTTAAATTGAAATTTGAATGATTGAGCAAAAGAGTATTGTTTGAAACTATAGAAGGTTTTGGGAAGTTGGTTAAGGTGTTTGTGGGTCTTTAATAAAGGATAGTTGGTAGGATGTTGATTGTGAGTTTTGATAAAGGTAAACGGGTAATGGTCCATTCTTCCTGACTAGTAATTTCGGGGACGAAATTCTTTTAATGGGGGAGGAATGTGACGACCCGAAAATTTTAGCAAGTTAAATTGGAATAATCAATTGATTTTAAAATATTTAAAGTTAATTTTAACTTGAATTCAAGATATCAATATTTACTTGAAAATTAAATCATTGAATTTATAGTTTAAATATTGAATTTTATAATTGAAAATTGGGTAAAGTGTTGAATCTGAGGTTCTAAGCCTGTTTAAAATAATTTGAAGGCCTATAAATTCTATAATAATGATACTGAAGATAATAGAGTGGTTGAAATTTAATTTAAAGGTAATTTGTTCAATTTTAATAATAGATCGTTTAAATTGGAATTTAAAAATAGCCTTCCGAGGCATAGTCTTGGAATTTGACGAAACCAGTTCCATTGGATCCGTAATAGTTAGTTATTATCGGATTTCAATTTTCGTAGCAATCAGAGTTGTCGTTTGACACTGGCAGCTCAAAACGCTTAGATATATTTTAATCGATTTAATTTAGCATCGATCGTTTAATTTTGTAAGTCGCGCATATGATAGAGTCAGCCTCCGAAACACGTTCCATCGTGATCGAAATGTGGGTAAAACCTTTTAACGTCTGTCGGCATGTCCGATTTGGGGTGCGGGATTTTGCGTTACGCAACGGGTCGTTTTGAAGTTTTATAATATAATATTAAAGTCAACTTGTCAGAGATATTTATATTAATAAATCAAGCGTATGCTGGAAGCTTCCCCAAAATCGATAACTTATTCCTGTCTCTTCCTTTATTTCAAAGCAGATAAAAAAACGGGGAATCGTCTCGTTCGATTTCTATCAGAAAGAAAAAATAAATTGAAAATGGCCGCAGCCTTCTTTAAAAAAAACCCTAATCTATTCGATCGTTGTCACCGCACGTGAATTCAAGTGAAGAAGGGAGGGGGAGCGACTTCATCGCTATGCTGGTTTGAGTGATGGTCGTTTGCTTCGGGTCGAGATTATTAGGGCTTGCGGTGGAGCTCACGACAGGGAGATGACCGTTGGCGACGTTCAAGCAGGGGGGGTCGAACGTATTCGATCGAGGCTGGGGAATCTCGCGCTGTGCGTAGGCTAGGACGAGGCCTTGTTTGCCGTGCGTGAATCGAGGGGAGGAGCTGCTGTTGGGTTGAGCATCGTGGGTTTTGGATTTAGCAGTTAGGTATATTTGCTTTGCTTTATTCTAATTTATTTTCAATATGCATATTTGTATATCAGAAAACAATTACAGTAAGGATATTTTGTGATTAATTTATGAATTTGAGTCGTTGATATAAATTTGGTAGCAAAGTAAATTAACAATTATTGTAAGTACTGATTCTTTTGATTTTGGAAGCAGTGAGTTTTTAAAGTGTTGAATATTTATAAAATTAGATTTTGAAAACTATAGATTGATTGTTAGTATATGGTTTCAAAAGGAATGAAATAATTTTTATTATTGGAAAATTGGTTTGGATAAAATAAATGTAAATCAAATTTTATTAAATGGTAATTTATAATTTAATTATTATTTCAAGTATTGACAAGACCCATGATGTTTATGCAAGGTCTTAAAATCGTAAAAATAAATCGAGAATGAAGTGGGTTTGCGAAACAGGAATCAAAGGTGAGTAAATCTCATTATGTTGGATCGATTTAAATTTAAATGGTTAAATTTAAAGTATTGGATTGAATGATTTAATTGATTGGATATGCACTGTGAATTGGTGTTCTGATAAATTTGGTATTGGATGGTTCTTGAGTTAAGGGTTGCTTAACTCGAAGTATTGGGAGTTTTAAGTTGTTTTAAACTGAAAAAAAGGAAATGTTTCCGTTTAAAAATTACTAAAGGTTTAATGATTTGCGATACATTAAATTAGTAGGGTAGATTGAAATGGATAATTAATTAATTTAAGTAATTAATGATTTGGGTTATTTAATTTAGTAATTAAAAGTATTTAAACAAATATAAATTAAGTTGCAAGTTAATTATCTAAGTATAAGTAATTAAGAACAATCGTTTGATGGTGTGATAAATGTAATTAATAAAATATAATTGCCTAGTGAAATTGATCAAGAGAATTAATTAAGATAATTAATTATGGAATAATTAATTTATTTATGAAGTAAGTAAAAGAATAGTTAATTACATATTGAGATAAATCGAGAATGGTAAATATTGGGGTTGAATTAAAGTGATTAATGTAGATCAGTGCAAATCAAAACATGATTAGAAATCGTTAATTTATATAATCAGCGGTGTAATTAAAGATCGATTAATTAAGGCGAATTAATCATAAGACTCATGAGAAATTAATTAATGTAAGTAATTAAGAATTAGTGCAATTGATGATAGTTGATTAATTTGTGAAGTAATTAAGAATTTCTCATTGATTTGATTAAAATAATCGGCGTTGTGAAATAAATAAAAATAATAATGACTTGAATGGAATTGGAAGATAATTAATCCAGGGTGATTAATTAGGATGAATCAGGAAGGGTTGATAAATTAATTTAGAATTAATTAGTGAAAGAATCTAAGTGATTAAGGCTTGAAATTCAATTTGAATCAGTAGAAATGATTTGTGTGTGATTAAGCTTTGCTACTGAATGATTGAAAGGTATTGGATGATTTGAAGGAGTTCATAACTCTTATATGAATTGTTGAGTATTTCCCTTGGATAACTTGGGATAGAATGACATGAGATTCGAAGAGACCGAGGTCGGGTATAGGAGAAATACCCGAAACCACTTCGAATGTTTGTAGATTGATATAAAAAAAATCTATATGCTGGCTGGAAGTGATTTGGAGGTATTGTACTGTTTTAAAATCTAAATCTTTGGTATTTAGGAAATTAAAGGTGGACTAAGTGTTGTCTGTAATAATTCGTGGCTTGTGAATTGATATATGTTACCCGGGTTTATATAAGTTGATTGCTTTGGTATTCCATATTAGATAGGTATACACACGCTGGTTTCCAGCCTGACCCGGGTGTTACTTTGGTGTAATGCTCGGTTCAGACCGAGTATTACAGATTTTCAGGTAGGTACGTTCTGGAGCTCAGGAGGCGAGCTTGATGGCAATATCGTATAGAGTTTTTCCGCTGTATTTATATTATTATTAATCTGAGACTTGATAATTTTATATATTCAGCGACTGTATAAATGTGAAACTCTGATGTATATTAAATATAATTGACAGATATAGTATTCTGTTGTAAACTGCTATTATTTATTATATTTTATCCGTTGCGAATGTGAGAAGTTTGATGCTTCTGTTCTTCTTCTTCTACCTCTTTCTTCTTTTCATAACTATCTGAGATTTTCGGGTTCGAAAATTTCGGGTCGTTACAATCCACGTTCATCACGCCGCAACTAAAATCGTCTGATCTTCGAATCTATTTCTGGGTAATGTAGAGTGGACTGAGGGGACTTCATCTATGCAGTTTATTTGGAGAATTGACGGCCGGATTGGAGGCAAAAATTTAACTAGGGTTTGAAGATAGTGGCGGCTGCTGTTAAATTTGGGAGTCGATCGGCTCCGAGGTGAGTCGCGTTGGTGAGGCGCGTCGCAGGAAGGCCGGAATCCGATGGGGGCGTGGTCGCAGGTCGCACACATCCGTGGTGACAGGCGCTGTAGCGGTGGCATATGCGTGGGTAGGCTTCTTTCGGCCTACGTTCGATTTTTCCTGGGTGAAGATGCTGACGTGGCCGAGCTCTGTGAGAGAGGTGTTTTCCTTTTTTTATTATTTTATTTTATATTCAAATCGTTGGTATTCAAATGATCATAACTTTTATATGCGAGATCCGTTTTATACGCGGTTTTCTTCTCTAGGTTCGTATTGGAATTCTGGACATATTGGCGTAAGATTGGACAAATTATGAGACCGTTCAAATTTTGAGTTTAAATTGGATTTAAATTCAATTCAAGTTCGAAAGGTAAGTGTTTTAACCCAGTCACAACTTCTAAAATTTCTTATGTTTGTTAAATTAATTTTTGGTGTGATTAAAAATTTATTTATGACTGTTTGACATATTTTTAATCATCTTCTCAGTTAAACTAGATTTAATTGGATTAAATTATTATTTAATTTATTATTGCATATAACTTCCATTTAAATTATTATTTAATTTATTATTACATATGAACTGCCAGTTAAATTGTTACCTAATTTCTTATTGAATACAAACTGGCAGTAAATACATATTGTTTACTATCTGTTTATATTGATGTTATTGATTTAATTGGATGATGATTGTGATAAATGGTTGATGATTGATATTGGATGAATGGATGTTTTATGTTATACTGTTATAAACTGCGAGTTGTATGCATTTTTATCTCATTCAGGATTCCAATTTGAAATGATATGTAACCGTATTTTTATTTTAAATTGCGGATTGAAATGATAAATATCTGGATCACTTGACCATAGGGTAGAAAATTATATACATACACCGTAGGCTATATATAAAAATATTTTGAAATGATTTTCTATAGTTTTGTAAAGAATTATGTGGTTTATGAGATATTGATTTGGATATTTTATAAATATTATTTTATATATAGTTGAGTTCTTGGTTTTAAGCTATGTATAAAATTGGTTTAAGTATAAAAGAAGTTTAATAATAAAGTTTGATTCTTTTGTATAATATGGTTAAGTATTTATTTAAATTTTATTTCTGGAGTTTATAATAACTTAAATGAGAATAAGGTGGGAAGATAAATATTAAATTGATTTGATTTAAATAAAATTAAGATTTTAAAGGGTATGATTTTATAACTTGACTTTGGTTTAGAGTGATTTAAATGAATACCAAGTTGATTTAAATGAATATATCAAGTCAAATAATTTGAAAGAATATCCAGCTATTTGAAGTTTAAAAGTTTTACTTAAATGGTATTGGATTTATTAAGTAAACATTTCAAATCTAAATAATAGTAATTAAATTTGATATATATGGAATTATCAAAAAAATAAGTTTTGAAATGGTAAAACATTTCAAGCTTTGAAATACATGGAAATTGAAATGGTTTATTTTGGGGTTCAAATCTTTATTTGGGATTGATTTGTGAAATTAAAGAAGCTATTTTATTATATAAAGTAGTTTAATATTTGAACAATTTAAGTATTGCAAGTTATGTTTCAAAGTTATGGGTTTCAAGGTATAATGATTTGAAAGTACTATGATTTTGGAAAATGGTTATATCTGAAATAAAAATGATACTATATTGATTTGTGTTTTTATAAAAATGATATCATATTGATTTGTTTTTGAAATGGAAATGATATCGTATTTATATGGTTTTGAAATGGATATTATATTCTCGTTTCGAAGGATAAATATTTTGAAATGGCCGTGGTATTATAATAACGTTTGGTTGTTGAAGAGACCGGGATCGGAAGTTGTCATACTCCCTGCCAACTCCGAGAGCCACTTTAACAACCGTGTTCGCGGACGAGATTCCAGAATGAAGTAGGATGGTGGCGACGTTCCCTTGAGGTATATACGTGGACCCAACTCCCGTGAGTTGGCATAAGGTTGCTAAAACAGGAGCGATCTCGGGCCAATGAGGTCATTCCTCTGATCGAACACGTCCCTTCGATATTATACTCTGACTTTTGGATTGATTCGGTGGCCACTTTTGATATTTTTGATTTGGGAGTGTGGCTCATGGTGGGCGGTAGTAGCTGCTACGCGGTACCGCTAGCCCATGTGCGTAATTAGTATATCTACCCTGGCATTACCTTGTGTGCCGTGTCACCTACCCTAGCGCGCCTTGTACGAGTTTGTTTTTCTCCCGTAGCCCGTGGAGTATTTAGGATAGTCTCCCGATCTAGAGATGCTCTGATACTGGATGAACTACTGGGACTATTACGTGTTAAGGAGTATATGGGTAACCCCTTAACACTATTAAAAAGTAAGTTTATTTTACTATAGACATTATTATAATAGCGAAATATTAATACATAGTAAATAGTTTAATGGATCCTTAGGAGATGTGAATCTCGAGCATCTCTTAAATTACTGCACTCACGTTAGACACTGGATAGGAGATGTCAAATCCCGTAAACATCTCTGACACTGTTCCACTCGTATTTTACTGTTGATTTAACTTACATAAGATCTATTAATTCTTACTCCAGTGTTTTGTCTTTTCAATTCGCTTGGGTCAGCCTGAGCATTTCAGGACTTGGAAGACCGTATTCTGGAGGACAAAGACGAAGATTTATTATTATTTATTATAGTATTCCACTACATTCATACTGTTCCACTGCATTACTCATTGTTCTCTGGCATGTGTAACTCTGATATGTATTGTGTAAGTATATCGAATATATTGTAAAACAGCTTCATGAACTGTATATTTGATTATTATATTTTATTGTTCCACTGCAAGATTCTATTTTGTTCCTTTTCTTTCTCTTCTTTTTCTTATTTACCTCATAACAATCCGTCCTTCTGTATGGCTTAAGTCCGACGTGTGTGATTTATCATCGATTTAAAGCATACAAAAGGGCGGGGCGTTACATAACCTAAGTTGAAATTTGAAACGATTTTGGAAGCGAAATTGAAATATTGGAGCGAAATGATTTCAAATGAAATTTATATATTTTGAGTAAATATGATATTTTGAGTAAATATGATATTTTAAAGTGAATATGACATTTTGATATCAAGTATAAATCGATTTTGAAATGTAAAAGTACCAACCGATGTGTAAAACGACGTTTGGTTGTTGAAGAAAGCGGAGCCTCTTATTAGCATACTCTCTGTCAATAATGGAACCGCTTTAACAACTATGTACGTGAAGTAGACTCCAGAATGAAGTGGTCGGATTTGGCATATGTTTGTTGGATTTGAAGAAAGAGAACATTAATGGATGGACCCTGGTACTTGTGCCACTTTGAAATAACTAAAACATGACGGCTTGGCAGGGGCAAGTAGGCTAGCTACCCCTAGCAAACATCCGTTCTTTGATTTTCCTTTTGGACTTAGTCCATACTATTTCCTTATTGTTGGTTTTGATTGGTGCAACTTGATTGGGGATGACCTCCCTTTGGCTCAATATGGGATGGATGGACGTGGAGGGCGGTCGTGGCTGCGATGCGTTTCCACCAGCCCTATGACCCGAACTGGTAGTATCCTACCTTGGGCATTACATTATGTGCCTTATCATACTTTTATCCTTATACAAGACCACTATGAGTTTGGTTTAGTATTGTCGTACCACGGCACATACCTATCACCCAACGTGCTACTGGGACGTTACATGCAAACTGCATGACAATTCTTAAAAGCACATTACGGGGAATTAATGTAAAGCCTTAAAACTAAGAAAAATATTTATTTTACTGGTTAGACATTACATATATAGTGTATTATACTATATATAAATATTTTGATGGATTCTTAAGAGATGGAAATCCCATAACATCTCTTGAGTTGTTGCGTGCACGTTGTACACTAGATGATAGATGTGAAACCCCATAAACATCTATGTCGCTATTACACTCCTGTTATATGTGATATTGATTTGATTCACATAAGGATATTTTATTCCAGACTCAAGTGTTTTGTCTTTTCATTATGCTCGGGTCAGTCTTGAGTTTTCAGCGCATTGAAGAATATTTTCTGGAGGATGAAGATGAAGATTTGGTATATTATATTACTAGTATTATTCCATTCATCATGTTGTTCTCCTGTATTGTTTTATTTAGTTCTGTTGTATATATATGCTTTAATAGATGTTGTAAAATTATAATCAAATGTATAGTATAAACAGCTTCATGAACTGTATATTTGATTATTATATTTTGTCATTCCGCTGTGAGATTCTGTATTTGCGTTTTTCTTTTCTTATTTTTTCTTAATTAACCCCATTGATTATTTGTGTTTCAGATTGTTTGAGTTAGACATGTATGAATTATTTTCGATTTAAACCTTTCGAAATATGGGTCCTCATAATATTTTTTACATCAGTTGATCAAATAATATAACTAAAATTTGAAGATAAGATAAATTGTAATGATATCTATAAGCTCATTATCAACAGTCTTAAAACCTTATCTAGTTTAAAATTCGAATCTTTCCAATTTTGAGTCAATTCTCAAGTTCTAAAACACAATAGAATTAAAACCATGACCAAGAAAATATTCTATTCATGTAGGAATTAAAACCTTATTGAAATCTACTATTCAAATTTTATCGCTTTGTAGATAAAATAATAGTGAAATAAGAAAGATGCAAGGTCAATATTTTTACCTTCGACAAATTCCATATGTGGTCATATACCCAGAGTCCCATGAAGCCAAAAAGGGTAGTAGCAAGAATCCTAAGAAGGACAAACTCAACTTTAAGAAAGCCGCCAACCTCGATCACTTCAATTGTATTATTATAAAACACATATTGATAAGGTTGTTCATTAGTCTCTGAAAATATGCTACCAACTAAGTTAAATGAGCTTGGCTGAAGAATAAGCATATTACATTTGTTAAAACTATATGTTCAAAAAAAATCCATTGCAAAATTTGTTCTGAATTAGACGAACGTTAAATTATGAATGAGATCCAAATAATATAATACGTGCAAAAATTTACTGATACCAAAAATATAGGGCAATGATGCTTGAGAAGTAGTAGGAACAACAACCTTATAGAGTTCCTATAGCAATGATTAATAGTTGTTTTAATTCCTACGATAATAATAGGAACGAAAATATCTTCTCAAGAAAACTTAATATCTGATGCATGAGAACTTACCGAGTTGGCATATATTTGGTTCTATTACTATAGATCCTACACATTTATAATTTTTGTACTGATATACATTTTTAAATATTAAAAATTATACCTCTTTTTACTTAATTGATTATTGCATTTTACTACTTCAAGCAACTTGAATCATTATTGTTGAACTTCGTTTAAATTTTTATTATAGTGAAAAACTTTTCAAAAGAGAGAAGAGTCATTTTTTTATTTAGTGTTCATAATGCTATATTAATAGAGTTGGTGCTCAAAATAATTATGTAAGCTTCTTATGTGTTTATGAGACCAAATGGACGGACCAACGGGTGAAGGAGGTGGAGAACACTGGCTTCAAGTTATGGTATACGGGGAAAGAACATAACAAGAACGGGGTAGGCATTTTAATTGAAAAGAACCTTAAAATCAGAGTGGTCGACATTATGAGACAAGGGGACAGGATAATCCTAGTCAAGTTGGCAGTTGGTGATATGGTTCTGAACATCATTAGTGCATATGTCCTATAAGTAGGTCTAAGTGAAGCCGTCAAGAGGAATTTCTGGGAAGAATTAGATGTCATGGTTAAAGATGCGTCTAGTAGTGAGAAACTTTTCATAGGAGGTGATTTCAATGGCCATGTTGGTATAACTAGTGGGGGTTTTGAGATATTGCATGGTGGTTTTGGATATGGCAATAGGAACCAAGAAGGAGAACAAATTTTGAATTTCGCTATTGATTATGACCTCATGATAGCTAATACTTTCTTTAGAAAGAGATAATTGCACTTAGTTACTTTTGGTAGTGGCCAACATTCTAACCAGATTGACTTTATCCTTACTAAAAGAGACGACAAACGAGCTTTGGTAAATTGTAAAGCCATACCTGGAGAATATGTCGTCTCACAACATTAGCTTTTGATATCTGAGTTTAGTCTTCGGATACATGTTCGACAGGATAAAGGAGCCAAGATTAGTCGAATGACATGGTGGAAGTTCAAAGGAGATGCCTCACGGGTGTTTAAGGATAAAGTAATGGGAGAAAGAGCATCGAATATGGAAGGAGAAGCAAATGACATGTGGGATGAGATGACAACGCGCATTCAGAAAGTGGCTACCAAAGTGTTTGGGATAACGAAAGGAAATAAACGTGAACCTGAAGATTCATGGTGGTAGAACAATGATGTGGAAAAGGCTATCAAAGAGAAGAAGGAATGTTATAAGTGTTTGCATCATAACAGGAGCAAGGACAATAGGCAAAAGTACAAAGTGGCAAAAAAGAATGCAAAGAGAGTGGTGGGTAAAGTTAGAGGTCCGGTGTATGAAGATCTATATAAAAAGCTAAGTATGAAGAATGGTGACAAAAACGTCTATAGAATAGCTAAGCTTCATGAGAGGAAGACGAGAGACTTCAACCAAGTTAAATACATCAAGGATGACAATAATAGACTTTTGGTGAAGGACAATGAGAAAAAAAATAGATGGAGAGACTATTTCGACGAGCTATTCAATGAAGAAGGTGATAACACTTGATCGAGCTGGATGACTCTTTTGATGACACCAGTAGATATTTTGTTCGGAGCATTCAAGAGTACGAGGTAAAGAAGCAGCTAAAATGAATGAAAGCTAGCAAGACATCGGGGCCTGATGACATCCCCAATGAGGTATGAAGATGCCTTAGAGATGTAGGGATAGCCTGCCTAACTAAGTTGTTCAATAATATTTTCAAATCAAACAAGATGCAGATGAGTGGAGAAGAAGAATATTAGTTCCAATTTTAAGAATAAAGTAGGTGTTCAAAGTTTCACAAACTATAGAGGAATTAAGCTTATGAGTCATACAATAATGCTTCGGGAGAGAGTAATTGGACATAGATTAAGAATAATGACAAATGTTTCAAAAACCAATTTGGTTTCATGCTTGGGAGGTCGACCACAGAGGCGATTTTCTTGATAACACAAACATATAGAAAGGGTTTAGGAGAAAAAGAAAGATTTATACATAGTATTTTGATTTGGAGAAAGAATATGATAAAGTACCAAGAAAGCTTATGTGGTGGGCTCTAGAAAAGAAAAGAGTCCCAACAAAGTACATTACCCTTATCAAGGATATGTACGATGATGTCGTGACTGGTGTCAGAGCATTCGAGCGTGAAACTAGTGACTTTCCCATTAATGTAGGATTACAGTAAGGGTTATCTTTGAGCCTATGTATTTTTTCACTAGTGATGGATGAGGTTACGAAGGGTATACAGGGTGAGATTTCTTGGTGTATGCTCTTTGCTGACAATGTTGTGCTAATTGCTGAAAGTAGGATTAGGGTTGATGGACAACTGGAGCTGTCGAGACAAACATTAGAATCAAAGGGTTTTAAGCTTAGTAGAACTAAAATAGAGTATATAAAGTGCGAGTTCAGTGGTGTTAGATCAGAGGATAGGGATGTCACTATGGTTGGAGAAGTAGTGCCCAAGAAGGAATCATTTCGATATTTAGGTAAAACGTTGTAGTATGATGGTGAGATTGATGAAGATGTTAGTTTTAGAATTTGAGCGGGATGGGTGAAATGGTGACAAGTGTCTTGCATTCTCTGTGATAGGATAGTTCCACAGAAGCTTAAAGAAAAGTTCTATAGAATGACAATTGAGCCATCAATGTTGTATAGTACAGAATGTTGACCTACGAAAAGTCAACGCGTACAGAAGATAAGTGTTGTAGAGATGCGTATGCTATGATGGAGCTGCGGTCATACAAGAAGAGATCGAATTAGAAATGATGATATATGTGATAAACATGGAGTAGCACCAATTTAGGAGAAGCCAGTCCAACACCACTTAAGAAGGTTTGGACATCTCCAACGGAGTCCGCCCGAGGCACCTGTGCACATTGGAATTATAGGCCGTGTTGAATGCTCAAAGAGAGGCAGAGGAGGTAGAGGTCGACCATTGTTGACATGGGAGGAAGTAGTAAAAATGGACTTGAAGGATTAGAATATATCCGACGAGCTGGTGTCGGATAGGATCACATGGAAGTTGGCGATCCACGTACCAAAAACGTGAGCTAGGAGCTTTTTTGCTTAAGGTTGGCTTAGGGGTAGTGTTATAAGTTTTAGATTACAAGACTAGTGAATAGAAGTTAGGGACGTAGTGTTTGGTCCTCGATCAATATTACTATTAGTACCATTGTTACTTTAGTATTATTATCATTATCATCATGGTTTTTTTTTAATATATATGTTTTTTTTATCTTACTTAGTTATTATTGTTATTTGTTTATTTATTTGACTTTATTTTAGTAGTATTATCATGGTTTTTATTATTGTTGTTGCTGCTGTTATTGTTATTATCACTTTTAAATTGACCTTTTCTTTTAGTTTTGGGTTCCATCTCTAGCCGACCCCAACTTGTTTGGAATAATGGCTTAGTTGTTGTTGTCTTAAGTTTTGAAGACACCATCTTGGAACATGACTCGAGACTAGAAACCTTAGGTACACACTACTCAAAAATAAAACAAAAGCAATCTCCAACCGCAATCCTATAGAACAAATTGTTTACCTTTTATTGGGCTATAATTTTTTCTTCGGTCCTTTAAAACTGAAAACTTAATTTATAGAGTGAAAGAAAAGACAACGATGAGAATAGATATTTCAATTATGAAAGTTAATATGTATTCTCTGTTATATTGATCTCTTAATTTACTATACAGACACTATTTGTAATGTCCAATAATTCTATCTCCAAGACTAGCATCATTTCATTTTCAAAGAGGTTTAAATAATAAATGTGGCTGTGTTCTCATATTTAATACGAAAAAAAGGAAACCCATTGTGTTCATGTATTTCAAAAATTTTGAAAACTGAAGGAATAAACATGTTGGTTCAAAAATAGAGAATCCCCACAACCCTTGTTGATACAAGTAATTTTTCAAACTTGTTGAATAATTATAACTTGGCCAAACTCAAAATATATTTGACACGGTGCAAAAAATAAACAATTACACAAGAAACTGAAATCTAAAATGGAAATGAACTACATAAACCAATTCACTCATAAGGATACATTTTTAAATTACCAAATTTACTAGGTGTTCTCTGTTTAGTTGATTTCTCAATTTACTTTCAAGCACTATTTTCTATGTCCAAGTTTGGTCATTCTTGTTAATACCCTAAGTGTTGATTTTAATGAACAACAGCCATATAAATATTACTACTGACATTTCTTCTAGTTGTGCCATAATTGTAAATATATTATGGACAAAATTTACAGTGATAAACATGAACTCAATGGAAGAAATGAATTATATACGTGAAGATTAATCAGAGCAAATGGAAGAACAAAACAGATCGAAGAAGAATGACATGGAAGAGATATTTAAAGTAATGAATCTTAGAATCATTTGAAGAACCCATAATAATTATACTTGAAGATCATTAACCAATGACCTCAATCAAATCACAAAATATCCATATACATGAGGTAACTTGAAATCTAAAAATTTGTAACACTTTATTGGAGTTTCTATTTCTATAAACACACATATGTCGACACATCTCCTAATGTATATCGATATACCGGCAGTTTTTCAATTTTAAAAAAAATCGATGAAGGGAATTTCCCTTCCACCTCTTCACCAAAAGACATGTCTCTTCGATCACTATTTAAAGGCTTTGGAAAATGAATTTTCACATTATCTTTCTATTCTTTCTCTTACTCTTTCATATCCATACATTTGTGAGAGAAATCCATTGCATACTCTTCCATTCTCCTTGCAAATTCATAATCTTTCACTCTAATTCGTCAAGGATTTGCAAATGACACAATATTAGTGAGTTTATACTTGAATTCATATCATTCTCTCTCTGATTTCATTCTATTCCTCAAACAATTCAAACATATATTGCTGTTGGAGGTCTATAGGATCATTGTACTAAATCTGTAAGAATTTGTATTGAAGATACGGCCACTTAGCATACTCTACCGTTATTTGTAAAGAGAAGAGGGTTTTTTGTCGCCCGATAAATGAAGTGCATCTTGTAGCCCGTGAAATCAAGATTGTAAACGTGTAGTTGTGTAACACCTCGTAATTTGGTGTTACTTATTTAATTAGTTAGTTAATTAATCAGGCACAAAAAATGAAATTTGCACAGGTGATGGAATTTGACCATAAAACCTATACCATTGCATTCATGGCAAAATTCTAAGCAACTTTCATATTTGCAGTTTTGCGATCGGAGTCCAAACAAAGAGTTACGGATGAAAAACGAATTTGGAATAGAAATAATTCAAATAGGAATTAACGTCTTTAGTTAATTGTCTGGTCCCATAGGTCGACCTGCATATTGAAGCGTTCGACTAGGGATGGTCGACTCGTAGGAAGAGGGCGATCGACAATTTATGTATGGCGGCTCCAGTAAAGCTAGGCCATGTGCGGCCTAGATTTAATATATTTTGATCTAAAGTTGAGGTTGATTGTTGCACCTATTAATTCAGGCCTAACCCTCCCTTCTCTTTTTATATTTTTCTGGAGGCAGTAGTGAAGCTCTTCCATTTCTTCTTCTCCACTTTCTTTCTAAATTATAAAATAAGATATTTATAACTATACTTATGGAAATTGGAGAAGAACAGAAATCTAATAAAAGAAGAAGCGAAGAGGATCAACTATATGCGTATTTGAGTTAATTTATATATATGTGTGTGTATATGTATATGTATATTTGTATCTATTTTCTCTCCCAATCCCAAATCTCTTTCATATCTGTAATTTCAACATATGTATGTACCCTTTTTTTTACATATTTCTTGGACTAAAAAAGATTATGCGATGAATTTAAGGTTTTACTTCAGATTTGGAGATTTGGATCGGTTTTAAAAAGTGAGTGGGAAATTTTATATATTGTTTATGTTTTTAAATCTATTCCATTAGAATGCGTTTGATTTTTGTGCCTAAATCTATTTTGTTTGTGAATTGTATGCTTAAATTAGTGTAGAAAAAACTGTTGCCTACATATTTTTGTTTTAGATCTAATTTGAAATATGTTTACAGATAGATCTAGAAATTACAAAGATTATAAAATTTGAATGCTATATGTATTTATTCCAGATCTGTACTTGGGTGTAAAACAAGATTTCTGGATAATTGCCCAAATCTGTGCCAAGTTGTAGATTTTCCATAGTTTAATTATAGAAAGAACATACGTTTGAGTTTTATAAATTCGTATACTTTTTCCACTCTTGATTCAAGAAGGGGATGTTTGATTTAACAAGGAATACCCACAAACAAAAAGGGAAGAGATGTAAAGTACAGATTTATTCTCCGTAATTTACACAGCCTGTTCATACTAAAAAGAAATTATCCAGTCCTTGTAATTTCAAATGGAGTCAATTTTTCCTTTTTGTGTTAAACCAATGGAAATCATAGCAAAAAATCTTCCTAAGGAATTTAACTCCAACAAATTAAATATACTGTGTTATAGTTACATATTTATGACTAGAATATATTTGGTTATAATGAAGTGGTTTTATCTAGCAGTTTATACGTATTTATTGCGTTAATAAGAAGAACAACATTTATTCATGCGTTGTTTATGCGTAAAGTTTGTTAGCTATTGTTATATTTAGGGAGGCTAATAGGTAGAATTAGGAAATGCAGTGGTTCTTAATAATAGGCAATAAATTAGGAATTGTCAATAATTAATACGAAATAAATGACTGTAACCCGAATTAATAGGAAAATAATGGCAGGATTAGATTAGGGGTTACAATTGGTTAGTATAGAAATTAAAGAATGTAACTCCAATTAATGGGCTACTAATTCAAATGAATTTGGGAGTTACAATTAATAGGGACAAATGGATAAAAATGGACAGATAAAAATGGAATAGATATAAAAAGGTTGCTATATGGAATTAATAGTCGTACATAAATATCTTAGGAAATGTCCATTAGGATTTTATGGAAAAATTTACATTTAATAAGCATTAAAAAAGGATTTATGGGTAGATAAGTATTCAAGGTAAGTCTTATTGCTTTAAATAAACAGGGATCGAGCAAGCTAAGTCCAATGTCAACCTAAAATAGTATAGCAAAGACTTAGGATAGTTAATTAGACTTAGTGGGTTAGTGATACAGTTGAGTCGCTCATCGAAAGACTTCTTTTCCCTTTAAGGCTACCAATAGTGGGTGCACTTATTACTGATGTGAAATATTACTAATCCTAGGACCTGTGACTTTGTGAGAGATAAGACCCGCTTTAGGGTCAGAGGTATTTAGTGGTTATTTGAGGTTCTTCCTCTTTCCCAACTAAAAAATATTAATGGTCCAAATTTGAAATTTGGATTGGCGAGGGATATATCCTAGGGGTTCGCTTCTGGTTTGAGGTATTAAGTGGTTGTATGGTCTGTCTCTCTCTTAAAAGGAAGTACTAAGTAACCTAATGAGATTTCAAACAAATATGGATATCCTTAAAATGGTTTACTTCAGTGTTGAGGTATTAAGTGGCTACCTTAGAGCCTGCCTCCCTCCCGGAAAAAGTAACCTAATGAGATTCCATGTTTATGATTAAGAGTGATGATGGATATCTTAGGAAGGGTTGGCTTCGAGTTTGAGGTACTAAGTGACTGATTTAGGATTCGCTTCTCTCCCATAAAAGAATTACTAAGCAGCCTAATGAGATTTCCAAGCAATGTCAACTAGATAGTACCATTGAGGAGTCCATCTTGTTGTTAGGTATTAAATGGTAAAGACCCACTTATATATTTGTATTGAATGGTGAGAGGCAAGCCTAGCCTTTGTTAATAAGGTATTAAGTGACTTGGGTAAAGTTTCTCACATAACTAAGACTTTAAGAAGTATAATGACCAGCATTTTTTTCGATAATTAAAATATTGAATTAAATATGATTTTTTAATTAAATGTTGGAAGAAAATAAAAATTTACGATGTAGGAATGAGAAAACTAACTAGAATGAAGTTTAATAATGTAAATTAATGTAATAAATGACTATTTGAATGTAATCCCAAGTAATTGTAATAATTGCAGGTTATAATTGGTTATAAATTTAAAATAAGGAAATAAATGTAGATGTTATATTAATTGATGAAATGGTATGTAATAAATTAAAAGTGGATAAAATTTATGTTGTGTTAGTAGTTATAACATTTGTGTGTAGATAAAAAACTTGTAAATGTGATTAAATTAATAAAATGTAACAAGTGTTATTTGTTACCAATTTATCTAATATGTTGAATTAAGTTTGAAATCAACTGCAATTAAATGTAATTAAATATTACGTTAATATGAGTTAAGACAATAACTGTAAAATGTGAAGGTTAAAAAATATATAGAAATGTCAATTACCTTCTTGAGGCAATAATTTACTTAATAAAAAGAGTGAAACTAAGATAAATGAATTTATTGGGACCTTAAATTATAATTTATGTGAAAGTTGACAAAAATTCAATATAATTGAAATATTGCAACTAATTAGTAAAAGATGATAGAATATTAATGCAATAAGATGTAAACAAATGTTTTATGTCCATTGAGTAATGTTTGGTTGAATAAAAAGATTGAAATCTAATTAAATCAATTTATTGGAATTAGAATATAATTAGCTGGAATTAAATGTAATTAAATATTGTGGTTAACGTAAGAAAATGTGTCAATTGTAGAAAATAAGGATAATAAATAGAAACCTATGTTAATAATTTCGTAAAGTACTGGTTGATCTAATAGTGGGAGCATAAATCAAAATAAAAGAATAAAAATGAATAAGTTTAGTAAAGGAGTAAACATATGTTTATTTACGTGAAATGTTTGGTAGCTAAAAGATTGATTGTAGAGGCGAGAAACTATTATTTAGTAAGAAATGTATAATTACTATTTGTATCCAATGGTGTATAAATATGTTTAAATTACTATTAGATAGGAAATAATTGTTCTACTTCTCATTACATTCATTTAATCAATTTTAAAACTTAATCAACTGAAATTAATGTAATTGAATATTTTCAATTAATAGGAGAGAGAATACTAAATTGTAAATTAATATGTGTAATTTAAAGTAGCTTATGTTTTGTGAAAATATAAGGAAAGTTTGATTTAACGAAAAGATCATTTACATCAAATAAATTGAATGTTTTATTTGTGAATGTAGGTTTAATTTCAATAAAATAAAGAATAGAATGATTGATTTTAAAAGAAGAAATATATGTTTATTTGAACTATGTTTTAGCTTGCAGATTGATTACAAGAATAGGAAAATAATATATTTCTGTAAGTAATTTATTACTTTTGTGTATAAACGAAAAATTTATAAACGTGTTTAAATAAACTATTGTTCTATTTTTCATCCATTTCCGTTATCTGTTTTGAAATTTAACTTTGCAAGTAATTGCAATTAATGTAATTCAAATATTTCAATAAAAGGAAAGAAAACGTTGGCTGCAATTAATAGATTTAATAAAAGAAATGCACGTTTTGTGATAAACAAAAAAGGTGTTTTAATGGAAATAAAAGATCATATGGGAAAACAAAATTGAACGTTTTCATTTTTAAGATAAGTATAAAAAATTTATTATGCGTAGATAAAATCTAAATGCGTACAAATTTGAATATTATTTTAGTTGATGAAGTAAATTTGATTACGTTTCAAAAAAATTGAACTTTAAAAGGTTATGCGATGTATATGGTCCCTTCATTTCTTTTGTTATTAATTCTTGCATGAACGTTTTAAAATAATTACCTTATTATTAATACTTGATCCGTTCATTTCTCCTTCTATTTAATACTTCAACGTAGACTTTTAAGTCGTATTTAATTCTTACCACCTAAACTTCACATATACAAATTTTTACTTTCCTTTGGCTTGCAAATTTTTCCATCCCTACATACATTTCCTTATGCATTATTAATGCATAGAGCTTTCAAAATAAAATGTGACATTCATTTTTGTCCCTCCACCTTCATTTCCTAATTATAAACAACCTAAAGCTTATTTCTTCATTTGCGTTTTGTTTTCATTTTTCGTACACGTCCTGTGCTCATCTTAGTTGTTCTTCAATCATTTATTTAAGCCTCATCTTGAGAAAAACATAAGTATTAAAATTTGTTTATTTTTTTATGCGTACTAATTTTTATTTTAATAATATTTCTTATAACATTTATATCTTTGGCATATAAACTTTGATTCACGCACGATTTCTTCTTTTGGAGTCATATTTAAATTGCCGACAATATGAAATTGATTTAGTTGAATTTGGAGACTGTTGAGTTTTTGCGCTTCTGTTTGAATTTTTAAAAGCTAAAATCAAAGGTGGGTGTTTTAACACACTTACTACTACTAAATTTTCTTACGTTAGTTAAATTAAATTTACAGTGATAAGAAATTAATTAATTGATGTTTGGTAGGTTTAAATTGTCATTCTAGTTAAATTTGACTTTCATTGCATTTAATCATCATATAATTTAATATTAATTTTAATTGTCAGTTTAATACCTGATAATTGTGATCAGTTATCTATTGATGTTTATTGGTCGATTTGGATGATGATTGTGATGCATGTCTGATTGTTGATATTGGATGACTGGATGTTGTATTTTATATTATTATGACACTGCAAGTTCCCTATGGGTAGAAACGATACATAACCGAACGATCTATTGGTTAGGGAAATATCGTTACAGGTTGAAATTATAGACTCGAGCGATTTTATGGATTTTATTTAATTGGAGATTGTAACTACTCGCATATGTTATGATTTATATATTTAAATGTTTTATTTAAATATGGTATGTAGTCGGATTTTAGTCCGAAAAGCTACCTTTTGCATATGGTCGAATTAGGACTCGGGACCACTCCCATTGAGTTTAGAATGTCATTTGCGACCTTTTTGAGTATAAGCTTCGATAAGTTTGGAGAAAGTTGAATTTTGCTACTTTTTGCTTAGGGCTTTGGTTTGGGCTGAGCCCAATAACCCCACTTATGTATTCAGTCCCAACTCCACTTCAACTCCTCATTTACTTCATTTCCAATTCCTAATAGTCAAGCTTTAGCAACAATGGTGGGAGAGATGGGAAATTAAAACTCAAGCCCTAGTTTTCTTTTGCAAATCATGTTCTAGCTCCAAACTAATAGAAGAACCCATTGGTAAGCTTCTCTTCTTCTTCTCCAACTCATTCTCTTATCATTTCAGAAATTACTAAACCTAATTTTGAATGTTCTTCTTTTAAAGCTTAGAATCAAGCTTATTGAGTTGGATTTGAAGAGTGGTTGATTCTCCTTTGCTTTCAAGCTTCTTCTTTATTTGTGTGATCTCAAAGGTGAGATTTTTATCTCACATCTATGACTATAGTTATCTTTGGTTGTTGGGTATGAATTCCTAACACTTCTTCATGTGCATTTGCTCTTGATTTGGATTGGTTTTGTGAATATTCCATTTTTTGGGTTTTTAAGTCAAATTTGTGTGAAATCCTTTTATGGATGTTTGATCGTGCTTTTGGTGATGCATCGAGGAGCATATTGGGTCGGGTTGCCGATTGGCATAAACCCTTAGAGCCAATGTTCGTCCGGATGCATTTTGGAAGAGTTTGCTCTTCATTTGGATAGGCGAAAAAAACAGCCCAGGCATGATTCAGTCGAATGAAACCTCTGTTCAGTCGACTGAACCTGGAACCCGAATGTTTCCAGGCATGATTCAGTCGACTGAATAATCTGTTCAGTCGACTGAAACTGGAAATAGAAAGTTTCTTGAACCTGGAAAATTTCCAGGCACAGGGTCAGTCGACTGAAAACTCTGTTCAGTCGACCGAACCTGCTGTTTGAGTCCATTTTGCCTTTTTGGATTGAATTTCCAATTTAAATCGATTCGTGATGATCCTATTTGTTGTTATCGTTTATTATGACTTTGATGACTCCTTTTTAGGGATTTTTGAATATCCATTTCGATGGATTCTTTATCGGTTTCTTTGGATTTTATTCACATCTTCGTATGTGAATTTTAGTGATTGATTGTTCCTACAATCTTCTTTGTGATTTGTCACTTTAAAAATATAAAGGTTTCGATACTAATAGTAAATATCAAAACTCTTTCTTCAAATGATTTCAACACTATTTTATTACAAAGCTCGTTTTCTCAAACCGATTTCCAATCTATTAGTATATACAAACCTTTACCTCACTCGTATGAGAAATCTAATTAAACGACTTAGTAAAACAAGTGGTATGAAACGCTTGCGTTTACTTCGTCGGTTAATTCTTGGACTTGTTCGATTGAATCTCTTGTGACAATTTTCTAGTGGAGATCTACAATTTGTTCGTAAATATTTAAGTTAAGCTAGTGGTTATGGGACATGAAGCTAAGCTCATATATTTACTAGCTTACTGTAATTGACACTTCTTGATGATCATGACGATCATTTTTGTGATTTAGACTAGCAATGTGCGATGTCTCTTTGTCTACGAGGGAGACTAAACCCCGTTTGTGTGAGTTTCAACTCACATATGTGGGGTAGCGCCCCATGGTCTTCGGGTCGTTCGTGTGTCAAAAATTAATGGCTAGCTACCATGAGATAGCTTCTCGTTCGTGTGTCAAAAATTAATGGCTAGCTACCATGAGATAGCTTCTCGTTCGTGTGATAGGCCTCCCCCCTTATTTTGTGTGATTTCTGGATTTCGTGTGTCGAATTCTGGAATTTTCTTCTTCACCTATTTTTGTGATTTCTATCGATATGATTTATCAATTTTTGTGCATAAGTGAATTCGTGTGTCATTGACTGGATTTCTTGAGATGATTTCTAGAATTTATGCTTCACCAATTTTTGTGATTTCCATTGATAAGTTTTATCAATATTTGTGCATTGGTGAATTTGTGTGTCATTGACTTTTGTGATTGACATTGGTATAATCGTCAATAATTGTGGTTTGATGAACGAAATAAGGAGTATGACATTTCTTTTATTCTTGTGTAAATTTTGTGACATTGATTAATCCCTTGATGATTTTCAACTACTTATATATATCACAGCTTGGCATTGTGATTATTATGTGTTTAGTCATATCTCTTACTCTATATCGTTTCATCTGATATTTATAGTTAGACTGATCCGTTTATTATTTTCTTATTAAATAATACTCGGGTCAGACCGAGATGTTATAGGTGCTTCTGCTTGACTTCTCCCTAGGGATTCATTACTCTGACTTTTGGCAAACTATTTAGATTAGTAGTTTATTTTGTTGTATACACTTGAGATATAGACTCATAGTTGTATTCTTTTTTATAGCACGTGTTGCTATTCTTTTGTATTATTGTGGATCTTTTTGACCACTGCTCTGATATACACTTCCATATGTTTATTATATATTCATATCTTCTTCTGCCTTTGTGATATGAATTATCTGTGACTGATTTATGTTATGTTTATTTCTGTATTTGTTTCCGAAGATATTATAGCCACTGTGTAGTAGCTTTGAGTTTGTGTCAGTATGTCGGATTTTGCATGTTATACTATCTGACATATTGATGCTCGCACAAAGCAATTACACGGATGGTCGCTCCTCAATAGCCTTATTCTTCGTGCTAGTTGGCAGCATTCACCGTAATGTTCTTGGCTAGCGTGGGTATAGAGGTGGACGTCACAGCTTGGTATTAGAGCCAAACTACGGAACAATATGGAATATTATAACAAGGATCATCGTCCTAAGTCCATCTTAGGAGTCGTGCTTTAGGATTTACTTCGAGTCTTCGTACCGATTCATCCTATTTTCTTTTATGATTCCTTGTTTTATCTATCAAGATTGCTTGATATTCATTAGTGAATAATCTTCTCCTTGTTCTTCTTTCTTTCTAAAGGAAGAGGAATGTCTAGACCAGGCCGCCCCAGAGCTGTACCATCTAGGACTCCGCCCCAGGATGGAGTTTTTATGACTGCTCAACAGCTTCTTGATTTAGTGACGAATGCTCAAGCAGCTGGAGCTAACTCGGAACCTACTCACCCAAAGTCGGTATTTGCATGCTTGTGCAGCGATTACACTAATTTGGGTAGGGAGCCATTCAAAGGTTTCGAAACTATTATTGAAGTACAGGCTTGGCTAAGGTCATGCGATCGAATCTTTTCTCGCATGAATATTATCGACCTTCACCGAGTTCAGGTGGCCTCTAATATGCTTCGACAAAGAGCATTGGACTGGTACGAGCTTCTTATTTCTGAGATTAATGAAGCGGATCTCACCTGGGAGCAATTCCGGGAACGCTTCGAGTTGAAATTTGTACCAGAAGCAGAGAAAGTGACATTGGCCCGACGATTTATTGACCTTGTTCAAATTGAGTCCTCCGTGACTGATTACGTCGCCTCCTTCGACTTGCTTTTCAAATATGAGGTTGAATACATCAACACCCCTTTAAAGAAGAACCAGAGGTTCGTCTATGGCTTAAACAAAAATCTCAAGAAGCCATTACTTCTAAAATTAGAAGTTTCTTTCGACCAACTCGTTGATATCGCTCTTCGTATTGAAGAGGCGGATAGGGAGAATGATGTTGAAGTGGTGGGTTCCAAACCAAACTTCAACAACAAGAAGAGGCCAAACAAATTCAAAGGCCCTTATCCCAATAAGAAAGGGAGGCAAGCAACTCCTGTTGAAAAGACCTTTTCCTCTACTCAAGGAAAATGCTATAATTGTGGTTCGAAAGACCATTTTGCGAACAAGTGTTCAAAGCCTCGTACTTGTCGCTATTGCAAAAGCCCGGACCATTTTATGCATGTTTGTCCCAAACTTCAAAATAGGAAGGAGGGAAAGCTTAATGTTGCTCAAGCCCCTGGCAACACATCTCGTGGCCAAGGTATTTCTCATTCTATTCTGGATGGAATTATTTTATTTCGTGATCATCCTATTCGAGTTCTTTTTGATACGGGTGCGTCCCATTCTTTTATATCAAAAGAACTTGTTGATACTTTTTCTTTGGATGTTTTGTGTTTAATGACTTCTTTGAGAATTGCAAATCCGGTTGGTGGATCCGCGACAATCAGTTTATTGTGTAAAGATGTCGAGATTATTTTGTGTGATTTTTCTTTCCGAGCCGATTTGCATGTCATGCATTACTTAGGCTTTGGAATAATTTTGGGAATGGATTGGCTTAACCGTTATGAAGCTCATATCCTATGTCCTGAGCGGACTATTCATCTTCGACGTCCTCAATCTGTTAAGCAGATTTCTATTAATCTTAAAGATTCAGATTCCAGCTTGGTTGCATCTTTATATTCTTTAAATCCTCGTGATGACGATGATGATGATGAGGGTGGTATTATTTCTCTTATTCATGTAGTTCGTGAATTTTCCGACATATTCGAGCCCGTTTTAGGATTACCACCTAAGAGAGCAATTGAGTTCAGAATTAATCTTATTCCTGGAGCTCAATCTATCACTCGTCCTCCGTATCGTATGTCCAATAAAGAAAACGAGGAGATGCGTAAACAATTATCCGAATTGGAGACGAAGCAATTTATTCGCTCTAGTTCCTCGCCTTGGGGAGCTTCAGCTATTTTTGTGAAGAAATCTGATGGAACACTTAGGCTTTGCGTTGACTACCGCAAGCTTAGTGATCTTACTATCAAAAATAAATATCCTTTACCTCGGATTGATGATCTATTCGATCAACTTAGTGGTGCTAGAGTCTTTTCACAATTAGACTTAGCTACTGGATTTCATCAGCTTCGTATTGCAGAGGATAGTATTCCCTTGACATCGTTCCGTACTCGTTATGGATCTTATGAATGGCTTGTTATGCCATTTGGTCTAACGAATGCTCCGGCTTATTTCGTTGACCTTATGAATAGAGTTTTCAAAGACTTACTCAACCGGTTTGTTCTCATCTTTATCGATGATATTCTTGTGTATTCTAAAACCGAGGAGGAGCATGAAAACATCTTCGGATTGTGTTGGAAACTCTTAGGAGTAATCAATTAAAGGCAAAAATTTCTAAATGCCACTTTTGGCAATCTCGTGTGAAGTTTCTCGGCATATTATTTCCGAATCCGGAATTTCCGTGGATCCTTCAAAGATTGAAGCGATTCAAGATTGGAAGAGACCGGAGAGTGTGACAGAGACTCGTAGTTTTCTTGGATTGGTGGGCTATTACAGTCGTTTTATCAAAGACTTTTCTAAGATTGTCGTGCCTCTCACTAACTTGACGAAGAAAGGTGTTAAATACATTTGGTCGGACAAATGTGAAGCTTCTTTTCAGAAATTAAAAGAACTTCTTTTTGATGCTCCTATTCTCGTTATTCCCGAGGGGAATCAAGATTTCGTTGTTTATACCGATGCTAGTCGCGTTGGTTTGGGTGTCGTTCTTATGCAAAGAGAACGTGTTATTGCTTATGCTTCTAGGCAATTGAAGCCTGCTGAGACTAGATATGCCACTCATGATTTAGAGCTCGCGGCTATTGTTTTCGCCCTTCATGTTTGGCGTCATTATCTTTTAGGAGAGAAATTTGTTCTTTACACCGATCATAAGTCCTTGAAGTATTTATTCTCTCAAAAGGAACTTAATTTGCGTCAACAGCGTTGGCTCGAATTTCTTGCACCATATGATCTTGATATCCTTTATACTCCCGGAAAGGGAAATCGCATTGCGGATGCACTTAGTCGAAGGCAACAAGCGGTTGTTTCTATGATGATATCCGAATGGAACGATCTCGAGATTTTATCCACTTGTGAGATTCGAGAGCGCGTATCCGATTTATGCTCATCACTTGTTTTATGTAGCCTTGAGGCTCATCCTTCTCTTTTAGACCGCATTCTTGAAGCTAAAGGGCTAGATCCTGAATTGGCTCTTCTTGGCTAAAATGTTAAGGATAAAATTGGTATTGAAGGTTTGAAAGACTTTGATATTGATTCTAGTGGCGGCATTCGAAAATTTGGTAGACTTATCGTACCAAATATTATTGATCTTCGAAAAGATATTTTAGAAGATTCCCATCGCTCTAAATTTACCATTCATCCCGGTAGTAGTAAAATGTACGCAGATATGAAGCGACTTTATTATTGGGAGGGAATGAAACTTGACATCACTAACTTCGTTAAGCGTTGCATGACTTGCCAACTCGTTAAGGCCGAATATCAAAGGCCCGGTGGATTATTGCAACCTTTAGAAATTCCAATTTGGAAGTGGGATCAAATTTCCATGGATTTTATAGATGGCCTTCCCCGTTCTCGTTCGGTTCATGATAGCTTATGGGTGATTGTTGATAGGCTTACTAAATCCGCCCATTTTATTCTCGTTCGGTCTAACCGAACCGTTCCTCTTTTGGCCAAGCTCTTTGTTAAAGAGATTGTTAAATTACATGGAGTTCCTACTTCTATTGTTAGTGATCGTGATCCATTGTTTACCAGTGGATTTTGGAAGAGTCTTCAAAAAGCTTTGGGAACGAAGCTTAATTTTAGCACAGCTTATCATCCTCAGTCCGATGGACAAACCGAGCGTGTGAATCAAACTCTTGAAGATCTTCTTCGTGCATGTGTTCTTGATTTTGGTGGAAGTTGGGAAGATCATATTTCACTTGTTGAATTTTCCTATAATAATAGCTTCAAATCTAGTATTGGTATGGCACCTTTCGAGGCACTCTATGGAAGGCCATGCCGATCTCCTTCTTGTTGGCTTGAGGCCGGTGAGAAACTGATTTTAGGTCCAAATCTTATTCGTGATTCCACAGAAAAGATTGAACTTATTCGACATAGGATGAAAGAAGCCCAGAGTAGACAAAAATCCTATGCCGATAACCGGAGAAGGAAGTTAGAATTTTCTGTGGGAGATTTTGTATTTGTTCGTGTTTCACCTATGAAAGGTGTTGTGCGTTTCAGTCGATCGAGAAAGTTAGCGCCTCGATATATTGGGCCATTTCCTATCACTGAACGTATTGGTTCCATGGCATATCGCCTTTTATTACCGGCTCAATTTTCTGCTATCAATGACGTGTTTCACATTTCTCAACTTCGGAAGTGTCTTCGAGATTCCGATTCTATGCTTGAGCCTGGTGTTGTGGAAGAGATTGAAGTTTCGCCTAATTTAACTTATGAGCAACATCCTATTCGTATCATTGCTTCGGAGGTCAAACGACTTCGAAATAAAAATGTTCCTCTTGTTAAAGTTCAATGGTCCTCAAATCCTAAGGATTGTTCTTGGGAATCTAGGGAATTCATCGAGCGAACACATCCGGACTTACTCTCTCGTGCTCTTTAAGGTGAACTTCTTATTTCGAATTTCTTCTTTTGTGTTGATATGCATCTATGGTTGTTCCTATTAGTTCATTTATTCCTTATGATTGCGTGGACGCAATTTCTTTAAGGAGGGGAGTCTGTAACAACCCGCATATGTTATGATTTATATATTTAAATGTTTTATTTAAATATGGTATCGTAGACGGATTTTAGTCCGAAAAGCTACTTTTGGCATACGGTCGAATTAGGACTCGGGACCACTCCCATTGAGTTTAAAATACCGTTTGCGACCTTTTTGAGTATAAGCTTCGATAAGTTTGGATAAAGTTGAATTTTGCTACTTTTTGCTTAGGGCACTGCAAGGGGAAACGTGATTTCCGACGGCTGAAAACCGTCGGGGGCCGTCGGAAGCCGTCGGGGGCCGTCGGAAAAAGCCGTCGGAAATGACGGCGTCGGGGAGCAGTACTTTCGACGGCTACCGACGGGGGCTGCCGTACAGATTACCGACGGCTTCCGACAACTTCCGACGGTTTCCGACGGCTTCCGTCGCCCGTCGAAAGCCGTCGGAAACCGTCGAAAATCTGAAGCTACAGACCGCCGGGAATTGTCGGTAGCCGACGGAAATTTCGACCTGTATGCCGTCGGGAGCCGTCGGAAATCTGCTGTTTTTTTTTAAATCTGCTGCAAATAGAGCCTTCCAACCACATTTCTCTTCCAAACACTACAATATCAATACTGCACAATCCAATAAACAATAATCCAACCAAACATGCAAACCAATATTCCAAAATATTCAATAAACACAGAAATAAACAAAATTAGAATAAAAATAAAATACAAAATATACATAACATTCCAACAATAACAATAATCCTAACAATAACTGTTCTATCAATCATGCATATCCTGATACATCTACAGAACCAAGTGTATTATACATAATTATACATATCAACAATTAATTGTTCCATCTACCAAATCATTCTAAACTAAAACAAAACATACCTGCACGAACGAATCAGAAAGCAATGAATCAATCTGCTCCAGATCCAGAGCCAGCCGATGAAGGGAAGCGGCCACCAAACTGCTGCATGTACTCAAATAACTGTACCGTCTGCATGGCCTATTGGCGGTTCTGTTCCTCCAACTGCTGAACTCTAGTCTGCAATTCTTCTATACGTGCTAGCTCGCTCTGAGGTCTACTCCGCCGTCCCATACTCTGACTACTGGACTGCAATAATTGAAAAATAAATAAAATCAAAGTTTATTGTTTTGAAAAGGTAAAAATATCATATTTTAAGTATTTTAAGAAAAAGTAAATTATTTACCGCTAAATTGCCAAATCCGTATCGTCGACCATGCTCTGGTGGACTCATAACGGACTCAAAAATAACGTCCTCTTCATCGGTCGTCGGCTGCTCTTGACCCGTATCAGAAAGGAGTTTCCGTCGCTTCTCCATAAACATCTCCTGCATTGACAAATTAATAATATCATATCTTATTTCATAATAATTTGACAACTAAAACAATTACTAATACTGAATAAAATGAAATATGCTTACATGGCTTTTACTGGATTTATCGTCCTGCCATGTGTACAAAATAGTCCCGTCTGGATTAACATGCTCGACAGCATGCGTACGGGTGAACACGTCCATATAGCTGACAGGACCATGTGCCTCGGCTTCCTGAAGTTGATTGTTACATACAATTATTATACATTTAAAATCATATAGCATAAACTATTTACATTTATTATTCAGTAAATTTACCAACTCCTGCCGATACTGCTGAAACGACTTCGATCCTCTGCGATGAGTGACGGGATTCTTATTTCTATTTGCAGAGTTTCTATCCGACTCTGCCTGTACATTCAAAATTTGATACATTATTTTCCAATCACGTTAAATTAATAATTCAAAAAAAATTAGTATACTTGCCTTCGCCTCGTCCGTCTCCCAGTAGCTCAACCAAGCTTGCCACACGCTCTCCCCCATCCATCGTGGTCTCTTCCCGGATTTCTTAACCTCAGATATCGTGTCCCTGTAGTTCTTTCGCATCTTCCTCATCCAGTATGCTCGTGCTAGCTGCATATCATCTGTCTGGATGTCTATCTCAGCCTGTGTTAAAAAAAGATTACGCTTTAAACGATAAACGGTAGAAAAACGACAAAAACGAATTGAAAATGGAAAACATAAAAATTACACATACTAGGACATCCTGCCATATGCACTCTATGATGTGCGGAGGGATGGTATCCCACTTCGACCAGCACGCACTCATCCTACTACGATATGCTGCTCTGGAGACGTCCAGCACTACCTTAGTGGGTAGTAGCTCGAACCCCCTGTTTTTAAGTACGATACAGATAAGTACATACGTATAGTATAGAAAAAAATAAGATGATGAATAAAATTTAATTTTTACCCATCTGCTTTGGGGACTAACGATACAACTGGACGCTGTGGCGCTTGCGATGGGCCACTGCCATCGCCTCCTGAAGAACGGGAAGAGCTCCTCCCTCTATGTGACATAATGATAAACCTGTGACGTTTACACATTATTATATAAGAGAATAAAAACATGATAATGAAATATATTTCATATGAAAATGACATCAACGGTATAAACTGCTTAATTATAATGACTGAAATGGAAATAGAAATGTAAGTTTGTTATACCTGATTCATAATGGGTGTACTCTTCCTACGATAAGCAGAGTTCATTGCATTTTTAATAAAAATTGCTAAATAAATGACAAATTGAAATAACATAAAACAATAGTAAACGGATTTAGTTTCATAGTTACATCAATTTCATAATACATCAAGAATTCAACATAGTTACATCAATTGCAAAAAAACAGATTCAAATTTATATCAGTCATCATCGTCTTCTGATTCAGATTCGGTCTTGTTTTCGACGATATTTTCCTCTGCACTGTCAAACGCTTCTATCAAAACATTTGATTCATCGATCAAAGGACCAAAATCTGTATGATCGTCTGTAATTATTATTTCATTATTTTGCTCAAGATCTGCCTGATAAGCTTGTTCGTCCGGAATATTCTTCCCATCGAATGTGAATCTGGCCTTTGTTTTAAAAACTGCAGACCAATCTGCTTTATCTCTTTTTAGAGACGGATAAGGAGCGTAATAAACTTGCAATGCTTGTTTGGCTAGTACAAAAGGATCATACTTGTGATAGTGCGATGTATGCTTTATTTCGATAAGATTATAATCCTTGTGCACATTAATTCCAGAACCTGGAACATTGCTAAACCAATTGCATCTAAATAGAAACACCTCCTCCGCGGGTCTTGAGAAATATGTCAGTTGCAAAATTTGTGTTAGAACGCCATAAAAATCATTTAAATGATTTCTGGATCGTCACTACCTTTAACAAATACCCAGTATTATTTGTTAATTTTTCTGCACCGTATTCTTTGGTGTTAAATTTGTATCCATTGACGAAATATATTGGATATGTCTTGACCACTCTTTTTGGTCCCATTGCAAGATGTTTCAACCCTTCGTCAACAACACAATTTTTCGGCTCATAAACGTAATTTGAAAACCAACGGGAAAATTCTTTACTGAGATCTCCGTTCGGATGTTCCCGTTCATAAACACTGTTTATATAAACAAATTATTACATTAGGTTATACACGCGCATGCATTACAGAAAAGAATAAAACGAAAATTATTATTTCAGATTACCTAACAAACGGTGCAACCTCGGCACAATTTAGAAGAATATAAGTGTGTGCTACACGAAGATCTCTATCATCTAGCCATATTTCCACACATTTTCCAAAAGGCCGACCATGTTGTCTAAAAATAGATAACATTGCTTGAGAGGACTCTTGTTCGTCGCCTTCATCATTACGAGGAACACTTTGAAATGAAATATTCACATGGTCACTGAAATAGTGAGAGAAAAAGAACGAAGCTTCTTCTTCGATGTAAGATTTACATATCGAACCTTCAACTCGTGCTTTTTGTCTCACTTGTTTCTTCAGATGATTCAAATATCTATGCAAAATTAATTTATATTAACTTCATCTTTCAAATGCAATTAAATTACGTTATAACATATTACATACCTCTCAAATGGATACATCCATCCGTATTGGACAGGACCTTGAAGTCGTGCTTCAGATGGAAGATGAACAGGTAAATGTTCCATCACATTAAAAAAACCTGGCGGAAATATTTTCTCTAATTTGCAAAGCAATATAGGAATGTCCACTTCAAGTTTACGTAAACGTTGCACTTTTAAAGTAGTCGAACAAAGCTCTTTGTAAAACATACTAAGCTCCGTTACTACCTTCCAAACTTTTAACGGCAGTAGTTCTTTGAACATAACGGGAAATAAATTTTCCATCATTATGTGACAGTCGTGACTTTTCATTCCGCTCAATCTACCATTTTTAAAGTCAACACATCTACGAAGATTTGATGATATCCCATCAGGAAATCTTAACCCTTCCACCCATTTTAACACAGCTTTAACTTGATTATTATCTAATTCGTAACAAGCTTTTGGTTTTTTACTGTCATTTGGTTTCATATGAAGCTCGGGACGTTTGCATAATTCTTCTATATCATGTCTTGATTTCAAATCATCCTTCGTCTTCCCTTTCACATTCAAAATTGTGTTAAACACATTATCAAATACATTTTTCTCATTGTGCATCACATTTATGTTATGGCGAGGCAGAAGTTGTTTCCAATACGGAAACTCCCAAAAAATAGTTTGTTTCCACCAGTTATGAACAACTGATTTGCCTTTAATTTCTGTTTGCTCCCCCGTTTCATATATCTTTGGATAGTCCTTAACAAGTTCATATATGTCTTCGCTTGACCGTATCGTCGGTGGTTGTCTGGTTTCTACTCTATTAGCTAAAAAGTTTTTCTTGTCTCCTCTGAAGGGATGATTTACATGGAGAAAATATCGATGACAGTCAAACCATGAAATTTTATTACCATGAGGTAAAGAAAACGCTCGTGTTTCATCCATGCAATATGGACATGCTAGACGACCGGCAGTACTCCATCCCGAAAGCATTGCATAGGCAGGAAAATCACTTATAGTCCACAACAAAGAAGCAAACATACGAAAAAAATTTCTTCTTTCACACATCGTATGTTTCTACTCCTTCGTTCCACAGTATTTTTAACTCCTCAATCAACGGTTGTAAATATACATCGATTCCTTGTGTCGGATCGTCGGGGCCAGGAACGACAACAGTAAGAAACATATATTACGTTTTCATGCACATCCATGGAGGTAAATTATACGGTGTGACGATAATGGGCCAGGATGAATATTTAGAACCAAATTGAGAAAATAGAGAAAAACCGTCCGTACATAATCCTAATCTAACATTTCGACTCTCCGCTGCAAAATTTGGATACGTTTTATGGAAATGCTTCCATGCTTCTCCATCGGCCGGATGTGTCAACGTACCCTCTTTCTCCGTTCTCACGCTATGCCACCTCATATTAGACGCAGTTACAGAAGATGCATATAATCTTTGAAGTCTTAGAGTTATGGGTAAGTAGTGCATACGCTTGTACGGAACTTCCTTACCCTTCTTTTTTCTTGGTTTGTATCTCTCCTGGTTACAAACTCTACAATTTCTAAGGTTTGCGTCTTCTTTCCAAAACAACATGCATCCTTTTAAACATGTATCTATTTTCTGATACGGTAAACCAAAAGCCGACATAAGTTTTTTAACTTCGTAGTGATTTTCACACATTAGATTATCGGGCAGCATATGTCTTTTTGCAGCTTGTACAACAGCCGTAAACCCAGCTTCAGTGATGTTGTATTTTGACTTCATCGCAACGTATTCTGCGATTACTGACAGCTGCGTGCCGCTTTTACAACCATCCCAAATAGGTTTCTTAGCTGCATCTAGTAAATCATAAATTCTCTTAGCTTCAATATTTGGTTCTTCAACATTTCCATCATCGTCGTCAACTTCAACCATAGGAAACATTGATCGTGCTGCATCTTCGACCATATTTTCTATACGGGTCGTTGAAACTATTTCGTAAACGACACTTTCAGACTCTACAGAAGTATTTTCTACAACTTCTCCATGTCGATCCCAAACATAATATTTGGGTGTGAAACCATGTTGGCACAAATGAACTTTCACAATATCTGGTAACAAAAACTTCAAATGTCTACACCTACTACACGGACAACGAATTTCTGGATCATTTCCGTTATTACTTAAGGCGAATTCAACAAACACGTTTATACCATTATAAAAATCTTCTTTTATTGAGCCCCTCAGTCCTTTTCTTTGGTACATCCATCTCCTTCGATCAACAAAATAATCAATCATCTTTCCTATTTGACAAAATGAGAAGTTCAAAATTTAATATTTATTTTGAAGAATACATATTCGAAAAAGATTATTTTCATGTTCGTATAATATTTTGAATTTAAAGAACAACATCACAAATTTAAAAATATTTTCAAATAGGGCACATTTCATTTTTTAACGTAACGATTTAAATATATATATAATTTTTTTTCATTGGTCAGGCATCCTACTTCCCATTACAAACACAGTAAGCATTTATATTTCGTATATTACTTCGTCTCAAACGATTCAACAAAATTTCGGCAGCATTTCCCTTTTGTTCCCTGCATTGTACACAAATGAGTGTACGCAGGAAACAAAAATGAAAAGTTAGGCCGAAATTTTATGAACCGTTTGAGACGAAGTAGTATACAAAATGTAAATTCTTACTGTGTTCATAACTTGTCCAATACAGAGGCAAATCCAACAAACATTGTACCAGATGAATATAAATGGTCGTTTTTCGAAAAAAACGACTATTTATACAACGATCATGTACAATACTCGTCTGACGGAGCCAAAAACTCTCTAAGGGACATTTGTCAGTTACATGCATGCATTTTACGAAAAAATACAGTTTTACTCACTGTTCACATTTACAAAAATATATATTAATTTAACACAGTTATTCGACGTATTACGCATCAACTTAAGGCTATTTTAACATTTTTATCATTTTTCAATACACACAATTGTAATTTAGAGTAATGCATTTTTTTTGTTTCATAAGTAAATATGTGCATAATATAATACTCCTAGTTCATTCAATCATTTTATCTTATTCCAAATAACGTATACAATCGCCGAATCAAGGCATACACAACAATTTACATATACATGAACAACCCCAAATTATAGGTGTTTTTCACAATTTCATGATAAAAGATGAAATCGGTATACCATGTGATGCTATAAACCACTATTACGCTATTGGAAACAATTGCAATCGCTAATTCGCCCTAATTTACCAATTTATGCAAATCTAGAAATAGGGTAAAAACTGAATTTTTTACAAAAATAAGAGATTATACCTGAGATGAAGAGTAATGGAGTTTGATTAGGCAGCCGTGGAGGATCCGGAAGCTCGAAATCAAGGATTGGAAGCTTGAAGAGGGAAAATGGGGGATTTTGGAAATAATTTTCGTATGGTTTGGGGAAGAAGAAGAGCTCTTGGCTGAAGGTATAATCGCAGTTTTCCGACGGCTTCCGACGGCCGCCGACGGCCCGTCGGAAGCCGTCGGAAAAAGGCCGGCGGTAACCGTCGGTCTATGCTGTCGGAATTGAAGCCTTTTCTAGTAGTGGGGCTTTGGTTTGGGCTGAGCCCAATAACCCCACTTATGTATTCAGTCCCAACTCCACTTCTACTCCTCATTTACTTCATTTCCAATTCCTAATACTCAAGCTTTAACAACAATGGTGGGAGAGATGGGAAATTAAAACTCAAGCCCTAGTTTTCTTTTGCAAATCAAGTTCTAGCTCCAAACTAATAGAAGAACCCATTGGTAAGCTTCTCTTCTTCTTCTCCAACTCATTCTCTTATCATTTCAGAAATTCCTAAACCTAATTTTGGGAATGTTCTTCTTTTAAAACTTAGAATCAAGCTTATTGAGTTGGATTTGAAGAGTGGTTGATTCTCCTTTGCTTTCAAGCTTCTTCTTTATTTGTGTGATTTCAAAGATGAGATTTTTATCTCACATCTATGACTATAGTTATCTTTGGTTGTTGGGTATGAATTCCTAACACTTCTTCATGTGCATTTGCTCTTGATTTGGATTGGTTTTGTGAATATTCCAATTTTTGGGTTTTTAAGTCAAATTTGTGTGAAATCCTTTTATGGATGTTTGATCATGCTTTTGGTGATGCATCGAGGAGCATATAGGGCCGGGTTGCCGATTGGCATAAACCGTTAGAGCCATTTTCGTCCGGATGCATTTTGGAAGAGTTTGCTCTTCATTTGGATAGGCGAAAAAAACAGCCCAGGCATGATTCAGTCGACTGAAACCTCTGTTCAGTCGACTGAACCTGGAACCCGAAAGTTTCCAGGCATGGTTCAGTCAACTGAATACTCGGTTCAGTCGATTGAAACTGGAAACAGAAAGTTTCCTGAACCTGGAAAATTTCCAGGCGTAGGGTCAGTCGACTAAAAACTCTGTTCAGTCGACTGAACCTGCTGTTTGAGTCCATTTTTCCTTTTTGGATTGAATTTCAAATTTAAATCCATTCGTGATGATCCTATTTGTTGTTATTATTTATTATGACTTTGATGACTCCTTTTTAGGGATTTTTGAATATCCATTTCGAAGGATTCTTTATCGGTTTCTTTGGATTTTATTCACATCTTCGTATGTGAATTTTAGTGATTGATTTTTCCTACAATATTCTTTGTGATTTGTCACTTTAAAAATATAAAGGTTTTGATACTAATAGTAAATATCAAAACTCTTTCTTCAAATGATTTCAACACTATTTTATTACAAAGCTCGTTTTCTCAAACCGATTTCCAATCTATTAGTATAAACAAACCTTTACCTCACTCGTATGAGAAATCTAATTAAACGACTTAGTAAAACAAGTGGTATGAAATGCTTGCGTTTACTTCGTCGATTAATTCTTAGACTTGTTCGATTGAATCTCTTGTGACAAATTTCTAGTGGAGATCTACAATTTGTTCGTAAATATTTAAGTTAAGCTAGTGGTTATGGGACATGAAGCTAAGCTCATATATTTACTATCTTACTGTAATTGACACTTCATGATGATCATGACGATCATTTTTGTGATTTAGACTAGCAATGTGCGATGTCTCTTTGTCTACGAGGGAGACTAAACCCCGTTTGTGTGAGTTTCAACTCACATATGTGGGGTAGCGCCCCATGGTCTTCAGGCCGTTCGTGTGTCAAAAATTAATAGCTAGCTACCATGGGATAGCTTCTCGTTCGTGTGTCAAAAATTAATAGCTAGCTACCATGAGATAACTTCTCGTTCGTTTGATAGGCCTTCCCCCCTATTTTGTGTGATTTCTAGATTTCGTGTGTCGAATTATGGAATTATCTTCTTCACCTATTTTTGTGATTTCTATTGATATGATTTATCAATTTTTGTGCATAGGTGAATTCGTGTGTCATTGACTGGATTTCTTGAGATGATTTCTAGAATTTATGCTTCACCAATTTTTGTGATTTCCATTGATAAGTTTTATCAATATTTGTGCATTGGTGAATTTGTGTGTCATTGACTTTTTTGATTGACATTGGTATAATCGTCAATAATTGTGGTTTGATGAACGAAATATGGAGTATGACATTTCTTTGATTCTTGTGTAGATTTTGTGACATTGATTAATCCCTTGATGGTTTTCAACTACTTATATATATCACAGCTTGGCATTGTGATTATTATGTGTTTAGTCATATCTCTTACTCTATATCGTTTCATCTGATATTTATAGTTAGACTGATCCATTTATTATTTTCTTATTAAATAATACTCGGGTCAGACCGAGATGTTACAGGTGCTTCTGCTTAACTTCTCCCCAGGGATTCATTACTCTGACTTTTGGCAAACTACTTAGATTAGTAGTTTATTTTGTTGTATACACTTGAGATATAGACTCATAGTTGTATTCTTTTGTATAGCACGTGTTGCTATTCTTTTGTATTATTGTGGATCTTTTTGACCACTACTCTGATATACACTTCCATGTGTTTATTATATATTCATATCTTCTTCCGCCTTTGTGATATGAATTATCTGTGACTGATTTATGTTATGTTTATTTCTGTATTTGTTTCCGAAGATATTATCGTCACTGTGTAGTAGCTTTGAGTTTGTGTCAGTATGTCGGATTTTGCATGTTAAACTATCTGACATATTGATGCTCGCACAAAGCAATTAAACGGATGGTCGCTCCTCAACAGCCTTATTCTCCGTGCTAGTTGACAGCATTCACCGTAATGTTCTTGGCTAGCGTGGGTATAGAGGTGGGGCGTCACAGAGATTGAGGTCTGAAATGATATATAAACATAAAATTTAAATTGCGGACTGAAATGATAAATATCCGTATCAGTTAACCATAGGGTAGAAAATTGTATACGGACATCGGACTGGTTAAATTAAATGATTTTTTAATTCCTTAAATTTTGAATTTAGTTAACTGGAATTTTGAAATAGAAATTGATTTATATAAACTGAATTATTTTTGATAATACAAGTATTAATGTTGAAATTGGAATTGATTTAATGAATTGTTCAAAGGATTTAAATTGGGATTTCAGAGTTGAAGTATAAAAAATAAATGAATTTATCGGAATTGACTTATTGAAAATGTTTGGATATAACTTTAAAATCTATTTTAAACTAATTTAAACTATTTTAAACAATTAAAACTATTTTATTTATTTTAATCTATTATAACCTATTTAATCCAATTTAATCTATTTTACCTAGTTTAAAGTAATTAAATTTATTTAATCTATTTTAAATCTATTTAATATAATTTAAATCTATTTAATTTATTTTAGATTTATTTAATCTATTTTTTATCTATTTAAGATAATTTAAATCTATTTAATCAATTTTAAATCTATATAAATCATTTTAAATCTAATTAAGTCAAACTTAAATCTATTTTAAACTATTTCTACTATTTAAACTATTTTAATCTATTTTAAACTATTAAAACTATTTATGACTATCTAAACTATTTTCTCAACTTTTAGATTGTGTAAAGTTGAAGTATTTATATTTAAATCCTTGATAATGAGACAACATAAGTTAGAATTTGGAATTGATACCTTTTTGTGAAATGACACATTAAAGTAAATATGATTCTAAAGGTGAATATGATTTTGGAAATGAATGTGATTTTGAAAGTGAATATGTTTCGAAAGTGATATGGTTTTGAGAATATGATATTTTGATATTAATTATGAATTGGTTTTGGGAAATGTAAAAGAACCATCCGGTGTGAAATAAGCATTTGGTTGTTAAAGAGACTAGGATCAGATTTCGTTACACTCCTTGCCAATCCAAAAACCACATTAACAATTGTGTACGTGGTGGAGATTCCAGAAATGAAGTAGGATGGTTTGGTAAATGATTCTACATGAGGTATTTACGTGACCCTGACTCCTGTGAGTCGGCTTAGATGTGACTAAAATAGGAGCCATGCCGGGCCAAGTGAGGTCGCACCTCCAATCGGACAAATTTCTTTAATACCATATTACGACTTTGTGACGATTTGGTGGCCACCCTCGATTTTGATTATGGAAGCGTGTTCCGAGGTGGATGGTAGTAGCTGCTATGCGTTACCACCAATCTGAATCCTCAATTGGTATATTTACCTTGGCATTGCCTTGAGTGCCGTGTTCACATGCCATATCGTGCCTTCTATGAGTTTATTTTGCATCGTACCTACAGAGTGCTCCCTGATAGCCCACCTGCGAGTGGAGTTTACAGTATCTTTATAAACTACGACATTGTATAAAATGTGTTAAGGGGGATATAGGTAACGCCTTAACGCTATTTTAATACTTTACTTTACTATAGACGCTATTATAATAGCGTATTGTACTACATAGTAGATAGTTTAACGGATCCTTAGGAGATGGAAATCCTGAACATCTTTTAACTTATTGCACTCACGTTCACACTGGATAGGAGATGTCAAACCTCGTAAACATTTCTGACGCCGTTACACTCATATTTATTTACTTTTGATTTAACTTACACGAGATCTTCTAGTTCTGACTCTAGTGTTTTGTTTTCGATTCGATCGGGTCAGCCTGATCGTTTCAGTTTATCGAAGACGTCTTTCTGAAGGATGAAGATGAAGATTTTATACTATTATTATTTATAGTATTTATTCCACTACATCATGTTGTACCACTGCATTTATTTATTTATTTATTTATTATTTATTCTTGTTTTACGTAACTCTGATCTGTATTATAAAAGTATAATCAATGTTATTTGTAAACAGCTTCATGAACTGTTTATAATTATTATATATTGTCATTCCGCTGGGAGTTTCTGTATTTGTTTTCATTCTTTCTCTGCTTTTTCTTATTTACCCCATAACAATCTACACTTTTGAATGGTTTGAGTCTGAAGTGTTTGGTTTATCGTCGATTTAAACCGTCCTAAAAGGCGGGTCGTAACAAGTATGATAGATGTGCTAGTCGTAAGGCTATTACGAATTATAAGCCCATAGATAGTGGTCAAAGGTCTCTGTAGCAAGGACCAATAGACCAATAATGACAATGCTAGAAGTCCACTTGAAAAGGTCTTAAATGATAGGGTCAACCTCGATTGAGGTCTTAAATTATAGAGTTCCTATTTCTCTTTTAAAAGTATTATGTGCTGATAGTAGAAGACCGCTTCATATTTAGAAGTATTAAGTGGAAAATGGGTATGGACGTATTGGATGGTTGATAAGGCTTCGTGGTATTTTGTACCTTGGGAATGGGTAGGTAAGTAATCGTGTATGCAATGCAAGGTTAGATTAAAATTTCGAACCTTAATAGACATAACAACTAAACGAAAACCAATCGTTATAAATGTATATTATGGATAGTTTATAGATTTTCCAGTCACCATAATATTGTTCTTACCCCCTCCTTATTACAACCCACATTATATATTTAAAAGAACAGGTCACTGGAGCTAGATGTGTTTAGTTGTGGAGAAGTCTCCTTTTCTCTCCTGCTCGATGTTGATGTGACAATCTGCTATCCAAGGAATACCATTAATTCTTAGATAGTAATCATAATCATTATCCTTATCTTATTATCGTTTCCACTATGATTTTAGATTTTTATCAATATTTGATAATGCTTATGCTTATTTGCAGGCACCTAATCCAACGATCTGTGCCTTGATGGACTTAGGTTTTGATTTTTGTTAAAATTTAGGTCCGTTAAGGTGGTTGTTACATTTGGTATCAGAGCCTAGGTTAGTCGATCCAAGGAATTAGGATAAACTGAAAGAACATATTTGTACTGTCCTATCTAGTATTATTATATTTTTACCTTATATTATAAGAATTTCGACTGTATATGTTGTTATAATTCCACTTCAAAGAAATGTGCAAAGTAACTATAGGTTAAATATATCTTATAGTTAATATTTTCAGGCTGACTCCGAAGTACCCAACAGAGTACTAGTGATGTGCAAGGTGCTATTGATGGAGAGCATGAGTATGACATATGATAGAATCCCGAAGATTAGAGGTATTTGACTTGATGGTTGAGATTATAGTTACCTTATGATTTTTCATTTTGACAATGAGTTCTAGTAGGAGACTCACATTTATCCTAGATGGGTGGAAAATTAGAGTCTGTATGTCTTGTCCAGAGGCAAGTTTTTGCCAGGGTGCATTCAATGATCGCCTCTTTGATAATGAACTGAATTTTTATCTGGTGAAGTAATGTCAACTCCTTAGTCCAAAAATTATGAGAGAATTTTATAAAGTATATTCTGGAAAGGTGTTAGATTTTTGAAAAAGGGTTTTTCAAAGGATTTCTTTTTCCAAGGATTTGTTTTGAATTTTTTTGTTTTTGAAGTTTGAAATTTTAATTTTCAAAGACACATGTATACCACTAAGTTGGTTGTATTAAGAAATTTTTATTTTATAAAGGATTAATTCTTGAAATCCTTAAATATATATATATATATATATATATATATATATATATATTAGTAAAGGCTTGATTTTAATTTTTGCAAGGAAATAGTTTTCCAATTTGGGATATTTATGTTTTAAAAAGGTTTTAGGGAACCCTGAAATATGTATGTGTGTGTGTATATATAAGTATGATTTTAAGGGAAGTTTTGGTATGAAATAGTTTCTATTATTTAGAAACAAGTATAAAATAGCATATATTTAGCTTAGTGATTTTTCGATTTATATAATAGAGATTTTCAAAATCTTGTCTCTTTAAGGTATAGAAAAAATATGAATAATGTTAAATTTTATAAGGTTTGTAGTTTGAAGTGTTATTGTACCACCGGCTATTGGAAGAATTTTTTTGCATGCGAAGTATGCAGGAAATATCAGCCAGAATATTTTGGGGCTTTTGGAGTTGTTATTGGTCACATCAGTTTTGTTGGGACTATTGTGAATTACTGGAGCATGGTTCTGGGTTAGGCGGTAGACTTTGACACTACCATGAAGAGGACAGGAATTTTTTGGATCATGTTGAACCGAAAGAGACAACACGAAATGATTAGTATTATTTAATCCGACCCTAATTGGGTCTAGGTTCAATTAACCCCCAAATTCGGTCTAGCAGTTGAACATCTAGCGGTAAACCTAGAGTAGTCTACTAGTTAACGAGTTTTGACACAACTTGAACCTGGAATGGGACTATAAAGTCACGTTCGAATTCCCTCAGTTTCCTTCTTTCATTCCTCCTTCCTCAACAAGCCAAACCCAATCTCCATTCTCCTCCTCCTTGTCCAAGTATCGGCCTCTCCCTTCCGTTCCTCCTCTAGGTGATGTTGTTTCCCTATGAGCAGCAGCCTAGGCTCCTCCTCATACTGGTTTTTCACGTTAGATCTCGCCTCACTACCACTCCAGATCTAAACACTATTCCCTTCCTTCGACCACTTCTTAGCCCAAGACACCTTTCCGCACTGCCATTTTTTCCTCGCACCATTTTGGGCTCAACGCATAATAGGCCGCTTAGCTGGACTGAAATGAGAAGAAGGTTTCATCGCTTTTGAGCTGGAAGAGCTACTCGTCGCGGTAGGATTTGCAGCGATCCTCTACTTCGAGAACTTTGAGCCGAAATGTTACCCTTGTTGCATCTGCTTTTTTGATGTCCTATTGATGTAGAGTTTCGTTGGGGCAATAATTTGATTCATTTGAAGATGAAAGGTGCCTTGATTGAGCTGACTAATAATGATCTTTCTGAGATTTTGGAGGCCTCCGCGAAGTACATTGTCTTCGATGATTTTGGAGTGACCATCTCAAAGATTTTTGCAGCAGAAATTTTCCCAGGTTGTCTGTGTTTGAGTGATGGATAATCTACATCCGACAGCCAGTCTAATTATGTGCGTCATTCGGCATAACGTCATCCATAAGACAGGAAGTTACGACTGGATTTATCCTATGGGGCTGAAGACCACCTACGCTAGTATTGGTGGCATCATCGTCAATTGGATCCACACCCTTATGATATAATTTATTGATCAAAGAGTAGCACTCCAAGAGTCACTTTATGTACTTTCACGTATTCACTCTCATCTTTAGGTGATATGGTTAAACTTCCATAGAGAGGCAGTTTAGTAGAAGGTTCCTTTAACCATCATTAGATACTTCCTTAGGAAGATGGCAATCCCAAAGCCATTAGCAACACTAGTAGCACAAACGGCATGACACTGAATGTATAGTCGCCGTGCTACGACCATTCAAGGATCGTAATAATGGATTGAACTCCAGTCTTGGAGCACGACATCTCATAGTCTGTAGGCATTATTTTATAATTTATAGCGTTGTTTTATTTTCCCTTCCAACATTTATTCTTTTTTAGGTTGTTTGGGTTGCTATTATTAGCTGTCTCTTGTAAAAGGCATGCACGATATTACGAGTTCCTATTAATTTACTATGTTATTATTTCTAGATATACAAACCATTCTTATATATGCATAGTAAAGAAGTAGTATAAATATGAGAATTTCATAAAGACATTTAGCTAACCTTAAATACAACACAAGACTGGAAGTTTAAAATAGTTGAATTTTTTTAGCAAAGGGCGGGATAAAGTTGTATTAGTATCATGGGTGTTGCTCATGTTCTTGAAAAGCTAATTTTTTTAATAATAGATGTGTTGACGGTTTTCCTTATATAAATGTCAAGTTTTGTGGGTTAAGGTTAGTTGTGGGATTTTAGAATTTGGTTTATGCATTTAGCGCAAAACCGACTTCCGATTAAGCTGAATTTTGGCTTGATTTATCAAAAAATTTGAGCAGGAAAATATTTTCAGAAAATTCCCCTTAATTTAAAAAGTTTATGTTTTAGAATTTTTTTTTGGGTTTTAGTTATTTTTGATATTCAAATTATTTTTAGAATTTTTGTCCAAAAATTTGATTTCAAGGGAATATGTGCATCTAAATATTTTAGGATTTCATTTTTCAAATGCATACAAATTTGAAAAGTGAGAAGGATTTGAAGGCCACATGTTAAGCATAGGGAAGCAAAATAGAGTTAGAATTTATGGATTTAGCGGTGTATTAGGATTGACGATGCGATAACTGCAAGCGATAATAAGGAAAATGCTCTTGTAGTCATGGAATTTCTATTTTCATACCTTGTTGACGATGCATGCGAGTCTATTTTTAGACGTAATTCTATTTTAGAGCTTGAAATAAGCCTCTTTATGCGTAGAGTAAATCCTAGACAGCAGAGAAAATTCCACTGTGCCGTGGGAATGAGAAATTTTTAGGGTGGTAAAAATGATAAATTCTCCACCTAAATTCCTTTTTCCGGTATAGGAGTAAAGGTTAGGAAGCAATTTTTCGATGTGTTTGATTTTTGAATGGTAGGAATTGGATGCAAAATTGGTTGCTTTATAGTTCTATTCGTAAGAATATGAGGGTTTTGGTTGAAAGGTTTTTCAAAATGTTGCATATATATAAAACAGGCAGTATATATTTAATTTCTTTGCACCATATTTTTCACAAATGTTTTAAAACGAATGCATTAATATAGGAGAATTTGATTTAGAATCATTCTAAAAATATATTTTCTATATTGTGATTTACCATACTCTTCACTTGCGCACATTGGTTGCAAAATTTATTGTACTTTCATTGGCTATGTAGTTTAAGATATTTAGGAGCCAAAACCATGACTTAGCTATTGGTGAAATTTTGAGAACAAAATTATTTTCGAGGGGAGAAAAATGTAACACTCGTAATTTGGCATTAGTTATTTAATTAGTTAGTTATTTAATTTGGCTTCAAAAATGGAATTTGTGCAAATGCTGAAATTTGAACATGAAACTTACACCATTGCATTCATGGTGAAATTATGAGCAACTTTCATATTTGGAGTTTTTCGGTCGGAGTCCAAACTAAGAAGTTACGGACGAAAAATAAATTCAGAACAAAAATAATTCGAATAGGAAATTATCATCTTTAATCAATTACTAGGGCCCACAGGTGGACCTGCATATGGGAGCAGTCGACCAATGGTAATTGACCCTTAGGAAGGGGATGCTCAATGTAACGCCCCACCCCGAGACCCACCGTAGTAAAGAGAATTAACGAGTAATTCTGTATACGAAAATGGAGAATAGGGCTGGTTAAGGGCGACCATCTATAATTTTTTCTTAAACATCTACTGAATACGTCGATAAATGCAATATAACTTTTTTCTATCTCAAGTTGATCGACATACACAGTAAATGCTTAATTCAAAACTATAGTTTGCTAACGGATCTATCAGAATGAAATACAATGAAAAGCACATCACAGAACAGTAATCAATATCATATATATACATATACACAGATACATGTTTAGTAGAATACAATATGAATATAATAAAGGTGGTACTCGACCACACTATATACATTGAATCAAATATAACTGCATCATAATATGCGAAATAACTGAAACTACTCAAGAGAAAGAAGAGCTGTTATCCAACATCAACTTCAAGCTAAGCCCAATAAATGATATCTGAAACAACTCGGTCTGACCCAAGTGAAAACACACGGGTTAGGCTAGCTAAAATCATCAGTTAAACAAAATAATCAATAAGGATAAGTAGGTGAAAGCTATGGTATCCTTTTTCTTAAAGGATGTCATCCCCTAAACAGTGTTTCAACACCATAAGAAAGGACAACATCTCTTCTTGGCAATTAGAAGAGATAATGATGACAAAGTCATACTTAAGTGGCATAACTGACACTTAAGCAAATGGAACATCGGCGAGCAAAGTTTTAAAGATAAGACTCAGTAAATATCGCTTTTGCCTCATATCATCGGTAGTATAAAAGAATATGGATAATGACTTCAAATGATTCAACTATCTTCTTAGAAGTGGTTGTCAATATAGCAATACAGCATAGGTACATATCTTTCATATATAGAATAAAACGCATATGGATGTGCCTCATCTCATTGGCACATCCCAAGGATCGCTCAAGGAAATATAAAATCCAATCATAAAAGAAGCATTATACTTATACATACCTCATCTCATCGGTATAATGTAGATACATCTCAAATCCATCACTAAAATTCATCATAAAAGATTCTTCATAATCATTTATACCTCATCTCATCGGTATAAATATATAAATATATCTCAACTCCATCTTAACTTCAAGTAGTCTATAAAATTATCAAATCATCAATCCATAATGCAAATAACTCAATTAAAGTGTAACATCATAAATGATTTCACCATATATGTATACATCTCATCTGGCACTAGGCTATCAATGTAATAATCATCTAAAGATGCTAAAGTCTAAAACATTAAAACGTAAAGAAATCCCGGATTGGCCAGATCCCTGATTGCATGCTGAAGCAATGCTACGTGTGCTACATCGTGACTAGTACTACTATTTGGTACCATAAACATCGTGATGACCGAAGTCAAATAACAACTTAACGTCATGAACATCATGAACGACTATAGTCCATAACATCATAATGACTCCCAGTCACAAAGACCTAAGTTAATAACATCGTGATGATCGGAGTAGCAACTACATCGTGATGGCTCCAATGGAGTACTCGTGGTCTGTAGTACTAGTAAACATCGTGAATGTGTCTCAACTTCTCGGATAGGAACCCAATAGGTGTTAATGTATGTCCCATACCATAATTTTGCACCTTACGGGTTACTAGCCGTTAGTTGGTACCACACTAGTAAAACATCATAAATTTCATGAAAATATACTCAGCCTCATCTCATTGGCGAGTAAATACAATACCATACTTGTCTCATCTCATTGACAAGTACTAGTGGCATCGTGACTTGTCTCATCTTATAGACAAGTAAAAACTATCATAATACATCTCAACATCGTAAAATCATCATAAAGAAGCTTACTCATCTCATCGGTAAGTAAAAATAACATCTAGATGGTTATTTATAACCATAATTCCAAATAGGAATTTCTAGCTCTTAATTCACCACATTTTGTCGGCGATTAAGAAACACATCTTAAAATGATCCTTCATCGAATGTACTCCTAAATTGGAGTTATCAGACCATATAATCTACCCAAAATTTAATAACCTCTTAAATCATCTCAAACAGTTCATCGAAAGGGTTTCGATCTTATAAGTCCGATATTCAGCGATAAAGCAAATCCGTGTGTCCCATACCACATGTTTTACTTTACCGTTTAATTGTCTTTCTTATACGTTCGAAATTCATAAAAAAATAATTTTATTTATAAAATAATTTTATTAGAGAAAACAGAAATTTAAAACGGTTTTCCGAAAACGATTATTAGAACTAATATTTGAAATTCCTTTATTATAGGAAATACATTTATCTTTATTTTACAAAAAAATACTATGTAATAATAATTTGAAATGTCCACGTATTTCAAAAATGGTCTAGTAAAAACCGTTCTCGAAAGCATGAAAACTAGGAGGGATATCTCAAAACCGATAACTTGAATTCAATACGAATTCAATTCAAATTACCCAGGAATCAATTCAATTTCCATCTAAGTTTGAATTTCAAATTCTCCAAATATAGCTAGCCTACTGATAGGCATCATAGCTGTCAAAATATCCCAAAACATCATCAAAACCGAATAGAATGAGAGCAAAAACGAGCTAATACAATTCTAAGATCAACGATCGTTGTTGCTGTCATTTTGCTCTCAGGACAGCAACATACAACTAGAATTTCGACAAATCAAACTTCAAAATTCCAAAAAACACAATGAATGAAACCTGTAGCACATGACCTAAGATTTCTGGAACACCCAAAATTATCAAATTCGGTTAAGAAACGAAGAAGTTATGGTCAAATTCATTTTGGTTTCAAACACAGAGCAAATATTGATTTTGCTCTCGGGTTAGTAGCAGAAAAATTAGATTTTGATATAGCCAAACTCAAAATTACATAAAACAAAAAACATGAAAGTTGTAGTACATGATTTATGCTTTCCAGAACATCCAAAATTTTTGTAATCGGTTAAGAAACGAAGAAGTTATGGTCAATTACATTTCAGCTTCAAGGATAGAGCAAATATTGGTTTTGCTCTCGTGTTAGCAGTAGGAAAATTAGATTTTGACATAGTAACTTCAAAATTATAGAAAACACAAAACATAAAAGTTACAGTACATAATTTTCGATTTTCAGAACATCCAAAAATTTTAAAATCGGTTAAGAAACGAAGAAGTTATGGTCAATTTCGTTTCACCTTCAAGGACAGAGCAAATATTGGTTTTGCTCTCTGGTTAGTAGTAGAAAAATTAGATTTTGATAAAACTAACCTCAAAATAACAGAAAACACAAACTATAAAAGTTGCAGTACATAATTTATGCTTTCCGAGACATCTAAAGTTTTCAAAATTGGACCAAAAACGAGAAAGTTATGGCTAATTTTATTTCTGCTTCTAAGATGGGCAGAATTCAGTTTTTACCGAAACAAAAACATCAACCAAAGAAACCTATAGAAACTCAAAGAATAAACATGCAAACCCAAAACAGAGAAGTAGTTAATAGATTTTCACTGTAAATTTGATGTTGATGGAGAGATTGGTTTTTGACATAAGATTAACTAAGTTCATACTTAAATCCATGTTTTAAAACATCCACTCTTCATTTTATTTTGATTAGTAGAGCATAGATTTGAGAGGAAGAGAGGAGCAACCGTTGTTGAAGTTTCTGGAGAGTTAGAGAAGAGAATGTAAATGTATGTACTGTAACTTTTCTCTCCTCATTTCTTAGGTTAATAGGCTAGAAAAGAATATTTACACAAATTGGGCTAAGGTCCAACAAAATAAAAGATATAAGATTACGTTATTTACTTAATCATTTAACCAAGTATGTTAAGAAATGAACTTATCAGTATTTCAAGCTCTACTTCTTTAAAAATTATGAAATTCATTACTTATGATAATAAAAATATTTTACATCAGAAATAAATGATTATTTATATATTTAAAACATTTCATTATCATATTTCTCTATTTTAAAATAAAATAGCAAATTTACATCTTTAATTACAAAACTCATTGTAATTAACATTATAAATTACATAAAAATCACATTTTTGTGTAGCAAAAATTTATAACCCATTTCAAACATAATTTAACACTAAACTTATATTTTTAAACCCAATTCCATCATTATCTCATTTTAGAATTTAATTACTTCTTTTAGAAATCATTAAAAGAAGTAAATAGCATTAATTTACAAAATTATTACATTAACTCTAAGTAAAACACATTTCCTCCTCCTCAAGCATACCTTTCTATTCCTCTTCTTTTTTCTTCTTTTTTTAATGGCAGAGCACCCTTCTCCTCGTCCCATTCCAGGCCACCCATCCCACATCATTCCTCTACCCGCTGCAGGCCATTCAACCCCTAACCTTGTGTCGTCCTTACCTGAACCTGAACCCCCTCCAATGCATCAGTCTACCTCTTTGGTTGTGCCTACTGATGCTCCCTCCCTTTCCTCTGATACTTCCAAGTTAGCACAGTCTTCCACCCATCCCGTTACCTCTAGTCAACAGACATGGACTTCTCTTTTCAAGAATAAACCACGTAATGCGGGGAAGTACATACCTGTTAACTTTATTAATCAGTTTGATGGTGATGCTCTTGTTCTACCTGATGTTGTTCAGGAAGCAGGGCAAAGCATATGGTGTGATTATTTAGTCGGGTTCTTCCTTGATAAACCCCTGTCGTTTACTGCGGTAGTTCAACATCTCAAACGTGTGTGGCGATTGAAAGGAAATATAAAAGTCAAGTCTGATGGTGTTGTCTTCCTATTCCTGTTTTCTAATGAGGATGATCGGAGCAAGATCATCAAGGATGATCCGATAATAATGAAGAATAAATTGTTTATTATTAAACAATGGGACCCCACGGTAAGTAATGTGTGTGGATCGGTCACTTCGGTGCCAGTATGGATACATATCTACAACATCCCACTAGCAGCATGGTCCCCTCTTGGTATCAACTGGCTTGCAGGAAGAATTGGAAGTGTAAAATGTCTAGATGAAAGTACGGAGAAAATGGAAAGGCTAACCTACGCAAAAGCATTGGTGGAAGTGACACCTATCTCTGACCTTGTGGACAACTTCCAAGTACTGTGCAAGGATGGAACAAGGCAAACTGTATTTGTGGAATATCAGTGGAGACCACTTGCTTGTACTTCTTGTAAGGTATTTGGGCACGACATTTCAAGTTGCAAGAATAGTGTTATGATAGATGAAAATCTGAATAGTAAAAAGAATACCATACCAAAACAAGTACCAGAAAAAGACACAGCAGAGAAAGAACAAAATGTTAAAAATGCCAAAAATAATTCTGTCAGGATATGGAAGAAAGTTGAACATGGAAACAAAAGGAAAAATGAGTCAATTAAGATAAAGGAGAATACTGGGTTAGGTAATACAAGGAATGGAAGTGACAATATAACAAGAAAAGAAGGAAGTGCAACACTGAATACAGAAGGAAATATGGAAGAGCAAGTTGAAGAAGGAGAGGTTGTTGAGGTGATGGGAATGAAGTTAGGAAATAAATTCCAAGTTTTGCAAGAAGTAAGTGATGTAAATGAAGATCAGTGTGAGGAAGGAGGAAGTGAAAAAGAAGATGAACGGTTTATTAGAACTACTGTTATTGCCTGCAAGGAAGTTATAGAGGCTAATGAGAGAATGCATGCTGTGAACAACATGAACAATGTTAAACACTGTGATGTTGCTGAGTTAGATGCAAACTATCATCTAGCAGATAGGTATGGCAAGCTTGTTCAGGAGCTGGTAGTAAGTGGAAGGACAAAACGAAAGGAAGTGAGAAAAGGAAAACAAAAAGAAAAGGAGGTACCTGATTCAATAGGAAATGCAAACATTATTGATAACAATGTCATAGTGGATGGTATATCTGTGCCTTCATTAATATACTGCAACGAGGAAAATAAAACCTCTCATGAAAATGCTTCTTGTTCCCATAGTCAGATTCTACCTCATGAGCAAAATATTGCTACACATGCACACAATATCAGTATGCATGCTACTGTTGAATCCACACCCCCATGCAACCTACCCAAAACCCTTTACTCACACATCATACCACCACCTGGTTATCTAAAACAACATGATCTTCCTCAGCAAGACCATCTCAACACTCCAATCCCAAATAATATTAACCTTTGCAATGTCAGGAAAAAAAAGGAGAAATCTTTGACTGACTTTGATAAAGGTTGCTATGTTGAATATGGAGAAACCTTACCTGATAAAGAAAAAACACCTAACTCAGGCCTTCGTAGGTCTACGCGATTACAAAATCCATTACCTTAATATCCCATGTTACAAAATTTTGGATTCTGGAATATTCGAGGAGCACATTTGGAAATCAAACTTGTGCAAGCAAAACACTTAATTTCTGAGAATAATTTAGGCATATTTGGCATTCTTGAGACCAAACTTAACAAAGATCTTACCCTCAAAGCTGCAAACTTTATCAACCCACTATGGAGCTATCATCATAATTTAGATGAGGCACCATATGGAAGAATTTTGGTGCTGTCTGATCCCAACTTATACTCCCTAACCCCAATATTATCCCATAAGCAATTCATCCATTTTCAAGCTTTACACCATTCAACCTCTACATCCTTTTACCTGACCTTCATCTATGGAGATAACCACCCTACTGCAAGGCAGGAAATGCTTGAGTATTTACCACATCTTAGGCAGGAAACTCACCCTTGGTTTGTCATGGGTGACTTTAACTGCATGCTGTCCGCTGACGACCGCTGTGGTGGCAAACCACTTTCAATCTCTGACATTGCCCCTCTCAACCTTGCCATAACTACCTCAAATTTACATGAAGCAGCGTTTGTTGGACCAAAATATACGTGGAATAACAAAAGTCGCTCTGGTGTGAGGACCATGAGTAGATTGGACTTGACTTTTCAAAACACTAAAGCCTTAACGCAATTCCCCAACTCCCTAAATCATATTCTTCCCCCACTTCTATCAGATCATTCTCCTGTTTTCTTAGCTCCTCAGTGTGATGCCATTAAAAGAAACTCAAGTTTTAAATTTTTTAATACCTGGATAAATGATCCAGAATTTATGCCATTAGTTATTAAAGTTTGGAAATGTCCTCAAAGTGGTAACAAAATGACTATATTGCAGTGCAAACTAAAGGCCACCAAGGAAGCTTTAAAGAAATGGGCCAAGAACAAGTATGGTGATGGTAACAAGTACTCTTCTGTCTTGCAGAGAGAGCTATCAACAATCCAGCTGAGGATGCTTGAAGATCCAGGTAATATTATCTTTTCAGAACAGGAACATGAGTTAACGAAGCGTTTATCTGATGCCCTAACTGCTGAGCTAAGTATGAAGAAACAAAAGTTGAGGAAAGAGTGGGATCTGCATGGGGATAGGAACACTGAGTTGTTTCACACCTCCCTTAAAATTAAAAATGCCAAAAGAAACATCTACCAAATTCAGTGTGATGATGGTTCCATATTAAATAATCCCCATGACATTGACAAGGCATTCCTCAAGCATTACACTGACCTTTTTTCCCCCAATGAAACAGTGACGCCAGTTATAAATGAGCTCTTGAATACCCCTATGCCAGTTTTGACTGCTGATGATACGATGCTGTTATCCGCAGCGGTGACAAATGAAGAGAGATTCTTGTGGTGGCCCTGATGGCTTTAATGCTGTCTTTTTTACAAAATGTTGGGATATTGTTGCTGATGACCTGTTAGCTGCAGTGCATAATTTCTTTTCTCATAATAAATTGCCATTACCTATCAATGCTACCAATCTGTGTTTAGTGCCCAAAGTTAAACATGCTGCAACTTTACATTCCTTTCGCCCAATTGCTTGTTGTAACATAATATACAAATGCATATCTAAAGTCATTGCTTCAAGGCTCAGACTTGTGCTTCCATCTGTTATATCTGACAATCAATCTGCTTTTTTGAACAATAGATGTATCCTCGACAATGTGTTGGTCACTCACGAACTTCTAAATGGGTATGGTCGTAGCCAGGTATCTCCTAGAGCTATGATGAAGCTTGACATCAGAAGAGCTTATGACACTGTGTGTTGGGAAGCTTTAACTGGTATTATGAGTTTAATGGGGTTTCCTTGCCATTTTGTTAGTTGGATATATACGTGTATATCCACTGTATCTTACTCCCTATGTTATAATGGGGGCAATGTTGGTTATTTCAGAAGTAAAAGGGGAATCAGGCAGGGGGATCCAATGTCCTCCTATCTGTTTATTATTGTCATGGAATTTTTTACTCAACTTATAAACAAGCAAGTCAGACTGAATAAATTTGAGTTACATCCCAAATGCAGGAATCCTAACATTACTTCGCTGCTCTTTGCTGATGATGTGATTCTTTTCATGAAGCCAACTGTCTCCACTATAAACTGTTTCAAAGACATTCTAACCTCCTTTGAGAATTGCACTGGTCTTCAGGTCAACAGCAGTAAGTCTAACCTCCTGGTGGCTAGTCTAAATGAGATTGATAAGCGGACCATTTTTCATGATTATCAGCTTCCCAACCTTCCTGATGGTACCATACACTTGGGCATTCCATTGTCATCGAGGAAAATTGGGACCAGTGCGTGCTTACCACTCTTTGAAAGAATTACTGAGGCCATGAACAGGTGGGCAAGCAACAAGATATCTCAGGCTGGTAGATCAACTATCATTAAATCAATTATACAGGCCATGACAGTGTATTGGAGCAGATGCTTTTTGCTGCCATCTTCTCTACTGCAGAAAATTAGGAAAGCTATGAATCACTTTCTTTGGACTGGAAATATGTACTCAACCAAACTTATTCCTATTGCTTTTGCCAAAGTGGAAAAACCACTTAAACTTGGTGGGTTGGGGTTTAAGTGTTTGCCTATTTGGAATCAAGCTGCCTTTTCTAAGCACTTTGATAATCTGATTAATGACAGGCCTAACATTTGGGTTAAGTGGGCGAGGAAACATCACCTTGGAAATAAACATTTTTGGCTTATGGATCCATCTCCTCTGTGTGGCTGGGTGTGGAGAGCCATCCTAAATCTAAGAAGCATTCTACTTCCCCATGTCCAGCTGATCATTTCCCCTGACTGTGATGCAAGGTTCTGGTTTGATCCTTGGGTGAGAAGAGGTGTGATATTGTATGACATGCTTACTTATGATCAGGTAATTCAAACTGGCATCCCTATTAATGCAAGTGCTAATGATTACTGTGTTGATGGTGTCATTATGTTGCCTTACACCTCCAACCCTAACATCAATCAACTATGGGAGTCTGTGAAAGCCTACAAGTTACCATCTGTTGGTAGTGGTTATGTATGGGCAGCAAAATATGAAAGGCATTCAATTGCTTGCATTTACAAAGCACTAATTGGAGAAACAGGTAACTCTGAATTTAGATGGCATTCAAGAGTGTGGAATAGCTTTACGTCTCATAGCCTCAATTTCTCTTTGTGGAAGACTCTCAGAAATGCTTTGATGACAAAGGTGAAATTATGTAGTAGAGGGTTTACAGTGGACTTGAGGTGTGTTTTCTGCAATATTGTTGCTGAAGATACTGACCACCTGTTTTTTGGCTGTGGTTTTACATCAAAAATTTGGAAAGCTTGTCTCAATAGTGCTGGCTACAATGATACCATACTGCATGGTGATGCTGAGTGGAATAGGTTGTTCAGGAAGACTAGGTGGATGACTTCTACAACCTTGTGGCATTTGTTAATATTGAAGGTTTATGTGAATGCAATTTGGGCAGAGAGAAATGCAAGGGAATTTGATAACAATAGGAAGTCTGCTACTGCCTTAATCAGTGTTATTACAGCTAAGGTTAGGGAGAAGGCTTCACATCAATCTGCGTATGATACTATGGATTAAGGGGTTGGTGTATGTACTTGTGTTCTTGCTTGTTTGTCTTGTGTTTTTCTTTCAATTCTAAGTTGTATCTCTGTGTTTGTTGGAGCAGTTTGGTCTGCTCTGTTTTGTTTACTGTTTGTGTGTTTAATAAAGATGGTTAGGGTCCATTCAACCCTCCTTGCCGTTCAAAAAAAAAAAAAAAAAAAAAAAACACATTTCCTCAATCTTTTAACTCAAACCATCTTAATAAAGTTTCCAAAATTCTATTTTCTCGTTTTGTCTTCAGATATATTGTTTATTCCTAATAAAAAATTTAAATTCCTCTTTAATTATTAATTTACACTATTAAATTATAACTGCCGTTATAATTTAATATTTTCAGGTAATCGCTAAAAACAGGATTGTTACAGACTCCCCCCAACAAAAATTGCATCCCCGCAATTTTGTAGAAAAAGAGTGCTAAACAACATAAAAATTCAATCAACAAAGGATAAAGACAAGCTTGAATTCCAAACCATTCGCACTCTCAATATAGAATGGTAGAAAGAAACAAGGGAAAACTCACTTGGTTAATTCAACGGCCCATCATATGCTAAGTAGTGATTGGAAAACCATCTAATTTTCCAATCAACTCGAAAGAGTTTCGAAGCTCTCCCATCTCGAATCAAAACTCAATAAGAGGCTCAACAAATAATCAATCGAAAATGATTGATTACTTAAAACTCTATGAATAGAATCGGGATCAAACTCACTCAAACCCGAACTCTAAACAATAAAGAAGATCAAGATTTTCCACATAATAATAGGGAAAGAACATCCTCACAACAAGATATACACAATAGACAAGATGAATAAGTCACGGAATGACTTCTCACAAGGCCATCAAACTTGAACGACCGTGAAAAAACATGTCGTTGCTATTAACTCAAGGATAGAATATACTCAAGAAACAAGGATATAAGCTCAAATTACTTTTCAATCGAAGATATTTATAATTTTTAAATCCTAACATCTTTTAAATTTTAAATCTCAATTTTCTACATTTGAAAATTTTCCGACTCTTTACTGTATCACTTATAAAGTCAAATTAAAAGTCCAAATTTCTTCTCTTACTTCAAAATTAGTTTCCAAAGAATTTTGTAAATCCATAATAATATTCCTCAAAATAAAATTAAGGGTTTAAATTCTCTTTACTCTTCTATTAAACCACTTAAATAGTTATTTAAAACAATCTTCAAATTCTCTTATTATACTCTTCCCTTAAAACATCCAATGTATATAATATAGATTCTAAAATCTAAAAATATACTTCCAATAAAGCACAACTCAAAAATAATGTCATTTAAATTATCATCTTTATAATTTAAAAATAAATAAGTGGCATTGCCTCTCCATTGAGTCTCTAATCAATAAATATGTCCGTTGGCTGCAGCGTTGACCGAACGATCAAAACTGCCTTGCCATTCTATTGCTCATTTCTAAAATCAATGGCTGCGATTACCATTCAAAAATGAATTTAATATTTAATCTCAAAATATTATTTTCAAAATCTCAATCTTTGAAACACAAATCATCGTGTCTGGTTACCTCATCATAACATTTAGGAGATTCCTATCGATAACGTTGATTAGGCGTATCGACAGAACTCTTAACTACTCGATGGATAACTCTCAAATTATTTCAATAAAAGAATACTACTCATATAAATATATTCTCAAAACATTCTTTGATTTTTAAAATATCTCAAAGCTACATTTCTCTTTTTTAAAACTCATACATACATACATACATACATACATACATACATACATACATACATACATACATACATAGATATATATATAGCTTCAGAAAATCAAACCAAAGAACATTAAGAGAATGCATCGAGATATTCCTAGAATACTCGATTCACATAATCAACAGAAGGAGATGGAGTGTTCGTCAACTCCTATAAGATGACGAGCCACTCTCAGAAATCATCAAGACACAAGATAAGCAAGATATTCTTCTTGATGGAGAAGAAGAACACAAACAACAAATCATTACTTCAAACAAAGTAATGCTACAAAGGATAACACCGATTGATTAACCGAAAAGGATAACTCAAAAAAACCGAATGATAAACTCAATCAAACTCGAACAATCTAGAAACTCACCTCATTCCTTAATGGATATCCTCGTGGAAGGATAACCGAAGAGCTAAGAGCCATGAATAAGGTTACCTCAACACTCGATTGCCCGATTGGATCTCAAACCCAAACGGACTCACAAAACTCAACAAAGTCACTTTTACTGGAATTCAAGATATATCATCAACATCTTGATACTCAAGAGTGAATACAAAAACTTGGAATCATAAATAAAATTCCAAAGTGATAGAAATAATAACCCAATCAAATTAGGATGCCTAAATAAATATAGGATCCTATAACAACAAAAGGATCGCACTTAACATCCAATAAGTCAATCCATATCAAATCAGATACATCTCAAGATAGCAAGTAATAAAAAATTACTTACAAAAGCAACATTAAATAGAAATCTCTGAATGCTGACAACAAGCCAGTCATTGTGGATCCCCTTAATAGGATTCATAACTCTCAAAGAAATACAACACGAATTCTCAAAGGAATCAATAAGCTTCATCGATACAAACTCACTTATATCGACAAAAATAAGAATAGAATAATCCCAAATAAATTTATTCATAAGATAAGATAACATCAAACTCAATTATGGAAAACTACGGAATACAATATATATTCCTAGACATATTCCATCTCAACAATCCCAAGGAATCGAAAAAGAATCAAAGCACGATTCGAAACAAAGCTCAAATAAAGGACAATGATTCACTCGTTTTGTACTTTGATGTATCATGATATATGTACTGTTCTGTGTTTATTCTATTTTGTTCTGACCACAGCTCTGATACCAAGCTGTAACGCCCCACCCCGAGACCCACCATAGTAAAGAGAATTAACGAGTAATTTTGTCTACTAAAGTGGAGTATAGGGCTAGTTAAGGGCGACCATCTATAATTTTGTCTTAAACATCTACTGAATACGTCAATAAATGTTATATGATTTTTTTTCTATCTCAAGTGGATTGACATACCCAGTAAATGCTTAATTCAAAACTATAGGTGGCTAACGGATCTATCAAAACAAAATACAATAATTAAATGAAAAGCACATCAAAGAACAGTTATCAATATCATGTATACACATATACACTGATACATGTTTAGTAGAATACAATATGAATACAATAAAGGTGGTACTCGACCACATTATATACATTGAATCAAATATAACTACATCAGCATATGCGAAAGAACAGAAACTACTCAAGAGAAAAAAGAGCTGTTATCCAACATCAACTTCAAGCTAAGCCTAGTAGATGATACCTGAAACAACTCGGTTTGACCCGAGTGAAAACACAGGGGTCAGGCAAGCAAAAATCATCAATTAAACAAAAAATCGATAAGGATAAGCAGGTGAAAGCTATGGTATCCTTTTTCTTAAAGGATGCCATGCCTTAAACATGGTTTCAACATTATAAGAAAGGACAACATCTCTTCTTGGCAAGTAGAAGAGATAATGATGATAAAGTCATACTTAAGTGGCACTACTGACACTTAAGCAAATGGAACATCAATGATCAAAGTTTTAAAGATAAGACTCAATAAACATCGCTTTCGCCTCATATCATCGGCTGTATAAAAGAATATGGACAATGACTTCAAATGATTCAACTATCTTCTTATAAGTGGTTGTCAATATAAAAATACGTCAAAGGTACATATCATTCATACATAGAATAAAACGCATATGGATATGCCTCATCTCATTGGCACATCCCAAGGATCATTCAAGGAAATATAAAACCCAATCATAAAAGAAGCATTGTACTTATTCATACCTCATCTCATCGGTATGAATGTAGATACATCTCAAATCCATCGCTAAAACTCATCATAAAAGATTCTTCATAATCATTTATACCTCATCTCATAGGTAAAAATATATAAATACATCTCAACTCCATCTTAACATCAAGTCATCTATAAAATCATCAATCATAATGCAAATAACATAATCAAAGAGTAACATCATAAATGATTTCACCATATATGTATACACGTCATCTGGCACTAGGCTATCAGTGTAATAATCATCTAAAGACGCTTAAGTCTAAAACATCAAAACTTAAAGAAATCTCGGATTGTCCAGATCCTTGATTGCATGCTGAAGCAATGCTACGCGCGCTACATCCTGACTAGTACTACTATTTTGTACCATAAACATCGTGATGGCCGGAGTCAAATAACATCTTGACATTGTGAACATCATGAATGACTATAGTTCATAACATCATAATGACTCCCAGTCACAAAGACCTGAGTTAATAACATCGTGATGATCGGAGTAGCAACTATATCGTGATGACTCCAATCGAGTACTCGTGATCTGTAGTACTAGTAAACATCATGAATGTGTCTCAACTTCTCAGATAGGAATCCAATAGGTGTTAACGTATGTCCTATACCATACGTTCGCACCTAACGGTTTACTAGCCGTTAGTTGGTACCACACTAGTAAAACATCATAAACATCATGAAAATATACTCATCCTCTTCTCATTGGCGAGTAAATACAATACCATACTCGTCTCATCTCATTGACAAGTACTAGTGGCATCGTAAATTGTCTCATCTTATCGATAAGTAAAAAATATCATTATATATCTCAACATCGTAAAATCATCATAAAGAAGCTTACCTCATCTCAACAACAAGTAAAAAATAACATTTAGATGGTTATTTATAACCATAATTCCAAATAGGAATTTCTGGCTCTTAATTCACCTCACTTCATCGGTGATTCAAAACAACTTAAAATGATTCTTCATCGAATGTACTTCTAAATTGGAGTTCCCGGACCATATAATCTACCAAAATTTAATAACCTCTTAAATCATCTCAAATAGTTCATCGAAATGGTTTAGGTCGTATAAGTCCGATATTAAGCGATAAAGCAAATCCATGTGTTCCATAGCATATGTTTTACTTTACCGTTTAATTGTCTTTCTTATACGTTCGAAATTCATAAAAAAAATATTTTTATTTATAAAATAATTTTATTAGAGAAAACAGAAATTTAAAACGGTTTTCCAAAAACGATTATTAAAAACCAATATTTGAAGTTCCTTTATTATAGGAAATACATCTATCTTTATTTTAGGAAAAAAATTAAAAAACATACTATGTAATAATAATTTGAAACGTACAAGTATTTCAAAAATGGTTTAGTGACAACCGTTCTCAAAAGCAATGAAAACTAGGAGGGATATCTCAAACCGATAACTTGAATTCAATACAAATTCAATTCAAATCTAACCCAAAAATCAATTCAAATTCCATTTAAATTTGAATTTCAAATTCTCCAAATATCGCTAGCTTACTGAGAGGCATCATAGCTCTCAAAATATCTCGAAACATCATCAAAACTGAAGAGAATGAGAGCTAAAACCAGCTAATACAATTATAAGGTCAACGATTGTTGTTGCTGTTATTCTGCTCTCAGGACAATAACATACAACCATAATTTCAACCAAGCAAACTTCAAAATTCCAGAAAATACAATGAGTAAAACTTGTAGCACATGACCTAAGCTTTCTGGAACATCCACAATTATCAAATTCGGTTAACAAACGAAGAAGTTATGGCCAAATTCGTTTCGGTTTCAAAAACAGAGCAAATATTGATTTTGCTCTCGGCTTAGCAGTAGAAAAAATAGATTTTGACATAGCTAACCTCAAAACTACAGAAAACTAAAAACATGAAAGTTGTAGTACATGATTTAATCTTTCTATAACATCCAAAAATTTTAAAATCGATTAAGAAACGAAGAAGTTATGGTCAATTTCGTTTCATCTTCAAGGACAGAGCAAATATTTGTTTTGTTCTCGGGTTAGCAGTAGCAAAATTAGATTTTGACATAGCTAATCTCAAAATGACAAAAAATAAAAAACATAAAAGTTGCAGTACATAATTTATGATTTCCAGAACATCCAAAAATTTTAAAATCGGTTAAGAAACGAAGAAGTTACGGTCAATTTCATTACAGCTTCAAGGGCAGAGCAAATAATGGTTTTGCTCTCGGGTTAGCAGTAGAAAAATTAGATTTTGACATAGCTAGCCTCAAAATTACAGAAAACACAAAACATAAAATTGCAGTACATAATTTATGCTTTCTGGAAAATCCAAAATTAACAAAATGGATCAAAAATGAGAAAGTTATGACTGATTTTATTTCTGCTTCTAAGATGGACAGAATTCAGTTTTTACCGAAACAAAAACATCAACAAAAAATCAATATTTTCAAACTATTTGCATATATTTTGCATTTGAAGCTTTGCTTCTGCTAGAGATTGTGAGTTTATTAGCTCACCTTGCTGCCATAGATGATTAAACAACTATTTGGAGCCAAAGATTGCAAATTTCTCTCAAGAACAGACCAAAGAAACCTATAGAAACTCAAAGAACAGACATGCAAACCCAAAACAGAGAACAAGTTAATAGATTTTCATTGTAAATTAGATTTTGATGGAGATATTGGTTTTAGATTGAAGACTACCATTGTTTATACTTAAATCCATGTTTTACAACATCGATTCTTCATTTTATTTTGATTAATAGAGCATAGATTTGAGAGGAAGAGAGGAGCAGCCATTGTTGAAGTTTCAGGAGAGTTAGAGAAGAGAATGTAAATGTACGTACTGTAACTTTTCTCTTCTCATTTCTTAGGTTAATAGGCTAGAAAATAATATTTACACAAATTGGGCTAAGTTCCAACAAAATAAAAGATATAGTATTATGTTATTTACTTAATCACTTAACCAAGTATGTTAGGTAATAAACTTATCAATATTTCAAGCTCTACTTCTTTAAAAATTATGAAATTCATTGCCGATGATAATAAAAATGTTTTACATCCAAAATAAAATATTATTTATATATCTAAAACATTTTATTATCATATTTCTCTATTTTAAATAAAATAGCAAATTACATCTTTAATTACAAAACTCATTGTAATTTACATTATAAATTACACAAAAATCACATTTTTGTGTAATAAAATTTTATAACCCATTTCAAATATAATTTAACACTAAAATTATATTTTTAAACCCAATTTCATCATTATTTTAAATATATCTCATTTTAGAATTTAATTACTTCTTTTAAAAATCATTAAAAGAAGTAAATAGCAATAGTTTACAAAGTTATTGCATTAACTCTAAGTAAAAACATTTCCTTAATCTTTTAACTCAAACAATCTTAATAAAGTTCCCAAAATTCTATTTTCTCATTTTATCCACAAATATAATGTTTATTTCCAATAAACAATTTAAATTTCTCTTTAATCATTAATTTACACTATTAAATTATAATTGCCGTTATAATTTAATATTTTCAGGAAAACACTAAAACCAGGGTTGTTGCACTCAATCACTTCTTTTGTGGTGGCTCCAGCAAACCTAGGCCATGTACTGCCTAAATTTAATATATTTCAATGTGATGGTTGAGGTTATGTGACGACCCGAAATTTCTACCAATCTAAATTTGAAAAATTAATTGATTTTAAATATTTAAAAAGGGTAATTTTAACTTGAATTACAGAAATCAATATTTACTTGATAATTAAATCATTGAGTTATATAGTTTAAATATTTAATTTAAAAGTTGAAATTGGGTAAATTGTTGAATCTGAAATTTCTAAGCCTGTTTAAAATAATAGGAAGGCCTATAAAATTTATAACGATGATACTGAAGGTAATAGAATGATAGGAATTTAATTTAAAGGTAATTTGTTCAATTTTAATAATATATCATTAAATTGGAATGTAAAAATAGCCTTCCGAGGCACAGTCTCGGAATTCGACGAAACTAGCTCCATTGGATCCGTAATGGTTTGTTATAATCGGATTCAAATTTTCGTAGCCATCGGAGTTGTCATTTGACCTTGGCAGCTCGAAATGCGTAGAACTATTTTAATCGATTTAATTTAAAATTGATCGTTTACTTCTGTAACTCGCGCATACGATCAAATTAGCCTCCGAAACATGTTCCGTTGGGTTCGGAATGCAGGTAAAACCATATAAACACCTGTCGGCATGTATGATACGGGGTCCGGAATTTCGCGTTATGCTTAACGAGACGTTTGTAAATTTTATAATATAATAAAATTAAAAGTATACTTGTCAGAGATTGTGACGCCCCACCTCTATAACCACACTAGCCAAGAACACTACGGAGTAGTGCTGTCAACTAGCATGGAGAATAAGGCTGTTGAGGAGCGACCATCCATGTAATTGCTTATCACACGGTGGCTATAAATAATCTTCAAAAACAAACATAGAAATAATCATAACACAAATCAGTCACAGATATCCATATCACAAAGGCGAAAGAAGATATGAATATATAACTAACACATGAAAGTGTACATCAGAGTAGTGGTCCATAAGATCCACGATAATACAAAAGAATAGCAACACGTGCTATACAAAAGAATACAACTATGAGTCTATATCTCAGGTGTATACAACAAAAACTGCTAATCTAAACAGTTAGACAAAAGTCAGAGTGATGAATCCCTGGGAAGAAGTCAAGCAGAAGCACCTGTAACATCTCGGTCTGACCCGAGTATTATTTAAGAAACTAATAAACGGGTCAGTCTAGCTATAAATATCAGATGACATGATATAACATAAAAGATATGGCATAAACATAAAATATCCATAATGACATACCACCATAAGTGTGTAAATAATGATCAACAGAAGATCAATCAATAAGAGATAATCAATATCACAAGAATCTTCTCAAAGATTCGGAAAGGGCATCATACCCCAAACTTGTACTCATAACAAGTCAATGACATAAATTCTAGAAATCAATGCAAGAAGTCCAGAAATCATAGAAAAGAGAAAGAGGCCTATCACATGACGGTCCGAAGACCAAGGGGAGCTACCCCACATGTGTGAATGGAATCACACAGATTAAGGTCCAGACTAACCAAAAAGCAAAAAGGTATGTGTGAGTGGAATCACACAAGTGGTGTCTAGTCTAACCTCGCAACAAGAGACATCGCACAGTTGCTAGTCTAAATCATCAGAATGATCGTCATGATCAACGAGAAGTGTCAATTACACTAAGCTAGTAAATATAGAAGTTTAGCTTCATGTCCCATAACCACTTGCTTAACTTAAATATTTACGAACAAACTGTAAATCTTCACTAATAAAATTGTCACAAGAGGTTCAATCGAACAAGTCTAAGAATTAACCGACGAAGTGAACGCAAGCGTTTCATATCACTTGTTTTACTAAGTCGTTTAATTAGATTTCTCATCCGAGTGAGGTAAAGGTTTGTATATACTAATAGATTGGAAAACGGTTTAAGAAAAGAGCTTTGTTATTAAAAATAGAGTTGAAATTGTTTGTTAAAAGAGTTTTGATATTTACTACAAGTATTGAAACCTTTATGTTATAAAGTGACAAAACACAGAAGCAATTGTAGAAACAATCAGTCACAAAAATCGCATACGGAGATGTGAATAAAATCCAAGGAAATCAGCTCAATGTTTTTCAGATAAGATCCCCTACGGAGGGGGGGTCCAGGGGGGTGGCAACCCCCCAAGGTGGGGATGCGGGGGCAACGCCACCGCTTACGGGGTTATAAACGGTACGACCTAGTGAAGACAAAAAGGGGGTCTAACGACCTAAGAGGGATAGGGTCGAGCGACCTAACGGTTGTGACCTAGGGGTCTAAGGGGTCAAGCGACTTAGTGGTTGCGACCGAGAGGTGTTCGCGACCTAACGATGACTCACGACCCAACATGGCCGACTTAAGAGAGGTCGCGACCTAACAGGATAACTCGTGACCGACTTAAGAGTTGCGTGACTGAAGGGTTGCACGACTTAAGGGTTGCACGACTTAAGGGTTAGGCCAGGAGCGACCTAACGAGATAAGGCCCAACGACCTACGAGTTAAGGGTCCAACGACCTATCGGGATAACTCGTAACCAACTTAAAAGTTGCGTGACTGAAGGGCTGCACGACTTAAGGGTTGCACGACTTAAGGGTTGCACGACTTAAGGGTTAGGCCAGGAGCGACCTAACGAGATAAGGTCCAACGACCTACGAGTTAAGGGTCCAAGACCTATCGGGATAACTCGTAACCGACTTAAGAGTTGCGTGACTGAAGGGCTGCATGACTTAAGGGTTGCACGACTTAAGGGTTAACGACTTAACTCCGAACGAGCTAAAAATGGCCAGAATGACCTAGGGTTAACTCGTAAACGACTCACGACCTATGGATGAACGACTTAACTCCGAACGAGCTAAAAATGGCCAGAACGACCTATCGTTAACTCGTAAACGACTCACGACCTATGGACGAACGACTTAACTCCGAACGAACTAAAAATGGCCAGAACGACCTAAGTGCAGAAAATTCACCAAAACGCTAAAAATTGGAGTTTTTCGCCAATCCAATCCAAACCAAATGCTAACATGCATGCAAAAATGATAGGGAATCATTCCCAACAGTCCAATATAGTTATAGGCTAGAATTGTGAGATAAAAATCTCACCTTTGCACCAAATATCAATGAAAATGAAGTTTTAAGCAAGCAAGAATCAATCCTTCTTCTATCTAAGCACAAAAAGCTTGAATCCAATGTCTTCTTCTTGAATTTGGAGTAGAAAGATGGATTGCAATTGAATTTGAGTTTTGGAATTTTAATTTCCCATTCCCTCCACCATTAATGCCAAAGCTTGATTAGTTAGGAAATTTATGAAGAGTGAGGAGAAGAGGGTTGGAACTTGGGCTTAATAGGCTAAACTAACCCAAAGTCCAAAGCGGGAAAAGTTAGTGAAATTTCACTAACTCCAAACCTATCGATGTTTATACTTAAAAAAGTTGTAAACGGCATTTCGAACTCAATGAAAGTGGTCTCGAGTCCTAATTTGACCGTTTGCAAAAAGTAACTTTTCGGACCAAAATCCGATTAACGAGTTAATATTTAAATAAAATATTTAAATACAAACTCGATAAATATGCAGGTTGTTACATTTAACTATTTAAATTTAAATAATACCAAACGAGTGAGATTTACTCACCTTTGTTTTGCTGTTTGCAAATCCGATCCAATCTTGGCTTGGCATCAGGGTTTCGACCTTGTATACACATTTTATAATTTATTAATAATTTGAACTTATTGAACAATTTCTTCTCTTTGATAATTTACTTAGCTAATTATTTATTTAAATTACCTTTCTTTTTATAAATATCCTTTGGTAACTAAACAAATAAATGAGTTTTATTAACAAAATTAAATCACCATTAAATAAATAACTCGACTAATAATTTAGTTAAACTAATTTTCTTTTACAATTCTTTAGTAACTAATAAATAAGAAATTAAATATGTTAACCATCTTAGTATTCATTTTTTAATTGAAACAGTAAGTGTAATTGTATATATATTTATCGGATTAAAAATAGAAATAAGTTATACATTACTGCTAATGTGGTATTTAATAAAAATTGAAACTAATACCTGCAGCTCAACAAACATCCCAGAACCCCGCGAGATGCTCCACGCGAATACACCCACCCAGATCGCGAACCCCACAGTACTCGACCAAGTCATTGCCGATAGCCGCGACATCCCACAACCGCGAGCCTACCAGATAAACATCAACGACTCGTCTCTTCGTTCATCGCTGTGCTCTACCATGCTCGCGACGCTTCCTCTCGGCTTTAAATCGATCGCCCTCGACCCCACTGATGCTCAAACTCAAGCCCTTTGTCGCCGCCGCCTTCTGACCTTTGTTGTGCTCGAGTTTGTGAAGAACGAAGAGGCTGTCTCGAAATTCGTTCGATTCGAATTGGGGAGAGGGTGCGGCCATTTTTTTTCTTTATCTTGAGCGATTTGATTTTAAGATGAGGTCAATATCGGTCTCCAAGTATGAGGGGACGAAGACGAAATAAATAAAGATTGGAATGGCTTCTTGGGTACGCCTGACCATATATAATTAAATATTGAAAATATCATGTCGTATAGCGCGAAATCCCAAACCCGAATCAGACATGCTGCCAGATGTCTATATGGTTTTACCCGCGTTCCGAACACAATGGAACATGTTTCGGAAGCTAATTCAATCATATGTGTGAGTTACGGAATTAAACTATCGATATTAAATTAAATCGATTAACATAAATCTTAGCGTTTTGAGCTGACAGGGTCAAACGACAACTCCGATTGCTACGAAATTTGAAATCCGACAATAACTAACTATTACGGATCCAATTGAACTGGTTTCGTCTAATTCCAAGATTGTGCCGCGGAAGGCTATTTTTAAATATCGATTTAAACGATATATTATTAAAATTGAACAAATCACTTTTAATTTAAATCTCAACCATTCTATTATCTCTAGTATTATCATTATAAGCTTTATAAGCCTTCAAATTATTTAAACAGGCTTATAAATTTCAGATTCAACAATTTACCCAATTTTCAATTATTAATTCAATATTTATACTATATAATTCAATGATTTAGTTATCCAGTAAATATTGTTACCTGGAATTCAAGTTAAAATTAACTTTTAACTATTTTAAAAACAATTAATTATTCTAATTTAATTCGTTAAAATTTTCGGGTCGTCACATTCCTCCCCCGTTCAAGAATTTCGTCCCCAAAATTACTAGTTAGGAAGAATGGACTAATACCCGTTTACCTTTGCCAAAACTCACAATTCAACCTCCTACCAATTATCTGTTATTAAAGGCCCACTATTACCTTAACCAATTTCCTAAAACCATTTACAGTTTCAAATACTACCCTTTTTGTTTAATCATTTGAATTTAAATTTAACCAACTTTTGAATTATAAAAATTTACTCCAAATTTTTTTAACTCTCTAAATTCCCGAAATTTTTTGCCAGCATCTCCTTTGCACGGCTAGCTCGATACAACTACAAAAGGCCTCTACGGGCTTCCAAATTTCAAAAGAAAATAAAAGCCAAGTGGCTACATCAAAAACCCAATACAATTTCATCTAGAAATTTAAATACGTACCTTTTTGTCGGGCCATACAAAATTATCTTTTGGAATCAAATCCAATTCCTTTTTCCATTAATACCTGCATATCTTGTTTAGCAACAATATTCAATCGAAACTTTACAAATCATTTTATACATTCTCTTATGTAGCATTCCATATTTACTTCTATTCAAATTCGTTTTTTTTTCGTTTTAATATGAATTCAACTTATTTCAATTTTGAATATTAAATTTTTATTTTCCATATATAACTGAGTCTTATCAGTTCCATCTACTAATCTATTTCAGTTTTATATTTAAAATCGTTGCTTAACAAAAAATTTCTCAAAAATTTTCACAAATTTTCTAACTCCCAAAATTTTCGAAATTTTTTGCAGAGTCTCCTTTGTACGGAGGAGCTTTTGCAATTTGACAAGAGATATAAATATATATATACATCGACCCACCCGGTCAGAAAAAGCAAAAACAGTTCATATTTCCTAATTTTATTGCGTAGGCGTACCTTATTTAGCATTTTAAGCAAGTGGCTTATTAATTTTAGCAAATAGCGCAATCCAAATCCAGCCACACGGCTTCCCAGTACCTGTACTTACTCAATTTAAATATGTAAGTGCCATATTAGAAAATCTATTTGCATCTCACTTACTTTTAATGGCTAAACATAAGAATTTCACTTATATTCAATAGCTAAACACATATACATCTGTGACGACCCGGCTTCCTAAGCCCAGAAATCTGTTTCGTCTTGAAGAAAGAAAGGGGTGAGAAAATAGAAAAGATAGAGAAGAAAGAACAACAAAATCAGAATCTCACAGCGGAACGAATAAATTATAATAATCACATAAGTATTTACATAATATACAACATCAATCAGAGTTATACAGACAATACATCACATACTAGACAGTTATAGACACCTGTTTAGTTAATACAACTCGATACATCTCAAATAACTAACTCAAAAATACCAACACAGCGGAACTATAAGTATATCTACAACGCTGAAGCCTCCTGCTCCATTGCTCCTCCAGAATTCGTCAAAGCTAACGTGAATCCCTTGGCTACTCGTAAAAATTTGAGTACCCGAGAGTTTATGAAAAACAGAAAATAAACTCCGGGTCAGACATGGGTCTCGTGTGAGTAACAGGTTAAAGTTGCTTAATTTTGAAAATCCTTTGAAAACAAAAAGTATCACGTAAGACTCCCCACAAATAAACATAGGTAAGTTTCTACCTTACGCTAACCAAAACATTTGATAGGAAATTCAGTGATATTATAATAGGTCTAGGGCTTTCAAGTAAGTAGAAAATAGCCGAAATTGTTACATCTATTAAATTCCAGCTACTAGCCATAAAAGTGGGTAACACAATCAAAACCATTGGCACTTATTGGATTGTGGATTCCATACAATGGCAGGGCTACTGGGGTACCGCCCGTCACAGTACGTGGCCTAGATCAACGTATCGAGGATCACTCCCGACCTCCTGCAACACAAGGCCGGAACCATTCCTTACTGAACAGTCCCGAACAAGATAACCCCTGCAGTTGTTGCAATCAACCGCCCACACAACCGAAAATAAAGGGACATCTAGACAGGGGAATATCCTTGTCCTGCATGGGCATGACCCACCTAACCTTGCTGCACCTCCCCTGTTTTAGCCATTCCCGGTTGATGAGGCTTGAGGCTACGATTACCTTTAGAGAATACATTTCTTAGAATGCTCACCGCCCACCTGACGATATGTTGAAAGCATTCAATCCATACAAGTTCGTTCCGGGTTTGAACGAAACCGAAGGCATTATCTCGTTACACTCATTTTGGAATCACCCTCAGAGTTAACGACAATAACCCTTGCATTCTGAATCTTCATCTTCACTTCAGATTCACGACCTATCGTAAATTTGGAATCGATGTGGTTTTCGGATGTTCCAAATAAGGAAAACCGATCCCGGTCTCATCGAAGTCCAAAACGTGTCTTTTAAGGCCAAGTTGTCTATTTAGTCTTAACTGTTTAATTCAATATTATCAATATACACACAGATAAATAATTCATAATATCACAGTAGATAATCACATCATCATCATAAACTAGATAATCAATATTATCATCCAAACAGATAATTAAATATTATCATACTTAAACCAAGCATCCATATCACATAGATATTACTCATGTCATATCTGAATTCACAATCATCAAATGAAATATCAATATCATTCATCCATAAGCAATGATTTATAAATCACAATCTATAATTAATTTAAAATGAATTAAATTAACCACTTCTATCTTTAATTAATTTAAAATTATTAAATTAATTACTTCATCTATAAATCCTGCCTGTACAATTATTGATTGATTATAAATCAAATGAATTAATCATCCTCTAAATATTCATCTTGGTTAAACACCCTTGATTTATCATTCTCTAATTACAATAGGTAATTAGTCTTTAATTAATTTCACAAATTAATTATCCTAAATTATTCATAGTAATTAACATTTAATTACTTTATTTATTAATTAAATAAAATTAATTATATTTATTGTTAATTAATTACATAAATTAATCACCACATTATTAATTATTCCTTAATTAAACAATCCTTAATTTACATCATTAATTATATTAATTAATGATCTCTAATTCAGATTTAAATTAAATTACTTTGGTTAAATTAATTACATTAAATGATTCATCTTTAATTTAACTCAATTATTAATCACCCTTGATTAATAACATTCCAGTAATTAACTATCCTTAATTACTTATTAATTATTCCATAATTACTTATCTCCACTAATTAATCCCTTGATTAATTACAAAAGTAAATATCCAAATTACTTCATTTACAAATCATCTTGTATTAATCACATCCAGTAATTATCATCTAATTACTTCCCTAAGTAATTTATGCTCCATTAAGTACACTAGGTAATTACACTCATCAATAAATCAAATGATTTCTTAAATTAATTAAACTAAATTAATTAACTTAATTTAATCATTTTACCAAAATTAATTACAATAAGTAATTAATCTCTTAATTACTTTTATCAAGTAATTTCATTTAACAATTTACAATAGATTATCTAATTAATCTGATTAATTATTAAAATTAATTAATTATGTAATAATCCTTAGTTACTAATACCATCTGTTAATTTACTTATTAATTTATCTTTATTTACAAATTAATCTAAATTATTAATTTATAACTTTAATAAATACACCATTCCTTTATTATCTTATTAATTAAATCATTTAATGCCTCAATTATTCTTAAGATAATTTATTTCTTATTTAATGACTTAATTAATATTAAAGTGTATTAGAACATTACACTTTTAAATTTAAATTCAAACTCCATTCTGAATTTAAGATTCAAAAGGATTATTTATTTAAACATTAATCAAATTCAAATTCAATTTATAATCCTGCAAATAACATTAATTACTTACATATGAAACTTATATAAGAAAATCCCTTTTAAATTCAACTACTTAACTTTTATTTAAATTTAAATTTCCAAAATACACTAATGTTTTAACTTGCAAGTTCAAGTTAAAACAATTTATTTACTTTCCATTTAAAACTTTTCTCAACAAATTTACTTTCAAAACTATTTTATTTGAACTTATTTTTAAAACAATCATGCTTAAAAACTGATTTAATCCTTCAGATTTGTATTCGAAGTAAACTCGAATCCATCAATTTATCTTGGATTTAAAAACTTTGATTTAAACTTCTCTTCAACAACTTGAATTATAAACTTGATTTTTCAAATCCAAATCTATTTCAAAACCTTAAGATTCAATATTCATTTGAATCAATACTTTTAAAACTCAAACTCAAACTACTATTAGAGTTTTTGTTTCAGATTTAAATTTTAAAAAAAATCTGGAAATTACCAGGTTTGTAAACCTGAAAACTCATTTAAATATTTAAACTTTATTTTAGATTTCAAAATGTAGGTTTGAATCCATACTGTAAACTGAATTTAAACTTAGTTTAAATCCATTATTTATTTTTAAACAGGTTTCATTTGAATTTGTTGAAAAATCAAATTTTGTTTCCAGGTTTCTGCAAAAGCCTGAACAACCATTTACTCGACGCGAACCAAACTGCATCGAGTCTTCCTTTCCCTTACTTCGAGTCACGTACTCGAGTGACTCGAGTATGGCCCGAGTCAAAAATACTCTGCACCCACAAAACTTTACAGAACTACAATGGGCATGGTGCACGTGCACCGTGGCCCCAGCCACCTCCGGCAACCCACAAGGACTTCAATACGTCGCCGACTACCTCCAGATAACATCACGACCACTCAAATTCATCACGACAACTCGAATCGAAAATGGGTTCGAAACCCAAACCTGGAACACAACAGCTTTTCCCCTCTCGAACCTGTCAACGCCGCATTCTCCCAACCCCGACCACCTGATGGTCAACAGCTCCGGCCATGAACTCGCCTTTGACCAAGCTACCACCTCCCGAGACCTCGTGCAACTCGATGCACAGTGGAAGTTACGGTGATCAAAAACTCGACTACCATAAAAATTAGGGTTACATACTTCAAACGACAGCCACCCTCGCCACCGTGCTCAAACCAACAACCACACATTTTTCCCATCACCTCGGTAAGCTCCTCCACCTCCTCACACAACCCGACCATCTCCAGCCGCATAGATCACCAGGAATCCCCAAGTAACCCAAAATCGTACAACTTAAGACTACACCACCAATCCTTAACTAAAAAATAAAATTCTAGTATTAAAAATCCTAATTTAAGATAAGAATTCCATTTATAAACCTGAATTAATAATTTAAGATGTTTGAAATCTCACTCCTATTAAGTATTGACTGTTTCGAAGGTTTTCAAAGCAGTTCTACCTTGTTAAATTTGAATTCAGATTTCTATAATTTACTTTATGATCAAACAAACATATTTGTGTAGATACCAAGTCATATAAATCAATAAATTCAACAAAGATGATCTTTGTCTTAAATCTGAGCTTCAAATCTTATAAACAGAGATGTTTTCAGACTATATAGACAGGCTTCACATATTCATAGAATCGCATCAGTATATATACACATAAACATACTTATTCTAGACATAACAAACATAACTGGATATACTTAAGCAAATTGTAATTTTAGTTACTCACCATTTCTTTTGGAAAGAGGAACAGAGCATGCTTGTATGAAAACTTTGGATTTTAAAAACTAGAAAGTTGTCTGCCTTCATTTCCTTAATCTTCTTATCTTTGTTGGATTTGCAAACATTATTCTAGTTTGTATAAATGGAAATGTTTGCTATTATTTCTTGTTTCGGGTTTGCTATGTTTAGTGAACGAACTAAAAATAATAATATGACATATATAAAGAAGTTTCAGGGGAAGGTGATAACTGGGTTTTGCAAATGCCTGGTACACTGTATATTCTTGTTTTATCAGGCAAGATCTTTTAATTAGGAGGCTGAGATGATTTTTAAGCAATTCGAACTGACTTAAGTTGTGCTAGCATTTAATGTTTAAGTACTTGTGTTCCCTACTTAGCTAATTTTATCATTTCTTATGTATAGATATTTTTACTTAGCTTTGCACTTCTCTTATCTAACCTGCATACTATATTGCAGCTACACACCTATCTTATTCATTTGCCTGCATCATATTTTTCTTACTTTATTTTGTTTTATACTTGATTTTTATACTTGTCTGAATCTTAATCTACAAGCTACTAGCATTTTATTTTATTTTGTTTAATTGCCAACATAACTATTGTACAGACATGATTACATGCTTTTGTATTTTACGTACACATTTCAAAATTTGGTTTCAAAATTTGGTTTAGTCATTTGCTTTGGTTTATTACTTTATTTACTTATTATTTCTTATCCTTATGTTAATATCACAATTTCTTAAGTTTATGTATTCAAACTTATTTTTATAACCCTATACTTGGTTTACACTTATGTTACATATCTATAAAGTTTGTTTTATTTTTAAACATTGTTGAAAGATTTTATTTTAAATCATAGCTTTCCAAAATATGTGTATGTATATATATACATAAGTTTAAAATAACAAATTTCGATTCATTTAAAATCCATTTTAAAGATATTTCATTATTGTTATTGTTTAAAAATAACTCATTATTAATTTAAAATAATTCATAAATGAAATCAGTACATGAATAAATTACTTATTTTATAAAACTAAAGTAAAAAGAACAAAACAATCTTTTTATCTAAATTTAAACCTAGGCTAGAATTTATTTTTAAACAAATAACTCGATCTTGAGTAAATAAAACATATTTTTATCAAGCTATACTAAAAAGAAAATAAACAATCTTTTTGTTAATAAATTTTAAATTTAACTTAAGCTAGAATAAATTCCACCTATTGAACATTTATTTTAAGTATTTAAAACCATACAGTTATTTATTTAATAGCTTAATACTAAATTGAATCAAATTTCCAAATCATCAGAAATATTAAAATTAGAAAACATGACTTCATTTATTAAATTTAAAACCGTGCTTATCTATATATAATATATACAAATATATACATATAGATTATAAATAGAAACAATTTATATTGGCTTTTAAAAGAAAGCAAGGTGCGTAGCGAGGAATCTCTCCGGATCCAAATGCAAGGACTGGAGTTCGGCATTCAGTTGAAACCACACGTTTCTCTGGATCATCATAGCGTACTTCCACATATCCACTCAGAGGAAAGTCTTTGCGTAATGGATGACCCTCGAAACCATGATCTGTTGATATACGGCGTAAATCCGTATGATTGATGGAAGAAACACCAAACATATCCCATACTTCTCGCTCCCACCGGCCGGCTGATGGAAGTAGACTGACTACCGGAGATATTCATGTTACTTCATCTGCACTTGTTTGTACACGAATGCGTGAGTTATACCAAGTACTCAGTAAATTATGGACAACTTCAAATCTTCATTTTCGAGAGGGATGATCAACTCCGCAAATATCGATCGAAACTTGAACCCGTGTATAGGTATGCAATTTTAGAAAGCACAAAACTGGAAATGGGTAGTCAGTATTGGTATAAGATCTATTCCCATGTTTCGATCTTTCCATTTTACGTACCCATTTCTTAGGGAAAGTCAAATATTTATTTAAAAGGAGATTATTAAATCAATTCAAATATAATTAACAAATATTATCAAATCAATTTAATTTTTAATGTAGATTATTAAATTGATATTGCCCCAATTTCCGGGATGTCACATTCCTCCCCACTTAAAAGAATTTCATCCCCGAAATTTAAAACAAAGGTAGTTTAATAATCTAATTAAAAATTTAATTTTAAAACACAAGCATATACCAATCATATGCTAACAATCATAGCAACCAATTCATCCAAACAAACAAATCTAACTATCCAGACAAGATTCTGAATAGAATTTTCTCGAGTTTCCCAAATATAAATACCGAGACACTCGCTCTACAGAATCTAAACAATCAATACTACTAAGCTACAGAACTTCCACTCATCAAGATCTACAAAACAAGACAGGATATCAGACTACAGACAAGTCTAAATCAACAACCAAAACTCCCTGAACTGCTGGTTCTACAACCAGAGATAGATCTTACACGTACTCACTCAGAGATACGTGAAACACAACGAATTCCAGTTATCCAAACTGACAATTCAATCCTGAAGACCAAACACTTATCCAAAATCAAATCCCCGATTTCAGAATCCAAATTCCTTCGTCTCTTATCCACAAAAGTCTCTGACGATCCTGGGCTGCCTACATCTTTCCTGATCAGCTCAACCCTTGCTGATGCCTTAGAAATAAACTGAACCAAAAACAATCTAACAAAATGTTCTTTCCAAGATCGACCAAAAACTCAGAACACAAACTCTATTCCACAATCAGAAAACAGAACTCACTTCTCTTATCCGGAAAAGATAAAACAGGTGCACTCCAAACCTGGCCTCAGATCCAGAAAAATTTCCTGTAGAACTCTCCAATCCAAACACTACAACATCCCATTGCTTCCAAACTAAAACAGCTGCCACCATGCTTCCACTGCGCAACTCTGACTGATCAGATGAAAATGCTGATTATGAACTCAAGCACAGACTGGACAACACGTTCCAAAAATAAAGTTCATATATCCAAAAATAAAACTCCGAAGTTCCTCCAAAACCTGAGCTACTTCCCCAAACTCAAAAATCATCCTATTACTAGGCTGATCTATCGGTACCACTCCTGGAAATCTAGTCGATACCAAATTCAATCTCCAAATGTTAACCAAACTTGACTTCCTGAAGACATCCAGAAAAATTCTAAAACACAAGAGAATCCTCAAACTATTGCTAGTCAATTTTGCGATCAATCCAGCCCTACTCCAAAAATACTGCTCTCTCTTTACCAATCAGTACAGCTTACGCTTAGCCAATCCATCGAAGAAATGGAATTAATTCTGCTGCTTCTGAAGTTACCCAAGAAAACTGCTAAGCCAGAAGACTTCCTAATCCAAAGCTCTTCGAGAAAATCGGACCTCAAAGCAAGCAGGAACACCTAACTGAACACAGCCACAACCGAAACAGACACTCTTCCTAACTTGTTCCAAAGAAACATCTTTGGAAACATCCATAATCACTGTGTCTCGTCACACAGCTACTGAACCTTGATGTATCAAGATATCATGACTTGCTTCTGTCCAACCATCAGATCCCAACTCTAGCTCAACCAAACTACACCTCAAAGATGAACTCCGAACCCTAACAGATTTCCTTCAGAGATTAATGAAATCCTTACACCACTCAAAGCTCACTCGAGACGGTATTAGGTCTACAGTCTGGACAAATACACTTCCAACCTCAAACATTTAAACTCCAACCATCGGTAGTCGTGCTACGCACACCACTACCCTATCTACCTTTATAACTTATATTGGAAAACCTAAACAGGTAACCCAACAATTGGTAGAAATATATATATATATATATATATATATTAAAATTACAAATACGCTCTCTCAAGAAGGAAATCACTCAAGAGCCTAGGTATTCACTCAACCTAGCGCTCTGATACCAACTGTGACGACCTAGGCTTTTCAACCATCAGCAACGGCTCACGACCGGTAGGCTTTTCAACCATCCCAGTCCCGCTGTGGCTCACAGTGATACCTCGGGTTTGCTTTTACGGCCAGCCTCTCGACTCGCAACCAACCCCGCAAGGCCGTATACTACCCCCGGGGGCATGTAGGGGTAAGGGTCTCCCGTTCGCCACCTAACACAAAGCGAGAACCCCCTATCACGCTGTACTGTAGCAAACCCGATCCCGGTCTCATCGAAGTCCAAAACGTGTCTTTGAAGGCCAAGTTGTCTATTTAGTCTTAACAGTTTAATTCAACATTATCAATATACACACAGATAAATAATTCATAATATCACAGTAGATAATCACATCATCATCATAAACAGATAATCAGTATTATCATCCAAACAGATAATTAAATATTATCATACTTAAACCAAGCATCCATATCACATAGATATTACTCATGTCATATCTGAATTCACAATCATCAAATGAAATATCAATATCATTCATCCACAAGCAATGATTTATAAATCACAATCTATAATTAATTTAAAATGAATTAAATTAACCACTTCTATCTTTAATTAATTTAAAATAAATTAAATTAATTACTTCATCTATAAATCCTGCCTATACAATTATTGATTGATTATAAATCAAATTAATTAATCATCCTCTAAATATTCATCTTGGTTAAACACCCTTGATTTATCATTCTCTAATTACAATAGGTAATTAGTCTTTAATTAATTTCACAAATTAATTATCCTAAATTATTCATAGTAATTAACATTTAATTACTTTATTTATTAATTAAATATAATTAATTATATTTATTGTTAATTAATTACATAAATTAATCACCACATTATTAATTATTACTTAATTAAACAATCCTTAATTCACATCATTATTATATTAATTAATGATCTCTAATTCAGATTTAAATTAAATTACTTTGGTTAAATTAATTACATTAAATGATTCATCTTTAATTTAACTCAATTATTAATCACCCTTAATTAATAACATTCCAGTAATCAACTATCCTTAATTACTTATTAATTATTCCATAATTAATTATCTCCACTAATTAATCCCTTGATTAATTACAAAAGTAAATATCCAAATTACTTCATTTACAAATCATCTTGTATTAATCACATCCAGTAATTATCATCTAATTACTTCCCTAAGTAATTTATGCTCCATTAAGTACACTAGGTAATTACACTCATCAATAAATCAAATGATTTCTTAAATTAATTAAACTAAATTAATTAACTTAATTTAATCATTTTACCAAAATTAATTACAATAAGTAATTAATCTCTTAATTACTTTTATCAAGTAATTTCATTTAACAATTTACAATAGATTATCTAATTAATCTGATTAATTATTAAAATTAATTAATTAAGTAATAATCCTTAGTTACTAATACCATCTGTTAATTTACTTCTTATTTTATCTTTATTTATAAATTAATCTAAATTATTAATTTATAACTTTAATAAATACACCATTCCTTTATTATCTTATTAATTAAATCATTTAATGCCTCAATTATTCTTAAGATAATTTATTTCTTATTTAATGACTTAATTAATATTAAAGTGTATTAGAACATTACACTTTTAAATTTAAATTCAAATTCCATTCTGAATTTAAGATTTAAAAGGATTATTTATTTAAACATTAATCAAATTTAAATTCAATTTATAATCCTGCAAATAACATTAATTACTTACATATGAAACTTATATAAGAAAATCCCTTTTAAATTCAACTACTTAACTTTTATTTAAATTTAAATTTCCAAAATACACTAATGTTTTAACTTGCAAGTTCAAGTTAAAACAATTTATTTACTTTCCATTTAAAACTTTTCTCAACAAATTTACTTTCAAAACTATTTTATTTGAACTTATTTTAAAAACAATCATGCTTAAAAACTGATTTAATCCTTCAGATTTGTATTCGAAGTAAACTCGAATCCATCAATTTATCTTGGATTTAAAAACTTTGATATAAACTTCCCTTCAACAACTTGAATTAAAAACTTGATTTTTCAAATCTAAATCTATTTTAAAACCTTTAGATTCAATATTCATTTGAATCAATACTTTTAAAACTCAAACTTAAACTAATGTTAGAGTTTTTGTTTCAGATTTAAATTTTAAAATTTTTTTGGAAATTACCAGGTTTGTAAACCTGAAAACTCATTTAAATATTTAAACTTTATTTTAGATTTCAAAATATAGGTTTGAATCCATACTGTAAACTGAATTTAAACTTAGTTTAAATCCATTATTTATTTTTAAATAGGTTTCGTTTGAATTTGTTGAAAAATCAAATTTTGTTTCCAGGTTTCTGCAAAAGCCTGAACAACCATTTACTCGACGCAAACCAAACTGCACCGAGTCTTCCTTTCCCTTACTTCGAGTCACGTACTCGAGTGACTCGAGTATGCCCCGAGTCAAAAATACTCTGCACCCACAAAACTTTACAGAACTACAATGGGCACGGTGCACGTGCACCGTAGCCCCAGCCACCTCAGGCCACCCACAGGGACTTTAACACATCGCTGACTACCTCCAGATAACATCACGACCACTCAAATTCATCCCGACAACTCGAATCGAAAATGGGTTCGAAACCCAAACCTGGAACACAACAGCTTTTCCCCTCTCGAACCTGTCAACGCCGCATTCTCCCAATCCCGACCACCTGATGGTCAATAGCTCCGGCCATGAACTCGCCTTTGACCAAGCTACCAACTCCCGAGACCTCGTGCAACTCGATGCACAGTGGAAGTTACGGTGATCAAAAATTCGACTACCATAAAAATTAGGGTTACATACTTCAAACGACAGCCACCCTCGCCACCGTGCTCAGACCAACAACCATACATTTTTCCCATCACCTCGGTAAGCTCCTCCACCTCCTCACACAACCCGACCATCTCCAGCCGCATAGATCACCAGGAATCCCCAAGAAACCAAAAACAGTACAACTTAAGACTACACCACCAATCCTTAACTAAAAAATAAAATTCTAGTATTAAAAATCCTAATTTCAGATAAGAATTCCATTTATAAACCTGAATTAATAATTTAAGATGTTTGAAATCTCACTCCTATTAAGTATTGACTGTTTCTAAGGTTTTCAAAGCAGTTCTACCTTGTTAAATTTGAATTCAGATTTCTATAATTTACTTTATGATCAAACAAACATATTTGTGTAGATACCAAGTCATATAAATCAATAAATTCAACAAAGATGATCTTTGTCTTAAATCTGAGCTTCAAATCTTATAAACAGAGATGTTTTCAGACTATATAGACAGGCTTCATATATTCATAGAATTGCATCAGTATATATACACATAAACATACTTATTCTAGACATAACAAACATAACTGAATATACTTAAGCAAATTGTAAATTTTAGTTACTCACCATTTCTTTTGGAAAGAGGAACAGAGCATGCTTGTATGAAAAGTTTGGATTTTAAAAACTAGAAAGTTGTCTGCCTTTATTTCCTTAATCTTCTTATCTTTGTTGGATTTGCAAACATTATTCTAGTTTGTATAAATGGAAATGTTTGCTATTATTTCTTGTTTCGGGTTTTCTATGTTTAGTGAACGAACTAAAAATAATAATATGACATATATAAAGAAGTTTCAGGGGAAGGTGATAACTGGGTTTTGCAAATGCCTGGTACACTGTATATTCTTGTTTTATCAGGCAAGATCTTTTAATTAGGAGGCTGAGTTGATTTTTAAGCAGTTCGAACTGACTTAAGTTGTGCTAGCATTTAATGTTTAAGTACTTGTGTTCCCTACTTAGCTAATTTTATCATTTCTTATGTATAGATATTTTTACTTAGCTTTGCACTTCTCTTCTCTAACCTGCATACTATATTGCAGCTACACACCTATCTTATTCATTTGCCTGCATCATATTTTTCTTACTTTATTTTGTTTTATACTTGATGTTTATACTTGTCTGAATCTTAATCTACAAGCTACTAGCATTTTATTTTATTTTGTTTAATTGCCAACATAACTATTGTACAGACATGATTATATGCTTTTGTATTTTACGTACACATTTCAAAATTTGGTTTCAAAATTTGGTTTAGTCATTTGCTTTGGTTTATTACTTTATTTACTTATTATTTCTTATCCTTATGTTAATATCACAATTTCTTAAGTTTATGTATTCAAACTCACTTTTATAACCCTATACTTTGTTTACACTTATGTTTCATATCTATAAAGTTTGTTTTATTTTTAAACATTGTTGAAAGATTTTATTTTAAATCATAGCTTTCCAAAATATGTGTGTGTGTATATATATACATAAGTTTAAAATAACAAATTTCGATTCATTTAAAATTCATTTTAAAGATATTTCATTATTGTTATTGTTTAAAAATAACTCATTATTAATTTAAAATAATTCATAAATGAAATCACTACATAAATAAATTACTTATTTTATAAAGCTAAAGTAAAAAAGAACTAAACAATCTTTTTATTTAAATTTAAACCTAGGCTAGAATTTATTTTTAAACAAATAACTTGATCTTGAGTAAATAAAACATATTTTTATCAAGCTATACTAAAAAGAAAATAAACAATCTTTTTGTTAATAAATTTTAAATTTAACTTAAGCTAGAATAAATTCCACCTATTGAACATTTATTTTAAGTATTTAAAACCATACAGTTATTTATTTAATAGCTTAATACTAAATTAAATCAAATTTCCACATCATCGAAAATATTAAAATTAGAAAACATGACTTCATTTATTAAATTTAAAATAGAGCTTATCTATATATAATATATAGAAATATATACATATATATGTATAGATTATAAATAGAAACAATTTAAATTAGCTTTTAAAAGATAAATTATCAGTTAAATATTTATTTAAAAGGAGATTATTAAATCAATTCAAATATTATAAACAAATATTATCAAATCAATTTAATTTTTAATGTAGATTATTAAATTGATATTGCCCCAATTTCGGGAATGTCACAATATCAAAAGCAACAAGCACCAAAACGCTTTCCATAAGCGATTTATATAACTTTTAAGCTAATTCAACTACTTTCCATCAATTCATAAGCCACTTCATTCTGTTTCAATGGTTTGCAACTCAATTTCTTACATCCAATTGATTTTTAACCCAAACGAGATCATATTCACTTCGATTAATTCTAAAACCAATTTATTTAGTCCCTATCAATTCACAGAAATTTAATTACTTTTATTTACGTTATACGATGATTCAGTCTATACAAATTCGACAATATTCGCTTAATAGAGTATTTATTTAGTTTATAACTATTTTAAATTAATTCCAACCCATTCTTCATTTAATTCCATTTCTTTTCTAAATTATTTACGAACCATTCATTGCATTTCATTTTATTTCAGCCTTGGATTCATCCAAAACAATTTATTAGGCTTTGCTCATTCAAACTTATAAATTAAAGACCATTTCCAACTTAATTTAATCCAAGCTTTCATTTAATGGGATTTCACTCTTATTCGAAGCCAAGCTTCCATAAATTTTAAACTTAAGTTAATTTACTTTTGTTTATTCCAACATCAAACTTAAGTTTGCTTCTATTTGATTCTCATTTAAGCAACTTCCATTAAATTCAGTTAGCCCATCCATTTTAAATTTTAATTTCAATCTCACCTTCTCAATTTATCAAAATAATATCCAAGCACATACTTAACTTATTTATACTTCAAATTAATATACCACCAAATTTAAATTCAGTCTGATTATCCAATTCCAATCACAACTTGATTTAGTTTTTATTTAATCAGACTTCATCTATTTATTATTTAACTCAATCAACCTATTTTAAAAAATTTAATTTACTTACTTAATTCGTTTTTGAATTTATTTTATTAATACAAGGTAATTCTCAATTTATTTCTATTCACTTGGGTTTTGTTTGCAACTCAAACCATTTCTGCTATTATTCACTCCTATTTCATATGACAACACTTCTCTTATATCCAATTTACTTGCAAATTTCATTGAATATTATTCAAATCACACTTGGATTTTATTTGCAATTCATCCCATCACCTTTTGATCCAACTCTATTTTATTTAACTCAAGTTAAATTTTATCAACATACTCAATCAAACAATTATTTAGCCAATTAGCTTACTTCCAATTTTGAAATCAATGTTTGATTTTATTACTAAACCCCTTTATTAAATTTCTCTAAGTTCAGTTTTATTTTATAATTCCAGTTTGGATTCCCCTTTATTTTAAAATTTAGAAATGCTTTAAATTCAGATAATATAATTAAAATAGCTTTTTATAACTCGATGTCTCAACCAGTCCATCCTTGTTCTCACAGAAATTCAGTCATACGTTGATCAGGTGTAGGACTGAAAATCTATAAGTACTTAGTAAACCCATTTTCAACATCCAGTGAAAATACTTAAAAAATAAATTTATTGAAAATATCGAAAACAGTTTTCAAAAAATAGAGGAAATATCTTTGGTGAGAATGCTCTGGAAATCATCACCCCCATCCATGGTTGCAGTTAACTCGATGGTTACGTTGTCATCCCGACAAAATCCATAGATAACTGTAGGCCTCCGCGCCCCTCGATTACACCATGGAACCCACGACAGATCGCAGCTACAATTGGGGTTACGTAGCTATCACAGCAAAAATCCATATAACTGTAGGCATCAGCGCCATCGAATTTCGCTGCCAAAAATGAAACTTCTCCAATCCACTTGACCATAGATCGCAGTCTACGATGTTGCGTTGCCTTCCCGGCAAAATCAAGTGTAGACTGTTGGCACTCATCCTCCACACGAATTTCGCTACGGTCCCCACAGTAGATCGCAGCGACATCGAGTTACACTGTCGTCACAGCATAACCCAAATGCCCCAGTAGGCATCGGCGCCATCGACTTTCGCTACCCAAAAATCCTCAGGAACTAGTTTTGTCCGGACTCCTCACAGAATCACTTTAGAACCCCCCCTTGGGGCTCAAGGCAGCACCACCCGGTGGCACTCCTGAGAAGTTCATTTCAAGGGAGCGCCTTTTCCCCCAGAGCCATCTTCAAAACATTTTATACTATACACATATAGTATCTTCAAATCATACACCTAGTATGATATCATACAAAGCTCCTTTACACAAAATCGATTATCTCAAAATCGATAATTCTCAAACTAGGCTTTCCAAATTCTCATATTGATTTTATCCAAAAATCAAAAGCCTTTCCAAATCCAAAGGTTCTCAAAACCTTTTCCAAAATCCTCATAAGATCCTATATATATATGTATATATATATATATATATATATATATATTCAAATATATATAATTTTTAAAACTTTGGATCTTTTCAAACTTGTATAAAACTCTTTTTATACTTCAAACACTTTCAAAAATATTTTCTTCTGGCTATAGATTTATCAGGGGAGTTTTATCTCATATAACAAATATATATAGCTTCATTTATTCAAAATCAAATATTCAAATTTGGCTTCTCTTTCCAATACCAATTTTATTCAAATCCGTACGATATACACATATCATCCGTACGCTATACCAACCTGATCGCTCACTCGATCACACAATTTCACTTCCGAACTAGTATCGTCCCCCCGACTTCCTAGTGCTGATACAGATCTGATTTCTTGATTAGAAACCATCATTCTCCTTGCATAGCCATAAGTATGATAGAGAATATCCAGGACCAATCAACAATCCATATCCAGGTTCATCGTCGAAAATCGAGCGAAAAATCCCAACTCGGATCGATAAACTACCTCGAAATTCTGTGCTCGAATCTGGTTCAAATCACTATGCGAATAGAATAATATACGTACATCCTACATATTTATTTTCATTGATCATTGGCCAAAATCAATTTTTCTTCCTTTTATATTCACTTAAATTCCATTCACTTATTCACATTTACCTTAATTCCCGTTTGGATTATCACTTCAATTCTTATCTCGGTTGGGTATTTAAACCAATAACAGTTTGAACTCCGACCAGTTTATATTTAGAAAATAGCTTGAAATTTTTTAAAATTGAATGTAGTTGAAAAAATAGTAATTAGTTTAGAAAACGGTTGAAAATTATTAAATAGGTCCAAAAATAATTGTAAACCAAGACTAAAATAATTTGGCTATATATTAAATAGCTTAGAAAAATTAGTTTACATGAAAACAATTTATTTAAAATAGTCAAGAGTCAAACTGTTCACTACCCCAACAATCCAATGTACACTTCCATTTAAATTGATCCAATTCTAATTTGGATAACTCCAATTTCCATTGAAATTTATTTAATCCCAAGGCAACTTCAATTCTAATTAATTCAAACTAAATTCAATTTGTACTAATGGAATTTAAATTTCAACTTTAACCCATCTCGAATTATATAAATTCGAGTTAAATCCTCAAAGGTTGGTTTAACTTTTTAAACCAAATTAACTTCTATTTTAAGGTTTTTAATCTATTTAATTTCTGAGTTCAATTTTCAAAAAATTCCATTTAAATTATCTTTACTTATGTATTTTATGGTTCAAACAATTTTATTTTAAAATTTTAATTTATTATTCAATTTTAATCTTCCAGTTTGAAGCCAGTTCTTAAACAAGTTTATTTTACAATTCAATTATTCAAATTTATTTTATTTATACAATACCATTCTCAATTTAAAGATTTTTATTAACAATAGGATAATATTATCCAATTTATTTTAAAACGTCCATCCATTTTCAATTTTTAAACCTCAAACCCTTTTTGAGATCACATAAATTCCCAATTCAAATCAACCATTTAACTTTCCAAGTTAAATTCCAATTTTACTTCATCCAACCAATCTTACTCAATTTGAATTCCTGCTTCAAACTTCAAAATTCTTTCCCTCTTATAAGTTCACAACTTATGTCACTCAGGGTTTTTACATCACACTTCAGGCAAAATCAAAACTCAACCTCTTAGAGTTTATTTCAAATTATCTTTGATATCATACATATATACATATTATTTTCTTGGCCTCCCAGCCATGTTTTAAAATTTTAAACCACCCTTGGTTTTAAATCCAAATCAAATTTTCAAACAACCCATTGTTTCCGACAAATCCTAGTTATCCAAATAATACTTATTTATTATTTTTCATTACTTTGAAAAAAAAATTCAAATTTTGGAACCAGATTTAGAATTTCATTTTCAATCACTTAAATTTTAATTTAGTTGTATTTTTGTTCGTACTTAATTTAATTCCAATTCTAGACTTCAGTTTAGTTGTATTATATTACTTCTTAATTTTAATTTCAATAATTAACAATCAATCACCTTAATATTTATTAGAAGGAAATATTGCTCTATATATATATCAAAATATGTTTTTATATAAAATCATTTAAAATCTTTTTATATGAAAATAACAAGTACGCACTCCTATATATTTATTCTTAACTCATTCTAGAGTACTACAGACTCTATTAAATGAGTAATTCCCACCAGAGCCAAGCTTCTCGCTTAACCTCTCTTCTCTGATAACAAATGTAACGACCCGAAATTTTCTAACCCGAAAGTTCCAGATAGTTATGAAAAAGAAGAAAGAGATAGAAGAAGAAGAACTGAAAACACCAAATATCTCACGTTCGCAGCGGATAAAATATAATAATAAATTATAACAGTTGGAAAAGAATACTATATCTGTCGATTTCATTCTAATACATCAGAGTTTCACATACATTCAATCACTGAATATATACAATTATCAAGCCTCTGATTAATAATAATATAAATACATCGGAAATACTCTATACTCTATTGCCATCCAGCTCGCCTCCTGAGCTCCAGAACGTACCTACCTAAAAATCTGTAATACTCGGTCTGACCCGAGCATTACACCAAAGTAACACCCGGGTCAGGCTGGAAACCAGCGTGAGTAAACCCAACTAACATGGAATACCAAAGCAATCAACTTATATAAAACCCGGGGTAACTCAAACCCAATTTACAAGTTCACAATATGTTTTAGACATAACTAACTTCACACATCCATTTCCTAAGTACCAAAGCTTAAATTTAAATAGTCTAATCCCTTTAAATCACTTCACTCCAGCATATAGATTTCACATATCAATCCATAAAAATATTCGAAGTGGTTTTCGGGTATTTCCCAATACCCGATCCCGGCCTCTTCGAGTCTCACATCATCTTATTTGAATTTATCCATACGAAATGTACAACATTTCATATTAGAGGTATCAACTCATTCAAGCATCCAATGCCATTTAGTCATCCATAAGCAATGCTTAATCACATATAAATTAATTCAATTGATTCTAAGTGAATTTCTAACCACATTCTCTTACATTCCTTTCTTCAATATTAATTAATTTCAATTCAATTAATTCGTTATCCCTTCATTTTTCATCTTAATTAATCACCCTAGATTAATTACTTCAATCGCGTTTAAGTAATAATCTTTATTTAATTTCATGATATTAATTATTCTTGGCCAAATCAATGAGTAATTTTTAATTACTTCACAAATTAATGAATTATAATCAATTACACTAATTCTTAATTACTCATATTATTTAATTTCTCAGGCGTCACTTATGATTAGTTCATCTTAATTAATCAATCTTTAATTACATCGTTGATTATACAAATTAATGATTCCCGATTATGTTTTGATTTGTTCTAATATAAATTTATTGCTTTAATTCAACCCCAGTATTAATCATTCTCGATTAATCTCAATCTGTAGTTAATTATTCTCTTATTTACTTCATTAATAAATTAATTACTTCTTAATTAATTATCTTAATTGGTCTCTTGATTAATTTCTCAAAGTATGTATATTTTATTAATTACATTAAGTGACTACCCTTCAAACCATCCATTGATTATTCCAAATTAATCAAACTAAAGTAATTAATTTAGTCCATACTTAATTAAATCAAACCTTTAATTACTAAATTAATTAACCCAAATCTTAAATTAATTTAATTAATTAATTAATTATCCATTTTATTTACCCTTCTAAATTATTGAATCACAAATCATTACACCCTTATTAATAATGAAAACATTTTCTTATTTATAACTTAAGTTTAATACAATTTAAAACCCTAATACTTTGAGTTAATCAACAATTTACTCGAGAACCAACCAAAACCAAAGTCAACAGATCATTAATTCACAATGCACATCAATTCAATTCAATCATTCAAACAATTATTAAATTTAAATATCTAAATTTACATAATACCAGACGAGTGAGATTTACTCACCTTTGTTTTGCTGTTTGCAAATCCGATCCAATCTTGGCTTGGCTTCAGGGTTTCGACCTTGTATACACATTTTATAATTTATTAATAATTTGAACTTATTGAACAATTTCTTCTCTTTGATAATTTACTTAGCTAATTATTTATTTGAATTATGTCACGACCCGACTTCCATACTCCAAGAAGACGCATCATGAATTAAAAAAGAAAGGGATAGAAGAAGAAGGGAAAGAAGAAACAACACTAGAATCTCAACAGCGGAACGAATAAATTATATTAATAACATAAGTATTTACATAATATACAATACCAATCAGAGATACACAGCATACACATCACATATACTAGACAGTTATAAACACCTGTCTAGTATTTACAACTCAATACAATCTCAACACAGAGAAAACACAGAGGAAAACTATATCTAACGCGGAAGCCTCCTGCTCCATTGCTCCTCCAATATTCGTCAAAGCCAACCTGAATCCTAACCTGAATTCCCTTGGCTACTCGTAAAAATTTGAGTACCCAAGAGTTTATGAAAAACAAAAATAAACTCCGGGTCAGACATGGGTCTGGTGTGAGTAACAGGTTAAGGTTGCTTAACTTTTAAAAACCTTTGGAAAGAAAGGTATCACGTAAGACTTCCCACACATAAACATGGAAAAGTTTTTACCTTACGCTAACCAAAACATTTGATAGGAAATCCGATGATATTATAATAGTGTCTAGGGTTTTCAAGTAAATAAGAAATAGCCGAAATTGTTACATTCATTAAATTCCAGCTACTAGCCACAAAAGTGGGTAATACAATCAAAACCGTTGGCACTTATTGGATTTTGGATTCCATCAATGGCTGGGCTACTGGGGTACCGCCCGTCACAGTACATGGCCTAGATCACCGTACAGAGGATTACTCCTAATCCCCTGCAACACAAAGCCGGACCCGTTCCTTACTGAACATTTCCAAACAAGACAACCCCGCAGTTGTGATCAGCAACCGCACCACTAAGCCGAAATAAAGGGACCTCTAGATAGGGATAAATATTGCTTTCAAGTGGAGGCTACCCACGAAGCTTTGCTGCACCTCCCCTGTTTTAGCCATTCCCGGTTGATGAGGCTTGAGGCTACGATTACCTTTATAGTTACTTAGAATGCTCATCGTCCACCTAACGATGTTCTGAAAGCATTCAATCCATACAAGTTCGTTCTGTGTTCGAACGAAACCGAAGGCATTATCTCGTTACACTCATTTTGGAATCACCTTCAGAGTTAACGACAATAACCCTTGCACTCTGAATCACCATCTCGAATCTATAAGTATTATTCCGTCAAACTCATTACAGAATCACCCACAGAGTTATACTGACGTATAGCCCTTACACCTCGAGTCTTCACTCGCTCCACTTGGAATAACGACCTAACGTTTAATTGGAATCGATGTGGTTTTCGGATCCCAAATTTGGAAACCCGATCCCGGTCTCATCGAAATCCAAAGCGTGTCTTTTAAGGCCAAGTTGTTTTAAAGTTTAAAACAATTCAATTCATTATCTAAATATACACAGATAGATAATTCACCACACAATAGATAATTCAACATTATCATTACCAACAGATAATTCATATCAGATAATCACTATTATCATCCAAAAGCAACCAATGCATCCATATCACATACACTACTCATCTCATAACTGAGATTACAAACCATACTAGGCAATCAATACCAATCATCAACATAAGCAACTATCTAATGATCACACCATTTATAATTAATTTAAAATGAATTAAATTTATTACTTAATCTCTAGTTAATTTAAAATGAATTAAATTAATTACTTCATCATTAAAATTCTGCTTATCTTAATCTCTAATTGATTACAAATCAATTTATAAATCATCATCTCAATTCTCATTTCACTTAATCATTACAGATTAACCATCTCTTAATTACAATAAGTAATTGGCTTATAAGTTAATTACACAAGTTCATTATATTAAACCCTTTGCAAATAATTTACTTGTAATTACTTAATTAATTAATCAATTATTCATTATTAATTATACCTTGATTAATCAATTCCAAATTACATCATTAATTAATTAATTAATGATTTCTGATTATATTTAATCAATCTCAAAATATAAATTAATTACATAAGTAATTAATCTTCAATTTAATCCATATATATTAATCACCTATGATTAATAATACTAGTAATTAACTACTTTAATTACTCATCCCATAATATAATTACTCTTAATTAATTATCTCCATTAATCACTTGATTAATTCAAAGTAATTTAAATCAAATTACTTCTATAATAAATATCTTTAATTACATTCAGTAATTATTAATTAATTACTTCCTTAAGTAAGTATAAATTTATTAATTACATAAGTAATTATCAATAATCCACAAATGTTTAAATTAACTAAACTTAATTAATCTAAACTAATCACCTTAATCAAATTAATTACACCAAGTAATTAATTCATTAATTACTTCATTAAGTAATTAAACAATTGATTATTATTAACTAATTAATCTAATTAATTATTAAAATTAATCACATTAATTAATTGTTAAATAATCTTAAGTTAATGACCTTCATTAACATTTCTTAATTGCTTAATTAAGAATTAACTTCAATTAATCATTATTAATTATCAATCAATTAATATTTAATTACAATTTAATCAATCTCTAATTATTGATTAATTAAGTGTTAATTAGAATTTTAATTATCTTTAATCACTTGATTAAATAAATCCTAATTATCAATTAAAATTTAATTAACCATCCTTAATTATAGATTAATTAACCTTAATTAAATTAACCTCAAATCTTAATTAATTAACATAAAAATAATATTAATTACTTAATTAAACACCCACAATATTAATTAATTAAATAATTAATATTCCATTTAAATTAATTTAATAATTTAAATGAAACCAATTTTCTTAACTTCAAAATTAAGAAACATTCTTCTTATACAAAATATTTTAAACACTTTGTTTTAAACAAAAATTCAAAATTAAAAATTTCTTTTTAAATTTCAAACTGAAACAAAATTCAAATTTTCATTCTAGATTCAATCTTAAAAATTTAAAACATTACTTACTTTTTCATCTTCATTTTTAAATTCAAGTTATTTAACCTTTTCCAAAAATGGTTAAACAAATTTAAATTTAAAACTTATTTATTTTTTTAAAACTGACATTAAAGTCAAATCTCAGGTTTTAAAACCAAATTTAAACTTATTTTAAACTTTATTTCATAAATTTAAAACTTATTGTTCTAAATTCAAATCAATGTTCTTTTATATTTTAAAAAAAGTTTAAAATCTAAATTTAAATTCTAGATTTAAATTTAACTCAGATTCATCTATTCAAAATTTCAGTTTCCAGATTTAAACTTGTTTTAAATTTTTCAGTTGCATTTTTAAAATTTGCTTTTCAATTTAAAACAGAAAAACAGAAAACAGTTTTCTGTTATAGTTTAACATCTTAAATTTGAATTCAAAATAATTTCAAATCTCAGATTTAAATTATTGAATTCAAAATTTAAGTTTCAGGTTTAAACATTACAGTTTGAATTTCATCTTAAATTTGAAATTTTACTTTTAAATCTAAAACAGAAAACAGTTTCTGATTTGTTTAAAACCCAAACTTGAGTTTTGAAAGCATTTCAAATTTATTTCAAAGGTCTAAAATTTAAACTTACTGAAATTCAAATCCCATTTCAGGTCCAAGACTCATTTCATATTTTTGTTTTGCAATTACTTTACTTTCAAATTTTATAAACCTGGGAAAACAGGTTTTCTAGTTTTGCTTAAAACCAATTAAAACTTTCAAAATTTTAAATTATTTCAAACCTAAGGTTTTTAACTGATTGAATTCAAATTTAAATTCAGTTTTAAGTCTTAGGTTTAATTTTAAGTTTGCATTTCAAAACCTTACTTTAAAATTTAAAAAAAAACAGTACAGGTTTCTGTTAAAACCTGAAACTTAGATTATACCCGAGCATCACATAATTTACTTCGAGTAAATCACTTCCTAACTTCGAGTCATTCCCCAATTTCCCCCGAGACCCACCCAAGGTAGAAAACCTGCAACCCAAAACACCATCAACATGCACACTTCTGTACTGTGCACCCAACCACCAACTCCGGCCATCTCCGGTCCTTATCAATGACCATCCCCCATCCACCAGCAACCTCACAACAACCTTCAACCTTCAAATACCCATACTTCAACTTGAATTTGAATCCAAGTTTTATAACCAAACCTGGAACAAGTCGAACCCCCTCCACCTGAAACCTGTCAACTCCATTCCCACGCGCCTCCGGCCACCATCTCCACCCAAACTTCGGCGACGACTCCTTCGAACCACCATCTACCAACACGCGAAATATGGTTGAACTCGATCAACCGAGGGAATCACACTCGAGCAAACACAGTAACCCAGTAAACTAGGGTTCAAAACAGAAATTCCCAAATCACCATCTCAAAATTGAATTGCAATACAATTCAAAAAATTTCCTATAATCTATGATGGCTCTACAATCTCCAGAAGCAGATTCAAGCAAATCAAATGCAAGAATCAAATGTACTTAACCAAATTGTAAGATACAGTAAATTCATTACTGCACTTGTTTCACAACACTGTAAATTATAATATTTGATTTAGAATTCATGAATTCACTTGTTGTTTCTATTAATAAACCTGAAACAATTAAATTATTGAGTTTGAATTTCATTCTGTGCTAATTTGTTCTGCAGGTTATAGACAATCTAATTTGATTCATATAAATTTGTATTTACTCTATCCTAAAACAAACAGGTTTTATTCAAAGTTTTGAGACATAATAGTAATCAATTCAAAACAAAGAATACAAGAATCAACAAGAGTTTGGGATTTTGAAGCATAGATATGCAGTCAGCAATCATCATGTATCCAGACATATACTACAGGTATAATATTCACAACCAATTCCTATAAGTTCATTTCAATTTTTAAAAAGTATGAACAACCTAACTTATTTAATAAATTTTAAGAAAATGAGTTACTCACTTGGAATAAATGCAGAGCCCAGAATTTTGAAAAATCCTTGCATGCAGACATCTTGCCCTTTTTTTCCAGATTCATATGCATGTTCCAGATGAAATGTAGGTTGCTATGATCTATCTTGCTTGCTTGAAATTGGAGTGCATGTTTGCATTTTGCAGTTTTTAGAAAAAATGCAGGTCTTCATGCTTGAAAATGAAATGCAGATTCTTCTTAACAAAAAAATTGAAATGCAGGCCTTTCTTTGTTTCCTGATCAAATGCAGGTTGTAGTTTGTTGCTTGCAGTTTTAAAGAGGAGTTACAGGCTTTGTATAATGCAGGTTTTTGAATATTTGAAAAAGAGGAGTTTGATTTTAAAATCTGAAATGTTACAGATTTTACTTTCATTTTATTGAAGGAGGAAAAATGTTTCTTTGTTAAGAATTGAAAAAAATGAGAAATAATAAAGGAATGAGTATATGCAATGTTTTATAATCTAAATTATGATTTAAAATTAAAAAAAAATTGAATCAATGACACTTGTAAAAGAAATGGACACATGTTAACTTCTTTGTTTACTTACTTAACATATGTTATATTATGCCTTAATACACTACACATGTCTTTTAAATGGTTTTGTTATTTTAATTAAGATTAATGAATGTTTAAACTAAATTAATTAGTACTTATACTTAGTTTGTATATACTTTCTAAAGAATAAAGCAAAGTATTATTATAAATAAACAATATACAAATTAATCATTTGAAAAAGATACTTTTAAATAATTAAAATAAATTTATAAAAGAGTTTGTAACTTATTTTAATATACATACTTAAGTAAAATTGAATTTTAAACCAATTTAAACATTTTTCTTATATTTAAAAATCATATAGTATTTTATTAAATATTTTTGAAAAGCTTAAATCCAAAAATAAATCACAATTTCTATTTTCAAAACATTAAAATTATGCTATACTAATTTAACAACTTGTCTATCTAAAATATATATACAAATACATATACGTTATTAAATAGAAAATAGATTCATTTGAAATTTAAAAATAAATTCACAAATTAAATATTTAAATAAGAAGATTATTAAGTCAAATGCAATTTATTAACAAAAATTTATCAATTCAATTTAAATTTAAGCACAGATTATTAAATTTAAATTGTCCAAAATTCCGGGATATTACAATCCTTCCCCCTTAAAAGAATTTCATCCCCGAAATTTAAAATAAAGGTAATTTAATAATCTATTTACAGATTTTATTTTAAAATACAGCATATGTTAATCATATGCTGATAACTATAGCAACCAATTCACACAATCAGAACAAATCTAATTATCCAAAAGAATTTTGGATAAACCTTCACGAGTTTCCCCGGTGTGCATATATATATATATATATATATATATATATATATATATATATATATATATATATATCGGGATACTCGCTCTATAGAATACAATCAATCAATACTACTAAGCTATAGAGCTCCTAACAACAATTCTATATAGAATATCAGACTACAAACGAGCCTGACTCAACAACCAATCCATCCTAAACTGATGGTTCTACAACCAGAAATATCAAACACGTACTCCCTCAGAGATACGTGAAACACATTGAATTCCAGTTATCCAAACTAGCAATTCAACTCTAGAAAACCAAACACTGATCTAACCCAAAACACAGAAGAAATCAAAACACTTCGGAGCTAGCTTCCCAAACTATATCTCCTTGGATCGGAGAAAAACTTATCCCAAATCAAATCTCCAATTCCATAATCCAAATTCTCCGTTTCTTATCCATAAAAAATCTTCGGACGATCCTGGGCTACCAACATCCATCCTGATTAGCTCAACTCTTGCTGATGCTTCTAGAAACAGACTGGATCAAAACCATCCAATGATCTCCTCAAGATCACTCAAAAACCAAGAACACAAACCCTGCTTCCCAACAACAGAAGACAGAACAAACTTCTTCTTATCCGAAAAAGAAAACGAAAAAGAAACACCTCCAAACTGCTTCCGCTGCACAACTCTGATCCGAAACAGAAGAAAATGCTGACGATGAGCACAAGCACAGGCTAGACAACCCATCACAGAAATATGGTTCCACAGATCCATATAGAAAACTCAGAAGTTCCTCCGAAACCTGAGTTGCTTCACCAACTTCTATCTCATGGAACCATCCATCTACTAACTGAACCACCAGTTCCATTCCTGGAAAGAAAACTCGATCTCCAGATGCAGACAAACTCTGACTTCCTGGAAGAAAATTCGGACAATCTTCAACAATGCAAAAGAACATACTATCGCAAGTCACTTTTGCGATCAACTTAGCCTAAATCCAAAGAAACTGCTCTTTCTCAACCAACCAGAACAGCTTATGCTGGCCTAGCCAACTTACAAAGAAACAGATCCACTCTGCTGCTTCTGAACTCCACTTCAGAAAAACTACTCAACCAAAAGACTTCCTACCAACTCAGAACACTCTACTAAACTCAGCCACATCACCGAGCAGACTCACTTCCTTAACTTGTTCCAAAGAAACATCTAAAGGAATATCCATAGTCACTGCATCTCATCACGCAGCTACAACTTCCTGAGATATCAAGATACCATCACTTGCTTGCTTCTGCCCAAACGACAGATCCAACTCAATTCTGCACTTCAAAGATGAACTCCGAACCTTAACAGGTAACCTTCAGAGATCGATGAAGTACTTAAACCAAGAAAACTTACTCGAGACGGTATTAGGTCTACAGTCTCGACAAATACACATCCAACCTCATCCATCAAACACCAACCAATGGTAGTCGTGTTACACACACTTCTACCTCATCTACCTTTATAACTTATATTGGAAAACCTGAACAGGTAATCCAATAAATAGATAGAACCATAAATATATATATATATATATATATATATATATATATTAAAAATACAAATACGCTCTCTCAAGATAGACACCACTCCAGAGACTAGGTATTCACTCAACTTAATGCTCTGATACCAACTGTCACGACCCGACTTCCATACTCCAAGAAGACGCATCATGAATTAAAAAAGAAAGGGATAGAAGAAGAAGAGAAAGAAGAAACAACACTAGAATCTCAACAGCGGAACGAATAAATTATATTAATAACATAAGTATTTACATAATATCCAATACCAATCAGAGATACACAGCATACACATCACATATACTAGACAGTTATAAACACCTGTCTAGTATTTACAACCCAATACAATCTCAACACAGAGAAAACACAGAGGAAAACTATATCTAACGCGGAAGCCTCCTGCTCCATTGCTCCTCCAATATTCGTCAAAGCCAACCTGAATCCTAACCTGAATTCCCTTGGCTAGTCGTAAAAATTTGAGTACCCAAGAGTTTATGAAAAACAAAAATAAACTCCGGGTCAGACATGAGTCTGATGTGAGTAACAGGTTAAGGTTGCTTAACTTTTAAAAACCTTTGGAAAGAAAGGTATCACGTAATACTTCCCACACATAAACATGGAAAAGTTTTTACCTTACGCTAACCAAAACATTTGATAGGAAATCCGATGATATTATAATAGTGTCTAGGGTTTTCAAGTAAATAAGAAATAGACGAAATTGTTACATTCATTAAATTCCAGCTACTAGCCACAAAAGTGGGTAATACAATCAAAACCGTTGGCACTTATTGGATTTTGGATTCCATCAATGGCTGGGCCACTGGGGTACCGCCCGTCACAGTACATGGCCTAGATCACCATACCGAGGATTACTCCCAATCCTCTGCAACACAAATCCGGACCCATTCCTTACTGAACAGTTCCAAACAAGACAACCCCGCAGTTGTGATCAACAACCGCACCACTAAGCCGAAATAAAGGGACCACTAGACAGGGATAAATCTTGCTTTCAAGTGGGGGCTACCCACGAAGCTTTGCTGCACCTCCCCTGTTTTAGCCATTCCCGGTTGATGAGGCTTGAGGCTACGATTACCTTTATAGGACATATTACTTAGAATGCTCATCGTCCACCTAACGATGTTCTGAAAGCATTCAATCCATAAAAGTTCGTTCTGGGTTCGAACGAAACCGAAGGCATTATCTCGTTACACTCATTTTGGAATCACTCTCAGAGTTAACGACAATAACCCTTGCACTCTGAATCACCATCTCGAATCTATAAGTACTATTCCGTCAAACTCATTACAGAATCACCCACAGAGTTATACTGACGTATAGCCCTTACACCTCGAGTCTTCACTCACTCCACTTGGATTAACGACCTAACGTTTAATTGGAATCGATGTGGTTTTCGGATCCCAAATATGGAAACCCGATCCCGGTCTCATCGAAATCCAAAGCGTGTCTTTTAAGGCCAAGTTGTTTTAAAGTTTAAAACAATTCAATTCATTATCTAAATATACACAGATAGATAATTCACCACACAATAGATAATTCAACATTATCATTACCAACAGATAATTCATATCAGATAATCACTATTATCATCCAAAAGCAACCAATGCATCCATATCACATACACTACTCATCTCATAACTGAGATTACAAACCATACCAGGCAATCAATACCAATCATCAACATAAGCAACTATCTAATGATCACACCATTTATAATTAATTTAAAATGAATTAAATTAATTACTTAATCTCTAATTAATTTAAAATGAATTAAATTAATTACTTCATCATTAAAATTCTGCTTATCTTAATCTCTAATTGATTACAAATCAATTTATAAATCATCATCTCAATTCTCATTTCACTTAATCATTACAGATTAACCATCTCTTAATTACAATAAGTAATTAGCTTATAAGTTAATTACACAAGTTCATTATATTAAACCCTTTGCAAATAATTTACTTGTAATTACTTAATTAATTAATCAATTATTCATTATTAATTATACCTTGATTAATCAATTCCAAATTACATCATTAATTAATTAATTAATGATTTCTGATTATATTTAATCAATCTCTAAATATAAATTAATTACATAAGTAATTAATCTTCAATTTAATCCATATATATATTAATCACCCATGATTAATAATACTAGTAATTAACTACTTTAATTACTCATCCCATAATATAATTACTCTTAATTAATTATCTCCATTAATCACTAGATTAATTCAAAGTAATTTAAATCAAATTACTTCTATAAGAAATATCTTTAATTACATTCAGTAATTATTAATTAATTACTTCCTTAAGTAATTATAAATTTATTAATTACATAAGTAATTATCAATAATCCACAAATGTTTAAATTAATTAAACTTAATTAATCTAAACTAATCACCTTAATCAAATTAATTACACCAAGTAATTAATTTATTAATTACTTCATTAAGCAATTAAACAATTGATTATTATTAACTAATCAATCTAATTAATTATTAAAATTAATCACATTAATTAATTGTTAAATAATCTTAAGTTAATGACCTCCATTAACATTTCTTAATTGCTTAATTAAGAATTAACTTCAATTAATCATTATTAATTATCAATCAATTAATATTTAATTACAATTTAATTAATCTCTAATTATTGATTAATTAAGTGTTAATTAGAATTTTAATTATCTTTAATCACTTGATTAAATAAATCTTAATTATCAATTAAAATTTAATTAACCATCCTTAATTATAGATTAATTAACCTTAATTAAATTAATCTCAAATCTTAATTAATTAACATAAAAATAATATTAATTACTTAATTAAACATCCACAATATTAATTAATTAAATAATTAATATTCCATTTAAATTAATTTAATAATTTAAATGAAACCAATTTTCTTTAGTTCAAAATTAAGAAACATTCTTCTTATACAAAATATTTTAAACACTTTGTTTTAAACAAAAATTCAAATTTAAAAATTTCTTTTTAAATTTGAAACTGAAACAAAATTCAAATTTTCATTCTAGATTCAATCTTAAAAATTTAAAACATTACTTACTGTTTCATCTTCATTTTTAAATTCAAGTTATTTAAAATTTTCCAAAAATGGTTAAACAAATTTAAATTTAAAACTTATTTATTTTTTTAAAACTGACATTAAAGTCAAATCTCAGGTTTTAAAACCAAATTTAAACTTATTTTAAACTTTATTTCATAAATTTAAAACTTATAGTTTTAAATTCAAATCAATGTTCTTTTATATTTTAAAAAAAAGTTTAAAATCTAAATTTAAATTCCAGATTTAAATTCAACTCAGATTCACCTATTCAAAATTTCAGTTTACAGATTTAAACTTGTTTTAAATTTTTCAGTTGCATTTTTAAAATTTGCTTTTCAATTTAAAACAGAAAAACAGAAAATAGTTTTCTGTTATAGTTTAACATCTTAAATTTGAATTCAAAATAATTTCAAATCTCAGATTTAAATTATTGAATTCAAAATTTAAGTTTCAGGTTTAAACATTACAGTTTGAATTTCATCTTAAATTTGAAATTTTACTTTTAAATCTAAAATAGAAAACAGTTTCTGATTTGTTTAAAACCCAAACTTGAGTTTTGAAAGCATTTCAAATTTATTTCAAAGGTCTAAAATTTAAACTTATTGAAATTCAAATCCCATTTCAGGTCCAAGACTCATTTCATATTTTTGTTTTGCAATTACTTTACTTTCAAATTTTATAAACCTGGGAAAATAGGTTTTCTGGTTTTGCTTAAAACCAATTAAAACTTTCAAAATTTTAAATTATTTCAAACCTAAGGTTTTTAACTGATTGAATTCAAATTTAAATTCAGTTTTAAGTCTTAGGTTTAATTTTAAGTTTGCATTTCAAAACCTTACTTTAAAATTTAAAAAAAAAACAGTACAGGTTTCTGTTAAAACCTGAAACTTAGATTATACCCGAGCATCACATAATTTACTTCGAGTAAATCGCTTCCTAACTTCGAGTCATTCCCCAATTTCCCCCGAGACCCACCCGAGTTAGAAACCCTGCAACCCAAAACACCATCAACATGCACACTTCTGTACTGTGCACCCAACCACCAACTCCGTACATCTCCGGTCCTTATCAACGACCATCCCCCATCCACCAGCAACCCCACAACAACCTTCAACCTTCAAATACCCATACTTCAACTTGAATTTGAATCCAAGTTTTATAACCAAACCTGGAACAAGTCGAACCCCCTCCACCTAAAACCTGTCAACTCCATTCCCACGCGCCTCCGTCCACCATCTCCACCCAAACTTCGGCGACGACTCCTTCGAACCACCATCTACCAACATGCGAAATATGGTTAAACTCGATCAACCGAGGGAATCACACTCGAGCAAACGCAGTAACCCAGTTGTAACATCCTGCCCTTTCGCACACTTTAAACCGACACACGTGCCAATTCAAAGCATACGCAAGGGCGGATTGTTATGGGGTAAATAAGAAAACAGAGAAGAAATAAAAACAAAACAGAATCTCACAGCGGAAGGATAAAATATAATAATAAATATACAGTTCAAAACAGTTTACAAACACTTGATTTGCTTTATACAATAAATATCAGAGTTACACCTACCAATACAATCAATGCAGCGGAACAGTATGAGTGTGGTGCAATACTATAGATAATAATAATAATACGACTCCTTCATCTTCGTCCTTCAAAGCTAAAGTCTTCGATCCTGAAACGCTCGGACTGACCCGAGCGAGTTTGAAAAGACAAAAACACTCGAGTCAGACTAAAAGATCTTATGTGAGTTAAATTAACAGAAATAAATATGAGTACGGTAACTCAAGAGATGTTCGGGATTTACATCTCCTAAGGATCCGTTAAACTATTTACTATGTAGTATATTGCGCTATTATAATAGTGTCTATTTATAAAATAAACTTACTTTTAAATAGCGTTAAGGCTTTACATTTTCCACCTTAACACGTAAAATGCCAATAGTCTATACAGTACCGTAATACCTCCTGATCGAGAGGCTACCAGAGGATACTCCATAGGTACGACACAAATAGAAACTCGTAGTAAAGGCACGATAGGGTAGGTGACACGGCACAACTAGGCAATGCCAGGGTAGATATACCAATTGCGTACCCAGGCTGTTGGAAACGCGTAGCCGCAGTTACCGCCCACCTCGAACAAACTCCCCAAAATCAAAATAAAAGTGGCCACTGAATCAATCCAAAGTCATAGTATAATATCGAAGAGGAGTGTCCGATCAGAGGTATGACCTCATTGGCCTGGGAATAGCTCCTATTTTAGCCACCTTATGCCAACTCACGGGAGTCGGGTCCACGTATTTACCTTACAGGAAACATCGCCACCACCTACTTCATTCTGGAATCTCCACCGCGTACACGGTTAGTCAAAGTGGTTTTCGGTATCGACAGAGAGTATGTCAGATATCCGATCCTGGTCTCTTTGCCAATCCATCGTTATTATAACACCGCGGTCATTTAAAAATAGGTTATACTTTAAAAATCAGAATAAACATTCCATTTCATAACCATGAATACGATATCATTTCAAAACCCAAAACCATATTTTATCACTTATCCCAAATATAATTCTTTTCCAAAATCAAAATGCTTTAACTTCAAAACGTCTGAAAATCAAATATTTTTAAAGCATAATATTTTGAAAATCACAATTTAAAACCATAACTTCTAAAAACTTGAATGGTTTGGACATTCAACGGTATATGAATTAAATGGTTTAACTTAAATGTTACTTTGTAAAGAAAATAGTTCTCATGACTTTACAAATACATTTCTTTATTAAAGTCTAAACCAAAATTTATATTATCTCTCTCAAGTTCCAAACCACTTCAATTTATTTATATATACGTATATCCATTTTGGGTATCAATATTTCAAACTAAAGTTGGATTTTATGCTTTCAACAAATCAATTGTTCTATTAATTAGTCTTGAATATTCATATAAAATCCATAAATAATAAGACTTCAATTTCTAGTAATAAAATATATATATTTTTCCCAATCCAAATTATACTAGAATATTCATTTCAATTTATCTTGGGAAAAATCCAATTATAAATATCATATCTTAAAATTTCCAAACTTAACATTTAAACATATGATATAAATTATTAAACTCCATTTTCTTAATTTTCTTCCATTTTTAATAAAGATTTTTATACACCTTTTAATTTCAAAATTTTCAACTTCATATGTATATATATATGGAAGAAAAATATTTATACAATATAAAATTTAAGATTATTATAAACCGTATTCCATCCAAACCATAGAAATCAAATTAAAATAGTTATATATAGACCGCGGTGCCTGTATAAAATTTTCTATCCTATGGTCAAGTGATACGGATATTTATCATTTCAATCCGCAATTTAAAAAAAATATAAAATTTTGCGGTTATATATCATTTCAAACCACAATCCCGAATGAAATGAAATATGCATGATAATTTGCAATTTAATGATATACAATAAACATCCATTCATCAACATCATCCATCATCCAAATCGCAATCATCAATCAATAACAATATTATTTTTGGTACTACATAACAGGTAATTCTGGCAATTTTATTCAAATTAAATTTAACAGCTATTAATCTACAGTCTATATTCAGTAATAAATTATATAACTGTTAACTAGCAGTTCATATACAAACAAATAAATTTTAACTGTAAATTTATACGCAATAAATTAATTAAATTAACAGTTAAATTTAATAAATGCAATTCAACAGATATGAATAAAATAAACATGCCAAATACTCATAAATAAATTTCTATTCATTTCTAAAATTTATTTAACAAACATAAAAGCTTCTAGTAGTTGTGAGTGGGTTAAAACACTCACCTTTTGAATTTAAATCGAATTTAAATTCGATTTAAACCCAAAAATTCGCCCTTCTCGGAATTCGTCCAAACCAGCGTCATCAAATCCGGAATTAAATTACGATCCTAACAAAAGAAATTTCGTGTGAATCCGACTTCGTATGAGAAAGTTATGGCGAAAAAATGATGATTGAATTCAAAATTGAAAATAAATAAAACGACACACATTCATCACTTACAAATATATGTGCCACGTCACTCCTTCTATTCCCAGAAACGCACGCGGCCCCCTTCCAGAAACCCTAATCGAAGATCTACGACGATCTAACCGTTGAATCGACACAAAAACCATATAGATGCGATCCCCATCGTCCACTCTACAAAACTCAGAAAAGGTTTGACGATCCGACGAAGTTTGCGACGACGATGATGAATGGTCACGGACTGTTTGAACTAATTCTGGTCAAACGAATGTTCAAAACAGAAAACGAATTGCACCAGTAGATTACATGCCTCGAGAACATTAACATATATTTTTGTGGAATTTTTCTGAAGTGTTTGCATTTTCACTGAAATTTGGATTGGGGTAGATCTAGGTTGCATTCATTTGAGGAGGAGAAGGAGATGAAGAAATAAACGTACAGCGAAAGGGAAAATAAAATGGGGCTAGGGTTTATAACAGGTTATATATAGACAAGGCTGAAAAATAATAGATGGATCGGATTGGATCTAAAAATAAGTTTAAATTTAGGCATAAACATATATGTAATAAAGTAGCATTAAATTTTGAAACGTGAATTGATTTATCATTGGATTCATATTTCAATATGTAAATATCCCCAATTTCATCTGCATTTATATTAACATAGTTTCTAAATATTAAATTTCAAATATTACTTCATTTAACGTTACGTATTTATTATTTATTACTTGCTGCAGTTGATTATCAATTATACTTAATATACTAAATAGATGATAAATTTTGAATACTTGTTATCATTAACGTTTTATTTCCACTTACAAAATAAATGAAATTATTACATAAACTCCCTTAATTAAGTCAACCATTATCTTATATAACTTAACTGGTAATATATATACCCGATTGCCCTAATTGGTTTATAGTTGTAACAACCCGATATTCGTGTCGAATTATAATCGACAATTTAAACGATTAATATTGACACAAATTTCCAATTGAAGTTTTTAAATTTGGATTTAAAATTCTTTTACAAATTTTAAGTAAAATTTTATCGGGCTTTAAAATAAATTCTCGGCCCACATTTAAATGTTTGAAGCCGTGGAAAATAATTTGCAAAAAAAATATAAAACCCGGTTTAAATTAGTTTAAAAATTTTAATTAAATATTATGGGCTTTAAATTAACTCTCAGCCTATTATTCCCTTAATAAATTTGGTAATGTCGTTCCCTTCTCAAAGAAATTCGACCGGTTACCTATTCTGGATTCACTCACTCAAAACCTAATTTTAGCAATCAAAAATGGTGGCGGCTCCCTCGATCCTCTTTCACCAACTCAGGCATGCGAGCTTTTGTGAAGTCGCCGACCTCTGGTCACTCGTTCGCAAGCATCTTCGATCGACTGTCCTTGGCGTCTTCGCTTCAATCAGGTGAGTAACTTTAATTACTCACATCAGATTCAAAGCTCAAGTTGTAGAGTTTAAATTGTTGTTGAATTTGTTGATTCTTTCTTTTTGTGTGTTGTTCGACTTCATTGGTTTGCTTGAGATTTATCTGACTTCTTCACTGCGTATATATTTCGTGTGAACGATGTTGGTTTCTCTGTTATTTTTGTGGCTCTGAACTGTGATGTGTTTTGACTCCTCGATTGATTTGGGGTTTCTGGCACCGTTTTGTTTGATAAAAATTCTGGTGGCTTCGGCTTTGACATTGATTTCTTAACATGTTGGTGTTATTGTTCAAACTGTACATTTAATTTTGCGATGGAAAGGAAAATTACAGGACTGCTTCGCCTTTTTCTGGCCATATATCATTGGTTGGAACTGTTGCTTGTTGCTTGTTTTCCTCTTGAGGTTTTGCTTTGTTATGCTTTGAGCTCGAACCTGATAAAAATTGATTTTGTGAAAATAATATGGGTTCACTGGACTGCATTGGGATTTTAACATCCATTATAGCTTGCCCAGTTCCTTATACATATGGTGGTTGATCATCCTATAGCATATCTCTGTTTTATTTTGTTTTGTTCATTCTGGAAAAGTATTATATTTTAATTGTGCACTTGCTCAATCCATTTCGAGGTGGTTGGCCTTCAAAATACTGAGCATTTCTTAGTGTCAGTTGAGTTTGCTGCCTTTATGTACATTTGTCGCTGCCTCATGTCCTTATACATTTTCTATTGAGTTTGCACCATTCAGTTTCATGTAGTTGTTACTGGTGCCTCCTTTGGTTCATGATGCATTCACTTGTATACCTGGTCATCATGTAGTTCCACTGTTCTGATCTGTTTCTGCCTTGGTCATGTTGTGCAGTGCTTGTTAATCTGAGTTGGGCATGTACTTTTGTTTCAGGATCCACTTTTGCCTTTGTAAATCATGTTATATTCATGGAGTTAATGCAGCTTCATGGTCTTGACCATTTGAAGCAGTTTGGATATTTGTTTCATATAGTTGCTATGTCATCTTTTGTTTTCACTTGTTTTGGGGACATTGCATATGGAATTGAGTCGTGGCCTCAATTCTGTTCATTGTTCTATATGTTTCCTTCATATTACATTGTCATCTAGTAGCATTCGAGTATGCACTTGCATCGGCCACTGATGCATTCATTTGTACATCACTTGATTGCCTTTTTTTTTTTTTTTTGCCTGTTCTTTGAGACAGTTTGCACAATGTGCATTGTTGTAGATGCTTGAGCATTCTATTGATGCCATACCTCTGTGAACTTTTTGGGCTTGACCTCGCATTTGTCTCTGCAATTTTAATCGACACTTGGCCTTATGATATTCACGGCGACGCTTGTGAATATTTATTGGGTACATCATCGCTATAATGGCAGGGCAGTGCACGCGTGCGTGTACTGCAGCCCTACTCATCTTAATGTTTTAATTGATATTTCAATGGTTTGAACTGTTTGTTCATTTCAATTCGATATTCTGAATTGCATACTGATTTGGTTTAATTACTGTCGTCTATTCATTATTTAATTATTATTGCTTCTGTGCACTAATAACTGAGTTTGAATTAGACTGACCCGAGTATTATTTTCTTTTTAATTTAATACTCGGGTCAGACCGAGTATTTCAGGTTGTAGATATTCTGCTTTGGGTTGCTGCTAGAGCTATGAAGTTCTTTCATATCTTTTGGAGTAGTCGTCGTTATTTGTAGTAGTCTGTAAAATTGTATTGGAAGATATGTGTTCATGTATATTAAATACGTTAATGTACTTGTATATGTAACTTCCTTAGTCGACTGTTGTAGTTGTATCATATGTACCGTGTGAATGTATTGTAACTGACATCAGTTATTATATATATATATGAGACTTTCTGTTTCATCTGTGTTCCGCATTTATATTATCTGTGTTGTTATTTTATATTTACTGTTCTAAACTATTACGAACCATCGTAGTTCGTTTTATACTGGAATTGGGGTATGTCGATGGGAGAAAATAAATCAGAAATGAAAAATGAAAGAATATATATATTTATATCACTTCCATCGAGATAACCAATACTAGTGTAAGGCCAACTATTGATGGCCGCTCCTCAACAGCCTTATTCTCCGTGCTAGTTGACAGCATTACACCGTAGTGTTCTTGGCTAGCGTGGGTGTAGAGGTGGGGCGTCACAGCTTGGTATCAGAGCCTGGGGTTTAGAACAAATATAAAACATAACTTAGATAGTACATGTGTTACAACTATTTGTCGATGTTTTATTTCACATCTTTGTCTTAAGATCATCTTTGATTGTTAGGAATGAATTCCTAACGCTTATTCGTGAGCATTGCTGCTATTCTCTATCGCACTTGCTCACTTGAGTTTACACTTCTAAGTATCAGTGTATATATGCTCTACCAAGTTGCATATTGCTGCAACTAGTACCCACTTCGATTTGAACTCGCATTGTTTATTCGAACTGCTATATATATGCATTCTTATCTCTGATTCGTGTATTTAATGCAGTTTCCATACAATTGGGTTTTGGGTATCAATCTTTGAGACAAATTGCATTCCAATTGTCGACTCTGTCTGTTTATCCATGGTTTGTTGGTTTTCATGTGCCTCTCTCTGATAGTTTTAAAATTTCTTTGGTATAAAAGAAATTGTCTTGGTCTTTGCCTTGTCGATATCGACGTTGATTTGACTTTTACTTTTGCTAAAGTCATTCAAGCATTTATACTCGTTCTGCTTTGTTTTTTTCCAATTGTTGATCGGTTCTTCTTTTCTGGTTAGTTGTTATCACCTTTGTCGACTTTGATAACTTCTATTTCAGGAATTTTGGGTATTCCTACTTTGATGGATTTGGAATCGAATTCTTTGTATTTTATTCACGTCTTCGAATGTGAATCTTAGTGAATTGATTTGGTTTTCGAATTTAATCGATTCTTGATTATTTCCCGATTTGTTGCTATCATTTATTAGCAACTTTGATGACCTTTTCTTCGGGATTTTTGTGAACATACCTTTCGATGAATTCGGTATCGATTTCTTTGGATTCTATTCACGTCTTCGTATGTGAATTCTTGTGATTGTTTGTTTCTACAATCATTTTTGTGATTTGTCACTTTAAAAATATAAAGGTTTCAATACTGGTAGTAAATATCAAAAACTCTTTTATCAAAATGTTTTCAACTCTATTTTCAATACCAAACTCGTTTTTGAAACTGTTTTCCAATCTATTAGTATATACAAATCTTTATTTCACTCGTATGAGAAATCTAATTAAACGGCTTAGTAAAACAAGTGGTATGAAACGCTTGCGTTTACTTCGTCGGTTAATTGTTGGACTTGTTCGATTGAACCTCTAGTGACAAATTTTATTAGTGAAGATTTACAGTTTGTTCGTAAATATTTAAGTTAAGCAAGTGGTTATGGGACATGAAGCTAAACTTTTATATTTACTAGCTTAGTGTAATTGACACTTCTCGTTGATCATGACGATCATTTTTACTGTTAGACTAGGCCTCATCGGTGTGATTTCGTCTCACACATATCTCTTGGGCTTTGAGGATTGTCTAGACACCACCTGTGTGATTTCATTCACACATACTTTTCTTTTGATTGTGAGGTTAGTCTAGACACCACTTGTGTGATTCCACTCACACATACCTCTTTTGATTTTTTGGTTAGTCTGGACCTCAATCTGTGTGATTTCGACTCACACATGTGGGGTAGCGCCCCACGGTCTTCGGGCCATTCGTGTGTCAAAATTAATGGCTTGCAACCATGAGATAGCGTCTCGTTATGCGTTGCACGTGTTGATGATTTTTCATGCTCGCGGGTAGGTGAGATTCCGTGCTCCCGTTCTCGCTTTGCGTTGCCCGTGTTGGTGATTTTCATGCTCACGTGTAGGTGAGATTCCGTGCTCCCGTTCTCGCTTTGCATTGCACGTGTTGGTGATTTTCATGCTCATGTGTAGGTGAGATTCCGTGCTCCCGTTCTCGCTTTGCGTTGCACGTGTTGATGATTTTTCATGCTCGCGGGTAGGTGAGATTCCGTGCTCCCGTTCTCGCTTTGCGTTGCACGTGTTGATGATTTTTCATGCTCGCGTGTAGGTCAGATTCCGTGCTCCCGTTCTCGCTTTGCGTTGCCCGTGTTGGTGATTTTCATGCTCACGTGTAGGTGAGATTCTGTGCTCCCGTTCTCGCTTTGCGTTACATGTGTTGATGAATTTTCATGCTCGCGTGTTGGTGAGTTTCCATACTCTCCTTTGAGTTTTCATACTCTGTTTGAGTTTTCATACTCTGTTCGAGTTTTCATACTCTGTTCGAGTTTTCATACTCCGTTTGAGTTTTCATACTCCGTTCGAGTTTTCATACTCCGTTCGAGTTTCCATACTCTCCTTCGAGTTTTCATACTCCGTTTGAGTTTTCATACTCTGTTCGAGTTTTCATACTCCGTTCGAGTTTTCATACTCCGTTTGAGTTTTCATACTCTGTTCGAGTTTTCATACTCCGTTTGAGTTTTCATACTCCGTTTGAGTTTCCATACTCTCCTTCGAGTTTTCATACTCCGGTTCGAGTTTTCATACCCGCGTTCGAGTTTTCATACTCTGTTCGAGTTTTCATACTCTGTTCGAGTTTTCATACTCCGTTTGAGTTTTCATACTCCGTTTGAGTTTTCATACTCTGTTCGAGTTTTCATACTCCGTTCGAGTTTTCATACTCCGTTTGAGTTTCCATACACTCCGTTCGAGTTTTCATACTCTGTTCGAGTTTTCATACTCTGTTCGAGTTTTCATACTCCGTTCGAGTTTTCATACTCCGTTTGAGTTTTCATACTCCGTTTGAGTTTTCATACTCTGTTCGAGTTTTCATACTCCGTTCGAGTTTTCATACTCCGTTTGAGTTTCCATACTCTCCTTCGAGTTTTCATACTCCGTTTGAGTTTTCATACTCTGTTCGAGTTTTCATACTCCGTTCGAGTTTTCATACTCCGTTCGAGTTTTCATACTCCGTTTGAGTTTTCATACTCCGTTCGAGTTTTCATACTCCGTTTGAGTTTTCATACTCCGTTTGAGTTTCCATACTCTCCTTCGAGTTTTCATACTCCGGTTCGAGTTTTCATACTCGCGTTCGAGTTCTCATACTCTTAGCTTGTGTTTTCTGGATTTCTTGTGAGGATTTCTAGAATTTGTGCTTCACCAATTTTCGTGATTTCTATTGATAAGTTTTATCAATTCTTGTGCATTGGTGAATTCGTGTGTTATTGACTTGTTATGAATACAAGTTTAGGGTATGATACCCCTTTCTATCTTTGAGAAGATTCTTGTGACTCTTTGGATGAATGAAAATCCACTTATCGAAGTTGCTTCTGATGTCGTTGTTTTAATCACATATTTAAAAAAAAAAAAAAATTGTTTCAAAATATAAATCAAAATTGTTTTCAAAATTTTTACGATTTGCGCTTTCAAAAGAATGAGGAAGCGAATTAAACGTTTCAGTAAAATCGAGGACTATGACCCCTTTCTTTTACTGATTCGCTTAATTCCGGACTTGTCCGTTTGAGAACGTAAAATGTTATTTATTTAAAATACACAATTTAACACTTTCAAGGAAACGATGAAGTGAATTAAACGATTTAGTAAAACTCGTGGTTATGAGTCATGTGCGTTTGCTATTTCGGTTAATTTCGGACTCGTTAATTGAAAAATTTGTAATTTGAAATTTGATTACCGTTGTGGAAATTTCTGATGATCGTTTTGATAATCAGATATTTATTGTTTCTAATTATCTATTGATAATTAGATATTTGAGATTTAATTGTCGTTTGTGATAATTAAATATTTGTGATTTAAGATTGATTTTCGATTTTGATAATCGAATACTTGTTGATTTGATTATCGTTTTTGATAATTGAATATTTGTGATTTGAGATCTCTGAATTATCTATTGATAATTAGATTTTGTTGATAATTTGTGAATTTCCTTTATGAAATTAAAAGATTTCTTTGGCGTTTATATTGTACTACGCCAGTGTACCGGCTCAATTTTCTGCTATTCATGACGTTTTCCACGTCTTCCAATTACGGAAATGCCTTTGGGATTTCCGATCTTTATTCTTGAGCCCGGTATTATTGAAGAAATTGAAGTTTCACTAGATTTGACTTTGAGCAAACACGTTCTGGCTTGCTCCTTCATGCTCTTTATGGTGAACTTCATATTTCGAATTTCTTCATCTTGTGATGATATGCTCTTTTGGTTGTTACCTTTTGTCCATATATTCCTTAAGATTGCGAGGTCGCAATTTCTTTAAGGAGGGGAGTCTGTAACAACCCGATATTCGTGTCGAATTATAATCGACAATTTAAACGATTAATATTGACACAAATTTCCAATTGAAGTTTTTAAATTTGGATTTAAAATTCTTTTACAAATTTTAAGTAAAATTTTATCGGGCTTTAAAATAAATTCTCGGCCCACATTTAAATGTTTGAAGCCGTGGAAAATAATTTGCAAAAAAAATATAAAACCCGGTTTAAATTAGTTTAAAAATTTTAATTAAATATTATGGGCTTTAAATTAACTCTCAGCCTATTATTCCCTTAATAAATTTGGTAATGTCGTTCCCTTCTTAAAGAAATTCGACCGGTTACCTATTCTGGATTCACTCACTCAAAACCTAATTTTAGCAATCAAAAATGGTGGCGGCTCCCTCGATCCTCTTTCACCAACTCAGGCATGCGAGCTTTTGTGAAGTCGCCGACCTCTGGTCACTCGTTCGCAAGCATCTTCGATCGACTGTCCTTGGCGTCTTCGCTTCAATCAGGTGAGTAACTTTAATTACTCACATCAGATTCAAAGCTCAAGTTGTAGAGTTTAAATTGTTGTTGAATTTGTTGATTCTTTCTTTTTGTGTGTTGTTCGACTTCATTGGTTTGCTTGAGATTTATCTGACTTCTTCACTGCGTATATATTTCGTGTGAACGATGTTGGTTTCTCTGTTATTTTTGTGGCTCTGAACTGTGATGTGTTTTGACTCCTCGATTGATTTGGGGTTTCTGGCACCGTTTTGTTTGATAAAAATTCTGGTGGCTTCGGCTTTGACATTGATTTCTTAACATGTTGGTGTTATTGTTCAAACTGTACATTTAATTTTGCGATGGAAAGGAAAATTACAGGACTGCTTCGCCTTTTTCTGGCCATATATCATTGGTTGGAACTGTTGCTTGTTGCTTGTTTTCCTCTTGAGGTTTTGCTTTGTTATGCTTTGAGCTCGAACCTGATAAAAATTGATTTTGTGAAAATAATATGGGTTCACTGGACTGCATTGGGATTTTAACATCCATTATAGCTTGCCCAGTTCCTTATACATATGGTGGTTGATCATCCTATAGCATATCTCTGTTTTATTTTGTTTTGTTCATTCTGGAAAAGTATTATATTTTAATTGTGCACTTGCTCAATCCATTTCGAGGTGGTTGGCCTTCAAAATACTGAGCATTTCTTAGTGTCAGTTGAGTTTGCTGCCTTTATGTACATTTGTCGCTGCCTCATGTCCTTATACATTTTCTATTGAGTTTGCACCATTCAGTTTCATGTAGTTGTTACTGGTGCCTCCTTTGGTTCATGATGCATTCACTTGTATACCTGGTCATCATGTAGTTCCACTGTTCTGATCTGTTTCTGCCTTGGTCATGTTGTGCAGTGCTTGTTAATCTGAGTTGGGCATGTACTTTTGTTTCAGGATCCACTTTTGCCTTTGTAAATCATGTTATATTCATGGAGTTAATGCAGCTTCATGGTCTTGACCATTTGAAGCAGTTTGGATATTTGTTTCATATAGTTGCTATGTCATCTTTTGTTTTCACTTGTTTTGGGGACATTGCATATGGAATTGAGTCGTGGCCTCAATTCTGTTCATTGTTCTATATGTTTCCTTCATATTACATTGTCATCTAGTAGCATTCGAGTATGCACTTGCATCGGCCACTGATGCATTCATTTGTACATCACTTGATTGCCTTTTTTTTTTTTGCCTGTTCTTTGAGACAGTTTGCACAATGTGCATTGTTGTAGATGCTTGAGCATTCTATTGATGCCATACCTCTGTGAACTTTTTGGGCTTGACCTCGCATTTGTCTCTGCAATTTTAATCGACACTTGGCCTTATGATATTCACGGCGACGCTTGTGAATATTTATTGGGTACATCATCGCTATAGTGGCAGGGCAGTGCACGCAAGCGTGAACTGCAGCCACACGGTATTGAGTTTTTGGGCACGACATCACTATAGTGGCAAGGCAGTGCACGCAAGCGTGAACTGCAGCCACACGGTATGGCGTGTATGATATTCTTTTTGTTTTGACTTATGGATCTTTTTGCGTACTCCATATTCCGTAGTGGCGAGGCAGTACACGCGTGCGTGTACTGCAGCCCTACTCGTCTTAATGTTTTAATTGATATTTCAATGGTTTGAACTGTTTGTTCATTTCAATTCGATATTCTGAATTGCATACTGATTTGGTTTAATTACTGTCGTCTATTCATTATTTAATTATTATTGCTTCTGTGCACTAATAACTGAGTTTGAATTAGACTGACCCGAGTATTATTTTCTTTTGAATTTAATACTCGGGTCAGACCGAGTATTTCAGGTTGTAGATATTCTGCTTTGGGTTGCTGCTAGAGCTATGAAGTTCTTTCATATCTTTTGGAGTAGTCGTCGTTATTTGTAGTAGTCTGTAAAATTGTATTGGAAGATATGTGTTCATGTATATTAAATACGTTAATGTACTTGTATATGTAACTTCCTTAGTCGACTGTTGTAGTTGTATCATATGTACCGTGTGAATGTATTGTAACTGACATCGGTTATTATATATATATATATATGAGACTTTCTGTTTCATCTGTGTTCCGCATTTATATTATCTGTGTTGTTATTTTATATTTACTGTTCTAAACTATTACGAACCATCGTAGTTCGTTTTATACTGGAATTGGGGTATGTCGATGGGAGAAAATAAATCAGAAATGAAAAATGAAAGAATATATATATTTATATCACTTCCATCGAGATAACCAATACTAGTGTAAGGCCAACTATTGATGGCCGCTCCTCAACAGCCTTATTCTCCGTGCTAGTTGACAGCATTACACCGTAGTGTTCTTGGCTAGCGTGGGTATAGAGGTGGGGCGTCACAATAGTTATCAGCTAAATACATACTAACTTGTAAATAAATTCGTTTAATTGCAAATGGATCTGATCAAATTTAATAGATTGAATAGATGGGTAAGCAAATAATAAATTTTCCTTTTTGTCAAATTCAAACCCATTCCTACTTAATTATCAATTACAATTTATTACGAAACATTGATTTTATGCAGTTACCTTTTATTTGCGTAGTATTACATCAATTCCTATAACCTTGGATTCATTCCCAATTCACCAAATTCAATTAATTACACTTTACAAATGTGTTTCCAATATATAGGTATTGCCCAAGTTAAATTTATTAGCTAACTCGTATTAATAAACAAATGACTTATATGAATGATTAAAATTTTCAATTATCTCACTTTACTCCTAAACTTCTGTTATTTAATAATTATTGCTTAGAACCTGATTTTAATCTTCCCATTATCTATTTAATTCCTTCTAGAATTATAGCTAATATTTGTCATCCCTTCATTACCCAAATGTTCTTATCCCATCAAATTCTAAGTTATCGAAATATTAAATGTCAATTTCTTCAATTGCACTAAATTTATCTATTAAAGGTTGCACTTAACCCAAATACATAAAACTTGCCCAATTTCTCCTTAAATCAATAACCTTCATATACAAATATGTTTATCATAAATTTTATCTACTCTTCCTTTTTAGGTAATGTCCTATATATTAGATTTCCATGTAATTTGCAATAAATCATACTCGTAGTTATATCACATTAAATGAATAAATAAGTGTCGACTCTATTCTTTCGATTCAACATTGGTTTACGTTATATTTCATTAATATTTCTACATACATCAGGATTTTTAAAATGGTTGTAACGTGAAATCTCGCCTACTTCCCATTTTATATTTAAGGCTTCTAAAACCGATTCATATCATTTCTCTAGTCCAAATTTTATTAATATAACCTTAAATTTAATTTATTCCTATCGATGTAATGGTTAAACACAAATTTCACTTATTTGCAATAAATCCACAAATTGGATTTCAAATTTTCAAATAAATAAATAAATTTTAGTTTATTACTTCTTAAATACCTAAACGTCAATGCCTTAATTTAAACTGCATTTATTACATTTTATAAAAATCCTCCATCTTAAGTGACAAATCAAAACTACCCTAACTACACAATTTATGGTAATTAATTCCAATTGCTTTTCCATTAAACTACATAAATTGTCCAATTGCAACCTACGTAGAATGTTTATTTATTTACAATCCTACTGTTTAAATGAATTGATCCTTTACGGTATAATTCACATTTGACTTGATTTCTCATTTATTTTGCAAAACAGTAAATTTCAATTGCTACCAACATTATATTTAATATTAGATTTCCAATTAATTCTATTGGAATCAATATATCTTTATATATATATATACTTTACGTATAAATATCTAAATTTCCAAATCAAGTACATTTATTAGAGACAACATTCAATAAAATTACTTATCACACTTATTGCATTGATTTATTCCAACGGACACTTTTATTTAGTCACTATTTATTATTACAACCAAATGTACAATCTCCACTATTTATTTTATATTTAATAATTACATTCTAGTAAATATTTTTATTAATATTCACTGATTCACATTTATATTGGTTTCTTATATTTAACTTATAACAAGGTGTGCAAATTTACATAGTTCAAATCTATTTCCATGTAACTATTAAATTGTTACATTAAATTCCAATTACTATAACTAATTACTACATTTTCTCAAATAAAATCTTAAGACCTTTATTTTATTCTAAATTAGATTAGAAACATATTAATTCAATTCATTTAATATTATTAATTTAACGGGTCGTTACAATCTCCCCCACTCAAAACTTTTCGTCCCCGAAAAGGAAAAAGAAGGGAGAAGGAAGAATAAACAGTACATCTTATTTCAAATATTAACTTATAAACAATAATTTACTGGATTAATTTCCTTTAATGAAATATACCCGTTTATAATCATTACAACCTTTTATACTTAAATCATTAAAGTTTGGAAAATATTCAACAAAATTCTAAGTCCAAAATTTACGAAAATTTTTGACAGAGTCTCCTTTGTACGGTGAGGCTCGGGAGAAAATATAATATCAAAATATACAAATATATTACATATATTATCAAAATATTATATCCCAACACGGGAAAAATAGCGCTTTAAACGTAATCCGAAAACGTACCTATTTGTCGGGCAAAATACGCTTATTATTATGGAACCAAAAGCAGTAGCAGTTGCTTCCATCACCTGTATTCGCTTATATAATCTAAAAGGTTAAATATTTATTTTAAAGTGAACTATTCAAGTGGATTCAATCATTAATCAACCAAACAATTCAACAACCATCAACCTTACAAACAACATACATACAAAAACAAAGCAACCATTTAATCCATCAAACAAATAGTTGTTTGGGTTCAAACTTGAAATTTGTATGAAATGAAATTAACTATCAAGTGCATCCTTTACTCAACAGTCTTAGATGGTACAAAGATAGATACTTATTCATTTAACCACTTCAAATTTCTTACCCAACAACATAAATCAAACAATAACAATTCAAACCAACAACTAAATTTATTTATTATACATTTATCTCATGCTTCAATGGTTTGATTTTCTTTCTTTCATTTATGGAGTGATTTCTTTATTTCTTACAAATTTTCATTTTCCATTTATCACAAAATTCATTATATTTGTATTCCAATTTATTTACTAAAGTTTCTATCATCTATTTATACTACTTACCTTTTCTTATATAGTAAAATTTCCAATTTAACTTAAGTTTATACAATTAATTTTCATTAATAACAGCAAATTTATTGAATACCTTAATTACCTCAAGCTTCACTTGTAAGATTTCCCTTTCATTTTCTTAATAACATTGCAACTTTTATTATATGGTAAGTTATGTATGTTTTAAGAATGTAAGTGAAAATTTACAAGTTTCTTCTCCATTCCTTTAATTAATATATATTTGTTTTATAACTTACAATTTCAACTTACCTTTAATCTCATTTATTTATTTAATGTTGAAGTTTCCATTATATTTAGTTACAGTAACCCTCTACTTACACTTAGTTTATTAACCTTATAACTTGCATTCCTATAAGTGAAAGATTTTACTCATTCATTAACTATGGATTGAAGTCATTTATATTTTTCCTACTTTCTATTATATTAGAATAGGGGAAATTAAGGCGTACTTAAGTTAATAACCCTACAATCAAACTTTATAAATTAAGGAATTTCATTTTTTACTTTCTTACGGTTAAAATCACCTATTAATAATACAACCTTTAATTTTAGTAAAATTCCAATCATCACTTAAGTTAATACCATTAACTTCTTATTTATAACAGTAATTTATTAAATACTTCATTATTTCCAAAATTCTACTTGCATAATATTCTATTCCACTCTTAATTTACATTTCAACTTTTTATACTTGGTAAGTTATTTATGTTAAAGAAAAAGCAAAAGAAATTATACAAGTTTAATCTCAACCCTTTTAATTCATTGATTACTTAACCTTTATTTCACTAACCTAATTAATGGAAATTCAAGAATTAATACCGGGTCAAATTCCAAAATTACTTTACTTTAAAATAATAGATAATTAATTTCTTACAACTTTTATATCTCTAATTACCTTTAAAAAATTAAAATTTTAAATAATTTCAAAACAGATCTGCAGTAGAATTTACTACAGTGGCCTTTCCCTTCGAAACTCGAAAATGAAAGTCGATGATGCGGCCGTCATTACCGAAATTATTTTCCAGCGACAGAGAGGAAAGTACAAACTTATTTTCTTCAAAATCCTCTTTAAACCAATTCATTCGAATTATACTAAATATTTATATAAGAAAATATTTATAAACCAAATCATTATATTTCATAAATCCTTTGAAAGAAGATTTCAAAAATCCCGGACTTAAGTTCTAAAATCTCCAATTTGATTTATTAAAATTCAACTTAGCTTTAATTCATTACAAATATTTTTATTACCTAACACCCAACTATAGCAACCAAAATATCTTTATAAAAATATTTTTATATATAGAAAATATAATAGGCAAAATTATTTCATTCACCTATATTAAAAATAAATATTATGTCGGTTTGTCCTATTAAGTGTTTAGAAATCCCTATTGATGACAAAGCGTCCCATGCATCAACCAGAATTTATAAATACAAAGAGGAACAGATTAACACAATATCAAAATCTTTTATTAATACTAACAAATACGCTCTCTCATATATATATATATACACTCTCAGCGACTCCCATAGGGTATTACTACCCTATTAATAAAGAGTCAAACCCCACAAAGCCAAGGTTTATCGCTAACCAAAGCTCTGATACCAACTGTAACATCCCGCCTTTTCGCACACTTTAAACCGACACACGTGCCAATTCAAAGCATACGCAAGGGTGGATTGTTATGGGGTAAATAAGAAAACAGAGAAGAAATAAAAACAAAACAGAATCTCACAGCGGAAGGATAAAATATAATAATAAATATACAGTTCAAAACAGTTTACAAACACTTGATTTGCTTTATACAATAAATATCAGAGTTACACCTACCAATACAATCAATGCAGCGGAACAGTATGAGTGTGGTGCAATACTATAGATAATAATAATACGACTCCTTCGTCTTCGTCCTTCAAAGCTAAAGTCTTCGATCCTAAAATGCTCGGACTGACCCGAGCGAGTTTGAAAAGACAAAAACACTCGAGTCAGACTAGAAGATCTTATGTGAGTTAAATTAACAGAAATAAATATGAGTACAGTAACTCAAGAGATGTTCGGGATTTACATCTCCTAAGGATCCGTTAAACTATTTACTATGTAGTATATTGCGCTATTATAATAGTGTCTATTTATAAAATAAACTTACTTTTAAATAGCGTTAAGGCTTCACATTTTCCACCTTAACACGTAAAATGCCAATAGTCTATATAGTACCGTAATACCTCCTGATCGGGAGGCTACCAGAGGATACTCCATAGGTACGACACAAATAGAAACTCGTAGTAAAGGCACGATAGGGTAGGTGACACGGCACAACTAGGCAATGCTAGGGTAGATATACCAATTGCGTACCCAGGCTGGTGGAAACGCGTAGCCGCAGTTACCGCCCACCTCGAACAAACTCCCCAAAATCAAAATAAAAGTGGCCACTGAATCAATCCAAAGTCGTAGTATAATATCGAAGAGGAGTGTCCGATCAGAGGTATGACCTCATTGGCCTGGGAATAGCTCCTGTTTTAGCCACCTTATGCCAACTCACGAGAGTCGGGTCCACGTATTTACCTTACAGGAAACGTCGCCACCACCTACTTCATTCTGGAATCTCCACCGCGTGCACGGTTAGTCAAAGTGGTTTTCGATATCGACAGAGAGTATGTCAGATATCCGATCCCGGTCTCTTTGCCAAACCATCGTTATTATAACACCGCGGTCATTTAAAAATAGGTTATACTTTAAAAATCAGAATAAACATTCCATTTCATAACCATGAATACGATATCATTTCAAAACCCAAAACCATATTTTATCACTTATCCCAAATATAATTCTTTTCCAAAATCAAAATGCTTTAACTTCATAACATCTGAAAATCAAATATTTTTAAAGCATAATATTTTGAAAATCACAATTTAAAACCATAACTTCTAAAAACTTGAATGGTTTGGACATTCAACGGTATATGAATTAAATGGTTTAACTTAAATGTTACTTTGTAAAGAAAATAGTTCTCATGACTTTACAAATACATTTCTTTATTAAAGTCTAAACCAAAATTTATATTAGCTCTCTCAAAATCCAAAACCACTTCAATTTAGTTATATATACGTATATCCATTTTAGGTATCAATATTTCAAACTAAAGTTGGATTTTATGCTTTCAACAAATCAATTGTTCTATTAATTAGTCTTGAATATTCATATAACATCCATAAATAATAAGACTTCAATTTCTAGTAATAAAATATATATATTTTTCCCAATCCAAATTATACTAGAATATTCATTTCAATTTATTTTGGGAAAAATCCAATTATAAATATCATATCTTAAAATTTCCAAACTTAACATTTAAACATATGATATAAATTATTAAACTCCATTTTCTTAATTTTCTTCCATTTTTAATAATGATTTTTATACACCTTTTAACTTCAAAATTTTCAACTTCATATGTATATATATATGGAAGAAAAATATTTATACAATATAAAATTTAAGATTATTATAAACCGTATTTCATCCAAACCATAGAAATCACATTAAAATAGTTATATATAGACCGCGGTGCCTGTATAAAATTTTCTATCCTATGGTCAAGTGATACGGATATTTATCATTTCAATCCGCAATTTAAAAAAAATATAAAATTTTGCGGTTATATATCATTTCAAACCACAATCCCGAATGAAATGAAATATGCATGATAATTTGCAATTTAATGATATACAATAAACATCCATTCATCAACATCATCCATCATCCAAATCGCAATCATCAATCAATAACAATATTATTTTTGGTACTACATAACAGGTAATTCTGGCAATTTTATTCAAATTAAATTTAACAGCTATTAATCTACAGTCTATATTCAGTAATAAATTATATAACTGTTAACTAGCAGTTCATATACAAACAAATAAATTTTAACTGTAAATTTATACGCAATAAATTAATTAAATTAACAGTTAAATTTAATAAATGCAATTCAACAGATATGAATAAAATAAACATGCCAAATACTCATAAATAAATTTCTATTCATTTCTAAAATTAATTTAACAAACATAAAAGCTTCTAGTAGTTGTGAGTGGGTTAAAACACTCACCTTTTGAATTTAAATCGAATTTAAATTCGATTTAAACCCAAAAATTCGCCCTTCTCGGAATTCGTCCAAACCAGCGTCATCAAATCCGGAATTAAATTACGATCCTAACAAAAGAAATTTCGTGTGAATCCGACTTCGTATGAGAAAGTTATGGCGAAAAAATTATGATTGAATTCAAAATTGAAAATAAATAAAACGACACACATTCATCACTTACAAATATATGTGCCACGTCACTCCTTCTATTCCCAGAAATGCACGTGGCCCCCTTTCAGAAACCCTAATCGAAGATCAACGACGATCTAACTGTTGAATCGACACAAAAACCATATAGATGCGATCCCCATCGTCCTCTCTACAAAATCCAGAAAAGGTTTGACGATCCGACGAAGTTTGCGACGACGATGATGAATGGTCACGGACTGTTTGAATTAATTCTGGTCAAACGAATGTTCAAAACAGAAAACGAATTGCACCAGTAGATTACGTGCCTCGAGAACATTAACATATATTTTTGTGGAATTTTTCTGAAGTGTTTGCATTTTCACTGAAATTTGGATTGGGGTAGATCTAGGTTGCATTCATTTGAGGAGGAGAAGGAGATGAAGAAATGAACGTACATCGAAAGGGAAAATAAAATGGGGCTAGGGTTTATAACTGGTTATATATAGACAAGGCTGAAAAATAATAGATGGATCGGATTTGATCTAAACATAAGTTTAAATTTAGGCATAAACATATATGTAATAAAGTAGCATTAAATTTTGAAACGTGAATTGATTTATCATTGGATTCATATTTCAATATGTAAATATCCCCAATTTCATCTGCACTTATATTTACATAGTTTCTAAATATTAAATTTCAAATATTACTTCATTTAACGTTACGTATTTATTATTTATTACTTGCTGCAGTTGATTATCAATTATACTTAATATACTAAATAGATGATAAATTTTGAATACTTGTTATCATTAACGTTTTATTTCCACTTACAAAATAAATGAAATTATTACATAAACTCCCTTAATTAAGTCAACCATTATCTTATATAACTTAACTGGTAATATATATACCCGATTGCCCTAATTGGTTTATAGTTATCAGCTAAATACATACTAACTTGTAAATAAATTCGTTTAATTGCAAATGGATCTGATCAAATTTAATAGATTGAATAGATGGGTAAGCAAATAATAAATTTTCCTTTTTGTCAAATTCAAATCCATTCCTACTTAATTATCAATTACAATTTATTACGAAACATTGATTTTATGCAGTTACCTTTTATTTGCGTAGTATTACATCAATTCCTATAACCTTGGATTCATTCCCAATTCACCAAATTCAATTAATTACACTTTACAAATGTGTTTCCAATATATAGGTATTGCCCAAGTTAAATTTATTAGCTAACTCATATTAATAAACAAATGACTTATATGAATGATTAAAATTTTCAATTATCTCACTTTACTCCTAAACTTCTGTTATTTAATAATTATTGCTTAGAACCTGATTTTAATCTTCCCATTATCTATTTAATTCCTTCTAGAATCATAGCTAATATTTGTCATCCCTTCATTACCCAAATGTTCTTATCCCATCAAATTCTAAGTTATCGAAATATTAAATGTCAATTTCTTTAATTGCACTAAATTTATCTATTAAAGGTTGCACTTAACCCAAATACATAAAACTTGCCCAATTTCTCCTTAAATCAATAAGCTTCGTATACAAATATGTTTATCATAAATTTTATCTACTCTTCCTTTTTAGGTAATGTCCTATATATTAGATTTCCATGTAATTTGCAATAAATCATACTCGTAGTTATATCACATTAAATGAATAAATAAGTGTCGACTCTATTCTTTTGATTCAACATTGGTTTACGTTATATTTCATTAATATTTCTACATACATCAGGATTTTTAAAATGGTTGTAACGTGAAATCTCGTCTACTTCCCATTTTATATTTAAGGCTTCTAAAACCGATTCATATCATTTCTCTAGTCCAAATTTTATTAATATAACCTTAAATTTAATTTATTCCTATCGATGTAACAGTTAAACACAAATTTCACTTATTTGCAATAAATCCACAAATTGGATTTCAAATTTTCAAATAAATAAATAAATTTTAGTTTATTACTTCTTAAATACCCAAACGTCAATGCCTTAATTTAAACTGCATTTATTACATTTTATAAAAATCCTCCATCTTAAGTGACAAATCAAAACTACCCTAACTACACAATTTATGGTAATTAATTCCAATTGCTTTTCCATTAAACTACATAAATTGTCCAATTGCAACCTACGTAGAATGTTTATTTATTTACAATCCTACTGTTTAAATGAATTGATCCTTTACGGTATAATTCACATTTGACTTGATTTCTCATTTATTTTGCAAAACAGTAAATTTCAATTGCTACCAACATTATATTTAATATTAGATTTCCAATTAATTCTATTGGAATCAATATATCTTTATATATATATACTTTACGCATAAATATCTAAATTTCCAAATCAAGTACATTTATTAGAGACAACATTCAATAAAATTACTTATCACACTTATTGCATTGATTTATTCCAACGGACACTTTTATTTAGTCACTATTTATTATTACAACCAAATGTACAATCTCCACTATTTATTTTATATTAAATAATTACATTCTAGTAAATATTTTTATTAATATACACTGATTCACATTTATATTGGTTTCTTATATTTAACTTATAACAAGGTGTGCAAATTTACATAGTTCAAATCTATTTCCATGTAACTATTAAATTGTTACATTAAATTCCAATTATTATAACTAATTACTACATTTTCTCAAATAAAATCTTAAGACCTTTATTTTATTCTAAATTATATTAGAAACATATTAATTCAATTCATTTAATATTATTAATTTAACGGGTCGTTACAATCTCCCCCACTCAAAACTTTCCGTCCCTGAAAAGGAAAAAGAAGGGAGAAGGAAGAATAAACAGTATATCTTATTTCAAATATTAACTTATAAACAATAATTTACTGGATTAATTTCCTTTAATGAAATATACCCGTTTATAATCATTACAACCTTTTATACTTAAATCATTAAAGTTCGGAAAATATTCAACAAAATTCTAAGTCCAAAATTTACGAAAATTTTTGACAGAGTCTCCTTTGTACGGTGAGGCTCGGGAGAAAATATAATATCAAAATATACAAATATATTACATATATTATCAAAATATTATATCCCAACACGGGAAAAATAGCGCTTTAAACGTAATCCGAAAACGTACCAATTTGTCGGGCAAAATACGCTTATTATTATGGAACCAAAAGCAGTAGCAGTTGCTTCCATCACCTGTATTCGCTTATATAATCTAAAAGGTTAAATATTTATTTTAAAGTGAACTATTCAAGTGGATTCAATCATTAATCAACCAAACAATTCAACAACCATCAACCTTACAAACAACATACATACACAAACAAAGCAACCATTTAATCCATCAAACAAATAGTTATTTGGGTTCAAACTTGAAATTTGTATGAAATGAAATTAACTATCAAGTGCATCCTTTACTCAACAGTCTTAGATGGAACAAAGATAGATACTTATTCATTTAACCACTTCAAATTTCTTACCCAACAACATAAATCAAACAATAACAATTCAAACCAACAACTAAATTTATTTATTATACATTTATCTCATGCTTCAATGGTTTGATTTTCTTTCTTTCATTTATGGAGTGATTTCTTTATTTCTTACAAATTTTCATTTTCCATTTATCACAAAATTCATTATATTTGTATTCCAATTTATTTACTAAAGTTTCTATCATCTATTTATACTACTTACCTTTTCTTATATAGTAAAATTTCCAATTTAACTTAAGTTTATACAATTAATTTTCATTAATAATAGCAAATTTATTGAATACCTTAATTACCTCAAGCTTCACTTGTAAGATTTCCCTTTCATTTTCTTAATAACATTGCAACTTTTATTATATGGTAAGTTATGTATGTTTTAAGAATGTAAGTGAAAATTTACAAGTTTCTTCTCCATTCCTTTAATTAATATATATTTGTTTTATAACTTACAATTTCAACTTACCTTTAATCTCATTTATTTATTTAATGTTGAAGTTTCCATTATATTTAGTTACAGTAACCCTCTACTTACACTTAATTTATTAACCTTATAACTTGCATTCCTATAAGTGAAAGATTTTACTCATTCATTAACTATGGATTGCAGTCATTTATATTTTTCCTACTTTCTATTATATTAGAATAGGGGAAATTAAGGCGTACTTAAGTCAATAACCCTACAATCAAACTTTATAAATTAAGGAATTTCATTTTTACTTTCTTACGGTTAAAATCACCTATTAATAATACAACCTTTAATTTTAGTAAAATTCCAATCATCACTTAAGTTAATACCATTAACTTCTTATTTATAACAGTAATTTATTGAATACTTCATTATTTCCAAAATTCTACTTGCATAATATTCTATTCCACTCTTAATTTACATTTCAACTTTTTATACTTGGTAAGTTATTTATGTTAAAGAAAAAGCAAAAGAACTTATACAAGTTTAATCTCAACCCTTTTAATTCATTGATTACTTAACCTTTATTTCACTAACCTAATTAATGGAAATTCAAGAATTAATACCGGGTCAAATTCCAAAATTACTTTACTTTAAAATAATAGATAATTAATTTCTTACAACTTTTATATCTCTAATCACCTTTAAACAATTAAAATTTTAAATAATTTCAAAACAGATCTGCAGTAGAATTTACTACAGTGGCCTTTCCCTTCGAAACTCGAAAATGAAAGTCGATGATGCGGCCGTCATCACCGAAATTATTTTCCAGCGACAGAGAGGAAAGTACAAACTTATTTTCTTCAAAATCCTCTTTAAACCAATTCTTTCGAATTATACTAAATATTTATATAAGAAAATATTTATAAACCAAATCATTATATTTCATAAATCCTTTGAAAGAAGATTTCAAAAATCCCGGACTTAAGTTCTAAAATCTCCAATTTGATTTATTAAAATTCAACTTAGCTTTAATTCATTACAAATATTTTTATTACCTAACACCCAACTATAGAAACCAAAATATCTTTATAAAAATATTTTTATATATAGAAAATATAATAGGCAAAATTATTTCATTCACCTATATTAAAAACAAATATTATGTCGGTTTGTCCTATTAAGTGTTTAGAAATCCCTATTGATGACATAGCGTCCCATGCATCAACCAGAATTTATAAATACAAAGCGGAACAGATTAACACAATATCAAAATCTTTTATTAATACTAACAAATACGCTCTCTCATATATATATATATATATATATATATACACTCAGCGACTCCCATAGGGTATTACTACCCTATTAATAAAGAGTCAAACCCCACAAAGCCAAGTTTTATCGCTAACCAAAGCTCTGATACCAACTGTAACATCCCGCCTTTTCGCACACTTTAAACCGACATACATGCCAATTCAAAGCATACGCAAGGGCGGATTGTTATGGGGTAAATAAGAAAATAGAGAAGAAATAAAAACAAAACAGAATCTCACAGCGGAAGGATAAAATATAATAATAAATACACAGTTCAAAACAGTTTACAAACACTTGATTTGCTTTATACAATAAATATCAGAGTTACACCTACCAATACAATCAATGCAGCGGAACAGTATGAGTGTGGTGCAATACTATAGATAATAATAATACGACTCCTTCGTCTTCGTCCTTCAAAGCTAAAGTCTTCGATCCTGAAACGCTCGGACTGACCCGAGCGAGTTTGAAAAGACAAAAACACTCGAGTCAGACTAAAAGATCTTATGTGAGTTAAATTAACATAAATAAATATGAGTACAGTAACTCAAGAGATGTTCGGGATTTACATCTCCTAAGGATCCGTTAAACTATTTACTATGTAGTATATTGCGCTATTATAATAGTGTCTATTTATAAAATAAACTTACTTTTAAATAGCGTTAAGTCTTTACATTTTCCACCTTAACACGTAAAATGCCAATAGTCTATACAGTACCGTAATACCTCCTGATCTGGAGGCTACCAGAGGATACTCCATAGGTACGACACAAATAGAAACTCGTAGTAAAGGCACGATAGGGTAGGTGACACGGCACAACTAGGCAATGTCAGGGTAGATATACCAATTACGTACCCAGGCTGGTGGAAACGCGTAGCCGCAGTTACCGCCCACCTCGAACAAACTCTCCAAAATCAAAATAAAAGTGGCCACTGAATCAATCCAAAGTCATAGTATAATACCGAAGAGGAGTGTCCGATCAGAGGTATGACCTCATTGGCCTGGGAATAGCTCCTGTTTTAGCCACCTTATGCCAACTCACGGGAGTCGGGTCCACGTATTTACCTTACAGGAAACGTCGCCACCACCTACTTCATTCTGGAATCTCCACCGCGTACACGGTTAGTCAAAGTGGTTTTCGGTATCGACAGAGAGTATGTCAGATATCCGATCCCGGTCTCTTTGCCAACCCATCGTTATTATAACACCGCGGTCATTTAAAAATAGGTTATACTTTAAAAATCAGAATAAACATTCCATTTCATAACCATGAATACGATATCATTTCAAAACCCAAAACCATATTTTATCACTTATCCCAAATATAATTCTTTTCCATAATCAAAATTCTTTAACTTCATAACGTCTGAAAATCAAATATTTTTAAAGCATAATATTTTGAAAATCACAATTTAAAACCATAACTTCTAAAAACTTGAATGGTTTGGACATTCAACGGTATATGAATTAAATGGTTTAACTTAAATGTTACTTTGTAAAGAAAATAGTTCTCATGACTTTACAAATACATTTCTTTATTAAAGTCTAAACCAAAATTTATATTATCTCTCTCAAAATCCAAAACCACTTCAATTTATTTATATATACGTATATCCATTTTGGGTATCAATATTTCAAACTAAAGTTGGATTTTATGCTTTCAACAAATCAATTGTTCTATTAATTAGTCTTGAATATTCATATAAAATCCATAAATAATAAGACTTCAATTTCTAGTAATAAAATATATATATTTTTCCCAATCCAAATTATACTAGAATATTCATTTCAATTTATTTTGGGAAAAATCCAATTATAAATATCATATCTTAAAATTTCCAAACTTAACATTTAAACATATGATATAAATTATTAAACTCCATTTTCTTAATTTTCTTCCATTTTTAATAAAGATTTTTATACACCTTTTAATTTCAAAATTTTCAACTTCATATGTATATATATATGGAAGAAAAATATTTATACAATATAAAATTTAAGATTATTATAAACCGTATTCCATCCAAACCATAGAAATCACATTAAAATAGTTATATATAGACCGCGGTGCCTGTATAAAATTTTCTATCCTATGGTCAAGTGATACGGATATTTATCATTTCAATCCGCAATTTAAAAAAAATATAAAATTTTGCGGTTATATATCATTTCAAACCACAATCCCGAATGAAATGAAATATGCATGATAATTTGCAATTTAATGATATACAATAAAAATCCATTCATCAACATCATCCATCATCCAAATCGCAATCATCAATCAATATCAATCAATAACAATATTATTTTTGGTACTACATAACAGGTAATTCTGGCAATTTTATTCAAATTAAATTTAACAGCTATTAATCTACAGTCTATATTCAGTAATAAATTATATAACTGTTAACTAGCAGTTCATATACAAACAAATAAATTTTAACTGTAAATTTATACGCAATAAATTAATTAAATTAACAGTTAAATTTAATAAATGCAATTCAACAGATATGAATAAAATAAACATGCCAAATACTCATAAATAAATTTCTATCCATTTCTAAAATTAATTTAACAAACATAAAAGCTTCTAGTAGTTGTAAGTGGGTTAAAACACTCACCTTTTGAATTTAAATCGAATTTAAATTCGATTTAAACCCAAAAATTCGCCCTTCTCGGAATTCGTCCAAACCAGCGTCATCAAATCCGGAATTAAATTACGATCCTAACAAAAGAAATTTCATGTGAATCTGACTTCGTATGAGAAAGTTATGGCGAAAAAATGATGATTGAATTCAAAATTGAAAATAAATAAAACGGCACACATTCATCACTTACAAATATATGTGCCACGTCACTCCTTCTATTCCCAGAAATGCACGCGGCCCCCTTCCAGAAACCCTAATCGAAGATCTACGACGATCTAACCGTTGAATCGACACAAAAACCATATAGATGCGATCCCCATCGTCCACTCTACAAAACCCAGAAAAGGTTTGACGATCCGACGAAGTTTGCGACGACGATGATGAATGGTCACGGACTGTTTGAATTAATTCTGGTCAAACGAATGTTCAAAACAGAAAACGAATTGCACCAGTAGATTACGTGCCTCGAGAACATTAACATATATTTTTGTGGAATTTTTCTGAAGTGTTTGCATTTTCACTGAAATTTGGATTGGGGTAGATCTAGGTTGCATTCATTTAAGGAGGAGAAGGAGATGAAGAAATGAACGTACAGCGAAAGGGAAAATAAAATGGGGCTAGGGTTTATAACAGGTTATATATAGACAAGGCTGAAAAATAATAGATGGATCGGATTGGATCTAAACATAAGTTTAAATTTAGGCATAAACATATATGTAATAAAGTAGCATTAAATTTTGAAACGTGAATTGATTTATCATTGGATTCATATTTCAATATGTAAATATCCCCAATTTCATCTGCACTTATATTTACATAGTTTCTAAATATTAAATTTCAAATATTACTTCATTTAACGTTACATATTTATTATTTATTACTTGCTGCAGTTGATTATCAATTATACTTAATATACTAAATAGATGATAAATTTTGAATACTTGTTATCATTAACGTTTTATTTCCACTTACAAAATAAATGAAATTATTACATAAACTCCCTTAATTAAGTCAACCATTATCTTATATAACTTAACTGGTAATATATATACCTGATTGCCCTAATTGGTTTATAGTTATCAGCTAAATACATACTAACTTGTAAATAAATTCGTTTAATTGCAAATGGATCTGATCAAATTTAATAGATTGAATAGATGGGTAAGCAAATAATAAATTTTCCTTTTTGTCAAATTCAAACCCATCCCTACTTAATTATCAATTACAATTTATTACGAAACATTGATTTTATGCAGTTACCTTTTATTTGCGTAGTATTACATCAATTCCTATAACCTTGGATTCATTCCCAATTCACCAAATTCAATTAATTACACTTTACAAATGTGTTTCCAATATATAGGTATTGCCCAAGTTAAATTTATTAGCTAACTCATATTAATAAACAAATGACTTATATGAATGATTAAAATTTTCAATTATCTCACTTTACTCCTAAACTTCTGTTATTTAATAATTATTGCTTAGAACCTGATTTTAATCTTCCCATTATCTATTTAATTCCTTCTAGAATCATAGCTAATATTTGTCATCCCTTCATTACCCAAATGTTCTTATCCCATCAAATTCTAAGTTATCGAAATATTAAATGTCAATTTCTTTAATTGCACTAAATTTATCTATTAAAGGTTGCACTTAACCCAAATACATAAAACTTGCCCAATTTCTCCTTAAATCAATAACCTTCATATACAAATATGTTTATCATAAATTTTATCTACTCTTCCTTTTTAGGTAATGTCCTATATATTAGATTTCCATGTAATTTGCAATAAATCATACTCGTAGTTATATCACATTAAATGAATAAATAAGTGTCGACTCTATTCTTTTGATTCAACATTGGTTTACGTTATATTTCATTAATATTTCTACATACATCAGGATTTTTAAAATGGTTGTAACGTGAAATCTCGTCTACTTCCCATTTTATATTTAAGGCTTCTAAAACCGATTCATATCATTTCTCTAGTCCAAATTTTATTAATATAACCTTAAATTTAATTTATTCCTATCGATGTAACAGTTAAACACAAATTTCACTTATTTGCAATAAATCCACAAATTGGATTTCAAATTTTCAAATAAATAAATAAATTTTAGTTTATTACTTCTTAAATACCCAAACGTCAATGCCTTAATTTAAACTGCATTTATTACATTTTATAAAAATCCTCCATCTTAAGTGACAAATCAAAACTACCCTAACTACACAATTTATGGTAATTAATTCCAATTGCTTTTCCATTAAACTACATAAATTGTCCAATTGCAACCTACGTAGAATGTTTATTTATTTACAATCCTACTGTTTAAATGAATTGATCCTTTACGGTATAATTCACATTTGACTTGATTTCTCATTTATTTTGCAAAACAGTAAATTTCAATTGCTACCAACATTATATTTAATATTAGATTTCCAATTAATTCTATTGGAATCAATATATCTTTATATATATATACTTTACGTATAAATATCTAAATTTCCAAATCAAGTACATTTATTAGAGACAACATTCAATAAAATTACTTATCACACTTATTGCATTGATTTATTCCAACGGACACTTTTATTTAGTCACTATTTATTATTACAACCAAATGTACAATCTCCACTATTTATTTTATATTAAATAATTACATTCTAGTAAATATTTTTATTAATATTCATTGATTCACATTTATATTGGTTTCTTATATTTAACTTATAACAAGGTGTGCAAATTTACATAGTTCAAATCTATTTCCATGTAACTATTAAATTGTTACATTAAATTCCAATTACTATAACTAATTACTACATTTTCTCAAATAAAATCTTAAGACCTTTATTTTATTCTAAATTAGATTAGAAACATATTAATTCAATTCATTTAATATTATTAATTTAACGGGTCGTTACACCAGTAAACTAGGGTTCAAAACAGAAATTCCCAAATGACCATCTCAAAATTGAATTGCAATACAATTCAAAAAAATTCCTATAATCTATGATGGCTATACAATCTCCAGAAGAAGATTCAAGCAAATCAAATGCAAGAATCAAATGTACTTAACCAAATTGTAAGATATAGTAAATTCATTACTGCACTTGTTTCACAACACTGTAAATTATAATATTTGATTTAGAATTCATGAATTCACTTGTTGTTTCTATTAATAAACCTGAAACAATTAAATTATTGCGTTTGAATTTCATTTTGTGCTAATTTGTTCTGCAGGTTACAGACAATCTAATTTGATTCATATAAATTTGTATTTACTCTATCCTAAAACAAGTTTTGAGACATAATAGTAATCAATTTAAAACAATGAATACAAGAATCAACAAGAGTTTGGGATTTTGAAGCACAGATATGCAGTCAGCAATCATCATGTATCCAGACATATACTACAGGTATAATATTCACAACCAATTCCTATAAGTTCATTTCAATTTTTAAAAAGTATGAACAACCTAACTTATTTAATAAATTTTAAGAAAATGAGTTACTCACTTGGAATAAATGCAGAGCCCAGAATTTTGAAAAATCCTTGCATGCAGACATCTTGCCCTTTTTTTCCAGATTCATATGCATGTTCCAGATGAAATGCAAGTTGCTATGATCTATCTTGCTTGCTTGAAATTGGAGTGCATGTTTGCATTTTGCAGTTTTTAGACAAAATGCAGGTCTTCATGCTTGCAAATGAAATGCAGATTCTTCTTGACAAAAAAATTGAAATGCAGGCCTTTCTTTGTTTCCTGATCAAATGCAGGTTGTAGTTTGTTGCTTGCATTTTTAAAGAGGAGTTACAGGCTTTGTATAATGCAGGTTTTTGAATATTTGAAAAAGAGGAGTTTGATTTTAAAATCTGAAATGTTACAGATTTTACTTTCATTTTATTGAAGGAGGAAAAATATTGAAGGAGGAAAAATGTTTCTTTGTTAAGAATTGAAAAAAATGAGAAAGAATAAAGGAATGAGTATATGCAATGTTTTATAATCTAAATTATAATTTAAAACTAAAAAAAAAAACTGAATCAATGACACTTGTAAAAGAAATGGACACATGTTAACTTCTTTGTTTACTTACTTAACATATGTTATATTATGCCTTAATACACTACACATGTCTTTTAGATGGTTTTGTTATTTTAATTAAGATTAATGAATGTTTAAACTAATTTAATTAGTTCTTATACTTAGTTTGTATATACTTTCTAAAGAATAAAGCAAAGTATTATTATAAATAAACAGTATACAAATTAATCATTTGAAAAAGATACTTTTAAATAACTAAAATAAATTTATAAAAGAGTTTGTAACTTATTTTAATATACATACTTAAGTAAAAATGAATTTTAAACCAATTAAAACATTTTTCTTATATTTAAAAATTATATAGTATTTTATTAAATATTTTTGAAAATCTTAAATCCAAAAATAAATCACAATTTCTATTTTCAAAACATTAAAATTATGCTATACTAATTTAACAACTTGTCTATTTAAAATATATATACAAATACATATACACTATTAAATAGAAAATAGATTCATTTGAAATTTAAAAATAAATTCACAAATTAAATATTTAAATAAAGAAGATTATTAAATCAAATCCAATTTATTAACAAAAATTTATCAATTCAATTTAAATTTAAACACAGATTATTAAATTTAAATTGTCCAAAATTCCGGGATATTACAAATTACCTTTCTTTTTATAAAATATTCTTTGGTAACTAAACAAATAAATGAGTTTTATTAACAAAATTAAATCACCATTAAATAAATAACTCAACTAATAATTTAGTTAAACTAATTTTCTTTTACAATTCTTTAGTAACTAATAAATAAGAAATTAAATATGTTAACCATCTTAGTATTTATTTTTCAATTGAAACAGTAAGTGTAATTGTATGTATATTTATCGGATTAAAAACAGAAATAAGTTCTACTTTACTGCTAATGTGGTATTTAATAAAAATTAAAACTAATACCTGCAGCTCAACAAACATCCTAGAACCCCGCGAGATGCTCCACGCGAATACACCCACCTAGATCGCAAACCCCACAGTACTCGACCAAGTCATTGTCGATAGCCGCGACATCCCACAACCGCAAACCTCCCAGATGAACATCAGCGACTCGTCTCTTCGTTCATCGCTGTGCTCTACCATGTTCGCGACGCTTCCTCTCGGCTTTCAATCAATCGCCCTCGACCCCACTGATGCTCAAACTCAAGCCCTTTGTCGCCGCCGCCTTCTGACCTTTGCCGTGCTCGAGTTCGTGAAGAACGAAGAGGCTGTCTCGAAATTCGTTCGATTCGAATTGGGAAGAGGGTGCGGCCAATTTTTTTTCTTTATCTTGAGCGACTTGATTTTAAGATGAGGTCGATATCGGTCTCCAAGTATGAGGGGACGAAGACGAAATAAATAAAGAGGGGAATGGCTTATGGGTACGCCTGACCATATATAATTAAATATTGAAAATATCACGTCGTATAGCGCGAAATCCTAAACCTGAATCAGATATGCTGCCAGACATTTATAAGGTTTTACCCGCGTTCCGAACACAATGGAACATGTTTCGGAAGCTAATTAAATCATATGTGTGAGTTACGGAATTAAACGATCGATATTAAATTAAATCGATTAAAATAAATCTTAGCGTTTTGAGCTGCCAGGGTCAAACGACAACTCCGATTGCTACGAAATTTGAAATCCAACAATAACTAACTATTATGGATCCAATGGAACTGGTTTCATCTAATTCCGAGACTGTTCCTCGGAAAGCTATTTTTAAATATCGATTTAAACGATATATTATTAAAATTGAACAAATCACTTTTAATTTAAATTTCAACCATTCTATTATCTCTAGTATTATCATTATAAGCTTTATAAGCCTTCAAATTATTTAAACAGGCTTAGAAATTTCAGATTCAACAATTTACCCAATTTTCAATTATTAATTCAATATTTATACTATATAATTCAATGATTTAATTATGGGGCTTTGCACCGAAGGTCCCTATTTTCGATGTTGTTGTAAGAAAAGTCCCTGTGATAATAAGTATGTAAATTAAGTCCCTGTTTTTTGTAAATCAGAAAGCGCAAACTATCTTGCTCTTTTCTTATAAAAGTGCAAGTTAACTTGCGCTTTTCAAAAATTTAATTTTTTTTGAAAATTTCAAAATTTTTTAAAAAAATTCAAAATAAAAAAGCGCAAACTAGCTTGCACTTTTCTGATAAAAGTTGCAAGCGAGCTTGCATTTTCTGTCAGAAAAGTGCAAAGCACCTTACGTTTTCTATTTTTCAAAAAATAGGGACTAAATTTACAAACTTATATATACAGGGACTTTTCTTATAACAGTATCAAAAATAGGGACCTGTAACTCGTTTCTTATTTAATTATCCAGTAAATATTGTTACCTGGAATTCAAGTTAAAATTAACTTTTAACTATTTTAAAAACAATTAATTATTCCAATATAATTCGTTAAAATTTCCGGGTCGTCACAGATACCGTTTACAGTAGTGTATATATGTTGGAGTGATTGATATTCCCGCATATATATAGCGGATGAGACCCTATGCGCCCCGCATAATAGTGGATGACCCTATATACCGTGATATTCCACCACGAAGCAGAATAGGTATTTAATGTTGTACTAACATCTATGGATGCAGGGAAACAAGCTGGAGGGATCCAACTAGATTTATCAAAATGTTGAATTTAATTTCATAATTAGTGATATATTTTCTGTCGGAATAATCTGTGATAGATTACTGTGGGATTTACATTGATTGGATGCTATGTTTGTTTTGGACTTGATTTTTGGTACCTTAAAATGCCAACAGTATATGGTTGAATTTGAAAAGAAAATAAAAAGGTGTTTTTGAAGTAAAATGTTTATAAAGAATTTTGGGGTAATCAATTGGATAAAATAAATGGTTTTGAAATTTGTACTTAACTAAATCGGGATATTGTAAGTGGAATTTTGGTATAAAGTATATAGAAAGGATTTTAAATAATTAATCCTTGAATGGTGCCTATTAAAATATAAAAGGGTTAAAATCGAGATTTGTAACAGATTAGAAAGATAAAAGTGATTTTGGGAATGAGTATTAAATTTGTTAAACTAGAGTTCAAGTGAGATTTTGTAACATTGCGACTTTTCGACGCTCGAAAACCGACATCAATATGTCCACTATATAAACTGCCGAGCAATCGAATGCCGAAAAACCATACCGTTAGGGTTAAAAAGAGGTAGAAGATAGAAGAAGAAAGAAGAAGAAACAGGAAACAATATCAGAATCTCACATATCGCAGCGGAACAACATATAATAGATAAATGAATAATCTTTAAAAAAAGAACTATATCAGTTATTACATCACATTACATTACATTACATCATCAGACTGTACAACAACAAACAGCGGAAAAGAAATACTATATCCAAGTGAATACATCATGCCATCCAGCTTGCCTCCAGCAACTCCTAAATTCCAAAATATCCTGATAACCAAACTCTAGATTGTCCGTGTGGAAATTGGTGGGCACCCAGAGTTTAGGAAGGAAAACAATAAACTCCGAGTCAGTTATGGGACTGGTGTGAGAACTTAAAACGGTTTATTTTTAAAACAAAGAACAGGATAATTATAAAATCGATTCACAATGCTTTTTGAAAATGTAACTACCATAAGACCTCCCACCACACACACAATGCAAACGCAGACTTGGAGGAGATTTCTTATTATGTTAGTCAAAGATGCTGACTACGCAAAATCAAATCATTTTTGATATTATTATTAGTGCATAGTGTAGAAAACATTTTGAAAGTAGAATATAAATCTTAGTCGGCATAGGTACCATTATATTATGCCTACTATAGCTACCATATTAGATGGCAGGTTCTACAACAAAAACCGTACAAGGTTCGTATAGTTTCTATGGATTTCCAACAAATGGTCAGGCCAAGGAACTTCCCATTGCCAAATGGGTACGCCTCTGGAAAGACGACCCGAGAACCTAACGTTACAGTTAGATCTCTGCCAACACAAGGCAAACAATCAATTGATATACACTTTAATAATTCTGAAAAATTATTCCTTTATATATAAAATATAATCAAGGTAAAATTATATTATTTACCCAATTTAAAACGATATTATGTCGGTTTATCACGTTTAAGAGTTTAGAAACCCTTATCGATAATATGGCATCCCATCTACCGACCAGAATTCATAAATAGCTCAACGGATAAGAAAACACAATATAAAACATTTTTATATTCACTAACAAATACGCGCTCATAACTATTATTACACTCAAACTCATTCTAGAGTACTACTGACTCTATCTCTAATGAGTAACACTCAACAGAGCCATGGTTGTCGCTTAACCATACACTCTGATACCAAATTGTAACGTTGCGACTTTTCGACGCTCGAAAACCGACATCAATACGTCCACTGTATCAACTACCGAGCAATCGAATGCCAGAAAACGATACCGTTAGGGTTAAAGATGAGGTAGAAGATAGAAGAAGAAAGAAGAAAGAAGAAGAAACAGAAAACAATACCAGAATCTCACATATCGCAGCGAAACAACATATAATAGATAAATGAATAATCTTTAAACAAAGAACTATATCAGTTATTACATTACATCACATTACATTACATCATCATAGTGTACAACAACAAACAGCGGAAAAGAAATACTATATACAAGTGAATACGTCATGCCATCTTTAAAAGATAAATTCTCAAAATATTCACTTCATATTGGAAAACATTTCCATACTTATATAATGATAAGTAATTCACAAATCCATTTATTTTCAACACTTGGAAAATATTTAATATACTTAAATCGAAATTAAGTATATATTTCATTCTTTTAAGGAAAACGTTCGCTCAAAACACAATTATTTGGGCCAAAACGAATGTTGCGTAAAACATCGTTACGACAACCCAAAATCACTAGTATAGGGATTCAAACTTAAAATAGATATATAAATCCTAATACTATATAAAACATTTCCTTTCAGAAATCATTAACTATAACAACAACGTTATAGTCCACTATTTCCTTATTTCTCAAAAACGTCTATTTCAACAATAAATGTTAAAATCTATGGTTTCGATAGTTAATCCATTTTAAAACATCTTTAAAACAATTAACTTCATTTTATAATACCACTTCCCCAAAAACATGTCCATTTTCTTTAATAATATATTCACTGTCCAAAATTGTGAATATACTTCAGTAACCAAATTCAATATTTTCTACACATTTTATTTCAAGGATAATTCGCTATCCGAAATCGCGAATATATCTCCTTTAGTAACCTTCTATATTAAATTTATCAAATTCAATTGATTTCGGATTTATAAACAATGTTTATAAATTCCATTTCTATTTATAAAAACTTCGATTTATAAAATCGCTTTATTAACCAATTCCTTTTATAACTCAATTTTATACCAAAAATCTAATTTATTAGTTAATTACTTATAATCCTTTATTTTACAAAAATCTATTCATTTTATAATTTCACAATTTAAAAATCTATAAATTTCATTTACTAATGAAATCCATTTTTATTTCATTTTAACACTTAATAAAACTCGTTTCACAATTCCTATATTTTTAATTTATAAATATTAATCTTAGAAATCTTTTATATAAACCATTTATAATAATTCAAAAATCCCAATTTAAATAAACCAATCCTTTTAAAAATTTACAAAACGTTATTTAAAACTTATATAACTCCAAAGTCATACTTAAGTACTATTTTCCAAAAATATAACTTTTATAACAATAAAATTACAATGTTTATTTATTTTAACAATTCAAAATTTAATAAAACGTATACTTTCAAAAATCACTTTAAAATTCTTTTTTTTAAAGTCAAAAATCATTATTTTAAAACTTCAAAAATGGATCCGATGATGCAACCGCACCAAATAGTCAACCACGACAAACCAAACATCATATATCAATACGATAATCAACATATATCACAATATCTGTAAATAAATCAATATAGTTGAGGAATCCAGTTGGATCCCTTCAACCTGTTTCCCTACATCCAAAGATGTTAGCACAATACCAATTCCGTTCCAATACGGAATATCGCAGTATATGGGATTCATAAAATATTATCCGCTATTATGCGGCGCAATAGGGTATCAACCGCTATATAATGTGGGAAAATCAACTCCAAGTACATATATAATACCAATTTCACTTTGCAGTGAAATATTCACGGTTTATGTTTTTTAATAAATCACCTCCGCTTAATAACGGCGTATAATGTCTATTTCAATCAATAACAGATAATAATTTATCATGCAGGCATACAATCAATAATTTTAAATCTAACTGTTTAAAATTTAAATCGAAAGAATTCGATTGAGTGACAAGTTCTCACCTTGGTTTCAATTCAGTTTCAGCGTTTTATTTCGAATAAAATTAAACGTGCGTTTAATTTTACCTGAAATTTTTACTAGTTCTAAACGACTACAATCCTGTTGCATAGCATAGTGCTTGTCCATACGAACCCAACGCAAGTTGTTTCGTAATTTTTCGACCTCATATGAAGAAGTTACACTATTTTTAATATCACACGAATTTATAAAATAAAAATTTCAATTTCTTTTATAATTTTAACCTCACTCCATCCTGGCCGTTCATTCCCTTTGACCCAGATCCAGGCCGTTGCTTGCCTTCTTCCATCACACGCATGCGTTTGCTTCCCCAGAATTTTTGCACGCAAGAACCCATACAAGCCGAAATTAGGTTTAAACCTCACGGCCACCAACATGCATGAAACTTCATCACTCCACCACCACGCTGAAGCTCGTCGCCTCCTCTATGCTCGGCCAAAGATTGGTAAAGCTCGGCCCCTTGTAGAACTCGAGAAACGCATATGAATGGCCGGCCTTCACGGGCGATTTGCCGTCAATCCACTCAATAAAAATTGATCATAACCGTTGAAGTTATAGACCTCAATACGCTCTTCAACTTTCGTATTGAAAGTTTTTCATAATTGTTGATAGATTAGGAGAAATCGAGGAAGAAAGAATTGATATTTCTGGTTGTTGGTAACAATACAGGCAGTGGCTAGGGTTAGAAACCCTAGTTTCTTCTGGTTTTGTGAAAAATGAGAAAACAAGGGGCTTTTATAGAAAATTTCCAAATTACTATTCATCCCGAATTTTCCGAACTCCAAATGAAGCGTGTCGGTTGGCGTTTCTAAGGTTTATCCCGCATTCCGAACACAATGGAACGTGTTTCGGAGGCCAATTCGATCATCTGTGCAAGTTACGGCAATAAACGATCAAATTTAAATGAAATCGATTTAAACTAATTTCTATGCGTTTTGACTTGCCCCGGACAAACGATAAATCCGATTGACACGAAATTTGAAACCATACAATAATTTAACATTACGGATCTCGAAATCTGAGACTGTTTGAAAAATGGCAATTTTAACTCGTCAATTTAAATATTAAAATATTAAATTTTCACAAATTAACTTTAAATTCGATTTTAAAATTTCTATAACATCACTATAACTCCAATATGATTAGATAAAATTTTACAAATCATTTTCAATCGCATTAAACCCAATTTCCAATTATTTCTGTAATTTGAAATATTAAATTATCGATTTAATTATCCAATTAAATCCAGATATTCGAAATAAAATTTATTCGGCTTATAAATTTCACTTATTAATATTTAAATTCAATTAAATATACGAATTTTAATTAATAGAAATTCTGGGTCGTTACAAACTTCCCCCCTTAAAAGAATTTCATCCTCGAAATTACCAAGTAAGAAAAAGTTACAGAATCTATTAACTTTCCAAAACAAACCACTCAAATTCGATTTTTCAAATCTCTTAAGTGTTTAACTTTCCCAAAATTCATAGTTAAACTTCGTACAAAATCTTTACTAAGTTTCCAAATCCAAACTTAGTTTTCAAAAATTTCCCAATTTTCTCAAAAATATTCTAACGCCTTAAATTTTCGGAAAAATTCGCCATAGTCTCCTTTGTGCGGCTCGATCCCAAAAAAAACGATAGTATATATATCATAAATATACATCTCATCAAGTGATGAGGTTTCCCGCAGGGAAAAAAGTGTAAAAGTACGATATTTAATCCGAGATATGTACCTTATATAGTATTAGCGAGCATATACGTCTAATATAGCGCGAAAGCGAGCTCCAAATGCGAAGCAAGCGCAATCCACACCTACTAAACACTCAACAAACAAATAAGAAACACGCATATACGAAAATAATATCAATATACATCATATAGTAACACAACAAGTACATGTGCCAACATAGTAAATGACATAAAAGCAACAAATGCAACCATCAAACAACTATCCAATCAATAAACATCCAACAAATCCATAACCAAATCAATATAAATTCACTTCTCATTAATATTCAATGAACTGGTTTTCCATTTAAATCATATTTTATTCATTAACATTGGATGTTTTTACTAACACTCATTTATTCATATTCAAGTTGGTTCATTTCCAAATTAATTCAATTCTATTTAAAATTCACTTAACTTCCAACTTGATTTCAATGATTTATAGCTTTCCATTTCATTAATTCATTTTCATTTAACACTTAATGAAATATACACAATCAATTAACAATCAAATAACAACCAATGTATATTCAACATATCCAAATTTATTTAATTTACATTATTCAATTTGGTTTAACACTTTTAATTCCAATTGGTTCATATTAAATTGACTTCCATTCAATTTATTCAATTTCTCAACTTCATTAGCTTTTAATGAATTAACACTTACATTCATTATTCCATATCAGTTTATTTGCATTCAATTGATTTACATTCAATTTATCCATTACTTCAATTGCTAATTCATTTAACATTTCAAGTTGAAATTCATTTATATAACTCAAGTTCAAATTCTTAATGACTTCATTTCATTAATTCACTTATTAGTTTACTTCGACACCAAAATCAACTTCATTCAACTTCACTTAAGTTATATTCCATTTCAAACATCATTTGTTTAACTTAACTTATATTTCTACTTATAAATCCAATTCAAATTCCAATTCTATTTAACTTTTACCAAAGTCAAATTTTCATCACTTATTCCAATTTATTTTGCTTAACAAAATTATTTTACCATTTTAATAATTGGTTTCACTTACATTTTCTCATTTCATAAGTTATACAACTTATATTCAACAATTACCACTTGGATTTTTTTGATTTACTTATACTTACTTTAATTTAACTCCATCCTTTAAGTTAAATTTATTCTATCAAAATTCAAATTGTATAAGTTATCAACTCATTTATCATTCCCATAAATAATTTTAATAGGATTCCAGAGTCTTTTTAACTTTTCAAAACCATTTTTGAAATCAATTCAAATTATCTTCTGAATTTCCAAAACCAAATCCAAATTTTCCAAACAACTTTCATTTAAAATAATCTGGCAGCAATTCCTCTTTTGGAAACCCAAAAATTAACACCGATGATGTTGCAATCATCATCGGAATTATTTTCCAGCGACCGAAAAGAGTTTAGAGCTTTAATTTCTCAAAAACAGTTTTCCAAAATATCAAATCCTTTCCAAACACTTGTCTGGAATTTTGTTTTTAGATTATAAATCACCTTTATAAATCTTTTACTTATATAATTTCACTTCTTATATACAAGATTATTTCACATGTGCAAATCATTTTAATTATAACTTCCATACTTATAATTCATTTGCTTATACAATTCATTCTTTTACAGCTTTTGTTTTTATTTAACTTATTCAACAACCAAACAATCAATTGATATACACTTTAATAATTCTGAAAAATTATTCCTTTATATATAAAATATAATCAAGGTAAAATTACTCCATTTACCCAATTTAAAATGATACTATGTCAGTTTATCACATTTAAGAGTTTAGAAACCCCTATCGATAATATGGCGTCCCATCTACCGACCAGAATTCACAAACAGCTCAACGGATAAGCAAACACAATATAAAACATTTTTATATTCACTAACAAATACGCGCTCATAGCTATTATTACACTCAAACTCATTCTAGAGTACTACTGACTCTATCTCTAATGAGTAACACCCAGCAGAGCCATGGTTGTCGCTTAACCATACACTCTGATACCAAATTGTAACGTTGCGACTTTTCGACGCTCGAAAACTGACATCAATACGTCCACTGTATCAACTACCGAGCAATCGAATGCCGGAAAACCATACTGTTAGGGTTAAAGATGAGGTAGAAGATAGAAGAAGAAAGAAGAAAGAAGAAGAAACAGAAAACAATACCAGAATCTCATATATCGCAGCGGAACAACATATAATAGATAAATGAATAATCTTTAAACAAAGAACTATATCAGTTATTACATTACATCACATTACATTACATTACATCATCAGAGTGTACAACTACAAACAGCGGAAAAGAAACACTATATACAAGTGAATACGTCATGCCATCCAGCTTGCCTCCAGAAACTCCTGAATTCCAAAATATCCTGATAACTTAACTCTAGACTGCCCGTGTGGAAATTGGTGGGCACCCAGAGTTTAGAAAGGAAAACAATAAACTCCGAGTCAGTCATGGGACTGGTGTGAGAACTTAAAACAGTTTATTTTTAAAACAAAGAACAGGATAATTTTAAAATAGATTCGCAATGCTTTTTGAAAATGTAACTACCATAAGACCTCCCACCACACACAATGCAAACGAAGACTTGGAGAAGATTTCTTCTTATGTTAGTCAAAGGTGCTGACTATGCAAAATCAAATCATTTTTGATATTATTATTAGCGCATAGTGTAGAAAACATTTTGAAAGTAGAATATAAATCTTAGCCGGCATAAGTACTATTATATTATGCCTACTATAGCTACCATATTAGATGACAGGTTCTACAACTAAAACCGTACAAGGTTCGTATTGTTTCTTTGGATTTCCAACAAATGGTCAGGCCAAGGAACTTCCCATTGCCACATGGGTACGCCTCTGGAAAGACGACCCGAGAACCTAACGTTACGGTTAGATCTCTGCCAACACAAGGCCGGGTTACCCTTCAAACTGGGTAACTACTACACGAATATGTCATTCCCCGATCGTAACCGATCTACATCTGAGGATCCTCGATTCCAACAACCACAAAGTAATAAATTTGCAGCAACAACATAGGTTAAGTATCTGGGCTCCATACCATGATACCACCACTATCCAGAAGGAATGACATATACTAAAGTGCGCTACCCCCGATAAGCTTGCCGCATCCTTCCTGTTTTGACCATTTCCGGGGTGTGAGGTCCGACGAAGTCTCGTCCACAAAGCCACGCTTCATACAAAAGCTGTGCTTTAATTCACAAATGCTCAACAGCACTTCGTATGCCACATCACCAATTTGGGAATGTATCACTAGTAACCATCAACTACATAACCTCAGAGCTCGTACGTCTCAGAGAAGGGTATTAAGCTAAGAGAGTAAATTCTCCGCTACCAACAGAAATATATTTGATAGAAACCAGCTTTTCATCTCAAATTGTAATGTCCGACCCCCAATCCATACAAGTCTGTTCCGGGCTCGAACAGAACCGAAGGTACTTCCAAAGAAGCCCTTGCAATCCAGATAATCACTAATCATGTCCGGACTTCCCGTCATTAAGGGTGATAAAACCTCTATATCGGAGATCAGCCGATGGAGAGTCATTCGACGGTAATCCTTCCGTTTTCACAAATATCCGGTCTTCAACACCGGCCATCAAATGCAATCCATAACGACGTAACACATATTCGGAATGGGTTATACGACCCCAAGGTCCTTTCTCGGCTAACCCGAATAGTGAGCGCTTATTTTAAAATAAGTGTGGCATTCAAATTCAAGCAAATCCCAACAAATACCTATTTAAAGGTAAATATTCATAGTCGGATTATTTGACTATCAATAGGCATGCACAACAACACCAGATTCCAAATAATTTTCCAAATTATTTACTTTCCAAAATATCTTTACAAGATATATATTTTTCACACTTCAACATTTGAAAACAAATTTTCAATCATTTTCCTTACGCGGAAATACTTTCATTTCAAAATGGTTCATTTAAACCAATTAAATAAATCCTTACCGATTTACTTATATTTACGTTCCAAATCCGTATTTTTATTTCCACGCTTCAAAAATAATCAACGTTTATTTTTAAACAAATTTCCCTTTCTTTTATAAGTTCCATAGTGAATTTACAATTCCAAAATATATATGAATATACGATTTCCAAATCGATTTCTAATACTTTTCAATTTATCTTTAAAAGATAAATTCTCAAAATATTTACTTCATATTGGAAAACATTTCCATACTTATATAATGATAAGTAATTCACAAATCCATTTATTTTCAACACTTGGAAAATATTCAATATACTTAAATCGAAATTAAGTATATATTTCATTTTTTTAAGGAAAACGTTCGCTCAAAACACATTTATTTGGGCCAAAACGAATGTTGCGTAAAACATCGTTACGACAACCCAAAATCACTAGTATAGGGATTCAAACTTAAAATAGATATATAAATCCCAATACTATATAAAACATTTCCTTTCGGAAATCATTTACTATAACAACAGTGTTATAGTCCACTATTTCCTTATTTCTCGAAAACGTCTATTTCAACAACAAATGTTGAAATCTATGGTTTCGATAGTTAATCCATTTTAAAACATCTTTAAAACAATTAACTTCATTTTATAATACCACTTCCCCAAAAACATGTCCATTTTCTTTAATAATATATTCACTGTCCAAAATCGTGAATATACTTCACTAACCAATTTCAATATTTTCTACACATTTTATTTCAAGGAAAATTCGCTATCCGAAATCGCAAATATATCTCCTTTAATAACCTTCTATATTAAATTTATCAAATTCAATTGATTTCAGATTTATAAACAATGTTTATAAATTCCATTTCTATTTATAAATACTTCGATTTATAAAATCGCTTTATTAACCAATTCCTTTTATAACTCAATTTTATACGAAAAATCTAATTTATAAGTTAATTACTTGTAATCCTTTATTTTACAAAAATCTATTCATTTTATAATTTCACAATTTAAAAATCTATAAATTTCATTTACTAATGAAATCCATTTTTATTTCATTTCAACACTTAATAAAACTCGTTTCACAATTCCCATATTTTTAATTTATAAATATTAATCTTAGAAATCTTTTATATAAACCATTTATAATAATTCAAAAATCCCAATTTAAATAAACCAATCCTTTTAAAAATTTACAAAATGTTATTTAAAACTTATATAACTCTAAAATCATACTTAAGTACAATTTTCCAAAAATATAACTTTTAAAATGTATACTTTCAAAATTCACTTTAAAATTCTTTTTTTTTAAAATCAAAAATCATTATTTGAAAACTTCAAAAATGGATCCGATGATGCAACAATACTAAATAGTCAATCACGACAAACCAAACATCATATATCAATATGATAATCAACAAATATCACAATATCTGTGAATAAATCAATATAGTTGAGGAATCCAGTTGGATCCCTCCAACCTGTTTCCCTGCATCCAAAGATGTTAGCACAATACCAATTCCGTTTCAATACGGAATATCGCGGTATATGACATTCATAAAATATTATCCGCTATTATGCGGCGCAATAGGGTCTCATCCGCTATATAATACGGGAAAATCAACTCCAAGTACATATATAATACCAATTTCACTTTGCAGTGAAATATTCGCGGTATATGTTTTTAATAAATAACCTCCGCTTAATAACGACGTATAATATCTATTTCAATCAGTAACAGATAATAATTTATCATCCAGGCAAACAATCAATAATTTTAAATCTAACTATTTAAAATTTAAATCGAAACAATTCGATTGAGTGAGAAGTTCTCACCTTGGTTTCAATTTAGTTTCGGCGTTTTATTTCGAATAAAATTGAACGTGCGTTTAATTTTACCCGAAATTTTTACTAGCTCTAAACGACTCCAATCCTGGTCCATAGCGTAGTGCTCGTCCATACGAACCCAACGCAAGTTGTTTCCTAATTTTTCGACCTCGTATGAAGAAGTTACACTATTTTTAATATCACAGGAATTTATAAAATAAAATTTTCAATTTCTTTTATAATTTTAACCTCACTCCATCCTGGCCGTTCATTCCCTTTGACCCAGATCCAGGTCGTTGCCTACCTTCTTCAATCACACGCACGCGTTTACTTCCCCAGAATTTTTGCACGCAAGAACCCATACAAGCCGAAATTAGGTTTAAACCTCACGGCCACCAACATGCATGAAACTTCATCACTCCACCACCACGCTGAAGCTCGTCACCTCCTCTATGCTTGGCCAAAGATTGGTGAAGCTCGTCCCCTTGTAGCACTCGAGAAATGCACATGAACGGCCGGCCTTCACGAGCGATTTTTCGTCAATCCACTCAATAAAAATTGATCATAACCGTTGAAGCTATATATCTCAATACGCTCTTCAACTTTCGTGTTGAAAGTTTTTCATAATTGTTGATAGATTAGGAGAAATCGAGGAAGAAAGAATCGAATTTCTGGCCATTGAGAACAATACAGGCGGCGGCTAGGTTTAGAAACCCTAGTTTCTTCTGGTTTTGTGAAAAATGAGAAAACAAGGGGGCTTTTATAGAAAATTTCCAAATTACTATTCATCCCGAATTTTCCGAACTCCAAATGAAGCGTGCCGGTTGGCGTTTCTAAGGTTTATCCCACGTTCTGAACACAATGGAATGTGTTTTGGAGGCCAATTCGATCATCTGTGCAAGTTACGGCAATAAACGATCAAAATTAAATTAAATCGATTTAAACTATTTTCTATGCGTTTTGGCTTGCCCCGGACAAACAGTAAATCCGATTGACACGAAATTTGAAATCGTACAATAATTTAACATTATGGATCCGATGAAACTAGTTTCGTCGAAATCCGAGACTGTTTGAAAAATGGCTATTTTAACTCGTCAATTTAAATATTAAAATATTCAATTTTCACAAATTAACTTTAAATTTAATTTTAAAAGTTCTATAACATCACTATAACTCCAATATGATTAGATAAAATTTTACAAATCATTTTCAATCACATTAAACCCAACTTCCAATTATTTTTGTAATTTGAAATATTAAATTATCGATTTAATTATCCAATTAAATCCAGATATTCGAAATAAAATTTATTCGACTTATAAATTTCACTTATTAATATTTAAATTCAGTTAAATATACGAATTTTAATTAATAGAAATTCTGGGTCGTTACAGATTTCCAAAATTACGAAATGGAATTAAAATCGAGGAATTTGGGCTTATTCTAAAAGAGGATTTTTAATTATTAACTCGGTAATTTTAAAAGTGTTAAAAATATTCTGGAAAGTGGTTATTTAATTATTTTAAATTGTTTAAACTATATTAAATATTAATCAATAACCCTATATTGATTGTTAAAGATTTATTATTATTTAGGAACTAGTCGGCTTTTTGTTTTAAAGGATAAATTATTAAATATTTATATAGCTTTGTGTAATAGCTTTCATTTAAGTATATTTGCCTAGATTGAACTAGAAATTTATTTTAGAATTTACAAGCATTATTTGAGATAATTTTTAAATAAATTTCAGTAAGTAATGGTATACGTGCATGGCGTAAATCAAAGGCAGTGCGTGCATGCGGTTAAGTTTTGGATTTCTCTGGGGTAGAAACGTAACCATTGAGCTGTTATCCATGGTTTGATACCACGGTGGTACATTCCACATTATTTGAAAAGGGGTTTTCAAAATATTTTTTGAAAGATAGTTTGTAAATTTACTAAACGCGATAAGATAAGTATGTATAATTTGGATAAAGGAATTTATTTATTAAAAATTAAATTAAAAAGAGGCTTGGTGTTTTCAGTGGAAATGAAGTGCTGGTTGAATTGATTGTTATTTGATAGTTAAATAACCGACTATCAAAATTTGGACCCAAATATAACTTTGAAAATATCTAGAAGAAGCACTGGATTATATTGTACAGTCACCGTTCGAGGTGCTATACTATACGTATAAAATCATTTCGTTCTTCTAGGACGTTTATAAGGAAATCCATCCACTTGCGGTTAGGAAGTGATCTCCGATCTTATTTTCTTCTGTTTATTTCCTAGTGAACTAAGGTTGGTTTACCAGAAAATTTTGAACGCTGTTTCGAAGAGACAAGATCGGATTTGTTATTCGAAAACCACTTCGATCCAAGGAGTATGTTATCGTAACGAAGACAAGAGCATGGTCAAAGATGGAGCAGTGAAGCGCAAGGGCAAATCGCTACTAATCCCGAGGGTGATTTCGAAATGGATGTAGTTGGAGTAGTGTCTTCGGTTCCATTCGGATCGGGAACAGACTTGTATGGATGAATGCTATCAGTACATTGTCATTGGAGGAAAATGAGCATTCTAAGTGAAATCTTTATAAAAAGGTAATCGCAGCCTCTAGCCTCATCAACCGGGAATGACTGAAAATCAGGGGGGATGCAACAAGGCTAAGTGGGTCGCACCTAAGTACGTATGTTTATCACCTTTCTAGATACCCGCAGACATTATTACTATGATGTATGGATGGAGTTTGAGAGAAGGTGGGAACACCCGGGGTGATAGCATATTCGGTCTATCCAGGTTAGGGGTAGACCGGTCTTGTGTTGTAGGGGATCCCGGCATGGACCTCCATATGTTGTTCTAGACGTGTACTTTGACAGGTGGTACCCCAGTGCCTAGTCATTCGTATGGAATTCATTCTCCAATACGTTCCTTTACGGTTTTGATTGTAGAGCCTAGCATGTTGGAATTTAATTAATGAAACAATTTCAGCTATTTGAATAAGTATTTATACTTAAACACTATTATAATATCAGAGGATTTTGATATGAAATGTTTTGGTTATCGTAAGGTAAAAACTCATCGTGTTTATTTATGACACAATTTTACGAGATACCTTTGATTTCAAAGGATTTTAATAACTTTAATAATTCAAATTTGGTCTATTTTCTCACGCTGGTTTTCTAGACTGACTCGGGTGTTATTTTATTATAATTATTGGATCATACCGAGTATTACAGGTTCAGGTTAGGATGCTATAGAGCTTGGGAGACAGGCTGGAGAGCGAGACATATTCTCCTACTTTTTTTTTATTCCGCTGCAGTGTTCTGTTTGAAATTACCAGTAATTGTGAGGGCATGTTCTTATAACTGTCCAAGCTGATTGTAACGACCCGGAATTTTAGGTCGCTAGATTTGAAAATTTAATTCATTTTAAATGTTGAATATGTATTATAATTTGGTTTTGAAATAAAAATATTTTGGTTAAATTAATAGAATTGGTTAAATTTCAAATACGAGAATTTAATCGAAATTTGAGTAATAATAATTTAATACTGAAATTGGGGTAATTGGTAATTTTGGGTGTAAATAGATATAAAAATAGATGCTAAAATTTATTTTAATTTTATTTGGATTTGAATTATAATATTGGACGGTTGGGTGGAAATAAAAGTCGATAAATTGAATTTGGAATTTTATATTATTTTAATAATGGAATTTAATATTATAATAATGCAATTAATCAGATTTGATTAGAAATGGGTCAAAACGGTTTCTAATTTGATTTTAAATTCTATATGATTTATAATAAAGTTAACAAAATTTTAAAAGTGAAATTTTAAGTGATTTCGACGATTTTGAAAATCGCTCGAATTTATCGACGAGTTAAAATAGCCTTTCGAGGCATAGTCTCGGAATTCGACGAAACCAGTTCCATTAGACCTGTAATAGTTATTTATTATTCGATTTCAATTTTCGTAGCAATCGAAGTTGTCATTTGACCCTGGCAGCTTAAAACGCATAGAAACTATTTTAATCGATTTAAATTAAAATTGATGGTTTATTTCCGTAACTCGCGCATACGACCAAATTAGCCTCCGAAACATGTTCCATCGAGTTTGGAACGTGGGTAAAACCTTATAATCGCCAGGCAGCACATGCAATTTGGAGTTCGTTTGTATAAGCTTGTTATTTGGAAATTTTATTAATAAAATAATATAAATAAATGTTTATATTCACGTTTATCAAAGGAAACCCAAGCATTGTTTCCGGCCGCCGCTTATTTCTTTTTAATGGTCGAAAATGCCTCCCTTTTCTTCCTTAATCTTCATTCAATCCATGTGATAATTCGCAAATCTTCCAACTAGTAAATCGAAGGGAGCGTCGAGAACTGCGAAGTGAACGGTGGTGATCGCGTTTCGATAATCGACGAAGTAGATAATGGGCCGCATTCGCCGGCCATTTGGTGGATTTTTCTCAGCCTTTGAGTGGCCGAGATCGAAGCTGCTCTGGTCGTGGGTAGAGCGCGCCTTGGCGCACATCGTGATGGGTGCCGATCGTTGTAGAAGTTGCTGGGGTAGTCGCGATTTTTGATTTGGGGTAGCGGTTTTGGGTTCAGTTTCTTCAGAGTAGCGCGCGTAAAGATGACGAGAGGAAAGAAGGTGCGGCCTGTCTTTGTTTGATAAATATAAATTAAAATAAAAAAAAAATTTGTTTTAAAATGTTATTCAAACTTTAATAATTCGTAACTTGAACATACGCTGTCAGATCTCAATGAATTTGGTAGCGTCGGAATCGCGGAGACGCGATCTACGCAGTGGAGCAATTCTGTAATCATTCTGAGCAAGTAAAAATTTAGGTTAAATCGAATGCCGTTCAATTTAATTTAAATTTGAAAGCTCGTCGAAAACCCAAGGTGAGTTATTCTCACTCACATCTGGATACAAGTAATTTAAATAACTAATATTTAAATGTTTGATTGGTTGTTTAGCTGAATATGATAATTATTATCAAATTAAATCGATATTTATTTGTTGTGCTAATATATGTGGATGCAAGGCAATAGGTAGGAGGGATCCAATTGGATTCTTCATAAATAGAAATTTATTTATATTCTGTGATATATCTCATTTATATGCAGTGATAAATTGTTTTAGATCCTGTTATGCTGTGTTCTATTTATAAACTGTGATAGATTAAATTAAAATTAAATTGTGTCGTGCTATGATTGGGTGAATACAACCTGGAAATATAAATATAAATAAATAAATCAGGTTTAAAGGAAATTAAAGATATTCTTAAGTAAAGAATTTAGAAGGAATTAAATTAAAGAAATGGGTTGATAATTTGAAGTGTTTGAAAGTGTGGTTTATAAAGGAAATGTGAATTGTTTAAAATAATAACGAGATTTATTTTTAAAGGATGGGAAGTGTGCTTTTTCCTGGAAATTTTAGCATTTTTTTAGGAAAAGCTTCCAAAATATAAATTTGCAGTCTAAATATGTTTAGAATATTGTAGAAAGAAATATTATTTTAAATTTTTTAAAGTGTAAGTAAATATTTATTTATGTGATTATGATAATTAATTATTTTAAAAAGTAAAGTAGTATTAAGTTCTCAAAGCCAATTTGAATATAAATATTTAATTTAATAACCTTATTTTAAAGGTTAAATTTGACTTAAATTACTTAGGAAACCTCTATATACTTCCTTAACTATTATTTTCAATTAACTAATTTTTAGAAGCTTTATTTTAAATATCTTAAACATATATTTGAAAGTGATTTCTAGGAAATATCAATGTGTTTAAAAATAAAGGAGCTATTTTTAAAATATTGAAAGGATTTTACGGGATGAACGTAAAATTGAATTGGGATAAATCGTGTAAGATTTATAAAAAGAATTCTTTGGATTATCCTAAAATGGAAGTGTATTTCCATGAAAAGCCAAGTACGCTTTTAAGCTGATTTTTTTTGTAAAGTTAGAAGCTTTGAAGAATGGTTTCAAGAAAATCATTTAAGTGATAAGAATTTTAAAAGTGAACATCTATCGAATTAGTTATAAAAGTACTTATTTTAATGGAAAGTAGTATTATGTTTAAAAGAATATTATTAACATTTATACTTTATAAAATGGTTTTAATTTAAAGATAATTAATTAAAGTTTTAATTGAAGATTGTATAGGATTTCATAACTTTATTTTAAAATTAGTATGACCTAACTTTATTTTGAAGAAAATAGTTTATATTTTATAAAGCAGATTTATTCGAGATATTTTCAAAAGTGTGTGTGTGTGTGTGTGTGTGTGTGTATATTTAAATCAAGTATGTAAGAAGTTTAATATAAATGTGTAATGTATTTTCAAGAATAAAGAAATTTAAATTATTTTAAATCTTAAGTATCGGTACTTGGATGTTTTCAAGGGAAGTAACAATTTAAGGGATTTATTCCTTGAGAAAAATGGGTTTTGAAAAGTGTTTTAAACGGGATTTGAGAATGGAAACATATATTGCAAAGATATTTCTTTTGAGGAAAATAAATAATGTGGGAAATTATTTATTGTGTGATGGATGTTAATTGATAGTTAAATCACCGACTATCAATATTGGAAAAATGCGTTGATCGTTTCGAAGAGACCGGGATCGAGATTAATTTCTCGAAAACCACTTCGATCCGGTTTATACGTTTTCATGGAAAAACGAGTCCGGAGTCGAAGATGGAGCAGTGAAGTGCAAGGGCTAGTCGCTACTAATCCTGAGGATATTTCCAAAATGGATGTAGTAGGAGTAGGGCCTTCGGTTCCGTTCGAACCCGGGATTGACTTGTAGGGATGTATGCTTTCGGAACATTGTCAGGTGGGCGATGGGCATTCTAAATGAAACGTTCTAAAAGGTAACGGTTAGCCTCAAGCCTCATAAACCGGGAATGACTAAAAATCAGGGGTTATGCAGCAAGGCTTGGTGGGCAGCACCCATTTCTGGGTAAGGTCATCCCTTTCTAGATGTCCCTTTTATTTCGGCTTAATGGTGCGGTTGCTGATCTCAACCGTGCGGTAATCTTACTCGGGATTATCCAGTAAGGGATAGTCCGGGCCTTGTGTTGCAGGGGAGTTAGGGTGGATCCTCGGTACACTGATCTAGACTAGGTACTGTGACAGGTGGTACCCCAGTGCCTAGTCATTAGTTGGAAATCCATTCTCCCTACGCGCCTTTTACGAGTTTTGTTTGTATTACCCACTCTGTGGCTTGTAGCTAGAATTTAATAGATGTAACAATTTCGGCTAATTTATAAGTATTTGTGTATAGACCCTATTATAATATCAGAGGATTTTTATAAAAAGTGTTTTAGCTATCATAAGGTAAAAACCAGACATGTTTATTTGTGGCGTAGTCTTACGAGATGCTTTTGTTTTCAAAAGGATTTTTGAAACTTTAATAATCAATTTGGGTGCATTATTATCAGCTGGTATTCCAGACTGACTCGGATGTTATTTCATTATAATGCTCGGGTCAGACCGAGTATTATATGTTCACGATAGGATGCTATGGAGCAGAAGAGGAGCTGGAGTCTGAGACGTATTATCTGTACTTGTATATATATCCGCTGCTGTGACCCTTTGAGATTGTCAGACTGGTAATTGTTGTTTGTTTGTGATACTCTGATGATGTAATATATAAACAGATATAGTTTTCATTTTGTGTAAAAACCTGACATTATATATTGTATTTTATTCCGCTGCGATGGTTAGATTCTGATATAGTTTAGTTCCTTCTTTGTTCTACCTTCTTTCTTTCCATTAACAATCTGTCTTTTCCAGCACTTGATTGTCGGCAAATCATACTGTGGGGTATTTTTTGTCGATTTTCGAGGGTCGAGAAGGGCGCGTCGTCTCACTTGGTATCAGAGCTTAGGTTGGCGACAACCTAGGCTTTGGTGGGGAAATCACTCATTAAAAAGAGTCAATAGTACTCTATAATAAGTTGAGTGTAATAATAGATATGAGAGCATACTTGTTAGTAAGTATAAAATTGTTTTTATGCTGTGTTGATTTATCGGTTGAGTGTTTATGAATTCTGGTCGGTGCGGGAAGTACAACCGTATCGATAGGGGTTTCTAAACTCTTAAACAAGATAAACCGACATAGCATTGTTTTTAAAGTGGGTAAATGAAATAATTTTACCTAAATATTATATTTGGATATAAAAGAAATAATTTTTTTCTGAAATTATTATATATGTATATATGTATGTATGTATGTATTTAATTGTTTGAATATGGATATCTTAATGAATTAAGAATCTAAAATTTAATCTAAAATTTGAAATGGTTATAGCCAAATAAAATTCTATGAGTATAAATTATACAAAAGAAGAATAACTAAATTTGAATTAAACTAGAATGTAAATCCCGGAAATTTTTAAAAGGATTTTAAATGTATTGAAACCAAAATTTGGAAATTTAAAATCTTGGGAATGTTTGAAATGTTTTCCAAAGTGTTTGAAGGCAATGACAGAGAATTATTTTGGGAAGTATTTTTGAATGGGAATTATTTTGAAATGAATTTAGGAAAGTGAGGAAGCACTGAACTCACTTCAGTCGCTGGAAAATAGTCCTGGTGATGATGGCCACGTCATTAGAATCTATTTTCGAGTTTCTAAAGTAATGGATTGCTTCCATAGTAATTGGGTATGATATCTGTTTAGATTTGTTTCATATACAAGGTGTTTTAGAAATTTCAAAGGAGGAAATTTTTTTTGGTATGAACAAGTTATTTGGAATCCGGGGATTTGATGTGACATACCAAGGAGGTATGTGTTGATTATTATTTTAAAATGGGTTTGAAATAAAACCGGGCAACTGAATTCTGGAAAATTCTATTTAAATAATGTGTAAAGTTAAAATGAATCAAATAAAGAACTTATTAAGTGAAGTTGATATTAATAAGAAGGAAATGAATTTTTTTTTTTTTTTGGCAAAGCCAGCGAGATTGACTGGACCCCTACCAGTTTTATTACAACACAATAAAAGAGGACAGTACATGAGAGAAGAAAGGGAAAAAAAATAAAAGGAAAATTAAAACAATTGAAGAAACAACAACTAAACTTCAACCCCACCCAAACATGGATCAACGAGTCAGGAAATTTAGTGTTGCAATTCATCAATTGCCAATGAGTGGTTCTCCTAACATCCTGCCATAATAATTCATTCTTCCTTCTGAGATTATCAAAAACAGCAGTGTTTCTTTCTTTCCAAACAGCAATGAGATATTTTTTCAAACATACAACCAAAATTCTAGTCTCAAACTTTCTCCACCTTGTTGCTTTGTAAATGATACTCCATATCATTGCAGAACCCCCAGCATTTAGATTAAAACCAGTAGTGGAACTGACTCTGTCCATAACAATTTTTAGAGCAGGGCAATCAAAAAAGATGTGATCAGTGGTTTCTTCATGCATTTCACAGAAAAGACATAAGGAGGTGCATGCCATACCAAAATACTTCAATTTACTTCTAGTCAGTAGAGCATGGTTTATGACTTTCCACAGCATCAAGTTATCAGTTGGAGGAGAATCATCAGACCAGATCACAGAGCACCATTTTGAAGAAGGCAGAGTGTCATACACAGAAATATTTGTGTACACACCCCGGATTGTGTGAGGCCTCAAGTCCCATGTAACTGCCTGCATTTGATTAGTATTGCTGTAGTTGTTTTGAACCTCAGACCATAATTGCCTGATCATTTGATTACTATTGCTTGGCAATTGCAAATTCCCATCATGAACATAAACATTGGCTTTAGCATCATAATGTATTCCAGACTGTTGAACATGAAGGTAGTCACAAACTTTTGAAAGGATGAAACCTCTGCCCGGCCAAGGATCATGCCAGAAGCTAACATCAGATTTTGCATTAACATGATATTGTATCAAAGGGAGGTAAACATTTCTTAATTTCAAAATGCTCCTCCAAATCCAACTGCAGCATTGGGGGATCTCCATGCACCAAAAGTATTTATTCTTAATGTAAAATTGCCAAACCCATTTTGCCCAAACACTGCTTCTTTTATTGATGAGGTCTTCAAAATGGGAACTAATGGCTGCACACTTCCACTTACTAGCATTAATAACACCTAGCCCCCCAAGTTTAATTGGAGTTTCAAATTTCATGAATGAGCATGGGATCAACTTCCTGTTGTGTATGCTACCAGTCCAGAAATACCTATACATAGCTGACCTCACCATGTGCAACGGCTTGGTAGGAAGGATAATGCACCTAGCCCAGTAGACTAAAGATGAAAAAACAACTGACTTAATAAGGACAAGCCTTCCACTTTGTGACAGTTGCCTATTAGACCAGACACCCATAGCAGATGTGATCTTATTGTATAAAGGAACACAGTCAGCATTAGAAATTCTTTTGGTAAGTAAAGGAAGTCCAAGATACCTCATGTCATTGTTCATGTTGGTGAAACCAGTGTGCAGATGAAGGGCAGCAGCATGGGTATCACTGACTCCAGCAAGTAACAAGGAAGATTTTGCTTTGTTAATAGAAAGACCCGTCATGCAATAAAAGGAGTGGAGAGCCTCAACAATTCCGGTCATAGAGGAAATATCTGGTTTAGTAAATAACAATACATCATCAGCAAACATCAATGATTGAATTTGGAGAGCAGAGCACTTAGGGTGGTACTTGATTAGCTTCTGAGTGTACTTGTCTTTAAGCATAACTGTGAAAACTTCCATAACTAACAAGAAAAGGTAGGAAGATATGGGATCTCCCTGGCGAATTCCTTTACTATTTTTGAAATACCCAACTGGTCTACCGTTCAAAACAACAGAGAAAGTAGGGGTGGAGATGCACACATATATCCATGACACAAAATTTTTGGGAAACCCCATGACTGCTGTAACGACCCATAAGTTTCATAGATTTAAATTTGGGTAAATATATAGGTTTACAATTAAAGGTTAACAATTTAAAAAATGATATCCCAATTCAATAAAATAATGTAAAAAGTTGTGATTTGATTTTTAATGGAATATGAGGAAACAAGAGTAAGTATTGAATAATACGTTATTTATGTAGGGTATTGAAAAATTTGTAAGCCAATTGTAATTAATGGTAGTATTGTGATATAAGCAAATAAGTAGATTTCAATGCAACACCCATTAATGAATGTAATGAAATAGGATTTAGGAAAATGTATACTAGGTTATAAATCAAATAGAAGGAAACAAGCGTATATATCGAATTGATTTATGAATAATACTTTGATTAGTAATTGAATGTACAGTTAATGGTAATTTAAAACTAATTTATAGTAAAATTGCATAAGATTCAATAAATTTAAAGAATTATGCAAGTAGATCATTTATAAACTAAAATGAAACATTCCAATTTAGTAGAGATATTCGAATGTTATGACTTATTTAAAGGTAATAATTGGAGTTAATTAGAATTGGTTATATTTAGTTTAAATAGGGAAGGAGTATACAAAAGTAACTGTGAATAGTGATGTCGCAACTGTAAATGGAAGAAATTGAAATAAGGGGCAGTAAACATTGAATAAATTAATAGTAATAAATGCCAACATTGAATTGTAACAAATATAATTAATATTACAAGTGGGTGAACGTAAAGATAAGGGTTAAGAGTGTTGGAATAGGTATATTAGGATAACTATAAAGTGTAAATGTAAGTATTTATAGCGACATGAATTATTGAAGGAAAATAATTGAAAAACGGGGTTTGGGCTAAGGAAATGTTATTGATTGTTTTGAAACCTTACTTATTAAAATTATTTTAGCATAAGCAAAACCAATGCAAATATTTAATTTATCAATAATAAATAGTAATCAATGCAAATTTATGTAACAATAGAATGTGAAGTTTGGGGAATAGATGCAAAGTTATAAATGAGTTGTTAAAAAGTATGCATAATAAGTGCAAATTTAATAAATCAATGGGAGTATAGATTTAAAGTATAGAAAGTGATATTTTTAGTTTAATTTAAAGTATTGCAAAAGAAATGAAATTAACATTTAAATATTACGTTTATAGAGATGAAACTAAATTCAAGGACTTTAAAAATATAGATTTTGAATCCAACATGGAATCCATCTACTTAAAAACTTATAGATGGGATAAACATTGATTATTTAATTTAATAGGAATTTTAGGTAACTTAATTTATAACTTTGAATATAAATGGAATTGAAGATGAGACACTGCAATTGATAAATTTATCTTCTCTAAATTGATAATAAATTTTTTTTAAAAGTATATAGGTGATAAATTGTCGATTCTACAACTGAAATATTTAATTTGGATTTATTTACAAATTCTTAATTTATTTAATTAATATCAAAATAGCTATTTTTTTCTACTGACTCGGATTTCGACGAAACCAGTTTCATCGGATCCGTAACGGTGAATTATAATAATATTTCAAGTTTCGTAGCAATCGGACTTACCGTTTGATCGTACGGACTCGAAACGCCTTGAAATTTATGCATTGAAATCAATTGAATTTGGAAAATGTGGATTTCAGCATAACTTCTTCATACGATGGAATTTGAACCTGAAACCTTTTCCATTGAGTTTAAATTATTTTAAAACACCTATTTTGATATATGCGTTTACCCAATTTCGTTCCGGAGTCAGAACGGGTTTTTTGGGCCACGTTAGCGTTAGCACGTTGTTTATCTGATCCATCTATTCAAATTTCTAACCTACCTATATAAACCCAATTATAAACCCTAGCCTCCATCTATCTTCATTTGGTTGTGCCTTCATTTTCATCAACTCCCCATCTCTTAAATGGCCGTAAACCTAGATCCAATTTCAAATTCAAATCAAAAGTCAAAAATTTAAAATTCTCAGAAAAATCTAAAAAATTTATATGCAGTTGCTCTCGACAAGCAGAATTCAGTGGCGAAATTCATTTTTCAAATCGTGTTATGGTTTGTCCAGAAATTTGGGAAAGATTCTCGACCGTTCATCATCGCCGCGACAAAATTCGTCGGATCGGGAAACGGTTTCTGGGTATTGAAGAGTGAACCGAGAGGACTTCATCCATGTGGTTTGTTTGGCGAATCAACGGTCTGATCATCGGCAAAATTCGATTTAGGGTTCGGAAACCCTAGAGATAGGCGGCGGCCGGTCAAGAAAGGAGGGACCGGACCTGGGTCGGTGCGCTCGGCTCGTCGTTGGCGTCGAAGAGGTGGCGGTCGGCAACGTGATGGCGACTGGTGGCGATGGCAAAACGTGGTCAAAGGGCGGTCAAATTTGGGTTCCTTGTGTTCGGCTTGTACGTAATGATGGGGGTTTCCTGTAGATGCGCGTAGGATTCAAGTTGTAAATGGTGATGACGTGTACTATGGTAAATGTGTTCCATTCCTTTGTTTTTTTTTAAATTCAGTCGCAATTTTTGCTATAACTCTCGCATACGAACTCCGTTTCACGTGCGGTTTCTTTCGTTAGGATCGTATTAAAATTCCGGACTTGATGACACTGGTTTGGACGAATTCTGAGACGGTCAAATTTTTGGGTTTAAATCGAATTTAAATTCGATTTAAATTCAAAAGGTGAGTGTTTTAACCCACTCACAACTTCTAAAATTTCTTATGTTTGTTAAATTGATTTTTGATACGAGTAGAAATTTATTTATGACTGTTGGCGTGCTTTATTCATCATCTCTGTTAAGTCGCATTTATTTTATTTAACTGTTAATTTATTTTATTTATTGCATATAGTTCAACGGTTATTAAATTTTTATTTGCACATAAACTGCTAGATTAACAGTTATAAAATTTATTATTGAATATAAACTGTTAGTTAATACATGTTATTTATTACCTATATAATTTATATCCTCTATATCGATGATTGTTTAAAATTGGATGATGATTGCAAATGATGGTTGATGATTGATATTTGGATGAATGGATGCTATATTTATATTGTATAAACTGCAAGTCATCATACATTTTCATTTTATTCGGGATTGCGGTTTGAAATGATATACAACCGCATTTTTATTTTTAAATTGCGGATTGAAATGATAAACATCCGTATCACTTGACCATAGGGTAGAAAATTTTATACAGGCACCGAAGTATATATATATAAAATTATATTTTGAAATGATTTTCATGGTGTTGTAAAGCTATATATATGGTTTATGGGATATTGATTTGGTTATTTATATATATAGTAATTTTCGGTTTTTTTAAGCTTTGTATGAATTTGATTTGAAGTATAAAATTTAGTTGATTTTCGAGATCAATATGATTAAGAATTTATTTTAAATTAAATTTCTGGAGTTTTAAATGACTTAAAAGAGAATAAGATTTGAAGATGAATATTAAGTTAAATTGGAAATTTAATAAAAAGTTAGAATTTTTAAAGGATATGATTTTATAACTTGATTTTTGTGTAGAATGATTTAAATGAATGAATATCAGGTTTATTTAAATGAATATAAAATAAATTGAAAGATTTTTTCCAGTTATGTGAAGTTAAAGGTTTTCTTAAATTATATTGAATTCATTAAGTAAAGATTTCAAGTCTAAATAATAAGTAATTGAATTTAATATATATGGGATTTTTAAATGAGTTTGTTTTTTTGAAATGGTGAAATAATTAAAGCTTTGGAACATAAGAATTGAAATGGTATTTGGAAGTTTAAATCGATATTTGAATTTGATTTGTGAAATCTAATGAAGCTATTTTGTTTTATAAAAGTAGTTTGATATTTAACCACTTAAGAGATGAAAACTTATTTCAAAGTTATGATTGTCAAGGTAGTATAATTTGGAAATATTATATTCAAGAGTTTGATTTCTAAATATTTTATTTTGGAAAACCCTATGGTTTTGAAAGAATATATATTGGAAAATAAAATGATATCGTATTGATTTGGGGTTTTAAGAATAAATGATATCGTATTTATATGGGTATTAAATGGATATTTTATTTTGGTTTTAAAAGAATAATTATTTTTTTAATGACCGCGGTGTTATAATAACGATTGGTTGGCAAAGAGACCGGGATCGGATATGGACATACTCTCTGTCGATACCGAAAACCACTTTGACTAACCGTGTACGCGGTGGAGATTCCAGAATAAAGTAGGTTGATGGCGGCGTTTCCTATAAGGTAAGTACGTGGACCCAACTCCCGTGAGTTGGCATAAGGTGGCTAAAACAGGAGCGATCGACGGGTTAATGAGGTAGCACCTCTGATCGGACACTTCCCTTCGATACTATACTATGACTTTGGATTTTATTCGGTGGCCACCTTCACTTTTGATTTCTTTGATGTGGGGAGTTTATCCGAGGTGGGCGGCAGCTGCGCGCTGCGCGTTTCCATCGGCCCGGAAGCGTAATTGGTATATCTACCCTGGCATTGCCTAGTTGTGCCGTGTCACCTACCCTAGCGCGCCTTATACGATTTTGGTTTTGTACCATACCTATGGAGTGCCCTCTGACGACACCCAGTACGGGGGAGATTACGGTACTGTATAGACTATGGGAATATATAACTGTGTTAATGTGGAAAATGTAAAGCCTTAACGCTATTTAAAAGTATGTTTATTTTACAAATAGACACTATTATAATAGCGCAATATACTACATAGTAAATAGTTTAACGGGTCCTTAGGAGATGTAAATCTCGAGCATCTCTTGAGTTACTGCACTCATATTTATTTCTGTTAATTTAACTCACATAAGGTCTTTTAGTTCTGACTCGAGTGTTTTGTCTTTTCAATTCGCTCGGGTCAGTCCGAGCGTTTCAGGATTTGAAGTTTTAGCTCTGGAGGACGAAGACGAAGATTTGTATTACTATTACCTGCTATTATTCCACTGCACTATTTAATTCCACTGCATTAATATTATTGGTATATGAACTCTGATATTTATTATATAAAGAAGAAGCAATGTTTTGTAAACAGTTTCATGAACTATATATTGATTATTATATTTTATCCTTCCGCTGTGAGATTCTGTTTTCTTCTTTTATTTCTTTCTTGTTTTTTTTTCTTATTTATCCCATAACAATCCGACCTTCCGTATGGTTTGAATTGGCATGTGTGTCGGTTTAAAGCGTGCGAAAGGCGGGATGTTACATCTGGTATCAGAGCTTTGGTTTAGCGATAAACCTTAACTTTGTAGGGTTTGACTCTTTACTAATAGGGTAGTAATACCCTATGGGAGTCGCTGAGTGTATATATAAGAGAGCGTATTTGTTAGTGTTATAAAAAGATTTTATATTGTGTTAATTTGTTCCGTTTCGTATTTATAAATTCTGGTTGATGCATGGGACGCTGTGACATCAATAGGGATTTCTAAACACTTAATAGGACAGACCGACATAATATTTGTTTTTAATATAGGTGAATGAAATAATTTTGCCTATTATATTTTCTATATATAAAATAAAATTTTTAAATGATATCTATATTTAGTTGCAATATATTGGTTGTTATGAATAAAATTTATAAATAATAGGTAAATAAGATTAAAAATAAATGTAATTTGGGAATTTAGAACTTAAGTTCCGGTGTTTTTGAAAACTTCTTTCAAATGATTTGGAATATAATAACAATATTTTAGAAGTATTTTCTGATATAAATATTTCAATAAAATTTGAAAGTATGATTTTAAAGAAATTCTGGAAAGAAATAAGTTTTGTATTTTCCTCTCTGTCGCTGGAAAATAATTTCGGTGATGGCGGCCGCATCATCGACTTTCATTTTCGAGTTTCGAAGGAGGAAGGCCACTGTAGTAGTTATACTGCAGATTCATTTTTGAAAAATATATAAATTTTGAATTGTTTAAATATAATTAGAGGTATATATAAGTCGTAAGAATATATTTATCTATTATTTTAAAATAAATTGAAAAGTTAACCCGGTATTAAATTCTTAAATTTCCATTAATTAATTGTTTCAATTATTGTAGTGAAATGAAAGGTTAGTAATAAATAATTGGAACCTTTAATTGAAGTAAAAATTTAATATAATAGATAGATAAGTAAAAATGTAAATAAGTGTTGTAAACCTTAGTAAATGAATTAATGAAATTCTTTATTTATAGGAATTGATGCTATAAAGTTGTAAATGTAAGTTTAATTAAAAGGTTAATATAATTAAAACAATAGAATGGAAGCATTAAATAAATTAAAAGTAAGTTGAAATTGTAACTTATAAGAAAAGGATAAAAATTTATTGAACAATGAAATAAATTAAAAGAAATGAGAAAACTTGTATAACTTTCAATTACATTCTTTAAAAGCATATATATAACTTACCAAATATTAGAAGTTGAAATGTTTAATAAGAAATGTAATAGAAATGTGTACAAGTAAAAGTAGGTAATGAAGTATGCAATGAATTGCTATTATAAATGAGAATTTAATGGTGTAAACTTAAGTAAATAAAATGAAATTCTTAAATAAATAAGGATTGATGTGTAGGGTCATAAACTTAAGAATGATTTAAATGCTACTGGTTGAATATAATGGAAAGTAGGTAATATAAATAAATGACTGCAAACCCTAGTCAAAGAATTAATAAAACCCTTTACCTATAAGAATGGATGTTATAAGGTTAAGAATTTAAGTGTAATTAAAAATGGTTACTATAATTAAATATAATAGAATGTAAGCATTTAATAAATGATTGAAATTGATAAGTGCATTAAATGTAATACAAATAAAAGAAGCTTACATAACCTGAATAAATGAAAATGAATAATTGTAAGTAATAAGTAGAAATAAAGGAAACAACCACTGAATGAGTAAATGGAATTAAAAGTTTGAATTGTTATTGTTTGATTTATGTTTGGTTGGGTAAGGAAATTTGAAGTTGTTGGATGAATAAATAATCTATGTTTGTTCCATCTAAGACTGTTAAGTAAATGATGCACTTGATAGTTATTTTCATTCCATACAATTTCCAGTTTTGAACCCGAACAACTATTTGCTTGTTTGATTTTATAGTTGTTTTGTAAATTGTTGTGTATGTTGTTTGTTGAAACTATTGGTTGCTGTATTGGTTTGTTGTTAGTGATTGAAGCCACTTAAATATTTCACTTTATATAAATTGTTAACCCTTTGGATTATATAAGTGAAATGCAGGTTATGGAAGCAATGGCTACTGCTTTTGGTTCCATAAATTTAGCATAATTTGCCCGAGAAATAGGTATGTTTTCAGATTTCGATTTATAACGCTATTTATATATTTTCCCATGATGGGATATAATAATTTGGGTAATATTTGTAATAAAATTTTTATATTTTGATATTATATTTTCTCCCGAGCCTCTCCGTACAAAGGAGACTCTGCCAAAATTTTCCTTAAATTTTGGACTTAGGAAATTTTTGAAATGTTTTCCAAACTTTAATAAATTAAATAAAAAGATAATGTTTGTAAATTTTAAGACAAGTAACCAATGTTGTAAAATTTATTATTTATAAGATTAATGTTTTGAATAAGATTTATAGATTTCTAAATCCTTCTTTTCCCTTCTTTTTCCTTTTCGGGGACGAAAAGTTTTGAGTGGGGGAGAGTGTAACGACCCATAAGTTTCACAGATTTAAATTTGGGTAAATATATAAATTTACAATTAAAGGTTAACAATTTAAAAAATGATATCCCAATTCAATAAAATAATGTAAAAAGTTGTGATTTGATTTTTAATGGAATATGAGGAAACAAGAGTAAGTATTGAATAATACGTTATTTATGTAGGGTATTGAAAAATTTGGTAAGCCAATTGTAATTAATGGTAGTATTGTGATATAAGCAAATAAGTAGATTTCAATGCAACACCCATTAATGAATGTAATGAAATAGGATTTAGGAAAATGTATACTATGTTATAAATCGAATAGAAGGAAACAAGCGTATATATCGAATTGATTTATGAATAATACTTTGATTAGTAATTGAATGTACAGTTAATGGTAATTTAAAACTTATTTATAGTAAAATTGCATAAGATTCAATAAATTTAAAGAATTATGCAAGCGGATCATTTATAAACTAAAACGAAACATTCCAATTTAGTAGAGATATTTGAATGTTATGACTTATTTAAAGGTAATAATTGGAGTTAATTAGAATTGGTTATATTTAGTTTAAATAGGGAAGGAGTATACAAAAGTAACTGTGAATAGTGATGTCGCAACTATAGATGGAAGAAATTGAAATAAGGGGCAGTAAACATTGAATAAATTAATAGTAATAAATGCCAACATTGAATTGTAACAAATATAATTAATATTACAAGTGGGTGAACGTAAAGATAAGGGTTAAGAGTGTTGGAATAGGCATATTAGAATAACTATAAAGTGTAAATGTAAGTATTTATAGCGACATGAATTATTGAAGGAAAATAATTGAAAAACGGGGTTTTGGCTAAGGAAATGTTATTGATTGTTTTGAAACCTTATTTATTAAAATTATTTTAGCATAAGCAAAACCAATGCAAATATTTAATTTATCAATAATAAATAGTAATCAATGCAAATTTATGTAACAATAGAATGTGAAGTTTGGGAAATAGATGCAAAGTTATAAATGAGTTGTTAAAAAGTATGCATAATAAGTGCAAATTTAATAAATCAATGGGAGTATAGATTTAAAGTATAGAAAGTAATATTTTTAGTTTAATTTAAAGTATTGCAAAAGAAATGAAATTAACATTTAAATATTACGTTTATAGAGATTAAACTAAATTCAAGGACTTTAAAAATATAGATTTTGAATCCAACATGGAATCCATCTACTTAAAAACTTATAGATGGGATAAACATTGATTATTTAATTTAATAGGAATTTTAGGTAACTTAATTTATAACTTTGAATATAAATGGAATTGAAGATGAGACACTGCAATTGATAAATATATCTTCTCTAAATTGATAATAAAATTTTGTTTAAAAAGTATATAGGTGATAAATTGTCGATTCTATAACTGAAATATTTAATTTGGATTTATTTACAAATTCTTAATTTATTTAATTAATATAAAAATAGCTATTTTTTTCTACTGACTCGGATTTCGACGAAACCAGTTTCATCGGATCCGTAACGGTGAATTATAATAATGTTTCAAGTTTCGTAGCAATCGGACTTACCGTTTGATCGTACGGACTCGAAACGCCTTGAAATTTAAGCATTGAAATCAACTGAATTTGGAAAATGTGGATTTCAGCATAACTTCTTCATATGACGGAATTTGAACCTGAAACCTTTTCCATTGAGTTTAAATTATTTTAAAACACCTATTTTGATATATGCTTTTACCCAATTTCGTTCCGGAGTTAGAACGGGTTTTTTTGGGCCACGTTAGCGTTAGCACGTTGTTTATCTGATCCATCTATTCAAATTTCTAACCTACCTATATAAACCCAATTATAAACCATAGCCTCCATCTATCTTCATTTGGTTGTGCCTTCATTTTCATCAACCCCCCCTCTCTTAAATGGCCGTAAACCTAGATCCAATTTCAAATTCAAATCAAAAGTCAAAAATTTAAAATTCTCAGAAAAATCTAAAAAATTTATATGCGGTTGCTCTCGACAAGCAAAATTCAGTGGAAAAATTCATTTTCCAAATCATGTTATGGTTTGTCCAGAAATTTGAGAAAGATTCTCGACCGTTCATCATCGCCGCGACAAAATTCGTCGGATCGGGAAACGGTTTCTGGGTATTGAAGAGTGAACCGAGAGGACTTCATCCATGTGGTTTGTTTGACGAATCAACGGTCTGATCATCGGCAAAATTCGATTTAGGGTTCGGAAACCCTAGAGATAGGCGGCGGCCGGTCAAGAAAGGAGGGACCGGACCTGGGTCGGTGCGCTCGGCTCGTCGTTGGCGTCGAAGAGGTGGCCGTCGGCAATGTGATGGCGACTGGTGGCGATGGCAAAACGGGGTCAAAGGGCGGTCAAATTTGGGTTCCTTGTGTTCGGCCTGTACGTAATGATGGGGGTTTCCTGTAGATGCGCGTAGGATTCAAGTTGTATATGGTGATGACGTGTACTATGGTAAATGTGTTCCATTCCTTTTTTTTTGTTGTAAATTCAGTCGCAATTTTTGCTATAACTCTCGCATACGAACTCCGTTTCACGTGCGGTTTCTTTCGTTAGGATCGTATTAAAATTCCGGACTTGATGACACTGGTTTGGACGAATTCTGAGACGGTCAAATTTTTGGGTTTAAATCGAATTTAAATTCGATTTAAATTCAAAAGGTGAGTGTTTTAACCCACTCACAACTTCTAAAATTTCTTATGTTTGTTAAATTGATTTTTGATATGAGTAGAAATTTATTTATGACTGTTGGCATGCTTTATTCATCATCTCTGTTAAGTCGCATTTATTTTATTTAACTGTTAATTTATTTTATTTATTGCATATAGTTCAACGGTTATTAAATTTTTATTTGCACATAAACTGCTAGATTAACAGTTATAAAATTTATTATTGAATATAAACTGTTAGTTAGTACATGTTATTTATTACCTATATAATTTATATGCTCTATATCGATGATTGTTTAAAATTGGATGATGATTGCAAATGATGGTTGATGATTGATATTTGGATGAATGGATGCTATATTTATATTGTATAAACTGCAAGTCATCATACATTTTCATTTCATTCGGGATTGCGGTTTGAAATGATATACAACCGCATTTTTATTTTTAAATTGCGGATTGAAATGATAAACATCCGTATCACTTGACCATAGGGTAGAAAATTTTATATAGGCACCGAGGTATATATATATAAAATTATATTTTGAAATGATTTTCATGGTGTTGTAAAGCTATATATATGGTTTATGGGATATTGATTTGGTTATTTATATATATAGTAATTTTCGGTTTTTTTAAGCTTTGTATGAATTTGATTTGAAGTATAAAATTTAGTTGATTTTCGAGATCAATATGATTAAGAATTTATTTAAAATTAAATTTCTGGAGTTTTAAATGACTTAAAAGAGAATAAGATTTAAAGATGAATATTAAGTTAAATTGGAAATTTAATAAAAAGTTAGAATTTTTAAAGGATATGATTTTATAACTTGATGTTTGTGTAGAATGATTTAAATGAATGAATATCAGGTTTATTTAAATGAATATAAAATAAATTGAAAGATTTTTTCCAGTTATGTGAAGTTAAAGGTTTTCTTAAATTATATTGAATTCATTAAGTAAAGATTTCAAGTCTAAATAATAAGTGATTGAATTTAATATATATGGGATTTTTAAATGAGTTTGTTTTTTTGAAATGGTGAAATAATTAAAGCTTTGGAACATAAGAATTGAAATGGTATTTGGAAGTTTAAATCGATATTTGAATTTGATTTGTGAAATCTAAAGAAGCTATTTTGTTTTATAAAAGTAGTTTGATATTTAACCACTTAAGAGATGGAAACTTGTTTCAAAGTTATGATTGTCAAGGTAGTATAATTTGGAAATATTATATTCAAGAGTTTGATTTCTAAATATTTTATTTTGGAAAACCCTATGGTTTTGAAAAGAATATATATTGGAAAATAAAATGATATCGTATTGATTTGGGGTTTTAAGAATAAATGATATCGTATTTATATGGGTTTTAAATGGATATTTTATTTTGGTTTTAAAAGAATAATTATTTTTTTAATGACCGCGGTGTTAAAATAACGATTGGTTGGCAAAGAGACCGGGATCGGATATGGACATACTCTCCGTCGATACCGAAAACCACTTTGAATAACCGTGTACGCGGTAGAGATTCCAGAATAAAGTAGGTTGCTGGCGGCGTTTCTTGTAAGGTAAGTACGTGGACCCAACTCCCGTGAGTTGGCATAAGGTGGCTAAAACAGGAGCGATCGACGGGTTAATGAGGTAGCACCTCTGATCGGACACTTCCCTTCGATACTATACTATGACTTTGGATTTTATTCGGTGGCCACCTTCACTTTTGATTTCTTTGATGTGGGGAGTTTGTCCGAGGTGGGCGGCAGCTGCGCGCTGCGCGTTTCCATCGGCCCGGAAGCGTAATTGGTATATCTACCCTGGCATTGCCTAGTTGTGCCGTGTCACCTACCCTAGCGCGCCTTATACGATTTTGGTTTTGTACCATACCTATGGAGTGCCCTCTGACGACGCCCAGTACGGGGGAGATTACGGTACTGTATAGACTATGGGAATATATAACTGTGTTAAGGTGGAAAATGTAAAGCCTTAACGCTATTTAAAAGTATGTTTATTTTACAAATAGACACTATTATAATAGCGCAATATACTACATAGTAAATAGTTTAACGGATCCTTAGGAGATGTAAATCTCGAGCATCTCTTGAGTTACTGCACTCATATTTATTTCTGTTAATTTAACTCACATAAGTTCTTTTAGTTCTGACTCGAGTGTTTTGTCTTTTCAATTCGCTCGGGTCAGTCCGAGCGTTTCAGGATTTGAAGTTTTAGCTCTGGAGGACGAAGACGAAGATTTGTATTACTATTACCTACTATTATTCCACTGCACTATTTAATTCCGCTGCATTAATATTATTGGCATATGAACTCTGTTATTTATTATATAAAGAAGAAGCAATGTTTTGTAAACAGTTTCATGAACTATATATTGATTATTATATTTTATCCTTCCGCTGTGAGATTCTGTTTTCTTCTTTTATTTCTTTCTTGTTTCTTTTTCTTATTTATCCCATAACTATCCGCCCTTCCGTATGGTTTGAATTGGCATGTTTGTCGGTTTAAAGCGTGCGAAAGGCGGGATGTTACAACTGCCATGATCCTCACAATTGAAGCCCAATGTATAGAATCATAAGCTTTAGATATGTCAATTTTTAAAGTGGCAGCAGGAGACATATTAACTCTAGAATAACCGTTAAGCAGTTCTTGTGTCAGCAGAACATTATCAAGAATGTTTCTAGTAGGAAGGAAGGCTGCCTGGTTCAAGGAGACAACTGATGGCATTACACTAATCATACGAGTGGCAAGTATTTTCGTGATACATTTATATAAGACATTACAACAGGATATCGGCCTGAACGAAGAGACACTAGTTGGTGGGTATACTTTAGGTATCAGGGCTATGTTAGTACTGTTCACTTCCCCTAGTAGTTTGCATTTTGAAAAGAAATTGTGGATTGCTTGACAAAAATCATGACCAAGAACACCCTAAGAAGCAATGAAGAAAGACACATTAAAACCATCAGGCCCTCCTGCAGAATGTTTGTTCATTGAAAATAACGTAGCTTTTATTTCATCATTAGTTATAGGCCTTATTAAATCAAGAGCTGCCAGGGGAGATATAGAAGGCAAGGTAAGTGATGAGATTCGTTCAAGGTCAGGGGAGAACCCAGAGTCATTACCAAGCAATGTGGAGAAGTATTTAACAAAAGATTGATCAACAGTTTCAACAGTGTCACAGTGGTTACCCTGATCATCAAGGATACTAAATATGTTATCTCTTGTATGTTTGACCTTAATAGCATCATGGAAGAACTTGGTGTTCTTGTCTCCTTCAACAGACCACTTGGCATGCAGTTGCTGCTTCTTCATGTTAGCTTCCAAGCATAAGGCATTGTTAACATCAGAAAATAGTTTGCTTTCTTCAGTCGCTGCTTGCTCATCAAGGGGATGCTCCATCATGTATTCTTGTTGCTTCTTCAGTTGTTCCTTAAGAGTTGTGGAAAGAAGGCTGCCAGCTCCAAAGGTTGCATAGGCCCACAATTTGATTTGCTGCTTGATTCTTCTCAACTTCCTGCAAAATTTATACATGGGGTTACCATAGCAAATAAATTCATTGCTAACTTGAGAAACTAATTCAAGTAGGTGGTCATGCTTCAGCCAAGCATCAAAAAATTTGAAACTTCTTTTTTCTTTTCGCAAATGGGGACCCAGGGTTAATATTAGTGGAGAGTGGTCAAATAATATAGGTTGTGGGAGGAAGACAGATAAGGTGGGCCAGTGGTGGAGAGCTTGGATGTTGCAGAAAGCATGATCAATAGTCGTGAACATTCGAACTCCATTACGACTTCTATTGTTCCATGAAAATTTTGCACCATACCTATTAACCATGACTAAATCAGATTGTTCAATAGATAAGTTGAAGTTAGCAATGTCTGTCGGGGTAAGAGGGTTACCCCCACATTTGTCAGTGAAATTAAAACATGAATTGAAATCGCTAAGCACAACCCAGGGATGTGAAGTCTGACGTAATGGAGGCAATGAGTTGAAGAATGTGTTACGTGAAAGAACAGAGTTATCGGCATAAACGAAGGTGACATAAAAAGAAGTTTGAGAAAGAGTTTCAAAAACATGAAGATGGATGAACTATCTAGTTAAAAGGATAGGGGATAGGGTAATTACTTGAGGATCAAACAAGATCAGGATTCGACCGTAAGAAGCAGTGTCAAGGTTGTGATGGAATTCCCAGGTTGGATCAATGTAAGTTGCTGCTTTTGTGGATAACAAGAGGTTAAGTTTTGTTTCAAGCAATCCAAATAGACAAATGTTATAAGTAGAAATGTAACTTTTGACTTGATCAAGTTTAATTTTGCTATGCACTCCTCTGATATTCCATGCTGCGATTTTTTTATTCATTAAAAAAATTATTGTTGGGTGGTGGGTTTGTTTCTTCTCTGAGCAGACAGAGATCTTGTTTCAATTTGCCTGAAAGGAGAGGAATGAAGTGTGGTGGGAGGGTCTTTGGTTGGAATAGGCTTTGGTTGCGGTAGGGTAAGGTTTGATGGCCAACCAGGCAGATCAATGGAGAAATTGTAGGGTGTATGAACTAGAGGTTGAACAACTGAGTCAGTCCTATGGCTTGTGAGAATAAGTTGTGTTATGAAAGTTTCAATTGCAGTGCACCAAGCTTTATCCTGTTCAGTGTCATAAGTATCAGCTTGTGCATGCATAACTGACACACAGTTACCATTCTCCTTGTTTTTGCTACTGGTAGCAGTTGCTTCAACTTGTAAATGTTGCTTATCAGTAGCCAAAACTGGGATTTTGTTATTAATAACAGAAATGTCATTCAAATTGGCATTAATCTGAGAGATATCTCTATTTAATTCACCACAAATGTCAGCTGGGTTGATTTCACCATCCTCTACCTCATTAATATCTACTATAACTTGCTCAATCTCTTCACACTGCAGCACATTAAATTTGTTTTGTGTTTGAATATTACATACTTGTTCCACATCCCCTGGTTCTTTAATAACTTCCAAACTAGAACTGTTCCCTTCACTTCCAACAAGTTCATTAAGTTCCTCTGCTACTGTGTTTATATTTGTTTTATTTTCCATCTCCTTACTAACATCTAATTTTTTTTCCCTGTACCTATTGACCTTTTGCCACACTTGCTTCACTGTAACTTGTTTGCCTGAGTTTTTTCCTTTATTCGCATTGTGTTGCTTCACTTCACCACTCTCCTGTTGTTCAGTTTCTTCACATATCTTAACATTCTCTTCAACTACTGACTTCTTGCAAGTGCTACCCAAATGCCCAAACTCTTTACAAAAAGTACATATTTCAGGCTTCCACAAGTACTCAACTATAACTTCCTGTTCAGACCCATCAAGCAGTTGAACAGTAAATCGTTCAGGCAGTTCATACTTGGGAGTAACTTCAACTAAGCATTTGGCGAAGGTGATTCTTTCAAATTTTTCAGTCGAGGCATCCATGCAAAGAAGTTTACCAATTCTTGCAGCTAACCAGTTTATACCCAAAGGAGACCATGCAAACAAGGGGATGTTTGATAACTTAATCCAAGCAGGTACAGATTTGATACTACCACAACTATTGCCAACATTCTCGTCCCATGGTTTTACAATAAACAGTTTATTCCTCATAACAACAGGGTCAGCTTCAGAGATTCTATTCCTATCATCTTCATTAGTGAATTTAAACAGGAACAAGAATCCATCTGACTTAACAGAAATGAATCCACGAAGTTTCCACGCTTTCTTAAGGTAATACAACACAGTAGAGTATGGCAAAGGAGTATCAAGAAAAAAACCCACCAGGTATTCTTTCCACATCGAGTTACCTGCCATAACTACTTCATCAGGTGGTACCAGAGCATCACCACTAAATTTCAGTTGAATGTCGCGGGGTTCATATACCCAGCATTGATTGGTTTAGCTTTGAAAAGAGAATTCCAAGTCAGCTGGGGTTGTGGAAGTGGAAGCACCGGCGGGGTAGGAAGGTTTAGAGAAGCTGAAGGGGAGGAAGTTGTGGTAGGTGGTGGCAGGGATTGGGCTTGGGCACTGACAAGAGGGATGGTGGTTGGTAAAGGAGTTGACAGGGAATGGACAACGGCAGAAGGTGGTACAAGAATAGGTGAGGAAGGACATTGCGGCAGAGGGGATGGTTGACTGGAAGGTTCAGAGGGAAAGGAGGGAGGAAAAGGGAGGGTCCCCATTGAAAAAAAATATGGAATTTAATCTTAGGAAATGAAAATTTTAATCTTGGAATTAAAATTTAACTTGAGTAAATGGAAGTGAATAAAATATATTGAATGAATAGAAAATTTGAACTTAACTTGGGATAAGTTAAATAAATTGGACTTAGAATTAAATTGATGGGTTAAATTGAAATGTAAAATGACTTTGTAATTGTGGGTCATTGTGAAATAAATTATACCCATAAGCTATTAAGTGTTATACTTATAATCTGAAATTGTAGATTTAAAATTGTGCAAAGGATTAAGGTGAAAGAAAATTTGTATCCTTAAGAATTCAGTTATGTATATATATATAATTTGGGATTGTGATTATAAGATGTAAATGATTAAAATGAGCAATATGAGCTTTAAAATAAATAAGTTAGTGAATTTAAGAATAGAAAATCAGATTTGAAAACCCAGTTCTAGTATGGGATTTAATTTTGGCAATAAAAGTTGAGAGTGTGAATGAATAATGGAATTAGATTATAATAGTGATGGTTTGAATTATAAATAAATTCAAATGAGTGAAATAATTTAAAGTGGTCTCGTTGTTAATAAAATAAATTTAAAATGGATTGAGTAAGTAAATAAATTGAATTAAAAATTGTAAATGAAGTAGAACTTGATTTGGATGAAAATCAAATTAAAATAAAATCCAATTTACATAAGAAGAAATGGGAATATTGTGAAATTGAAAGAACTTAAGCAAATTGGAGAATGACAGTGGTTGAGCTTTATAAGTGATCTTGAATGAAATTTGTTTAGGCAATAAACGTTTAAATGCAAGTGAAAAGAATTTTAATTAATTATTGCGGTGAGATAAGAATGTATGAGTTGTAAATAATATAGAATGGGATGATATTACTTTAAACTTAAGTTGAATGATAAATTTGAAGTGAGAATAAGGATTTGATTTAAAAATTGCAAGGAAATAAGAATATTTGGGTTGTGAAAATTTCCGAATGAAATAAAATCAATATAAATTTAAACTCGAATTAATTTTAATGGTTATAAGCTTAAGTGATGGTTATTTGCTTGAATGACATGAAAACTTGCATAAGAATTGGTCGTTTTGTTGTATTCGGAATTGAGTTGGTTTAAAGAAGTAAATGAAATTGTTTTTTTGAATCAATTGGAATGGATTGAAATTTTATTAAGTGATTTTGTATATTAATACAAGTGAATCATAAAGGAAATGCAAGTACTTCAAATTTAAAAATAAAAATTTGATTGTGAATCAATTTGGAATTGAACTGAAGTAAATAGATGTAACCAAGGCGTATGTTAATCATATTGAAGTGAAAATGAATTGGTTGTAATAAATATGAATTGTATATAGTGAACTTGAACGTAAATTATTCGAGTGGAATAAAATGAAGTTTGGACTTGTATAAGAAATTTAAAAAGGTGATTGAAATCTTTGAATTGCTAATAAAATATGGTTAACATTGTTAAATTATGAAGTTTGCTTGTTTAAACCATGTAATTGATGTGTTTGGCTAGTTTAATGAATAGAATGTTATTAAAATCCTTATATTATTGAAAACTGATGTGTTTGTTTGAGTAAGTAAAGTACGGGAGGCAATAGATAGAGTTGGAGCACGTATATGCAATATTATTTAGCTGATTTCTTTAAAAATGCTAATAAAGGTACGCCTATGCAATAAAAATAGGAAATATGAACTGTTTTTGGTTTTTCTGACCGTGTGGGTCGATGTGTATATATTTGTATCTATTGTGATATTGCAAAAGCTCCTCCGTACAAGGGAGACTCTGCCAAAAAATTTCAGAAATTTTGGCAGTTAGAAAATTTTTGAAATTTTTGAAAATGTTTCATGGACGACAAATTTATTTCAAATAACAATTAAAATAAAAAAAATTTGGAATAGAAACCGAAACTAGCAGTTTCGATTTGAAACTAAAGAGTTTAGGCAAAGAGAACTTGAGATTTTCACTAAGTAAGTTTTGCTATTAAGTTTGGAACATTCTTCTACCTTAGCAAATTTCAAGGACGAAATTTTTATAAGGAGGGAGGAATGTAACGACCCGGAATTTTGGGCTGCTAGATTTAAACTTTTAATTCATTTTAAATGTTGAATATGTATTATAATTTGGTTTTGAAATAAAAAAAATTTGGTTAAATTAATATAATTGGTTAAATTTCGAATAAGGGAATTTAATCGAAATTTGAGTAATAATAATTTAATGTTGAAATTGGGGTAATTGGTGATTTTGGGTGTAAATAGATATAAAAATAGATTCTAAAATTTATTTCAAGTTTATTTGGATTTGAATTATAATATTGGACTGTTAGATGGAATTAAAAATCGATAAATTAAACTTGGAATTTTATATTAATTTAATAATGGAATTTAATATTATAATAATGCAATTAATCAGATTTTGACTCGAAGTGGGTCAAAACGGTTTCTCATGTGATTTTAAATTCTATATGGTTTATAATAAAGTTAATAAAGTTTTAAAAGTGAAATTTTAAGTGATTTCGACGATTTTGAAAATCGCTCGAATTTATCGACGAGTTAAAATAGCCTTCCAGGGGACAGTTTCAGAATTCGACGAAACCAGTTCCATTGGATCCGTAATAGTTATTTATTATCGTATTTCAATTTTCATAGCAATCAGATTTGGCGTTTGACCCTGGCAGCTTAAAATGCATAGAAACTATTTTAATCGATTTAAATTAAAATTGATCATTTATTTCCGTAACTCATGCATACGACCAAATTAGCCTCCGAAACACGTACCATTGTGTTTGGAACGTGGTAAAACCTTATAATTGCCAAGCGGCACGTGCGATTTGGAGTTTGTTTGTATAAGCTTGTTATTTGGAAATTTTATTAATAAAATAATATAAATAAACGTTTATATTCACGTTTATCAAAGGAAACCCTAGCATTGTTTTCGGGCGCCGCTTATTTCTTTTTAATGGCCGAAAACGCTTCCCTTTTCTTCCTCAATTTTCATTCAATCCACGCGATAATTCGCAAATCTTCCAACTAGTAAATCGAAGAGAGCGTCGAGATCTGCGAAGTGAACGGCGGTGATCGCATTTCGAGCATCGATGTGACGACCCGAAATTTTGAGCAATATCAATTTAATAATCTTTGTTAATAATTAAATTGATTTGATCGTTTTACATTGTAAATTGACAAGTTAAAATTCTTTTAAAGGCTAATATTAATAATTTGATGATATCTATTAACATTTTTCCTAACAACATAAAATAGGCAAGTTTAATTCTTTTGAAAACTAATAATATTTTAATTTGGAAATATTTATTCTAGCAATTTTAAAATGGTACGATTTATTTTTCAAAAGCTAATCAAAATGTTTTCTCTTTATAATGTATATATATAGGTATATATTATATATATAGGAAGTCTTTAATGTAATAAAAGCTATATTTTCAAATTGTAATATATATGAATATATATATATATATATATATATATATATATATATATATTGTGGTTTGGATTTGTGTTTCAAAAATTAATATAGTGATTATCAAAACTAATGATTAAAAATGTTTTCCATTTGAAATGTATATATATTTGTATATATATTAGAAATAGGAAAACATTATTGCTTTGAATTTAATAAAGTGTTTTGAAACTTTAATATATATAGTTTGTAATTTGGAAATTATATTTAAAATAATGTTTTTCCAAAGGATATTTGTGATTTAAAATTTTAATAACAAGAACAATTTCTTATTTATTATAAACATATAATTTAGCTTGATTTTTAAATAAGAATTAAATTAGAAGTTCATTTTCTTTTGTTTTAATATTCTTTCATTCTAAAATTCAAACATAAGGCAGAATTGGTTTGTGAAAATAAATATAGAGTTAAATCAAAATTCTCAAGCATAGAAACATATGTTATATTTATTGGATCAAAAACATAAATTATGTATAAATAAATGTTTACCTGAATTCACTTTTGAATATTTATTAAAATCTAAAAGCTTATTTATATAAGATAAAAACATTTTATATGCATTTCATAAATACATATATATGGCTTAAATAAATTATAAATAAGGAAAGCAACACTTGTAAATCATTAATAAAGCTTAAAAACACTTGTAAACATTTTGATACATGTTAGGGACATTTGTAAATACATAAGCTTAGGCGTAAGCTAATTAGAACATAAAAGAGACGAATGCCATTCTCTTGATAATTTAATTTAAAATTAAATTGTAAAATATGAAGAAGAAATTTATTTTTAATCTTCAGCTAAACTTCTTTCTTCTTTCCAACCAAAATGTAAATCAAAACAAAGACCAAAAGGAAAGAAGTAAAAGCTGGAAAATCTGAAAACAAGAAAATCAAAGATTAAAAGAAAGGAAATCTAGGAAATTCAAATCAGAGGCAAGATCTTCAAATACAATCAAGCAACAAGATGTAAAACTTCAACAAACAATTCAGAAATTAACAAGCAAAACTAGAAAATTCAGCAGCGAGATTGTTTTCAACATGCAAAGAAGAATTCAGATTAAAATTCAAGAACCTGAAAAAAAAAGTCTCTATCCTCTGCATTTCTAGGTGAGTAAATGAATTTTAAAAACAGTTTTAAATCCTGGATTTCATCTTGTTCTTGTGATGAATATCATGATGTTAATGAAATATTTGAATTAAATTGGATGCATGTTTGAATGATGAATTTTGAATGCCTTTGTTGTTAAAACTTATATCTGTGTGATAATAACAAGATCCATTGTCATAAAAAATTCAATATCTCAGTATTGAATAACCATTAGTTTTTGGTTTGTAAATGAAAGTTGTTTGAAATCGTGCAACATTTCATCCAAAAATAATTATAGGTTTTTAAAATAAATAATTGCTCAAATTTTTGAATTTACAGTAAAATCATAGTTTGGGTCAAAAAATTAATCAAATCAGTTTTAAGTTTGAATTAAATAATTGAATTCATGAAGCAAAACCATGAATTTTAATGGTTGTATCATGATTTTTAGTTGGGTAATTGGTGAGATTTCTCGGGTCGCCTGTTTTAGGGAAATTGACCAATTTTCGGCAATTAACGACGAATTTGACGTCGAGGTTGAGCTTGAAGGTGGAGGGGGTAATGTTGATCGTAGGAAAAATGCATTGGTGATTATTGTTGATCGTGCTGACCAGGAATGAACGGAGTAGGATTTTATACCCTGTGGTTGTCATCGAAGTTCAAGTGGGGATTGTGGTGACGAGGCGCGATCGGAACCCGTCGCAAGGCGAGCTGTAGGCGCAGGCGATCGAGGTGGTGCTTTGGCGAGAATGGCGAGGTGTTTAAGGGTCTAGATCGTCGAGGACGATGATGTTTGCTGGTGAAGTTCGTTCATGCAGTTTGGGTTTGGTTAGTCGAATTTTGATGCTCGATCAAAACATGATTTCTGGGTGTCGCGAGTGGTTGCCGTGGTCGAGTGCAACGTATCGGAGGCCAGAGCATAGTTCGTCGTTGGCTAGGGTGGTTGTGCACGTGGATGTGCATAATTGTGCATCTGGAATATGGGTTTTGGGAAGAAAGGTTGGAGCTCGAAGTTTACTTCGGGAATGTGGTGTTGTTTCTCAAAGCAGGAGAAGGGTTTGGGAAACTCGGGGCAGACTCGGGAATTTGTAGGGGTTGGCTCAGGGTTTTTGTTAGTTTACTCGAGATTAACTCGGTTTTGTATTTTAAGTAACCAGATTTTATAAAATCAGTGAAAAACAATAAATAGATGATATAGGAATTGATTTTGGAATGTTTATAAAGTTTTAAAACAAAAGTAAAACAAGTTTTTACTTATAAAACCAATTTGTTTCCAGGCTAATTTTAATATGTTTTATATGTTTTAAAATATAACGATTCTTAAAAATAAAATAAGTGGATTTTCAATAATAACGTTTGTATTAAATTTATTTAAATAACTTCGGAAAGTTTTAAAGATTTAAAAGTTTAATTTGAATGTTTAAATTGTTTTAATTATAATTGATTTCTAAAAATGTTATATTTTAAATAAAGATTAATGATTAAGATTTAGTAATCAATTATAATAAAGATTATCTTAAGTAATTTAAAATTTTGATTTAATTAAAGATAAACAAATATATAAAGATAATTAATATAATTCAATTATTATAGTAATTGAAGAGTTATTGGTTAATATAAATAATTTAATTAAGATAATGAATTCTTAATTAAGGATCTTTTTAAATATAAGAAGTTAAGGAATCATTTAATTAAATTTAAATGATTAGTTAAATAATTAATTAAGTAATTAATTAGTGATTAATTAAAGATAATCACTTATGATTTAATTTGGTTAAATAACTTGGTGAAGTTAATTAACGGAGGTAATTAAGTAAAGAGTAATTATTTAACAAAGTAATTAGAGGTTAATTACTCTATGAAAATAATTAGGAGGAAGTGATTAAGGATTAATCACTTGTGTTATTAATTAAAGAATTAATTAATATAATTAATTAAAGGTTTAAATTTATTTATTAATTGAAGACTAATTAATTAATAAAAGGATTAAGAGAATTAATAATGTGATTAATTACTTGTTAAAGTAATTAATTAAGGAGAAATTTAATTAATGGAAGTAATCATTAATTAATGGAAATAAATAATTAATTGTTAAATAAATAATTAGAGGATAATTAATTTATAATTTAGTTTTAATTACTAAATGTAATTAAAAAGTAATTAATCAAATGTGATTAATTAAAAAGTAAACAATCAAGTATGATTAATCAAAAGTAGTTAATCAAGAGTGTTTAATTAAAAGTAATTAATCAAGAATGATTAATTAAAAAGTGATTAATCAGGTGTGATTAGTTAAAAAGGATAATTAAGAAACAAATATCAGGGTAATTAAAGAATAATTAATCAAGGATGATTAATTTAAAAGGGTAATTAAGAGATAATTTCATGGTATAATTAAGAAGTAATTAATCAAGATGATTAATTAAAATTGTAATTAAGGAATAATTACTTAAAAATAATTAAGAGATAATTAATCAAGGGAGATTAATTAAAGTGGATAATTAAGTAATGTTTATTAATTAATTTGTAATTAATTAATGAATAAGCAAGTTGGATTGATGATAATCCAAGTGATTAAGTAAGGAATTAATTTAATTAAGAATTAATTAAATTAAGTAAGAGTAGTCCAAACTTGTTTATGGATGATTAATGGTTGGATGATAAATATCATTGGATGAGTTATGATATTCGATGATATTGGATGTCATTGGCTGATATGTAATGATTTGAATGAGATATATCTGAGGTGTGATATATATGCTGCTTTGTGATATGTGTGGATGAATTTGATAATAGTGAATTATCTATCTATGTGTTATGAATCATCCATTTATGTTGAGTGATATTCTTAATATCTACTGTATAAAAACCATTAAGTACAACTTGGACATTAAAATGGCATTTTGGATTCAGTGAGACCGGGATCGGATTTATATCAGAAATCCACATCGATCCAAATTAACATTAGGTCATAAATCCAAGTAACGTGAAGTGAAGACTTAAAGTGTAAGAACTATGTATCGTTATAACTTCGAGGGTGATTCCAGAATGAGTTTAACGAAGATAGTACTTTCAGTTTCGAGATGAAGATTTAGAGTGCAAGGGTTATTGTCGTTAACTCTAAGAGTGATTCCAAAATGAGTGTAACGAGATAGTGGCTTCGGTTCCGTTCGAACCCGGAACGGACTTGTATGGATTGTATGCTTTCAGAACATTGTCGGGGGGACGATGAGCATTCTAAGATAGATGTGTCCTATCAAGGTAATCACAGCCTCATCATCCGGGAATGGCTAAAACAGGGGAGGTGCAGCAAGGTTAAGTGGGTTATGCCCAAGTAGGACGAGATCTACCCCTATCTAGATGTCCTTTTTTATTTCGACCGTGTGGGCAGTTGGATCTGCAGGCAACTACGGGGTGTCTTGTTTGGGACTATTCAGTAAGGAATGGTTCTGGCCTTGTGTTGCAGGGGAGTTAGGGTGGCTCCTCGGTACGGTGATCTAGGCCACGTACTGTGACGGGCGGTACCCCAATAGCCCTGCCATTGATGGAAACGCATTCTTCCTACGAGACCCTACGGTTTTGTTTGTATTACCCACTTTTGTGGATAGTAGCTGGAATTTAATAGATGTAACAATTTCGGCTATTTCTTATTTACTTGAAAACCCTAGACACTATTGTAATATCACTGGATTTCCTATCAAATGTTTTGGGTAGCGTAAGGTAAAAACTTTTCCATGTTTATGTGTGGGAAGTCTTACGTGATACCTTTCTTTTCAAAGGATTTTCTAAAGTTAAGCAATTTTAAATCGTTTACTCACACCAGACCCCTGTCTAACCCAAGTGTTTATTTTCTGTATTATTAAACTCTTGGGTACTCATATTATGTATGATTAGTCAAGTGATTTAGGTTATCTTTGACGAATTCTGGAGGCGCTTTGGAGCAGGAGGCTTCAGCGTGTGGATATATAGATAGAGTTTCCGCTGTGATGTTATTCTGTATGGATGTCCTTGTATTGTACATTAGACAGAAATGTTATAACTGTCTAAATTGAGATGTATATACTCTGATGTATATGATACTATATATATGTTATATATTATATCTCATTCATTCCGCTGTGAGATTCTGATCTGTTGTTGTTCTTTCTTCTCTTTCTTTCTTCTTCTATCCCTTTCTTTCTTAAAATAGTGATGCGTCTTTCTGGTGATAGAAAGTCGGGTCGCTACAGTTGGTATCAGAGCACTAGGTTGAGTGAATACCTAGGCTTTGGAGTGACTTCTTTCTTGAGAGAGCGTACTTGTAATTTATATATATATATATTTGTATATCTACCTAATCTGCTGGGTTATCTGTTCGGATTTTCCAACATAGGTTATAAAGGTAGATAAGGTAGGAGTGTGAGTAACATGACTACCACTAATGGAAGAGGCTCATATGTTGCGGTTGGAGGTGTATCTGTCGAGATTGATGACCTAATACCGTCTCGAATAAGCTTTGTAGATTGGTGAAAGGATTTCATTGATCCCAGAGAAAAGTCTTTTCAAGGATGGGAGTATATCCTTGAAGTGTGAGGTTGATTTGCTCTCGAGTGAGAGGAAATTCCAAGAGTTGAATTTGTCAGCTGAGTAGAAGCAGGTGATGGTATTTTGGTGACTTCAGGAAGGAATAGCTGTGTGGTTTTAGATGGTATTGAAGGAATGGTGATGCCTACTGCAGGGAAGATTCGGATATTTAGGGATCTTCTGGATCTTAAGTAAGGGAGTCTTATCTATATTGAAGTATGAGACTAAGGTCGATGAGTTACCTCATTTTGGACATGGTCTCATTGTTTCCCTTAATAAGAACAAGTGGTTGGTGTTTGATTTGGAGCCGAGTTTCTTGAGGAGATGTCTAGCCGTCTCAAGGATCTTTTAGTGGAATTAGGTGATAGTTTTTTGTTTCAATAAGCTTTTGGTTAAGGAAGATATTTGGCTTAGCAGTATTATTGAAGTGAAGTTTGGAAGCAGCGGCGTGGACCTGTTTCTTCGATGGTTCAGAAATCTTTGGGATTCTACTATCGGCAGACCGGGCAGATAATGAAGGCTTATCCATTTCTTCGGGAGGCTCAGCAGAGCAGGATATTTGTTGGAAGTGATTTATCAGTTTTTCTGATAAATAAGCCATTCTGGAAAGATTGATCTTGATTAGGAAAGCTGTTCTAGTTGGTGAAGGGGGAACAATTTCGTTGGAATCTGTACTGAGTATGATCGCAAAAGTGACTTGCGATTAGTTTTGGGGATTCATGGAGTATTCTTTGGTTTAGGAATTGTGGCATCTCAAGTGGAGGTGAAAGCTATTACGTAAACAGAGATTTTCCAGATGTTTTTGGAAAAATCAGAAGTTTACCCGCACCATAGTTTGAGTTCCTTATTGACTTGGATTTCTAGGAGCAATACCGATGGTTCAACCATGTAGAGGGATAACTCTTAGAGCGATAAGAGGTTGGTGAAGCAGCTCAGGATTCTTGAGGAGGGATTGATCATCTAGTTTCTAGTTATGTTTCTACTGGGATGTTTTGACCAAGTGGAATGAGTCGGATAAACAGTGTATGGAGAAAGTTTGTGCTCGATTTCTTCAATGGTATTCTCATCTACCCCAGATCAGAGTGGTGTAGAGGAAGTGAGATAGCAGATATTCTAGAGTAGGAGCAACCGGGAGTTGTAGTAGGGGATTTCTATAGGGAAATTCAAGTATGAAGGAATTTTCAGGATTGGAAGGCAAGTTTGTCAAGTGCAACTGTTTGGCTATTCCAGATAAGAGAAGTAGGTTTGAAGTCCACTAATACTTATGGAGTAGAGTTGTGTTTTGGATTTTGGCAAATTTTTGAGAGAACCATTTTGCTGAGCGGAATCTGGAAATTGGTTTGATTTTGGTTCAGTTTATTTCAGGAAGCAATCAGCAAGGGTTAAGCTGATCAGGAAAGATGAAGGTGACTCAGGAGCATCAGAAGAGTTATGCAGTTAAAAATTAAGGAGATTTGGAATGATAAGTTGATATTTGGATATTGTTTTAGATTCCGATCAAAGGAGTTATAAGATTGGGTAAAACTGGAAAGCAAGCTCTGGATGTTTTTGAGATTTTCCTGTGTTCTCTGGAGATCAGATTTTGATCTACATGATTGAATTGCCAGTTCGGATAGCTGGAATTCATTTTATTTCACGTATTTCTGAGGATTATGTGTATGATTCATCGAGTGATAGAATCAGCAGTTCAGAAGGATATGGCAGTTGAGCTAGTCTTGAGTTTAGTCTGATATCTTGTTCAGATTTGTAGATCCAGATGAGAGGCAGTTCTAGGTTATAATAATGTAATTACTTAAGGTTCTGTAGAGTGAGTATTCCAGTATAGGTACCTGGAAAACTCTAGATAATATCAGGAAGTTCTATCCAGAATTTTGTTTGGATAATTAAAATTATTTGTTTGAATTATATGTATTGCTTGCTATAATAGCTGTTTGAAGTTAAAACTTTTGCTGGGTTATTAAATTACCTTTGCTTTTAAATTTCGGGGACAAAATTCTTTTAAGGGGGGAGAATGTGACGACCCGGAATTTTGAGCAATATTAATTTAATAATCTTTGTTATCAATTAAATTGATTTGATCATTTTACATTATAAATTGACAAGTTAAAATTCTTTTAAAGGCTAATAATAATAATTTGATGATATCTATTAACATTTTTCCTAATAACATAAAATAGGCAAGTTTAATTCTTTTGAAAGCTAATAATATTTTAATTTGGAAATATTTATTCTAGCAATTTAAAATTGGTAAGATTTATTTTTCAAAAGCTAATCAAAATGTTTTCTATTTATAATGTATATATATAGGTATATATTATATATAGGAAGTCTTTAATGTAATAAAAGCTATATATTCAAATTGTAATATATATGAATATATATATATATATATATATATATATATATATATATTGTGGTTTGGATTTATGTTTCAAAAATTAATATAGTGATTATCAAAACTAATGATTAAAAATGTTTTCCATTTGAAATGTATATATTTTAGAAATAGGAACAAATTATTGCTTTGAATTTAATAAAGTGTTTTCAAACTTTAATATATATAGTTTGTAATTTGGAAATTATGGTTTTTGGGTGGTTGTTCATGTGGATGTGCATGATTGTGCATCTGGAATATGGGTTTTGGGAAGAAAGGTTGGAGCTCGAAGTTTACTTCGGGAATGTGGTGTTGTTTCTCGAAGCAGGAGAAGGGTTAGGGAAACTCGGGGCAGACTCGGGAATTTGTAGGAGTTGGCTCGGGTTTTTGTTAGTTTGCTCGAGATTAACTCGGTTTTGTATTTTAAGTAACCAGATTTTATAAAATCAGTGAAAAACAATAAATAGATGATATAGGAATTGATTTTGGCATGTTTATAAAGTTTTAAAACAAAAGTAAAACAAGTTTTACTTATAAAACTAATTTGTTTCAAGGCTAAGTTTTAAATAAGTTTTATATGTTTTAAAATATAAAGGTTCTTAAAAATAAAATAAGTGGATTTTCAATAATAAGGTTTGTATTAAATTTATTTAAATAACTTTAGAAAGTTTTAAAGATTTAAAATTTTAATATGAATGTTTAAATTGTTTTAATTACAATTGATTTCTAAAAATGTTATATTTTAGATAAAGATTAATGATTAAGATTTAGTAATCATTTATAATAAAGATTATCTTAAGTAATTTAAAATTTTGATTTAATTAAGGATAAACAAATATATAAAGATAATTAAGATAATTCAATTATTATTAGTAATTAAAGAGTTATTGGTTAATATAAATAATTCAATGAAGATAATGAATTCTTAATTAAGGATCTTTTTATCATTTAATTAAATTTAAATGATTAGTTAAATAATTAATTAAGTAATTAATTAGTGATTAATTAAAGATAATCACTTATGATTTAATTTAGTTAAATAACTTGGTGAAATAATTAAGTGATTAATTACTGGAGGTAATTAAGTAAAGAGTAATTATTTAACAAAGTAATTAGAGGTTAATTACTTTATGAAAATAATTAGGAGGAAGTGATTAAGGGTTAATCACTTGTGTTATGAATTAAAGAATTAATTAGTATAATTAATTAAAGGGTTAAATTTATTTATTAATTGAAGACTAATTAATTAATAAAAGGATTAAGAGAATTTAATAATGTGATTAATTACATGTTAAAGTAATTAATTAAGGAGAAATTTAATTAATGGAAGTAATCATTAATTAATGAAAATAAATAATTAATTGTTAAATAAATAATTAAAGGATAATTAATCTATAATTTAGTTTTAATTACTAAATGTAATTAAAAAGTGATTAATCAAATGTTATTATTTAAAAAGTAATTAATCAAGTATGATTAAATAAATTAGTTGATCAAGAGTGTTTAATTAAAAGTAATTAATCAAGAATGATTAATTAAAAAGTGATTAATCAGGTGTGATTAATTAAAAAGGATAATTAAGAAATAATTATCAGGGTAATTAAAGAATAATTAATCAAGGATGATTAATTTAAAAGGGTAATTAAGAGATAATTTCTTGGTATAATTAAAAAGTAATTAATCAAGATGATTAATTAAAATTGTAATTAAGGAATAATTACTTAAAAATAATTAAGAGATAATTAATCAAGGGAGATTAATTAAAGTGGATAATTAAGTGGTGTTTAATTAATTAATTTGTAATTAATTAATGAATAAGTAAGTTGGATTGATGATAATCCAAGTGATTAAGTAAGGAATTAATTTAAGTAAGAATTAATTAAATTAATTAAGAGTAGTCCAAACTTGTTTATGGATGACTAATGGTTGGATGATAAATATCATTGGATGAGTTAATGATATTGGATGTCATTGGTTGATATGTAATGATTTGAATGAGATATATCTGAGGTGTGATATATATGATGCTTTGTGATATGTGTGGATGAATTTGATTATAGTGAATTATTTATCTATGTGTTATGAATCATCCATTTACGTTGAGTGATATTCTTAATATCTACTGTTTAAAAACCATTAAGTACAACTTGGACATTAAAATAGCGTTTTGGATTCGGTGAGACCGGGGTCGGATTTTATATATGAAAACCACATCGATCCAAATTAACGTTAGGTCGTAAATCCAAGTAAAGTGAAGTAAAGACTCGAAGTGTAAGAACTATGTATCGTTATAACTTTGAGGGTGATTCCAGAATGATAACGAAGATAGTACTTTTAGTTTCAAGATGAAGATTTAGAATGCAAGGGCTATTATCGTTAACTCTGAGGGTGATTCCAAAATGAGTGTAACGAGTTAGTGCATTCGGTTCCGTTCGAACCCGGAACGGACTTGTATGGATTGAATGTTTTCATAACATCGTCGGGTGGACGATGAGCATTCTAAGATAGATGTGTCCTATCAAGGTAATCGCAGCCTCAAGCCTCATCATCCGAGAATGTCTAAAACAGGGGAGGTGCAACAAGATTAAGTGGTTCATGCCCATGTAGGACGAGATTTACCCCTGTCTAGATATCCCTTTTTATTTCGGCTGTGTGGGCAGTTGGATCTGCAGCCAACTGCGGGGTTGTCTTGTTCAGGACTATTTGGTAAGGAATGGTTCCGGCCTTGTGTTGCAGGGGAGTTAGGGTGGCTCCTCGGTACGGTGATCTAGGCCACGTACTGTGATGGGCGGTACCCCAGTAGCCCTGCCATTGATGGAAACCCATTCTTCCTACGAGACCCTACGGTTTTGTTTGTATTATCCACTTTTGTGGCTAGTAGCTGGAATTTAATAGATGTAATAATTTCGGCTGTTTCTTATTTACTTGAAAACCGTAGACACTATTATAATATCATTGGATTTCCTATCAAATGTTTTGGCTAGCGTAAGGTAAAAACTTTTCCATGTTTATGTGTGGGAAGTCTTACGTGATACCTTTCTTTTCAAAGGATTTTCTAAAGTTAAGCAATTCTAAACCGTTTACTCACACCAGACCCCTGTTTGACCCAAGTGTTTAATTTCTGTTTTATTAAACTCTTGGGTACTCATATTATGTATGAGTAGTCAAGTGATTCAGGTTATCTTTGACGAATTCTGGAGGAGCTTTGGAGCAGGAGGCTTCAACATGTAGATATATAGATAGAGTTTCCGTTGTGATGTTATTCTGTGTGGATGTCCTTGTATTGTACATTAGACAGAAATGTTATAACTGTCTAAATTGAGATGTATAGTTGTGTACTCTGATGTATATGATACTATATATATGGTATGTATATTATATTTAATTCGTTCCACTGTGAGATTCTGATGTGTTGTTGTTCTTTATTCTCTTTCTTTCTTCTTCTATCCTTTTCTTTCTCAAAATATTGATGCGTCTTTCTGGTGATAGAAAGTCGGGTCGCTACAATCGACGAAGGAGACAATGGGCCGCGTTCGTCGGCCGTTTGGTGGAGTTTTCTCAGCCTTTGAGTGACTGAGCTCGAAGCTGCTCTACTCGTGGGTAGAGCGCGCCTTGGCGCACGTCGTGATGGGTGCCGATCGTCGTAGAAGTTGTTGGGGTAGTCGCGATTTTTGATTTTGGGTAGCGATTTTGGGTTTGTTTCTTCAGAATAGCACGTGTGAAGATGACGAGAGGGAAGAGGGTGTGGCCTGTCTTTGTTTGATAAATATAAATTAAAATAAAAAAGAAAATTTGTATTAAAATGTTATTCAAACTTTAATAATTCGTAACTTGAACATACGTTGTCAGATTTCATCGAATTTGGTAGCGTCGGAATTGCAGTGACGCGATCTACGTAGTGGAGCAATTCTGGAGTCATTCTGAGCAAGTAAAAATTTAAGTTAAATCGAAAGCCGTTCGATTTAATTTAAATTTGAACGCTCTTCGAAAACCCAAGGTGAGTTATTCTCACTCACATCTAGATACCAGTAATTTAAATAAGTAATATTTAAATGTTTGATTGGTTGTTTAGCTGAATATGATAATTATTATCAAGTTAAATCGATATTTATTTATTGTACTAATATCTGTGGATGCAGGGGAACAGGTTGGAGGGATCCAACTAGATTCCTCACAAATAGAAAATTATTTATATTCTGTGATATATCTCATTTATATGCAGTGATAAATTGTTTTAGATCCTGTTATGCTGTGTTCTATTTATATACTGTGATAGATTAAATTGAAAATTAAATTGTGCTGAGCTATGATTGGGTGAATACGAGCTGGAAATTTAAATATAAATTAATAAATTGGGTTTAAAGGAAATTAAAGAAATTCTTAAGTAAAGAATTTAGAAGGAATTAAATTCAAGAAATGGGTTGATAATTTGAAGTGTTTGAAAGTGTGGTTTATAAAGGAAATGTGAATTGTTTAAAATAATAACGAGATTTATTTTTAAAGGATGGGAAGTGTGCTTTCTCTTGGAAATTTTAGTATGTTTGTAAGAAAAGCTTCCAAAATATAAATTTGCAGTCTAAATATGTTTAGAATATTGTAGAAAGAAATATTATTTTAAATTATTTAAAGTGTAAGTAAATATTTATTTATGTGATTATGATAATTAATTATTTTAAAAAGTAAAGTAGTACTAAGTTATCAAAGCCAATTTGAATATAAACATTTAATTTAATAACCTTATTTTAAAGGTTAAATTTGACTTAAATAAGGTGTTAATTTCCTTAAGTATTATTTTATATTTCCTTAAGTATAAATATTTCCTTAAAGCCAATTTATTAAATTATAAATATTTCCTTAAAGCCAATTTAATAAATATTTCCTTAAGTATTATTTTCAATTAATTAATTTCAAAAAGCTTTATTTTAAATATTTAAACATATATATGAAAGTGATTTCCAGGAAATAGCAATGTATTTAAAAATAAAGGAGCTATTTTTAAAATATGGAAAAGATTTTACGGGATGAACGTAAAATTGAATTGGGATAAATCTTGTAAAATTTATAAAAGAATTCTTTGGATTATCCTAAAATGGAAGTGTATTTCCCTGAAAAGCCAAATACGCTTTTAAGCTGATTTTTTTTGTAAATTTAGAAGCTTTGAAGAATTGTTTCAAGAAAATCATTTAAGTGGTAAGAATTTTAAAAGTGAACATCTATCGAATTAGTTATAGATTACTTATTTTAGTGGAAAGTGGTATTATGTTTAAAAGAATATTATTAACATTTATACTTTATAAAATGGTTTTAATCTAAAGATAATTAATTAAAGTTTTATTTGAAGCTTGTATAGAATTTCATAACTTTATTTTAAAATTAGTATGACCTAACTTTATTTTGAAGAAAATAGTTTATATTTTATAAAGCAGTTTTATTCGAGATATTTTTAAAAGTATATAAATATTTTTAAATCAAGTATGTAATAAGATTAATATAAATGTGTAATGTATTTTCAAGAATAAAGAAATTTAAATTATTTTAAATCTTAAGTATGGGTACTTGGATGTTTTCAAGGGAAGTAACAATTTAGGGAATTTATTCCTTGAGAAAAGTTGGGTTTTGAAAAGTGTTTTCAACGGGATTTGAGAATGGAAACATATATTGCAAAGATATTTCTTTTGAGGAAAATAAATATTGTGGGAAATTATTTATTGTGTGATGGATGTTTATGGATGTTAATTGATAGTTAAATCACCGACTATCAATATTGGACACGTTGATCGTTTCGAAGAGACCGGGGTAGAAATTAATTTCTCGAAAACCACTTCGATCCGATTTGTATGTTTTCATGGAAAAACGAGTTCGGAGTCGAAGATGGAGCAGTAAAGTGCAAGGGCTAGTCGCTACTAATCCTGAGGATATTTCCAAAATGGATGTAGTAGGAGTAGTGCCTTCGGTTCCGTTCGAACCCGGGACGGACTTCTATGGATGAATGCTTTCGGAACATCGTCAGATTGTCGATGGGCATTCTAAGTGAAACGTTCTAAAAGGTAACACTTAGCCTCAAGCCTCATCAACCGGGAATGACTGAAAATCAGGGGTTATGCAGCAAGGCTTGGTGGGCAGCACCCATTTCCGGGTAAGGTCATCGCTATCTAGATGTCCTTTTTTATTTCGGCTTAGTGGTGCGGTTGCTGATCCCAACCGTGGGGTGATCTTACTCGGGATTATCCAGTAAGGGATAGTCCGGGCCTTGTACTGCAGAGGAGTTAGGGTGGCTCATCGGTACACTGATATAGACCTGGTACTGTGACAGGTGGTCCCCCAGTGTCTAGTCATTAGTTGGAAATTCATTCTCCCTACGCGCCTTTTACGAGTTTTGTTTGTATTACCCACTCTGTAGCTAGTAGCTAGAATTTAATAGATGTAACAATTTCGGCTAATTTATAAGTATTTGTATATAGAACCTATTATAGTATCAGAGGATTTTTATAAAAAGTGTTTTAGCTATCACAAGGTAAAAACCCGACATGTTTATTTATGGCGTGGTCTTATGAGATGCTTTTGTTTTTAAAAGGATTTTTGAAACTTTAATAATCAATTTGCATTCATTATTATCAGCTGGTATTCCAGACTGACATGGGTGCTATTTCATTATAATGCTCGGGTCAGACCGAGTATTATATGTTCAGGATAGGATGCTATGGAGCAGAAAAGGAGCTGGAGTCCGAGACGTATTATCCGTACTTGTATATGTATCCGCTGCTATGACCGTTTGAGATTGACAGACTGGTAATTGTTGTTTGTTTGTGATACTCTGATGATGTAATATATAAACAGTTATAGTTTTCATTTTGTGTAAAGATCTGACGTTATATATTATATTTTATTCCGCTACGATGGTTAGATTCTAATATTGTTTAGTTCCTTCTTTCTTCTACCTTCTTTCTTCCCCTTAACAATCTGTCTTTTCCGGTACTTGATCATCGACATATCATACAGTGGGGTATTTTTTGTCGATTTTCGAGGGTCGAGAAGGGTGGGTCGTTTCATTGATAATTGTTGGTTTGTGTATTCTGATGTGAGCAATGTATATTGCAGTTTTGATTTGTATAAAGAACTGTTTATATTATATGTTATTCAGACCGCTGTGAGATTCTGTTTTTTTATTCTTCTTTCTTCTACCTACTTTCATTCCCCTCAACAATCTATCTTTTCGGAACTCGATCGTTCGACATGTTATATAGTGAGCGTACTTATGTAGATTTTCGAGGGTCATAAGAGCAGGTTGTGACAGTGGCAATGGCTGCTATGCGTTACCACTAGTCTAGATCCGCAAAACGTTAGTATCCTACCTTAAGCATTGCCTCGTGCGCCTGGTAATGATTCCGAAATTCACTATTCTTTTGGAAAGAAATTCGACTAAGTTGACCTTGATTTAGGTTTATAATTTAAAATTTGAATTTAAATTGATGTTGCGTATGATTGGTTGAATAACTAAAACTTGAATTAAATTATAAAATAGAAATTTTATGCAATTTGAAATTTATCGTAGAAATCAATCTTTAATTAAACAGTGAAATTTTATATTCTAGAATTTAAATATTTTACGTGAAAATATTTTTGAAACTTTATAATAAAGACGTCAATGTTCGTTCCATTGAATTCTGATTTCATTAGCTCTGTTTAAATCAATTTATACGATCAATTTACGGTAGCGACAACCTATACTGCGTAAATATCAAATTTTCATCAGAGCATTAAATAGCTAGTTTTCTGTGTGCTAATGTGTTTGTATCGACACGCTGAGTGCAAAGGTGGTTTGTTCCGTGTGTTCGGACGTTTGGTTTGTTCGATGCAGTGTTTAGGCCGAGTTAACGGATGTTGTTTGTGTAAGGGTCCATCTGTTTACTAGGATTTTAATATAAATGGAACTGCCCCATTTGAAAACAAATAAGTGTGTGTGTGTGTATATATATATATATATATATATATATATATATTTCAGTAAAATTTATATACCAAAAAAAATAAAAAAATTGGTATACAAAAAGAATTTGAATGGGTACACGAGAGAACGGCATTGAATCGAAATATATAAGAATCCTTTTTCCCTCCTCCATTTTGAAATTTTAATGGCATCTTCCTCGTCCTCTTTTTCGTTTGATTCTGCTTCTTTCCCTCCTCTCTCATCTTCGTCTTCTTCTTCCTCGTCTTCTTTATCTACTCCTATTATTTCGTCCAGTCATTCTTCTGTTTCTTGTCAGCCTGTTTCTTTATCTTCTTCTTCCTTTAAGGACTCTTCTCGTGATTCGAATTGGTCATCTCTTTTCAAGTCTTTACCGAGGAATGCTGGATCTTATAAACCTATTGATTTTGATATCTGTAAGGATAAAGTGCCTACTGCCTTGCCTGATCTTGTTCGAGAAGAGGGTTTGAAATACTGGGAAAATCATTTTGTTGGTTTCTTCTTGGATGGTACTCTATCGTTCTTGACAGTTGTTTCTTATCTGAAAAGATTTTGGAAGCTTAAAGGTGATGTGGATTTTAAATCTGATAGTTATAATTTCTATTTCAAATTTTCAAATCAAGAAGATAGGGATTATGTTCTTAAGTTGGATCCTATTTTCATTAGAGGTAGAATGTTTATTATTACTAAATGGGATCCTTCGGTTGGTATTTCACAAGCTCAAATCAAGAAAGTTCCTGTATGGATTCACTTTCACAGAATTCCTATTATCCTTTGGACTTTGATTGGGATTAATTGGTTGGCTTGTCATGTTGGTAGGCTTATATGTTTTGATAGTAGCACTGAAAAACTTCAAAGATTTAAGTATGCTAAAGCGCTAGTTGAGATTTCTCCTGAGTTTGATTTACCTGAATCAATTTCTATTCCTCAATTGGGTAGCAACTGTCCAGATGTTCAACTATCATATGATTGGAAACCAAAGATTTGTACTCATTGTAAGATTTTTGGTCATGACACTGCATATTGTGAATTTCTGAATAAGGTTGAAATTAAAGAAATAGGAAGGGGGCAGGATGAGTTGAAGTGTGTTGAAAAAGCTCAGTCTGATACTGTTGCTATTCAAAATGAGAAAGGTTGGAAGAATGTTAATAGAATGAATAAAGGTATCTGGAAAAGAAAAGAACAAGTAGATGTTGACAGTGCTAAAACAGCTAATGGAGGTGTTGTGAAGGAGAATGGAATCTCTATTAATTCTTGTCCTAATACTTCTAATTCTTTTTCAATTTTTTCAAATTCTTCACTTGATAAAACTCTGTATTCTTCTTCTTTTTATTCTAATTCTATAGCATCAACTGTTGCTTCTATTTCTAACCTTGTTTCTGGTTCTTCTTCTGTTAATATTTCTAACAATTCTTCTGTTGATTGCTCCTCTACTATTACATCCTCTTGCTGTTCTCAATTTAGTAATCAGTCTTCTTCCATTTTATCTTCCAGCTCTCCATACTTGCACTTGTCTCCACCCAGTCACATTATCATGCCTCCTCCTTCCTCTTCTTGTCATGATGCTGGTGCTAAGTCTGTTTGTGACCTGAATAAAGGCAAGGATTTTAAACCCCATGAGGTTCTTCCATGTTCTTCTTCTAAGGAAAATTCACACACAAGACATACTAGGAAAAATCCTTCTCCTTTGCTTCCTCCTTTGCCTTTTAAATGAATAATATTGCATTCTGGAATATTAGGGGTGCTAATTCACCCTCTAAGCAAATTGAGATTAGGAATCTTTTAAGAGAAAGGGATATTCAGTTAATATGTATTTCGGAAACTAAGCTTGATATTCAATCTTCTATGAAAGCCGTTAGCATGATAGCTTCATCCTGGTCTTCTGATCATAATTTTCTTGAATCTAACTATGGTAGACTGTTGACTTTATGGAATCCAAATATTTTTAATCTTTCAAGAATCGGTGCTTCCGATCAATTTATTCACTATCAATGTACTCATTTACCTTCTGGTTTGAATTTTCTCCTTACCTCGGTATATGCACATAATTCTTTGTCTTTAAGACAGAATTTTTTGGATCACCTTCCATCACTGAATCCACTATCTTGTCCTTGGCTTGTTGGTGGTGACTTTAATTGCATGCTGGCTTGTGATCAGAAATTTGGTGGATGTTCTTTAACACTCAGGGATATATCTCCTTTTAATAGTGCTCTTTGTCAAGCAAATTTATTTCCTCTTAAATTCTTTGGTTCTGATTTTACATGGTCTAATTGTAGTAGGAATGGTAATGTAACTCTTTGTAAACTTGATCATATTCTTATAAATCTGCCTTTTCTGCAATATTGGCCAAATTCTTTTTATCATATTCTTCAACCTTCTCTTTCTGATCATTGTCCTTTAATCTTTCAAAATGGAGTTGAGAATTTTGGTGGAGGGAAACACACTTTTAAATTTTTTAATTTTTGGACTAAACATGTTGATTTTTTTGTTATTCTTAGACAAGTCTGGTGTCTGCAATTTGGCAAAGACCCTCTTGCAAATATTATTCTCAAGATGAAGGTGCTCAAATTTCATCTTAAGGTGTGGTCAGCAGAACATTTTGGTAATGATTCTAAACTATCTACTCAAATTAGAAATGACCTTATTAAGATTCAGGAAGCACTATGTGTCAGACCTTGTGATACTTTATTAAAACAAGTTGAATTGCATTTAAGGCATGAACTTGAGCAAGTAATTGATAGAGAAGTGTCATCTCTTAAACAGAAACTTCATTTGAAAATGGAAAAGGAGGCAGACAGGAATACTAAGTACTATCATAACTTTCTTAAAGTTAAAAGAAGTCGCGAATGCATTTTTCAAATTAAGGATATGAATGGGTTGCTGGTGAACACTATTGATGGTATTAATCAGGCTTTTGTCCAATATTTTTCTTCTGTCTTAGCACCATCCACTTCTTTCATTCCTGATTTAAATTTCCTCTTTAATATTACTCTTCCCACATTATCACATCCCCAATCAAATTCTCTGATTAGTATAATAACTGAAGACGAAATTAGGAATGCAGTGTTCAGTTTGGATAGTAATAGTTGTGGAGGACCAGATGGCTATAATGCTTATTTCATTCAACATAGTTGGAATATTATTGGACCAGATATTGTTAAGGCAATCAAATTCTTTTTTCTTCATAACAAGCTTCCTGCTGGTTTATCTGCTACTGCAATAGCTTTGATTCCTAAAATTGTAAATCCAGCATCTGTCACTGATTTTAGGCCTATTTCTTGTTGTAATATCATCTATAAGATCATTTCAAAGATTTTAGCTAACAGACTTCAACTTGTACTGCCATCTATTATCTCCATTAATCAAGCTGCTTACATAACTGGTAGATCTATTAGTGATAACATTTTATTGACTCAAGAATTGTTGTTTGGTTATGAAAGAAAAACCATTTCTCCAAGGTGTATGTTAAAATTGGATATTAGGAAGGCTTTTGATTCTGTGCATTGGAATTCTATTTTAGCAATTATGTCCAAAATGAATTTTCCAAAACCATTCTTAGCTTGGATTTATACTTGTATTTCTTCTCCTATGTATTCTATTTTGAGAGATGGTGGTCTATATGGTTATTTTAAGGGTAAACATGGTGTTAGGCAAGGTGACCCTATTTCTGCCTATTTGTTTATAATTGTCATGGAGCTTCTTAATTCTATGTTCAAGGAACTTGTTTTTAAAGGAGTTTTTCAGTTGCATCCAAAATGTAAGCAACCACTTATTACTCATCTCCTTTTTGCTGATGACTTGGTTGTTTTTACAAAGCCCACTCATGATAATATTCAATGCATTCTCTCTACTCTGAAGCTTTTTCACTCTATCACTGGACTTCAAATTAATTTGGCTAAATCTAATATTTTAGTTGCTGGATTAAATCCATTGGATAAGAATGCTATTATTAATCTTTCTGGTCTTCAATAACTGCCTAGAAATTCTTTCTATTTGGGTCTGCCTTTGATTACATCTAGAATTACTAAGCAAGATTGCATGCCACTGTTTGAAAAGATCATTGATAAACTACACTTATGGCCTGTTGGAAAACTTTCACAAGCTGGTAGGCTAACCATAGTTCAGTCAATAGCTGTAGCCATGACTACATATTGGACAAGGCATTATATTCTTCCAGCTAAGCTTATTAATATGATTACTAGTGCTCTTAATAAATTCTTATGGCATGGTGATCCATTTACTAGGAAGTTAATTCCAATTTCTTTCTATAAACTTTTTGAAGCAAAGAAACATGGTGGTCTTGGAATAACAAATATCTTTCAATGGAACAGAGCTGCTATATCAGTCTATTTCAATAAAAAATTTACATCTGACAACAATCTCTGGTCACAATGGGTTAATCATAATCTTATTGGTAGGAAAAATTTTTGGACTATGCCAATTCCTCAAAGTTGGAGTTGGAGGTGTATTTTGAAGCTTAGAGAATCATTTATTCCTTTAATTCAATGTAATCATGATCTGATTAAAGACTTGTCTTTTTGGCACTCTCCCTGGTCTAAACAAGGCTTAATCCTTAGTTCAATTGTTGATTACAATTTAAGAAATATTTCTGGCATAGCTGAACAGGCTAAGGTTGTTGATTTTATTCATGATGGCAATTTAGTTTTGCCTTACACAAGCTCTTATCAATTAAGACAATTATGGAACATCATTTCTAAATATCCTACATTAAGATCTGATAATGTTCTAGTATGGTCTGGGAAGACTTTTTCAATTAAGCTTGTTTACAAATCTCTCTGTGATAATGGTTCTCTTTTTCCATGGTATACAAGAATTTGGAAAATAGGTGGCAGTGCTAAAGAAAATTTGCTCTTATGGAAAGTGATGGCTAATGCATTAAATACCAAGGATAAACTTTGTAGAATTGGTATTATCTCAGAGAATATGTGTGTTTTTTGTAAGACTAGTATAGAATGTAACACACATTTATTCTTTGAGTGTCCTTTTGTTTTTCAAATATGGTATAGATTATTATCATCTTGTGGATTTTACAAACCTTCAACATTAAGTCCTATTGAATGGTTCAATATCTTCAAGGCTACTAGATGGAAATCACATCAGACAAAGCTTCTGCTAAAGATGCTCAAAAGATTGGTTTATGAAGTATGGCAAGAGAGAAATAATAGAATTTTTGGTAACAGTATAAGGAATTCCTCACAACTGTTTGCTCAGATTCACAGGAATATTCTTTGGTTTTTAAGAACTGATACTTGTTAAGATTATTACTATTTTCTTTACAGTTCTCAGTTGTTCACTTTGCTGTTTTCAGTTTCTTTTTAAGTTTGGAAAGAGAGATTTATGGAAGCATTTACAAAGTGAAGCTTTCACAGTTATGCTGTTTTTCATATGGAAGTTGCCTGTTGTTTGGTGAAGCATTTACAGAGTGAAGTATTCTCTGAGTGAAGCAATTACAGAGTGATGCCTTATATGCTGATGGTTATGTCTGTTTGGTGGCTTAGGTTATGCTTGCATTGCTTTTCTTTCCTGAAGCCATCTTGATTACTTGGTTTCAATGCTGCTGCTTTGTTACTCCAATATAGTTGTTATGCAACTGTCTGTTTGTTGTTTAAGTCTTTTTTCTGTTTGTAATCTGGTCATGGTTGTAAGTCAACTTCTCTAATTATATTCTGGTCATGTATGTGTTCATGGTTGTAATCTAGTCATAGTGTGGTTGGGTGTAATCTGGTCTTGATTTGTTTTCTGGTCATTGTTGTGTAATTGTTTTTGCTTGTAGGTCATTTTCTTTGGTTGTAATATTTCATTAGTTAATAAAGTGAGCTTTTTGCTCTTGCTTTTCAAAAAAAAAAAGAGAACGGCATTGAATCGGTTATGCATGCAAAAAATGTTCCTGGAGTTATTCCTTCGCGTGCCACGTTCCTCTTTTTTACTTTTATATATTTACTACTGCTATTTCGAACTAAAGCACCAGAGAATTTGAAACCCATTCCTCCAAATCACCCTACCGTTCCACCGAGCTTCCACCCTCTACCCTTAATCTCCTCCTACCGGCAGCCACCACCTCCTGACCCGCGCCTTTTCCACTCACGCCGCGCCAGCCTCCGGCCACCTCCCAGCCACTGCTGCCGCTTATTCATAAAAAAAAAAAAGCCGATCCTTCTTACTTTTCCCCACTATGCCTCCCTACCACCATCTGCCTCACCACCGCATCACCTTGTGCCGTCGCACCATGCACCTCCGACTAGAACTCCTTCCCTCCCCTCCAACAACCGCCACCTTGGTTTTTAAAAAAACAACGTGCCGCCTTTGCCAATCCCGCCGCCTGCACCCCTCCCTGTCATCGCCGCACTAGCCTTACATCCCCTAACTTTCTTGCCTCCTCCCTCATTCCCAGTGCTTAGCCGTGAGTTTATATATATATAAGAGTTTTATTTTTTAAAAAGAGGAGAAGCTACTATCCGGATCGTCGTATAGCACATGTACGAGTGAAGATTCGTTGTTAAGGCAGATCGTGTTGCGTGTCGTAGGCTGTTCATGGATCGTATCAGGTTATCGTCGTTGATGTGAGTGTTTCAACCCACTCACGAAGTACTATATTATTCTATTGCATGTTAGATTAATATCATGATGATAAAAAATTATTTGGTTGATTGTTTGTGAATTTAACTTGATATTAAAATGAATATGATTTGCTATTTGAACATGTTGATATGTAATAGTTTATAAATATTGTGATATATGTATGGTTGAATTATTTTAAAATTTGAATGCATATGTATACCCATTAGTTAACCGTAATTGGTGATCCTGTGGTTTTCTTTTATATGTTGACCATTCTTTGATATATGTCTATTATCACCCTGTTTGAATCATTGAAGTTGTATTGATTATTATATGGATCATTAGAACGTTTAATCATAGTATAAAAACCCTTGGACACCTTATGCTGATATGTGGAAAAAGTTAGAATAGATAATTTCGCTGTTTTGGTCAAATTTCGATTTTTACAAATAAACTGTTGTTTTGTCTTTATTTTAATTTTTTTCAAGCATGAATGTATTTGCTTCCAAAATTTTGATATGTTAAAGGAAATGACATTTTGAATAGCGCAGTTCAAAATTCGAACGTAAGTTTACGTCAAGATTTTTCAAAATAAATTATTTATTTAAATATGAAATAAAAAAGGCATTTAATAAAATAGTGTTTTTTACTTGAAATTTTTCTGTAACCCCATCCTAGCAAAATAAAATATTTTGTTTAGAAACCCAAAATCTATTATTTTCTATATTTTATTCTTAAAAATATAGGATTATTGAAATTTTGGAATTTTGCAAAATCATTATTTTAACTTGAAAATTTTTCTGTAAATCCTTCATATTATTTTAAAATTATTTTGTAAAGGAACCAATATTTATTTCGATAAGCTGGTAATTTTTAAAAATCAACCTTAGAAATTATACGTTGAAAATTTGGGAAAACCATCCATTTGATTTGGAAAAATATGAAACTTTTTTGGAAATTCTAGAAATCTAGTATAAGGATACTGGAACTTTATTTTGAACATTTCCATGAATTTTTGAGTTTTTGAAATTTTATTAGTATGAAATTTTACGGATTTTAAATATTAAAAATAATAAACTGTTCTGAAATTTTTTGAAAATTTTCTAGTAAATTACTGAAGTGTAGTAGAAGATTTTTGATATTAAAACTATTTGAGATTCTCTATAGAGTATTCTATAAAATTTAAAATTGAACAAACCGGAATATTTCATACGATTTTGATTTAACTGACATAAGAATTTGTTGTCTTAACTCGAATGTCTTGTTTTTTATTATGCTCAGGTCAGCCTAAGTTTTTCAGTGTCATTTGGAGGCATTGATATTGAAGTTGTAAAGACCCGCAAATCCGTACTCCTTGAATAGACATTAATCTCCAGTGATTAACTCAAGATGAACAGAAATACTAACCCTTAGGGTTTAAAGAAGAAAAAAAAGAAAAAGAAAGAGGTAGAAGAAGAGAGAAAAGATAGAAATTAGAACAGGACAGAACTAATAGAACAACATCAGAATCTCACAATTCGCAGCGGAACAACATATAATAGATAAATGAATAATCTTTAAACAAAGAACTATATCAGTTATTACATTACATTACATTACATCAGAGTGTACAACAATAAATAACAACAAACAGCGGAAAAGAAGTACTATATACTAGTAAATACGCCATGCCATCCAGCTTGCCTCCAGCAACTCCTGAATTCCAGAATATCCTGATAAACCTAACTCTTGACTGCCCGTGTGGAAATTGGTAGGCACCCAGAGTTTAGGAAGGAAAACAATAAACTCCGAGTCAGTCATGTGACTGGTGTGGGAACTCAAAACAGTTTATTTTTTCTTTAAAATCAAATAGAGGAATATTTTTTAAAAAAATCAATTCGCAGTGCTTTTAAAAATGAGACTACCATAAGGCCTCCCGCACACACACACATGCAAACGCAAAATCGGAGGAGATTTCTCCTTATGATAGTCAAAGATGCTTGATACGCATTTAAAAGAACATTTGATATTATTATTAGCGCATAGTGTAGGGAAAATCATTTCGAAAGTAGAATATAAATCTTAGCCAGCATAGACATTCCGAACTATGCCTACTATAGCTACCATCCAAACAGTAGGGCGCCACCATAAGTGAATGATAGGTTCTACAACTAATACCGTACAAGATCGTATTGTTTCTTTGGATTTCCAACGAATGGTCAGGCCAAGGAACTTCCCATTGCCACATGAGAATGCCTCTGGAAGGACGTCCCCGAGAACCAAACCGGATCTCTGCCAACACAAGGCCGGGTTACCCCTAACTGGGTAACAACTGACACGAGTATGCCATCCCCCGGTCCTTTGGGACCTTTATCCGAGAGCTCTCTAATCAACATCACACCATAATAAATAAGTGTTTCAACATGAGTAAGCATCTGTGCTCCATACCATGATACTACCCTTTTCCAGAAGGAAATGCACATACCCTAAAGGGAGCTACCCCTCATAACCTTGCCTGTGAGGCTCGACGAAGTCTCGTCCACAAAGACACACTTTATACAAAAGTTGTGCTTTGGGTCAACAAATGATCATAGAAATGATCACAAAGATAAACGATCAAACAAATGATCCTATCCAAATGATCAACACAATGATCATTTCACAGCAACACTCAGCATGTCACATTACCAAATTGGGAATATATTGCTGATAACCTTCAACTATATAACCTCTGAGCTCGTACGTCTCAGAGAAGTGTGTTAAGCTAAGAGAATAAATTCTCCGCCACCAACAGAAATATATTTGAAAGAAATCAGCTTTATATCTCAATCTGTAATGTCAGACATACTATCCATACAAGTCTGTTCCAGGATCGAACAGAACCGAAGGCACTTACAACGAAGTCCTTGCAATCCGGATAATCTCTAATCACGTCCTGATTTCCCATCACATATGGAGATCTCTATACCGAGGATCGGCCAGTGCAGATACAATCAACAAGAAACCCTTTCGTTTTCGAAAATATCCGGTCTTCAACACCGGTCTTCAAATGCAATTCATAACGACGTATCACATATTCAGAATGGGTTATACGACCCCAAGGTCCTTTCCCGGTCAACCCGAATAGTGAGCGCTTATTTTTAAAAAAAATAAGTGTGGCATTCAATTTCAAGCAAATCACAACAAATACCTATCCAAAGGTAAATATTGATAGTCGGTTATTGAACTATCAATAGATATGCACAACATCACCAGATTCCAAATAATTTGCCAAATTATTTATTTCCCAAAAATATCTTCACAAGATATATATTTTCAATACTTCAAAAATAAATCAATATTTATTTTTAAACAAATTCCCCATTTTCATTTATAAATTCCAAAGTGAATTTACATTCCCAAAATATTTATGAATATACGATTTCCATTCGATTTCAAATATTCATTTTCAATTTATCTTCAAAAAGATAAATTCAAATATTCACTTAATATTGAAAAAAACATTTCCATACTTATTAAAAATAAGTAATTCACAAATCTGTTTATTTTCTACACTTGGAAAATATTCAATATACTCTAATCGAAATTAAGTATATTTCATTCTTTAAGGAAATCATTCTCTTAAACATATTTATTTGGGCCAAAACGAATGTTGCGTAAAACATCGTTACGACAACCCAAAATCACTAGTATAGGGTTCGAAATTAAAATAGATATATAAATCCCAATACTATACAAAACATTTCCTTTCGGAAATCATCTATTATAACAACAGTGTTATAATCTACCATTTCCTTCTATTTCCCGAAAACGTCTATTTCAACAATGAATGTTAAAATCTATGGTTTCGAATCTTAATACATTTAAAACATCGTTAGATCGTTTTAATTCTATTTAAATCATCACATTCAAAACATTTTCTTTAATATATTATTCACTATTCAAAAACGTGAATATACTTGTTAACCAATTTCATCATTTCTATACATTTTGTTTTAAACGATTATTTAGTCTAAAACGTGAATATAACTCCATTAATAAGTTATAACAATTTACTTATCAAAATAAGTATTTGCGGATTTATAAAACAATGTTTATAAATTCCATTTCTATTTATTTTATAACACTTCCTTTTATAAATTTCCTTTATTAACCTATTCAATTTCATATCTAAATGATATACTAAAAGTTCATATTATAAGTTAAATACTTATAATTTATTCGTTTACAAAAAACGTTCTTCTAAACTTCCCAAATTATAAATCTTATAACTTATAAGATTCATTTATTTATCCAAAATCTATTCTTTTAAATAACTTTACACATTTTATAAACCTACTGTTTATAAAATTCCATTTATAACTTCACCGTTATAATTCTATAAATTTCATTTATTTATGAAATTCATTCACAATTCATTCTAACACTTATAAAAGCTCGTTTTAAAATTCAAATTTATTCTAATTTATAAATATCCATTTATAAATCTTTTATATAGATCAATTTATATTATTCTTTTAAAACGTCTTTAAACTCCTTTATAATTTCATCATTTTGATTTATAAAATAATCAAATTTCATAAATCCTATTTTTAAACTTTTTATAATAAATTCAGAAATCCCAGTTTAAACTATTTTATAAAATCATTAATCCCATATTTTCAAAAATCTACTTTTAACTGTATTTCTCAAAAATCATAATTTTTATAACATTAAAATTATAACGTTTATTTATTTATGATGAATCAATTCCAAAAATATTTTACAAACGTATACTTTCAAAAATCACTTTAGAAATCCCTTAAAAATAAAAATCGTTATTTTTAAACTTTAAAATTGGATCCGATGATGCAACACATCAAATAGTCAATCACGACTTTCAAACATCATATATCGATATGATAAACAATCAAATATCACAATGTCTAAAATCAATAAATTTTTGTGAGGAATCCAGTTGGATCCCTCCAACCTGTTTCCCTGCATCCACAGACATTAGCACAATACCCATTCCACTTCGACGTGGAATATCGCGGTATATAGGATTTTAAAAATATTATCCGCTTAATAGGCGGCGTAATAGGGTCTCATCCGCTATACAATGCGGGAAATCAATCAACTGCAATATATACATATGCCAATATATATATATATATTGCTATATATATAGATATATCCTACTATATCTAATATCACAACTAAATAGCCATCAATAAATAACTGCAAATCCAACTTTAAATTTTTGAGTGAGAAGTTCTCACCTTAGATTTTAATTTGCAGTCCATTTCCAATTCAACTTGTTTTCTTCACTATTTTTGAACCTTGTATAAATATTATACACATTCATTAATATTCAAACAGATTGAATAATAAATTTTCGTTCTTGATTGTTTAATTAATCAATAGTTTTATTTAAACCAATTTCTTCTTAAATAAATTTATTTTAACTAATTTTCCTTTTAAAATAATTCTAACTAGAAATTTCCAATTAAACTAAATTTCCTTTTTATTAATTTAAATCAACTAATTTTTCTTTAATAAAATATTTTAACCAAAAATTTACTTTCAGAACTAAATTAAATAGTCTTGTAAAAATTCAATTAAGTTTCATTAAATAAAATTATCTTTATAATATATTAATATTCGAATAAATCGAATAATAAATTTTCATTTGATTTAACTAGTTTATAATTTAATTTGGGCTTAATCACTCATTCCAAACAAATTCCCTTTTAATTTTAAACAGATTACTCTTAACAAATTTATCTAATAAAATTTAAATTTCAACTAAATTTACTTAAATAAATTTATTTAACTAAACCTTTAAATTTTAAAACTAAATTTTCTTCTTTAATAAATTTATTTTAACTAATTATTTTACTTTAAATTAATATCTTTAAATCAATTTCTTTTAATAAATTTGTTTAACTAAAAATTTAAATTTTAAAATAACTTTTCCTTCACTGTACAAGTTTTACTGTATATTTATATATTTCCAGATATAAATTAAATAAATATTGACTTAAAATAAAAATAAAAACTTCTTCATAATTTCATCTATTCTTTACTGTAAAATGTTTACATACATTTTTTTATTTTCTGTTTATAACTTTAAGACTTTACATATATTTATTATTATTATTATTATTTATAAATACTGTATTTATAACTTACTGCCTTTTCTGTTTTCCAATAAACATATACATAAAGTTATCATCTTAAATTAAAAAAGATTTTAAACTTAAATTAACTTAGTTTAATTAACAGTTTTACTTATATACTAACTCACTGTGTATATATATATTTATTTTTACTCGTATATATAAATTAATTTAGAAATCGAATAAAAAAAAATAAAAATTACCTCACTGCAAAACTCAAACTCAGGCGACCACCTCCCTACCGTTCGACTTCGCCCATTCGAGTGCTCCTTCTTCCTCGCGAAGCTGCCTCGAGCATTGCCTCGAACGCGCGCCCCTCCAACATCGCGATGCCCGTAATCGAGCTCCACCTAAAATCGCGACATCACCTCGCGTACGCGAACCCTTAATTCCACTTGACATCGTTACCTACTCGTGCTTCCACCAACATGCCATCGAGATGCTCCTCTTCCCCCTTATCAACGAATTCCGGTCGAACTCCCCCTCTACCAGAGCATGCGAGCTCGCCTCCAGGTAGCGATTTGATGTGGATGCGGTGGCCAATTTATTTTTCTCTCGTTTGATTTTGTTTCCATTTGAATCTGGAGAGGGATTTTTAAAATGGAACGAAGTATGCTCTGCACGACTTTAGCGTGATCCTTGCCGTAATTTTAGACGTGAATTTAGGGAAAATAACGTGTGTACTTTGACTAATTATAATTTAAATTAAATTTGAATTCAATTTGATCTCGACGCGTTTATATGTCGTATGCTCACATATAAACTCCGAAAAATACGAAATTTGAAACCCGGTAATAATTCAATATTACGGACCCAGTGGAACTGGTTTCGTCGAATTCCGAGACTGTGCCTCGGATGACTATTTTTAAATATCGATTCAAACGATATAATTTCAAAACTGAACAATTCACTTTCAAATTCAATTCTGAAGCTTCTATAATCTTCAGTATTATCAATATGAATTTTAAAAGCCTTTGAAATATTTTTAATCGGCTTAAAATTGAAGATTCAAATTTTTATTCAACTTCCAATAGATTAAATTCTATAATTTAATCGCTAAATTCATTCTGATAATTTGAAATTCAAGTCAAACCATCATTCAAATATTTAAAATTAATTAAATATTTTCAAATTAAATTGTTCAAAATTCTGGGTCGTTACAGAAGTTGAAGACGGTGTTTGAAGACTGTACTATTATTATATATTATTTCTGCTACATGGTTATTTGGTTTGTATATGGTTGACTCTGATAATTGATAAATCAAATGTAAAGAATTTAATTAGCAGCTTCATGAACTGCTTATTTATGTATTATATTTTATTCCTTTCGTTGTATGAGATTCTTTCTTCTGTTCTGTTCTCTTTTCTTGTTTATTTCTTATTAAACCCAGTTGACAATCCGTTGTTTTGAATGGTTTGGGTTAGACATGTGTGGGTTGTTATCAACTTGAATCGTCCAAAATGGTGGGTTGTCACAGTTGGTATCAGAGCCAAGTTGAGCGATTACCTAAGCATGTAGGGTATACTCATTAGAGATAGGGTCAGTAGTAACCTAGAATGAGTTGAGAGTATTAGAGAGAGCGTATTTGTTTTTTTACATAAGTATTTTCTAGTGATAATCTTGGGTGGAAACGCTTACAACAATTTGAAAATAATTAATATGAGTTAGTACCCTTGAATTGAAGCAAAGTAATTATTATAAGAGTTAAGTATATTAAGACCCTTATTTTTGCGATTAAAATAAATTAAATATGTTTTCAATGTAGACCCATTTAAAGTTATGAATTTAGTAAACCATTGGATTGTAAATAAACTTCATTCTTAAACTTATATAAAATATATATCATTCTTTGATACTAGACTTAAGGATAATAATTGAAAAGTAACTAATGAAGATTTTATCATACGCTATGAGAATCCTATTAAAGCGCCTACTCCAGTTTTAGGATGGCGAAAGGGGAGGCATCGAAGGCTGCACGTAGGGCACGGAGACACACAGAACGTAAGGCACGGGAAGAGGCCGAAAATGAGAGAGAAGCTTTTTAGAGAGAGGTCAGGACAAGGTCCTTATGATAACATCGTTTGTTATAGGTGTCACAAAAATGGACATTTCGCAGCTATGTGTAGGGATAAGAGAAAGAAGAAGAAGAGAAGGGAAAAGAAAGACGCACATTTTCGCTCCAAGATTATATGCTTTATATGCCGTAAGGAGGGACTTTTTTAAGTCACTGCCTTAAGGCGAAGGAGAAGAAGCATGCTTCCACTATATCAGTTGACAGATCTACCATTGAAAACTGATAGGACACATTGCTAGAGATTGTTCCGAGAGGAAAAATAGGAGACAAGCTGTTATGCGCCCCTCTCGAGCGACATGCATGAAATCCATTAGGGAAGAAGGGAGTATAAATTTCATTTGTAACTAGTGCAAAAAGTGGGGACACGTTGATGTGGAGTGCACCGATCATTCTAGGGCAACATCTGAAAGGGTGAATGCTAAAGAATTATCCTTAAGAAGATGCAGAGTGGTGGAAGAAGCCATGTAGGACTCGTTGTTTCTTAATTTCTGGCTAGTTGTGTCTTGCTTAATGACTTCCTTTTTATGTTACTTCATATATGGAAATGTGATCCTGTTCTAAATTACTAAGTAGTTGTTAATGCGTCAAAGTTAATGATATGTGAAATTAAGCTCTAAATGTTTTTCTTTATGTGAAAGGTTTGGAATATCCATGAACACAGAATATTTGTGATAATATATTATTATTTTCTCTTAATAAAGAAGGAATTGAAATTGGTTATAAAAAATGTGTTTATAAACTTAGTTAAAATGTATGAAATGTGTCATGAATAATTTGAGAAGAAAAGAAAGAAGAAGAGAATACTAATTGGATAAACAAAATATAAACTTGAGAAAGTGAAATGATTTTAAGTAAAGTCATGTCTTGTAAATTATTTATAAAATAATGAATGTTCCAACAAATTTTTAAAAATTTAAGTTATGCTAATTATACTCTTGATTATTATCTTATAAAACAAGTTAAGCCTTTATAAAATGGTTATAAACTTAAAGAAGTTTCTTATGAAATAATTTGCACATAAATTTAGCATTAGATGAAAAATACTATAAGCAAAAATCGATGTAATTTAAAACGAAGAGAAACGTATGTGCTATTATGAGAATGGATATATTAATGATTTTGATATTGAATGAAGAAAAACCAATGAAAACAAATATAAGTAATATTGTGTAAATAAATGAGATTTATAACGAACGTGAATTAAAAGGGAGAATAATAATGGAAAAATTGGAAATAATACGTAAGTTGTACATATATTGTTCTATTCGCATAATTGATTTGATCCAACTTCAAATATACGATTTTGAGGTGAATTACACCAGTCCAAGTTAGGATTTTTCACTCAGTTCTTGAAGGCGAACACATGATACAGATTTTTGATTTGATTTTGAAATTTCCTATCATAGTATTTGATTTTACAGAAATAGTGATTCTTATATAAGTATGAAGTGATTTTGAAGACTACTAATCTTAAAGGTATTCGATTTGAAAAGTGATAATCTTATATAGAATGGAACTTATACAAGTATGGTATATTCGAAGTTTATGATTTAAAAAGGGTACTATGTATAATACGATACAGTTTGGAATCGAAAATATGGGGAGTACCCTCCACGATTCGATAATCCACTCAGTGGGTTCATTCTTTTGATTTGGTTCTTGGTTGTCCGGACACATTCTCAAGAGTTCCTTCGAATCCCATAGCGTAACCTATGGTCTTATGATTTGGCGTAATCCGAGATAGCAACGATTCCATATAGTTTATTATCTTTTCACCGATATAGCAACGTAACCATTGAATAAACTACGGTCCACATAGCGTAATTTGAGGTGGCAGTGATTGTTTACAGTTTACCAATCCTTTCGCTTGAATAGCGACGTAACCATTATTAGTAAACTGCGATCTATGGGCGATTTTTTTTTACTTCCATAGTGCAATTTTTGATGGTAGTGATTGCTTACAGTTTAACGATCCTTTTGCTAAGATAGCAACGTAACCATCGTCAGTAAACTGCGATCTATGGAGAGTAACCTATGGCGCAATTCGAGATGGTAGCGAGTGCTTACAGTCTACCAATCCTTTCGCTGGGATAGCGACATAAATATTGTTAGTAGACTGCGATCCATGGTGGTTGTTGTTTTTTGAGTGGTACTTTCCATGTTTGTTTTTAAAGGTTTTAAGTATTATCATTGGGTATCGAAACAGGTTTACTAAGTATTTAAAGATTTCTAGTTTTGCGCCTGATCAACGTATGACTAGATTCTGTAAGAACGAGGATAAACTTGTTAAGACATCGAGTTATAAAAAGTATTTGGATATTATAATAACTAATAATATGTAATTTAAAGGTTTTGCACTATTTACATAATACACCTAATTAAATAAATTTAAACATTTCATAACTATGAACTTGTAAATAATTGGAAGCTTATTAAAATTTTAAGAAAATGTATATATTTTGAAATAAAATTTTAGAGACCTTGTTTTAATTAAAGTGTAAACCTTAAGATTTAATTAGTTAACTTAAAAGGAAAAATGAATGGGTTATTATGTATTTCCCCTCTTTGTAAGAATTTAGTTAAAATTTTCAAATAGTGATTTAATAAATTTAATTAGTCATCTTTCTAAATATAGACAATGATATAAATATTTTACATGTATGTATAGGGTTGTCTATGGTAAATATATAATTGATATTTCAAAAGAAATTACCTTACACGAAGTAAGAAATTGTACAAATATATTCTAAAGTATGCAAAATTTAGAATATGTATTTTGAAAGAAAAAGGTTTCAAGTATTTTACTTGGTGTTAAACCAATCAACCAAGCACCTAGACAATGTTAAACAAACGCCTAGCTAACGTATGAATTAAATTCTTTATGAACAAGGATAGATGAAACATCTCTCAAGGGATTGTTAATATTACTCGATCCTACTCTTGTCACTTGAAAATAATTCTGATGATGATTGCAACATCATTGGTGTTCATTTTTGGGTCTTGAAAGTAAGAAATCAATAATAAACGGGTTAAGAATCAAGTACATATAATTATTTTAGAACGGTAATTGAAAATAAGTCTGGACTATCTTAATTTATACTAAATCTAAATATGCAAGTTTAAATGTTAATAATTGATTATTTTGGTTATATATATATATATATATATATATATTAAATGGCTATATTCTCTACTTCATTCCTTTTCGAGGACGAAAAGTATTGAGTGGGGACGAATGCAACGATTTTGAAATTTATTAATCTTTTGGAAAGAAATTCGACTAAATTGAATTTGATTAAAGTTAAGAATTTAAAATTTTAATTTTAATTGATGTTGCGCACGATTGGTTGAATAAATAAATTTTGTATTAAATTATAAAACAGAAATTTTGTGCAATTTGAAATTTAACGTTGAAATCAGCCGTTAATTAAACAGTGAAATTTTAGTTTCGGGAATTTAAATATTTTACAGTAAAATATTTTTGAAACTTTATAATAAAGACGTCAAAGTTTGTTTCGTCGAATTTCGATTTTGTTAGCTCCGTTTAAACCAATTTGCATGACCAATTTATGGTAGCGACAACCGATACTGCGTAAATATCAAATTTTCACCCGAGCGTTTAATAGCCGGTTTTATGTGTGCTAATGTATTCGTATCAACGTGTTGAGTACAACAGTGGTTTGTTCCACGTGTTCGGACGTTCGATTTGTTTGGTGCATTGTTTGGGCCGAGTTAACGGATGTTGTCTGTGTAAGGGTCTATTTGTTTATCAGGATTTTAATATAAATGGAACTGCCTCGTTTGAAAATAAATAAGCGTGCATGTGTGTGTGTGCGTATATTTGTTGGTAAAATTTATGTACGAAAAAAAGAAAAAAATTGGTATACAAAAAGAATTTGAATGGGAACACGGGAGAAGGGCATTGAATCGGATATGCATGCACAAAATGTTCCTGGAGCTATTCCTTCGCGTGCCACATTCCTCTTTTTTATCTTTTATATATTTACTACTGCTAATATAAATTTTTCGAACTAAAGCACCGGAGAATTAGAAATCCATTCCTCCAAATCACCCTACCCTTCCACCGAGCTTCCTCCCTCCAAGCTTAATCTCCTCCTACCGGCCGCCACCACCTCCTGACCCGCCCCTCTTCCACCCACGTTGCGCTTGCCTTCGGCCACCTCCCAGCCACAACTGCCGCTTATTCATAAAAAAATAGCCGAGCCTCCTTACCTTCCATCACTGCACCTCCTTACCACTGCCTGCCTCATCGCCACATCACATAGTGCCGCCGCACCACCCACCTCCGACTAGAACTCCTTCCCTCCCCTCCAACTACCGCCACCTTAGTTTATAAAGAAATAAATTTTTACCGTTGCCAATCTCGACACCTACACCAACCACTTCCGCCACCTGCACCCCTCCCTATCGTCACCACACTAGCCTTACATCCCCTAACTGACTTGCTTGCCTCCTCCCTTATTTCCACTGTTTATCCATGAGTTCGTATATATATAAGAGAGTTTTATTAATAAAAAAGAGAGAGGAGAAGCTGCTATCCGGATCGAAGTATAGCATGTGTACGAGTGAAGATTCGTCGTTAAGGCAAATCGTGTTGAGTGTCGTAGGCTATTCGTGCATCGTATTAGGTTAGCGTCGTCGAGGTGAGTGTTTCAAACCACTCATGAAGTACTATATTATTCTATTGCACATTACATTAATATTATGAGGATATAAAATTATTTGGTTGGTTGTTTGTGAATTTAAATTGATATTAAACTGAATATGATTTGCTAATTGAACACCCTGATATATAATACTTTGTAATTATTATGATATATGTATGGTTGAATTGATTTAAAATTTGAGTGCATATGTATACCCATTAGTTGACCATAGTTGGTGATCGTGTGATTTTATTTTATTCATTGACCATTCCTTGATATATTCTGTTATCACCTTGTTTGAATCATTGAAGTTGTATAGATTATTATATGGATTATTAGAACATTTAATCGTAGTATAAAAACCCTTCAAAACCTAATGCTGATATGTGAAAAAAGTTAGAATAGATAATTTCGCTGTTTTGATCAAATTTCGATTTTTACAAATAAATTTTTGTTTTGTCTTTATTTGAATTTTTTTCATGCATGACTGTATTTGCTTCCAAAATTTTGATATGTTAAAAGAAATGACATTTTGAATAGCGCGGTCCAAAATTTAAACGTAGGTTTAGGTCTAGATTTTTCAAAATAAATTATTTACCTAAATATGAAATAAAAAAGGCATTTGATAAAATACTTTTTTTTTACTTGAATTTTTCTATAACCCAGAAAAATAAAAATATTTTGTAAAGAAACCCGTATATCTATTATTCTCTATATTTTACTCTTAAAAAATTAGGATTATTGAAATTTTGAAATTTTGAAAATCATTATTTTGACCTGAAAATTGTTCTATAGATCTTTCATATTATTTCAAAACTATTTTGTTAAGGGACTAATATTTATTTCAACCATTTGGTAATTTTTAAAAATTCAATCTTAGAAATTGGACGTTGAAAATTTTGGAAAATTATCCATTTGATTCGGAAAAATATGAAACTTTTTTGAAAATACTAGAAATCTAGTATAAGGACTTTGCAATTTTGTTTTGAATATTTCCATGAATTTGAGAGTTTTTGAAATTTTATTAGTATGATATTTTGCGTATTTTAAATATTAAAAATAATAAACTGTTCTGGAAATTTCTCTACATTTTCCTATAAATTCTTGAAGTGTAGTAGAAGATTTTTTATATTAATTTTTTTGAGATTCTCTATAGAATTTTCTATAAAAATTAAAATTAGACAAACCGGCATATTTCATACGATTTTGATTTAACTAAAATAAGAATTTATAGTCCCGACTCCAGTGTTCATTTGGAGGCACTAATATTGAAAACGGTGTTTGAAGATCATACTATTATTATGTATTATTTCCGCTGCATGATTATTTGGTTTGTATATGGTTGACTTTGATAATTGATAAATCAAATGTAAAGAATTTAATTAGCAGCTTCATGAACTGCTTATTTATGTATTATATTTTATTCCTTCCGTTGTGTGAGATTCTTTGTTATATACTGTTCTCTTTTCTTGTTTATTTCTTATTAAACCTCATTGACAATTAGCCTTTTTGAATGATTTGGGTTTGGCATGTGTGGATTATTGTCAACTTGAATCGTCCAAAATGGTGGGTTGTCACATGCCTTATCGCATGCCTTATCGTGCTTTCTACGAGTTTGTTTTGTACCGTACCTATAGAGTGCACTATGGGTAAACTACCGGTCTGGTGGAGCTTACGATACTGTATAGACTATGCGAATATATTAAAATGTGTTAAGGGGTATATGGGTAATGCCTTAATGCTATTTTAATATTTTACTTTACCGATAGACATATTATAATAGCGTATATTACTACATAGTAAATAGTTTAACGATCCTTAGGAGATTGTAATTCTGAACATCTCTTAAGTTATTGCACGCAACTTAGACACTAGATAGAAGATGTAAAACCCCGTAAACATCTCTGATGCCATTACACTCTTATTCATTTAGAGTTGATTTAAATTACGTAAGATATTTTAGTTCTGACTCGAGTGTTTTGTCTTTTCGATTCGCTCGGGTCAGTCTGAGCTTTTCAGTGTATCGAAGATTGCTTTTCTAGAGGACGAAGATAAAGATTTAGTGCTATTATCATTTATTATACTTATTCCACTGCATCATGTTGTTCCGCTACATTTATTTATTTATTTATTTATTCCTGTTGTATGTAACTTTGATCTATATTGTAAGTGTGTAATCAAATGTTATTTGTAAAACAGGTTCATGAACTGTTTATATGATTATTATATTTTGTTATTCCATTGTGAGATTCTATGTTTGTTTTTTTATTCTTTCTCTTCTTTTCGTATTTGCCCCACAACCATGCTCCCTTTTGAATTGTTTGAGTTTGAAATGTATGGTTTATTGTCAATTTAAACCATCCAAAAAGGTGGGTCGTTACACCAAGACTTATAAATCAATAGAAAGTAGCATAACATAGGAAATAACTAGAATGAAATCCAAACTAGATCGTAGCACATCGACGAGACCAACTAATGAGCTCAAGATAATATCCACGAGTGCGAGGGGAGAATAATTTTTTAACCCCAATCCTTAGCAGCTAAAATTTCCTCGTTGTTCGCAACGTATTCGCTATCATTATAGAGGACTAACTCATCATCTATAAATTTGTAGTAGAGCTATCGCTTATCTTTGTCATCGTTGGTGGCCTACTTTGAAAATATTTTCCATCTCATGGATAAGGCAAATCATTTTCCCTGTGATTTCATGTTCCGACTTTATTACAGCAGATCAACTACATAACTTCGATAATCACAAATCTCCATATGACAAGCTTTGAGGCAAGCAACATCATGAAAGAGATAATGCAAAAAAGGAGGAAGCGATTGAGAAATCGACTAAGGCAAACCCGATATGGGTTCGCCAATTTCAAATCTCAAATCTTAAAGTCGCCATGAGCTCCTTTAATTTCAAATTTCCAATTTTTTAATTGATTTAAGAAGTTATTGTATTTTGAATCTTCCTTTGAACATCATCCATACATAGAAGTTTATTTTAAATTATTAGATCTAACTAATATATTAATAATAAAATAATTAGGTGTTTGTGCCAAAATTTGATGCAAATAAGATCTATGCAATAATGTAGGTTAAAACATTTAAAAAAGTAAGGATTGTGATTGGCTAGGTTAACAACTGATCCTAAAAGGAATGTACATGTCTTGTTAACTTATGTCTTCCATCATACTGTAATAAAGTTTATTGTAGAAAGTTATTATCCAAAAAGTAGAAAATACCAAGTGTTATGAAACTAAAATCTATACATCGGTGCTAAGAGTTGAAAATTTGATAAGCAGATGCCACTCGGCTTAAACACATACAGAATTATTAGGAAACATTCCTAGAAATTTTCAAAATTTGATAAAATCCCCATCTCAATAAAACTTTGGAAGTTACATATATTTTATCGAATATAAAATCAAAACAAAAATGATCAATTTGATGAAACAAGTTTAATTCAACATTTCACATATGTTGTAGGCATTCTGCTAATATTTTTCGTGTAAACTGCAAATACCGTCAGGACAAACTACCACTATTTTCAAAAGTTCTATGGCTATTTATAGTTATTTCGCCTAATATTTGCAAAAAAAGTCCAGTAATGAAAAGGATTTGAGGAAAATATGAAATTTTATTGAATCTGAATTGTAACAAAGTGAATACAATTTCGTATGTATTCTCAATACATTAGAATGTTGCTTTACTTTTTGTGTGTGTGTGTGTGTATATATAGCACCAGTGATATATTGCTTTAGGCTTTAGTATGGCCCATATTTGACCCATGTGTTCATATCTGCAATCTTTGATATATTCAGCAACCGACCTAAACTACTCGTATACTCTCATTTTCCCCCCTCAAACCCAACTTTAAGGTTAGGGTTTGCAGTGATTCCCAAACCTCTATCGATCTCTTCTTTATTTGAAAAGTTACTTCAAATTGGTTAGTGTGCCACTTCAATCCTGACTTTGATCCAATTCTATGCACTTATTCTTCTTGCTAAGATGTAATTAGTGTGAGATTTGGTGCCGAAGTTGATCATTTTCATAAGACAATTTATGTTGTGGTAACAATAACATCTTGGGCTTGATTTTTCCCGACTTTCTAAAGGATTTTCTATGATTTGACTGATAGTAATAAGACTAATCTTTGATTCGCTTGATTCTGAGATTAGATCTGAATCTGATGTAATTCTTTGCTGATAAGGCTTCAGTAAAAGTGTCCGCTCTTTGGTAAGTGGCAGGTATATGATTGATTTGTAAGATTCCTTTTAATACTTGTTCACGAACGAAGAACAAGTCTATTTCAATATGTTTTGTTCTAGAGTGAAGTATAAGATTTGTTGTCTTGAACACGGTACTCTGATTATCACACAATAAGATTGGTTTAGCTTATATTTTTAACTTTAATTCATTTAGTATTGATCGCAGCCACATTACGTCTGCTTTAACATTAGCTACACTTCTATATTCGGCCTCAGTGCTGGATCTAGAAACTATTGTTTGCTTCTTTTAGCACCATGATATTAAGTTGTTTCCAATATATATACTGTAATCAGCAACTGATTTTCTATCATCTAGATATGTAGCCCAGTCAACATCAGCGAATCCTATTATGTTTAGATTCTTACAAGCTTTGAATGATAAACCATAATTTATAGTTCCTTTGAGATATCTAAAAATTCATTTTACGAATCTCTGGTGTTCATTCAAAGGATTCTACATAAATTGAGATACTCTGTTAACACTAAATGAAATATCTGGTCGTGTTATTGTAGCATATTGTAATGCTCTTTTAACTCTTCTATATTGTTTAATATTAGTTATGTCTTCTCCCCTGTTTTTGGATAGATGATGGTTACTTATTATTGGTGTTGGTTGTGGGTTTGCACCATCCAATTTTGTTTTTGTTAGTAGCTCTGAAATGTATTTCTTTTGGCATAGTATAATTTCAAAATCTTCTATTCTTACAACTTCTATTCCTAAGAAATAGTTAAGACTTCCAAGATCTTTTACTGAGAATTCCTCGTTTAGGTAGCAGATAAAACTGTTGATTTCATCCTTGTTGTTGCCTGTAATAATTAAATCATCAATATATATTAGCATGTAAATGGTTTGTGAATCATTGATTTTAGAAAATAATGAGATGTCTGATTTGGTTGATTGATATTTCATGTTTATTAATCTTGCTTTCATTCTATCAAACCAGACTCTTGGTGCTTGTTTGAGGCCATATATTTCCTTGTTTAATTTTCACACATAATTTGCATGTTTATTGTATCATGGGTTACTCCATATAAACTTCCTCCTACAAAAACACCTTTTGGAAATGCATTATTAACATTTAATTGTCCGACACACCATCCTTTATGCAATGCAATAGTAAGAGTAAGTAGTATGGCGGTTGGTTTGACTAGGATCATCTGATCATTCATAATCTTGTTGAGCAGATACTGTTGGCTGAGCACTATGATTCCTAGTAGACCTTGTTGTCTCAACTTGATGCTCATTCTCAGAGTATATAGGTAATTCTGGTATTTAGATTCTTGGATTGTAGACGTTGTTTGTGGTTTTTATCTCTGGATTACTATAGGGAATGATGTTTTCCTTAAAGACAACATGCCTGCTAATGAAAATTCTTCCACTGTCATCTAGACACTTATATCCCTTATGATTTATTGCATATCCTAGAAAATTACATGGCTTAGATCTAAAATTCAATTTGTTGGCATTGTATGGTCTTAAATAAGGAAAAAATAAACATCCAATTGTTTTTAAACATGATAATATGGTTTTACCCCTCATAGTTTACCACAAGACCGATTCCTTTGAGCACCTTTGTTGGTAATCATTAATTAGATACACAGAATTATAAAAGGCTTCAGGCTAGAATTTTAACGGTAATGATGCATGTGCCAATAAAGTAAGTCTAGATTTTACTATGTGTCTATGTTTCCTTTCATCTAAGCCATTCTGTTCAGATGTATATGGGCATGTAGCTCTATGAACTATTCCTCTCTTTTTGAAATAACTACCGAGTGCCTTATATTCAGTTCCCCTATCTGATTGCATAATCTTAACTTGAGTACTAGTTTGCTTTTCAGCCATGGTTATAAAATTTATTACTGCATTACAAGCCTCAAATTTTGTTTTTAAGAAATATATCCATGTGTGTCTGGTGTGCATTAACAAATGAACTGTAATATTTGCATCCAAATCTAAACATATAGACGCTGGTCCCCATAAATCAGTGGCAACAAGTTCTAATGGTTTTTGAGTATTCTGTTAAAGAATCATTAAAGGCTAACTTATGAATTTTACCCATTTGACAGTAAGTACATACATATGGCGGCGAGATACTATCAAACGATATTTTATTTTTAGTAAGACCTGTTTTGCAACTTTCACACTTGGGTTACCAAGTTTGTAGTGCCAAAGATCAAATATATTCTTGGAGTTTTCCTCCTCACACAAGTTACAAAGATTCTATTCTTTTAAAAGACTGCTGTTGTTGACATGCTTAAATTTGTACAGTCCTTTTTCTACATCACCCTGTAGACATCACCCTGTAGAAGAATGTCTTTAGTTGATATATCTCTAACTAGACAATGTCCAGGATAAAATTAAAAATAGACATTATTGTCATTAACAAACTGAGATACACTTATATGATTCTTCTTTATTTTTGTGCTCTTAACAAATTGTGTAGAAATAATTGTTTCTTGCCTTTAATAAAAGCGATATCAATATGAGAAATCTTGATACACTTACCATTGCCCATGGAAATTGACTATTTACGTCTATATTTCTTGTTGCCAAGATTCATGTTATCAAGATTACTAGTAATATGATTAGTTGCTTCAGAGTCGTCAGGGTATCGGTAATCATCTTATGTATGTTCTGGCCATGCAGTCTCGTTTGAATTGTGACTTTTATTACTATCTGCTTGAGTGTTTGGATTTCCTTGAACCATATTTCCACTAAGATTGTTACTTTATTGATTGTTACTGTTCTAAATTAAGTATCTGAAATAGTATTTTACTGCTGTATGACCAACTTTCTCAAAAATTTGACACCTTGGTCTATTACCACTGTTCCATCTACCTCTTCCTTTGGATCTGTTTGAATAACTACCTCTTTGTGTTGGTTGATCTGCTCTATTGTTGTTTTGACTTTTATTTCTGAAATAGTGGTATAATTGATGACAAATTCCGATTCTTATGGTTTCTTGTTGTCAATTATTACTTCATATGCAAGCAAAGTTGAATGAACGTCATCAATTAATGGTGAGGTCTTTCTAGAGGATATAACTGCAACAACTGGTTCATAATCATCACTTAATCCATTCAGAATAGTTAAAATTTGTTCTGAATATTACACTTTATGATCTACAACTTCCAACAAGTCACAAGTTGTTTTGATCTTGAACATATATTCCCTCATAGTGCTATTGTCTTTCCTCATATTATGCAGTTGTTTTTTATGATACATAACATTGACCGCAGATTGAGTATTAAACACTTTTTCCATAGTTGTCCATATTTCATTTGTTGTTTTGCACCCAATAACATGAGATAATAAATTTGTATTTATTAAAGAAAGCAACCATGAACATATGGGTATGTCTTGTCTATGATGCTTTACATATTCTTCATTGTTGACTATTTTGTTTTCATGATCAGTAATGCATTTTGGAGGAATTGAAATAGTTCCAAGAATGTAACCTTCAAGGCCATTTCCTTGGACTGTAGTCTCTACTTGAAGTTGCTGTAAGAGATGATTTTCATCATCCATGTGCATAGTGAAAGTTAGCTTTGTGGACCGATGACAGTCTTCACCGGCTTCTCTGTTGTTGCATCGGTTCGATGAGTGTTGCTCACATTGGAAAAAGTTGCTGAGTTGGTTTCATCACCTATGATGACTTTGAATCAGATAGAAAATAAAGGAATTTAGAGCAATTCAATCAATTTTGATCAAGATTTGAATCACGAAGACAAAAGTTATTCACTAACAGTTTGTTGCAAGCGTAAGGTTTAGATGATGATCATCTTCAATCCGATCCGACAGACCTTGCAGGATGGCACTTTATTTAAGTTTTTTGCAATGACTCTTGTCTATTTGATCTGATTTTTGAAGTTTTTGATCGATTTCCTTCAAGATTTGAAGAGATAATCTTGATGCAGACGAATTCTTTGAATTCAGGTATGGCATAGGATTATTTTGTTAAATATACTTCTCAGATGATGAAGTTTGTATTTCTGATGAGAAATGATCATCAAATGATGAGTTTACTCTCATGAGTTCGATCTTTAACGAAAAATGATGTTAAGCTTTGCTGCCTCTTATACCATGGAGAGGGTTTGAGGAGAAAAAGATATATTATTGAATCTTAATTGTAACAAATTGAATACAATTTTCGTATGTATTCTCAATACTTCAGAATGTTGCTTTACATTGTGTATGTGTGTGTGTAGCATCAGCGAAATATTGCTTTGGGCTTTAGTATGGCCTATATTCGACCCATGTATTCGTATCTGCATTCTTTGATATATTCAGCAGCCGACTAAACTACTTGCATTCTCTAATTTAGTAAAGATTACTCTAGAGTAGAAAATAAGGATATTCATGTTTTTGATAGATTCCAATTGTTCCCTCAAACGTTTAAAATCTCCCTTTAATAAAGAATCTACCAGTTCGGTCATAACCTGGCATGCAATTTTCTTGATTGGAGATGAAAGTGGACTGGAGCTGGAGGCTTCAATGCTATGACTCATTGGGTATATAACTAGGGTGGAGTTGGATTCTTTTTTCTTGGTTTTGAAGTTTAGGATGATAGAAATAATGGTTTAGAAGGAGAGTACTAGATATATACGCTACAACAAATATATGTGTTTACAACGTTTATTTCACAATGTTTGTACTCAAAAAGTTGTAAAAGAACACATTATACAAAGTTTTCTGAAGAAACGTTGTAAAAGATATCTTTTTTACAACGTTTTATAGAAAAGGTTGTAAAAAAGGCTTCTTACAACGTTTCCTGTAAAAATGTTGTAATAAACAACTATTTTACAACGTTTTTTGAAAAGGTTTGCAAAATACCCTTTTTACGACCGTTTTAAAATGTTGTAAAAACGTTGTTTTCTGAAACTATATATTAATTAACTACAACATTTTGAAAAGTAGTTCTACTCCTAGAGTTATGCTAAATTTTCTAAATTTATTTAGCATTATTTGAAATATTATAATAATTAATAATTTATAATTAATAACCAATATTTAATACTTAATTAAATAATTTATAAATGGTGGTTTATAATTAATAATTCATAAATGAACACTTCGATGGGTAACTATTCATAATTTATAACGAATGATTGTTAATAAATAATTTATAGTTACTAATTCATACCTATAATGAATAATTATTTTCTATATTTAATAATCTATTATAATTAATTGATAATAATTAGTAAATTAGAGCTAACATTTATAAGTTACATTTAAAAATTAATAAATATGATTAATCATTAATATTAAGTCATTACTACCAAATAATTAATAATTAACATTCATTATAATTAAGAAGTAATAAGTAATAAGTACCAATTAATAATTAATAATATGCATATAATAATTAGTAATTAATAATTAATATTCAATTATAATTAACGAGTAATCGATGACAATTGATAAAAAATAATTAATAAACAATAAACTATATTTTATAATTTTCAATTACTATTAAATAATTTATATCAAATAATTAATAATTAAGAGTAATATTTAAAAATTAATAATTAACAAGTAATTAATATCAATCATCAGCAAGTAACATTCATTATTTTCTATTTGATATTTAATAATTATAATTAATATTTATATTTCATATTTTAATTTTTTTTAAATTTTCTATAATAGAATTAATTTTTTTAGAAGTATTTCTACTCATATGTTTACGTTAAATTTTCTGAACGTATTTAGTATTGCTTTGAATATTATAACGATTAATAATTTATAATTAATAACAAATTTTAACTGGCCAATCACATCATGAAGGTCTAAAAGAGCAGCATCCCTTGGTAGGGTGCGAGCAGCGTCCCATATCAAAAATTATATTTCCCATTTGTTTTTGAATTTGAATATAGACGATAAACGATAATAACAAACTGTAATTACGTAAAACCACATTTATGCATCAATATAACACAAACTTTAACTGATCAATTTGCTCACAAACATGTTATTATTCAAAAATAAAAGGCGAAATACATTAAAAACAGCGGTTTGATAAAAAAATTAGTGCGATAACCAAAATATTTTTCTGTCCGCATTTTCTTGTAATTAAAAAAATAGGCATTGTTATTGACATTCCAAAAATTGTTAAAGGGGTGTCATTTTTAAAAAAAAATAAAATTTGCTAAGGGGGTACAAAAAAAGTTGGTCCCCCTTTAACATAAAACTATAGTCTTACCAAATTAACCTTTGTTATCATCTTTTCTCCTATTTTGTTAAATTGTTATTGCAATTATCATTTTTTTTCCTCCTTAATCGAAACCATTAGTCGGTAATCATGCAGAAATGTACTGTTAATGAAATTTATTCACCGGAGAAAGAGAATGATATGATTCTAACTCAAGAAAGTGAACTTTTCATTGAATTCGTCGAAACAAACAATGAAAACGTAAGTTTTTTTATTGGCTAGGGTTTACATAGGGTTTCATGAACGAATTAGCATTTCTGCAAAAATGCTAATTCGGAGAGCACGCTCTGAGATTACCATACAATTTCAAGAGTAACATGTCGAGATATACAATCACTCAAGCTTACACAATATTTCGAAGCCTTGTCATCGAAATTTTTGTATAATTTCAAAAGAGTTTTCGTATTTTTTCTATGATAACTGAGTGCCACATTTCCGCTTCTTCGTGCCGAGATATATGATTATATTCGGTTGTTGAAGTTTATTTATAAATGCAAATCATGGTTGTTCCATGCCAAATTTATCAATTTTTTGAATTGTTTTTTAAAATTTGAGATTGACTTCTTTCTTTTTTCTAGGTATCGGAGAATGATTTGACGATTGAATCAGCTGAAGTGGGTGATTTCAAAGAATTTGAAAACAGTAAAAATAAAAATTGCAATGAATCAAACGATGTGGACAATTGCAAAGAATTTGGGAACAATGATGCTAATAATAATCATAAAGAGGAAGTCACCATGCCGTCTTCCGATTACCCCGATTTGACTTCTCATTTCACTATTGATGTGGTACGATAAAGTAATATATGTATGTATGTATGTATGATTCGTTTTGTTTTGATTTATGTTACATATTTATGATGTAGTTGTTCGAGACAAAGGAAAGTGTATGAGATTGGTGTAGGGATCGTGGGATTAGTGTCAACTGTGTTATTGTGATGATAAGAACAAGAATTAGAAATTTGCTAGGCAATGGAAAAGGGTCTTGGATTGTTCTAGTATGTGAACGAAGTGGAGAGTACATTGACCATAAACCAAAGAGTCATGTTTCAAAAACCCAACAAAAACGGAGAAGGTCGAAAAGTAGAAAATGCGGATGTCCATTTGAGTTAAGTGCACATTGTATTGATGATGGAAGATGGATGTTGAATGAAGAACAATCACAATCTTTCTAATGTATTAACCGGGCATCCGTATGTGGCGAGGCTGAAAGATCACGAAATTAAGACTGTTGAAACAATGACAAGGAGTGGTGTTTAGGCCTTGAAATATTCTAACCGCTAATAAAATTGACAATCCGGACAACCAGTCAACCATAATAAATGTTTATAATGCGAAAGTGAAGCTGAGACAACGTTATACGAAAGGTAGGTCGATTATGCAGCAGTTTATGAAATTAGCTACAAGTCATCATTATTCCGTGCAGCAAAGAGTTGATGGTACACCAATGAAATTTCCAACTTATTCTTTAGTCATCCTAGATGTGTTGCTCTTGCGTAGTGTTTCCATCAAATTTTATTCTTAGATTGCACGTTCAAGACGAATCGATACAAGTTACCATGTTTCCATATGGTGTCGCAAACATCGACCGAAGCATCCTTTACTGTTGTACTTGCTTTTATTAGTCGTGGTACTACAGAATCATACATATGCGCTCTTGAATGCGTTCGAAAGTGTTATAGACATAAAGAAATTCTGGGTGTTATCATCACAGATGCCGAAATTGCTCTTACAAATACAGTAACTGCTGTCTTCCCAGCATCACGTCATATTTTGTGTGCATGGCATATTTCAAAGAATGTTCAGGCGAATTGTATACTCAATTTTATAAAAAGGAAACAAGTATTAATTGGGGATAAAGAGGTACTATTGGAGGTTGAGGAAGGAAAAAAGGAGTATGAACTTTTTTGGGATGGTTAGATAAATGTAATTAACTCATTGTCCAAGGAAGAGTACTATCGAAGCTTAAAATTATTTCGTGACAAATGGAATGAAAAACACAAAATCTATGACGTATGTAATGAAAAATTGGCTTAATAATTATAAGGAGATGTTTGTTTTGGCTTGGACCAACAAAATAAAACACCATGATAATGTATCAACAAGCATAGTAGAAAGTGCACACCAAATTGTACTTCGATTCAGTTGCTGGTAGCTTCATGCAATGTTCGACTAGAGCACATCTTTGTTGTGAGAATGAATTAGTTGCAATCGAACATGCGTTCGAAACGAGTACATCTAGAACAATGCATAGATTTCGAAGTGAACCAATGTTTAAAGAAATTTTGGGATTTGTATCTCACAAAGCACTTGATTTACTATGAAATGAATTTTCTAACATTTCACAAAGTCGGTTTGACTATTGACAATTATGGCTTTGTTTTATGGAAAGTAAATGGGCTACCATGCGCACATATGCTTGCAGATTTTAGGCATTCAGAAGGTTTCATACCTCTAACCGTTATAGACTCTTATTGAAAGCAATTATCTTGCACTCCGCCTACGTTGCATCGCTCAACTCTTGATTTTTTGACTTGCCAGAAAGCATAGCTTTGAAAGGTAGATATGACGAATCGCCTGATAATGTGAGACTTATTATGCAACAAGATTTGAAAGTGCTAGTGTTCCCTTAAACTACCACTATTTTAGAACCCTCTGTGGCAACAATTAGAAAGGGTAGACCTTCGAAAAAGATAAATCAACTAAATGAGATCCTTCTCACTTTGAACATGTAGAAGAGTCATTGTCATGTGGATCAAAGCTTACTCCGATTGGTCGCTACTTAAAGAAGCTTGGCATCAAAACTAAAGCATGTGCAAAAAGTCAAGTCGACAATGAATATTTGTTACAAATGCCCAAACGTACGAGACCTTACATAATTGGCATAGACGATATGCCTAGTGATGGTAATTGCAGTTATTGGGTAGTGGTTAATCAATTGAATCTCCATAATCGAAGACCGGGAAATCCGTGTAAGTTTGTTCATGAGTCTATGGTTGACAATTTACTGCTACGGTCAAAAATGTACAAAAGAATGTGGGATGAATGTGGTTTTGAAGAAATGAAGAAAATGATACAATGTCCAAATTCAATTGGATTTAGTGAGTGGATGCAGATACCAAAATCAGGATTTATAATAGCTGAAACGTTTGGCACTGTGGTTATCTTGTTAAGCAAACATATGAGTTGTACATTTGTTCCCACAACAGTAAAGTCGGCCATGTTAAACCATGATAGGATAATAGTTATAGGCCATGTAAACAACTCACATTATGTGATTATTACACTCGGTTCCGACTCTCCTTTGCCTCCAACACCTCAATTTACTTATTTTCGGCAGTTTATAATATTAATGCGGAAGATTGGATCAGACCATATGCGAAAAGAGTGAACAAGTACTTAGCTTATATGGATGACGACGAAGATGAAGGCAGCGCACTTAATGTACGTACTGGTGAAGAGGAATGAAATGTCGTTACTTTGAGACATGTATGGAATTTGACATATGTATTGACTTTGGGATATGCACTTGGCGGGTTGTAATGGATTGGAGATATATAAATGAACTGAAAAACATATATATTGTCTTTCATGTTTTTGCTTTTTTTCATGTTCCTAGTGTTCATCTGAATTTGTACTAGGAATCATTGTCAGTGAGTATATGTTCATGGTGTTGTGATGACAATTACTATATGGTCTTGATCATTTTATGTTCATGTTCATAGTGCAAGTGAATGAGTATATGAAAAATAAAATGTTTTTCATTGTTTAATTTTCTTTTTGGTTGTTGATTGTTTTGGATTTCCTTTTTTGCCACATTCTGATTGTGTTATGATGAGAACGAGCACCCAACGTCGGTTCGATCAGTACCTAACGTCTATTATTTATATTTTCGACCAAAGGTTGTCGATCCCAAAAATTCTGTCCATTATCGATGAATATACATCGACCTATATAATAAATCTCGACCCAGCCTTGTCGTTCCTGCTACTACTCTATACGCTTTGATGACTTAGTTCAAAGCATGGTCAGTTCGGTGTCTCTCCAACGTCTGTTGACCATTGGTTCGACAAAGACATGTCGTTCCCGAGAGTTTAGGGTATTTTCGACTAGGGTATATCGCTTTTAATTTATTATTTTGATATAAAGGTGTTGTAGCTATGTTTGGTATGTGCATGTTAGGGACTTGGTGTTTACCTTATTGGGTACCACATTACCGAAGTAAAAACTTAAGTTCGAAAAGCAGTTGCCGTTACTACTGCTTCACACAAATTGTATGGTTAGTTCGATTTCTCCCCAACGTCTGTTGACCATTGGTTCGACAATGACGTGCCATTCCCGAGAGTTTAGGGCATTTTTGACAGGGTTGTATCTTTTTTATTTTATTACTTCGATATAAAAGTGTCATGCCTGATATTAGAATGGGCACTTTGATGGCTTGGTGATTACCTTATTTGACACCATAGTAACGAAGTAAATCACTAAGTTCGAAAAGTTGCTGCCGTTACTGCTGCTTCACACAAATTACATGGTTAGTTCGATTTCTCCCTAATGTATGTTGACCATTGGTTCGACAAAGACGTGTTGTTCCTGAGAGTATAGGGTATTATCGAAATGGGTGTACCGTTTGTTGCTTTTTTCTTCGATTTAAAGGTGTCGTACCTGCTAATTTAACCATAAAAATTTTTCACACATTCACACATGCATTATTACAGTGCTTCATACAAACATTCATCACCATCATATTCCATATCACAAAATAAATTCATCATCAGACAAAAGCACCACCAAAAATCAATAAAACAACAAATAAACACCACAAAACAACATTACCATAGTCATTCACATAAAATGCACAATATAGGAGTTCAAACAAAACATCAAGTTTTTTGTTGCTTGCACCACTTTTACCGTATGCTAATAAGGATGAAACTACGTAACAAAAAATAGTATGAACCTACATGAGTTCAAAAAAAAAACCAACTTCAACTTCTTTTCTTGCTTACAACCCTCTTCGCATTATGCCTTCCACCTTCACCCTCTTTACCGTTATTGCTCTTCTTTGCTTTTGATCCTTCGACCGGTTCAGTGGCTTCTTCCTGTTCATGTACTTGTTCACCAAATATATCAAGTGGCTCATCTTCTTTAATGCGTTCTATCCTTTACAGAACTTGTGCCATTGACTCAGTAGGAGCGCAAGCTTTAATGAAGTCCGCAATGTTTCTCGGTCTCTTTTTCTCTAAATTTAAAACTTTAAATGTATGATTGAATATACTTTAAGAAAATAATAAGTTGAATAAAAACATGGACTTACAATGCGAACAACTAATGAGTTATTTTCGCTAACATCCATTGGCTCCGTAAATCGTGACTTTGGATTGGCAACAACATGATGTGACATAAATACGTACCACCGCATGTACATTAGATCGCAATCTGTGACGTTTCGGATTTTGGCCGCTCGAGAATCGACATCCATACTTTAAATCGTATTCGAATGCCGTAGATTCGATCGTTCAAATCCGATTCGCCGGAGCTTATAACCACATTAAGTAAACAACACAGCAGAATAAAAGAAAAATACATTGATATACAACATTGATACAATATCTGATACAACAGATGATACTATAGATATCAATATACATCAGAGATACAAGAAAATAGCAGCGGAAAAGAAATATAGATAATGCTAGCGGCGGAACAAATAACTCTAAGATAGTCTTCAACGAAGAACTCCAAATCTGAAACTCCATCTCCAAGAACCAATCCAGCAATAGCCGAACTCCCAATAACAATGCACCAAGCTAGGCAAGACTGGTGCGAACTAAAGACTGAACTAACTCCAGATAATTCACTGAACCTAACTATCTGAAAAACCCAACTCTAGACTGCTCGTGTAGAAAATAATGAGCACCCAGAGTTTAGGAAAGGAACAATAAACTCCGGATCAGTCATGGAACTAGTGTGAGCAACAAAAACAGTTTTATCTTTAAAACAAACAACAAAAGATTTAAAGTAAATTCGAAATGCTTTTTGAAAATGAAACTACCATAAGACCTCCCACCACACACACAATGCAAACGTAGACTTGGAGGAGATTTCTTCTTATGATAGTCAAACATGCTTAATACGCAAAAAAATTCTTTGATATTATTATTATAAGTGCATAGTGTAGAAAACAATTTCGAAAGTAGAATATAAATCTTAGCCAGCATAGGCATTCCGCACTTATGCCTACTATAGCTACTATGTTCAATAGCAGGTTACCGCCACATTCCATAGCAGGTAATACAACTAAAACCGTACAAGGCTCGTATTGTTTCTTTGGATTTCCAACAAATGGTCAGGCCAAGGAACTTCCCATTGCTACATGAGAATGCCTCTGGAAGGACGTCCCCGAGAACCTAACCGGATCTCTGCCAACACAAGGCCGGGTTACCCCTAACTAGGTAACTACTAACACGAGTATGCCACCTCCCGGTTGTAACAACCTTTAACCGGGGCCCCAACATCAAATCACAAAACAAGACATATATAGGTTTGTGATGTCCACATAAGTAAGTATCTGGGCTCCATACCATGATACCACTTCTATCCAGAAGGAGATGTACATACCCTAAAGGGGCGCTACCCCCTTATAACCTTGCCGCATCTTTCCTGTTTTGACCATTCCGGGGTGTGAGGTTCGACGAAGTCACGTCCACAAAGCCACGCTTTGGTACAAAGCTATGCTTTGGGTCAACAAATGATCAAAGTAATGATCACAAAGATAAATGATCAAACAAATGATCATATCACAAATGATCAAACAATGATCATTTCACAGCAACACTTAGCATGTCACATTACCAAATTGGGAATATATTGCTGATAACCTTCAACTACAAAACCTCTGAGCTCGTATGTCTCAGAGAAGGGTGTTAAGCTAAAAGAATAAATTCTTCGCCACCAACAGAAATGTATTTGAAAGAAATCTGCTTTATATCTCAAATTGTAATGTCAGACACACAATCCATACAAGTCTGTTCCGGGTTCGAACAGCACCGAAGGCACTTCCAAAGAAGCCCTTAAAATCCGGATATTTACTAATTACGTTCGGACTTCCCATCACATATGGAGTCTCTATACCGGGGACCAGTCGATGCAAAGACATTCGACGAGTTGTCCTTCCATTTTCGAAAATATCCGGTCTTCATCACCGGTCTTCAAATGCTATCCATATCGACGTACCACATATTCGGAATGGGATATATGACACAAAGGTCCTCTCCCGGCTAAACCGAATAGTGAGCGCAATATTTAAAAACATATGGATATGGGGATTTCAATTAAGTCACAACTTAATTATTCAAACATTTCTTTCAAATGGTTTAAATCAATTACCATTTCAAATCTTTAAACAAAAAGATTTATTTCACAAAGATCAATTCATAGATTTCCAAAACAATTTCATTTCGATAGGATTAACTCGTTAAATCTTTAAATTAAAGATTCAACTTATAATTTCAAACCGTTTCGATAACTTGGAAGTTATTTTCATTTTCAAACTTGAAATTCTTTTTAACACAAATTGGACGTTCATTTATTAGGTGAAAGCTTTTACTATGTGAAAACCAACAGTTTTCGTTTCGAAAAAATCCAATTACATTTTCACGAGTTAAAGTCCCTGAATTATGTTCATATTTCGAAAATCAATATTTTTAAAATAGTTTAACCCATATATCACTGGTATAACATCTTTAATCCCTAGTTTTAAATCATAGTATTCAGTTTCACACTTTGGAATTCAAATTTAAATCAAATTATTTAAATTCCAAAATTTAATCAAGTCATTCAAAAATAAATTTCATCTTTGAAATTTCATTTCAAAAGCTTTTCATTTTAAACCCAAACTCATTTTCAAACCATTTGAATTTAAAAATTCAAATTTAAAACTATTTTCAAAAATCTGCGACTTAATCGATTTCCTCGTGAAATCCATATTTGTGTGTGTATAAGTGTGGTCCAGGTGTTTAACACAATAGTGCAACATCATTCAATCATCACAGATTAAAAACACAGAAATATAGTTGATAAGAGATATAACTATAACGCTTATCTTCCATATACAGATCAGAGATATATATCACAGATAATAAACTACACCACAGATAAATAATTACAGATCACAACATGAATCAGGATATATTACAAAGCATCACATATCAGGAATATCAGACAATTAAATCATTCAGTCAAGTCCAAAAATTCACAAGTAAAATTTATTAGTTAACAGATTTATTTAATCCTTTATTATTAACTAACCCATCTTGATTAATGAACCAATTAACCTTCAATTAGTTAATTTATCTTAATTAATCACAATTATTAATTAACCCTTTAATAAATAAGTTTAACCAACCCCTTAATTAATAACAAATATTTATACCCAAATTACTGATTATCATTTAATTAATTACATCCGGTAATCATCTATAAATTACCTTTCTAAGTAATTATATTTTCCAAGTTGTCAAATGGTTGTTCTAGATTTATTATTCTAATTCTTTTTTTGTCAAATTAATCACATTGATTATTTATTTAAATAATCTTTATTAACTATTTAATTTCTTTAATCACTTTTCTAAAGATATTTACTTACATAATCATTATTGATTATAAATTGATAAATCATTAAGAACTCATTAATTAATGGATTATAAATTATTAATCTTCACTAATTAAAGTGAACTCATCCATATTTAGGATTTAATTATTATTTACAATATGTTGAAACATTTATTTCAAATTTCCTTTTTAATAAAGTTTAAAGCAAATCTTCCAACATTTTTATCCAAGCACTGAAGCCAAACACTACTCCATACTTACCGCAAGCAACTGCCTCCATCCAAACTCAATGGCCCAAGGCCCAAACACTTACAAGATCCTGCCTTCTTCTTTTACTTCCAGTTTTCTTTCTTCAGTTTAAACGTAAATATTTAACTAGGCAACAGGAGCACGCTCGTGAACACGAGTCCCCCCCCCCCAAAGTCTTCACCATTTTACTCCAGTGGACTCGAGTGGCCACACGCGAAAATTCCAGCTACCCAAACCAACACCGTGCACGACTTCGACATCGTGCACGTGCACATCATCGCACCGCCGTTCTGGCGAACTTCGCCACCACCAGCAAGTCGCGTACTAACGCTATACTCGATTGCAAAGCTCGTTTCGTCGCCAAAGGTTCGAAATCAAAATTTTGCCTCTCGTTCGAAACTGTCACTTGATCACGCCGAACGAAAACGCCTCGTCCTCGAAGCTACGATCACCTGACGTCACGCGACTCCGGCCACGTGTTTCCTGACCATCGATGCTCCCCTCTCCCAAATCTCGTACCACTCGATCAAATAGAGAGGTCGCGGTGGCTTAACAAATCTCAGCGACAAAAAAACCCTAACTCAATCTCGTGACCAAATTTTACGTAGTGGAAAAATTCACATTTTTCTCAAGATCACAGATGTTCACACTATCTTCATGCCAAATTTCAACTTTTAAAATTTGTTTGATTGTTGGAAAATGGACATAATGCAAATTTGGTTCATATTCAAATTTCTTTTAAATTACCAAACTAAAAATCTTCGTTTTAGTTTTAAAAATCATAGTTTGGTCTAGGGATTAGATTCTTGTTCTTGAATTAATGTTTTGTGATACTGGAAATTTCCAAAAGCAAAGTCCTTTACTGTAAAAACTTGAGCTTTCATTCTATATGCATTTTTATGTTATGCAACTATTTTTAGATGGTACTAAAACTAAAACATACATATTTGTTTTTAGAATCAAGGCTTAACATTGATCAGAGAGGAAGAAATGGAATTTTTCTTGATGATCTGATATTCTGGAACTAAGCAGAGAGATGAACAAACATAGATTCACAGAGCCAATGCAACACATTTTCAAGTAGGAAAAACTAATTGCTACTCACAGGCATTTCAACTAACATAGAAAACTGGATTGAATTGCTCACCCATTTTCCAGTAAAGCAAGAACAGAACTTCAAGTTGAAACAGCAGTTTGAATTTTCTTCTTGAATCCTGTTTTGCTTTGAATTGAATGATGTTTGATCTTGTAAATGGTGATCTTTTCTTTTTCTTTTGGTTTTGCTATTTGCTTTTACAGTTTTCTTTCAGTTAGCTTACTAAGTTTGGTTTGAATAAAAATGAAATGAAGTAGATGTATATTAAGAGAGACAGTGTTGTACAGGGTATAGGCTTACTTCTTTATTTGTTTTACATTTGTTTATGATAAGGCTTCAACATATTTCGGCTGATAAGATTTTGGACATGCTGAGAGGATGTGGCATTAAATGCAAATCCTATTTTGGTCACACCCATCACTTATACTAATCTTTTTATTTTATTATTATGTATGTTTGCAGTTTTGTGCAGTTCTTGCTTTGTATTGTAAGCATATTCATATGTACTTTTGCCTGGTATACAAATCTACTTTTGCAGGCTTTGATTTTCTTTGTTTCTTGTTTACATCTTACTTCATATTTCAAATCTTTTCTTTAATTCATACTCGAATACCACTGTCTTCTTAGATCTACATACTTGTATTTTTACCTTTTATTTGCTTGATACGCAATTTCTTTGATTTATATATAGTGGCTGACATGATAATATTGTATGCTAAAGGTTTAAACATAAATGGGTGTTGTCATTTCTTTTCTTATGTCTTCTCTTACAAGCTTACAAATTTGAATATATTTTATTTGTTCCCTTCTTTTGTTTGTTTTTAACTTCTCTTTACATTTGTTTTGTTTTGCAAGTGTATATGTTAATATATTTTGTTTGGTCATATACTTTGAAATCTAATGAAGTTTCTTTATTATTATATGTTAGATTTTTATTTAATAGGTTTACTTACTTAATTTTTTTATAAAACTATATATATATATATATATATATGTATATGTATATGTATTTTCAAAATATAGATGAATTTCTAGGTTTTTATTTTGTTGTTTAAATCTTATCTAATTTATTTCCTTTATAGTTATCTTATGTATATTTTTAAAACCATTTATTTAAGATTTTATTTCAAATCCAATATATACATATATATACAAAAAATCAAATTTTGATTTATACAGAATTTATTCAAATTCGGGGAAACTCGCTTCCATTTATAATTAATTTCACAATTTTTTATTCAAAAATTCATTTAATTATCAATTTAAATTAAATTAAAACTCGGGATCGTTACAGACTTCCCCCCTTAAAAAGAATTTCGTCCTCGAAATTCGCCAGAGAGAGATAACAAAGATAGATGAAAGATAGAAGAACAATTCTCCATGTCAAACTAGATATCTATTCTGCATTTGGCTTACCAAATCAGAATATCAACAATAGATACAAGAAATTAGAATAGAATTCCAAATTCGGTTTTAAACGATGTCGTTTTATTGATACAATTCAAATTTAGCTTCATATTCTATTAATCAATTTAACTCAAATTAAAATTTCCAATTTAATTAAATTTTAATTCCAAATTTCAAATTTATTCATATTTATTAAAGTTCAAATCGAAACTGATAAGAAACAGATGAAAATACGAAGTAAAGATTTCCTCCAACGATTCGTAGAGCCACCATCACACCGAAATTTCTTCTTGCAACTGCCACGAAGAAATCAAAAGAATTTGGATTCGAATCAAAGAAAATTGATAAGAAAATTGTTTCCACTGTCGTTACAGAGTATTGACCAATTATAGTCGTATTTCCCTGTCCCCTATCTCATTCTCTTCTTACACTCATATTCACTATCAGTGGACAGTAAAAGAATTTACTGAGGCATTTGAACGGATATCTTAGGAATTACTCATTCTAGGGTATACTTCACCCTATCTCTAATGAGCTACTTAACGTGTTATACTCCTGAGCAAAAGTTCAACCTTAGCTCTGATACCACATGTGACGTTTCGGATTTTGGCCGCTCGAGAATCGACATCCATACTTTAAATCGTATTCGAATGCCGTAGATTCGATCGTTCAAATCCGATTCGCCGGAGCTTATAACCACACTACGTAAACAACACAGCGGAATAAAAGAAAAATACATTGATATACAGCATTGATACAATATCTGATACAACAGATGATACGATAGATATCAATATACATCAGAGATACAAGAAAATAGCAGCGGAAAAGAAATATAGATAATGCTAGTAGCGGAACAAATAACTCTAAGATAGTCTTCAACGAAGAACTCCAAATCTGAAACTCCATCTCCAAGAACCAATCCAGCAATAGCTCGAACTCCCCATAACAATGCACCAAGCTAAGCAAGACTGGTGCGAACCAAAGACTGAACTAACTCCAGATAATTCACTGAACCTAACTATCTGAAAAACCCAACTCTAGACTGCTCGTGTAGAAAATAATGAGCACCCAGAGTTTAGGAAAGGAACAATAAACTCCGGATCAGTCATGGGACTGGTGTGAGCAACAAAAACAGTTTTATCTTTAAAACAAACAACAAAAGATTTAAAGTAAATTTGAAATGCTTTTTGAAAATGAAACTACCATAAGACCTCCCACCACACACACAATGCAAACGCAGACTTGGAGGAGATTTCTTCTTATGATAGTCAAACATGCTTAATACGTAGAAAATTTCTTTGATATTATTATTATAAGTGCATAGTGTAGAAAACAATTTCGAAAGTAGAATATAAACCTTAGCCAGCATAGGCATTCCGAACTTATGCCTACTATAGCTACTATGTTCAATAGCAGGTTACCGCCACATTCCATAGCAGGTAATACAACTAAAACCGTACAAGGCTCGTATTGTTTCTTTGGATTTCCAACAAATGGTCAGGCCAAGGAACTTCCCATTGCCACATGAGAACGCCTCTGGAAGGACGTCCCCGAGAACCTAATCGGATCTCTGCCAACACAAGGTCGGGTTACCCCTAACTGGGTAACTACTGACACAAGTATGCCACCTCCCGGTTGTAACAACCTTTAACCGGGGCCCCAACATCAAATCACAAAACAAGACATATATAGGTTTGTGATGTCCACATAAGTAAGTATCTGGGCTCCATACCATGATACCACTTCTATCCAGAAGGAGATGTACATACCCTAAAGGGGCGCTACCCCCTAATAACCTTGCCGCATCTTTCCTGTTTTGACCATTCCGGGGTGTGTGGTTCGGCGAAGTCACGTCCACAAAGCCACGCTTTGGTACAAAGCTATGCTTTGGGTCAACAAATGATCAAAGTAATGATCACAAAGATAAATGATCAAACAAATGATCATATCACAAATGATCAAACAATGATCATTTCACAGCAACACTTAGCATGTCACATTACCAAATTGGGAATATATTGCTGATAACCTTCAACTACATAACCTCTGAGCTCGTATGTCTCAGAGAAGGGTGTTAAGCTAAAAGAATAAATTCTTCGCCACCAACAGAAATGTATTTGAAAGAAATCTGCTTTATATCTTAAATTGTAATGTCAGACACACAATCCATACAAGTCTGTTCCGGGTTCGAACAGAACCGAAGGCACTTCCAAAGAAGCCCTTGAAATCCGGATATTTACTAATTACGTTCGGACTTCCCATCACATATGGAGTCTCTATACCGGGGACCAGTCGATGCAAAGACATTCGACGAGTTGTCCTTCCGTTTTCGAAAATATCCGGTCTTCATCACCGGTCTTCAAATGCTATCCATATCGACGTACCACATATTCGGAATGGGATATATGACACAAAGGTCCTCTCCCGGCTAAACCGAATAGTGAGCGCAATATTTAAAAACATATGGATATGGGGATTTCAATTAAGTCACAACTTAATTATTCAAACATTTCTTTCAAATGGTTTAAATCAATTACCATTTCAAATCTTTAAACAAAAAGATTTATTTCACAAAGATCAATTCATAGATTTCCAAAGCAATTTCATCTCGATAGGATTAACTCGTTAAATCTTTAAATTAAAGATTCAACTTATAATTTCAAACCGTTTCGTTAACTTGGAAGTTATTTTCATTTTCAAACTTGAAATTCTTTTTAACACAAATTGGATGTTCATTTATTAGGTGAAAGCTTTTACTATGTGAAAACCAACAGTTTTCGTTTCGAAAAAATCCAATTACATTTTCACGAGTTAAAGTCCCTGAATTATGTTCATATTTCGAAAATCAATATTTTTAAAATAGTTTAACCCATATATAACTGGTATAACATCTTTAATCCCTAGTTTTAAATGATAGTATTCAGTTTCACACTTTGGAATTCAAATTTAAATCAAATTATTTAAATTCCAAAATTTAATCAAGTCATTCAAAAATAAATTTCATCTTTGAAATTTCATTTCAAAAGCTTTTCATTTTAAACCCAATCTCATTTTCAAAACATTTGAATTTAAAAATTCAAATTTAAAACTATTTTCAAAAATCTACGACTTAATCGATTTCCTCGTGAAATCCATATTTGTGTGTGTATAAGTGTGGTCCAGGGGTTTAACACAATAGTGCAACATCATTCAATCATCACAGATTAAAAACACAGAAATATAGTTGATAAGAGATATAACTATAACGCTTATCTTCCATATACATATCAGAGATATATATCACAGATAATAAACTACACCACAGGTAAATAATTACAGATCACAACATGAATCAGGATATATTACAAAGCATCACATATCAGGAATATCAGACAATTAAATCATTCAGTCAAGTCCAAACATTCACAAGTAAAATTTATTAGTTAACAGATTTATTTAATCCTTTATTATTAACTAACCCATCTTGATTAATGAACCAATTAACCTTCAATTATTTAATTTATCTTAATTAATCACAATTATTAATTAACCCTTTAATAAATAAGTTTAGCTAACCCCTTAATTAATAACAAATATTTATACCCAAATTACTGATTATCATTTAATTAATTACATCCGGTAATCATCTATAAATTACCTTTCTAAGTAATTATATTTTCCAAATTGTTAAATGGTTGTTCTAGATTTATTATTCTAATTCTTTTTTTGTCAATTAATCACATTGATTATTTATTTAAATAATCTTAGTTAAAAATCTTTATTAACTATTTAATTTCTTTAATCACTTTTCTAAAGATATTTACTTACATAATCATTATTGATGATAAATTGATAATTAATGGATTGTAAATCATTAATCTTCACTAATTAAAGTGAACTCATCCATATTTAGTATTTAATTATTATTTACAATATGTTGAAACATTTATTTCAAATTTCCTTTTTAATAAAGTTTAAAGCAAATCTTCCAACATTTTTATCCAAGCACTGAAGCCTAACACTACTCCATACTTACCGCAAGCAACTGCCTCCATCCAAACTCAATGGCCCAAGGCCCAAACACTTACAAGATCCTGCCTTCTTCTTTTACTTCCAGTTTTCTTTCTTCAGTTTAAACGTAAATATTTAACTAGGCAACAGGAGCACGCTCGTGAACGCGAGTTCCCCCCCCCCCAAAGTCTTCACCATTTTACTCCAGTGGACTCGAGTGGCCACACGCGAAAATTCCAGCTACCCAAACCAACACCGTGCACGACTTCGACGTCGTGCACGTGCACATCATCGCACCGCCGTTCTGGCAAACTTCGCCACCACCAGCAAGTCGCGTACTAACGCTATACTCGATTGCAAAGCTCATTACATCGCCAAAGGTTCGAAATCAAAATTTTGCCTCTCGTTCGAAACTGTCACTTGATCACGCCGAACGAAAACGCCTCGTCCTCGAAGCTACGATCACCTGACGTCCCGCGAGTCCGGCCACGTGTTTGCTGACCATAGACGCTCCCCTCCCCCAAATCTCGTACCACTCGATCAAATAGAGAGGTCGAGGTGGCTTCACAAATCTCAGCGACAAAAAAACCCTAACTCAATCTCGTGACCAAATTTTACGTAGTGGAAAAATTATTCTACATTTTTCTCAAGATCACAGATGTTCACACTATCTTCATGCCAAATTTCAACTTTTTAAAATTTGTTTGATTGTTGGAAAATGGACAAAATGCAAATTTGGTTCATATTCAAATTTCTTTTAAATTACCAAACTAAAAATCTTCGTTTTAGTTTTAAAAATCATAGTTTGGTCTTGGGATTCGATTCTTGTTCTTGAATTAATGTTTTGTGATACTGGAAATTTCCAAAAGCAAAGTCCTTTACTGTAAAAACTTGAGCTTTCATTCTATATGCATTTTTATGTTATGAAACTATTTTTAGATGGTACTCGAACTAAAACATACATATTTGTTTTTAGAATCAAGGCTTAACATTGATCAGAGAGGAAGAAATGGAATTTTTCTTGATGATCTGATATTCTGGAACTAAGCAGAGAGATGAACAAACATAGATTCACAGAGCCAATGCAACACATTTTCAAGTAGGAAAAACTAATTGCTACTCACAGGCATTTCAACTAACATAGAAAACTGGATTGAATTGCTCACCTATTTTCCAGTAAAGCAAGAACAGAACTTCAAGTTGAAACAGCAGTTTGAATTTTCTTCTTGAATCCTGTTTTGCTTTGAATTGAATGATGTTTGATCTTGTAAATGGTGATCTTTTCTTTTTCTTTTGGTTTTGCTATTTGCTTTTACAGTTTTCTTTCAGTTAGCTTACTAAGTTTGGTTTGAATAAAAATGAAATGAAGTAGATGTATATTAAGAGAGATAGTGTTGTACAGGGTATAGGCTTACTTCTTTATTTGTTTTACATTTGTTTATTGATAAGGCTTCAACATATTTCGGCTTAGAAGATTTTGGACATGCTGAGAGGATGTGGCATTAAATGCAAATCCTATTTTGGTCACACCCATCACTTATACTAATCTTTTTATTTTATTATTATATATGTTTGCAGTTTTGTGCAGTTCTTGCTTTGTATTGTAAGCATATTCATATGTACTTTTGCCTGGTACACAAATCTACTTTTGCAGGCTTTGATTTTCTTTGTTTCTTGTTTACATCTTACTTCATATTTCAAATCTTTTCTTTAATTCATACTCGAATACCACTGTCTTCTTAGATCTACATACTTGTATTTTTACCTTTTATTTGCTTGATACGCAATTTCTTTGATTTATATATAGTGGCTGACATGATAATATTGTATGCTAAAGGTTTAAACATAAATGGGTGTTGTCATTTCTTTTCTTATGTCTTCTCTTACAAGCTTACAAATTTGAATATATTTTATTTGTTCCCTTCTTTTGTTTGTTTTTAACTTCTCTTTACATTTGTTTTGTTTTGCAAGTGTATATGTTAATATATTTTGTTTGGTCATATACTTTGAAATCTAATGAAGTTTCTTTTATTATTATATGTTAGATTTTTATTTAATAGGTTTACTTACTTAATTTTTTTTATAAAACTATATATATATTTTTTCAAAATATAGATGAATTTCTAGGTTTTTATTTTGTTGTTTAAATCTTATCTAATTTATTTACTTTATAGTTATCTTATGTATATTTTTAAAACCATTTATTTAAGATTTTATTTCAAATCCAATATATACATATATATACAAAAAATCAAATTTTGATTTATACAGAATTTATTCAAATTCGGGGAAACTCGCTTCCATTTATAATTAATTTCACAATTATTTTATTCAAAAATTCATTTAATTATCAATTTAAATTAAATTAAAACTCGGGATCGTTACACAATCCCAAGGCCGTGTGACATGGGTTGAGGTTAGACTTTGATTCAGAAGATGGTTTCGCCACTCATTCCAACTGAAATCTCCTATATTAGAATATGCCGTCTTGTAAGATTTTTGCGACGACTTTGTTTTTTCTTCTCCAAAGAAAAAGTGGTTACAGGTACTGGTTGAACATAGGCAAACTGACGAAGGATTCTTTGCGGAAGATACAACTCAATCACTTCAAAACACACTATTGGTCCATTGTATAACGCACACGGATGGAACGGGTACTGATCTCTCATACCATTCAAACAGTCCCAAACAACATCTATCGCTTGAAGGTCATCTAATTTCTCCCTAAGAGTCACCAAATCGTTACACAAGTTGGTACTAGTTTCCATCGCAAAGTAAAAAGCTGACCTAGGATCTCCAACCTTTGCACGTGGATTATGATTTTGTCGTCTTAAAACTGGGGAGTGTTCAAATATCCAAACCTATACAAGAAATATCAATCATAAATACAAACATTGCAAGTAAAATTATTTTTAAATTTTGATTCATACCTGTAGCAAAGTCATGCAACCTGCAATTTGATGTACATCTTTTCTTATGCCTTGAGCCAAATTATAAAACAGCCAACTCAAACATGATGTGCCCCAAGAATATGTGTTCACTTGCCGTAACACTCGTAGACATTGCGAAAAATGCACCGAGACCTTATTTCTAGATTTATCCCCACAAACTAGCACACCAATAGTATATATCAAATATGCAATTACGCATTGCCGTTTACGTTCCATAGTATCGAAATCTTGACAACTAGAAAATGTTGTTCTCAACCATTCCAAACGTATTTTTTTCTCACCTCCCAACAACTCGTCGGCCTCCTTTTCTTTTATGCCAAGACACTTATCTAACAACTCATACACATTATTATCACTTATTCCCCTTGATCCTCCAAGTGGCCCCATAACCGCTTTACCTTCGACAGGAAGACCACTGATGTGAAACGCTTCATCGATACCGATTGTCATCTCCTTAAACGGAAGATGAAAAGTGTTGCTTTCTGGATAGAATCGCTCAATAAAAGCGTTGATCAGTGCCTTGTCAACTTTGTTATGTGCATGTTTTATTATATCCAAAAATCCCGATTCGGCTACCGCATCCTTAACAAAAGCACACTCGTTGTTTAAACCCATCGTCTATGAGTTCATACATGATCATGAAGGTTAACAATTCTTGCTTCTTCCCTTGAGGCCTACATTACCATAACAATAAACAAAACATATACATAGATATACATATAGTTAGATTATCCAAAATTATATATGATATACATAGACATACCATAGAGTTCCATACGGTAGAAGCAATATGATCTTCGAACGCAAATAATAATGTTGATTATGCTTCGCTTTCTGTCGATTCACTTGGTTGTGCCATTAACTATTTTCCTTTCCTTTTCTTTTCCAATGGTTGTATCTCTTTTTCAGTCTCCTCTTCGGTGTCAAGAGATGGATCAACCTCCTTCGAAACCTCTTCTACATGATCCTGACCCCCTGCGTTTCCTTCAACACCGTGTTCGTCTTCACTTCCTTCCTCCTCGATCAAACTTTCATCTTCCTCACCAGTTCTTTCGTCGTCTACAACAGCCTCGTCTATAAATTTTTTCATTCGCTCCAACTCTAATCTCTTACGATTTGAAGCAGTTTGCGGATTGCGAGTGGTTATAGATGAGGTAGAAGATTTTTTGTTGTCACAACAAAAAAAACTATACATTTTGAGAAGTTGTGTATGTTTTTGAATGTGAATAGTTAAATTTTGATATGAAAATGGTATATCATTTTGAGAAGTAGAAAACAGATAAAAAAATGAAATACAAATAAACAAACTATACAGTGATAAATATAGAGACTTAAGTAAGTTATGATAAGTCAATGAAATTTGAGTTAATGATACAAGTGTATATTTAGGTGTGAAGTTATATGTTAAGGAACTGCATGAAAAGCCCATGTTTCAAATTAAAAAATGTATTGCCTTCATCAACCAAATCACAGAGTTCGACAACATAGCACTGAGAAAAAATGGAGTTATACAGGAGTATTAAATTCAGCAAGGGTTAACGACATAAAATATTTACTTCGACCCCATAGCACCGAAATAAAATGTTATTTACAGCAAACTATTATCGAACTTCATACCAATTCAATTTTACTGCAATTCGATGTTATGGTTTTATTAAATTTTCAACTGAAATTTCAAAACTGAATGCAAGTAACAGGCTTTCACTATATTTTCAAAAATGTACTGCCTTCATCAACCAATATACAGAATTCGACAACATAGCAATGAGAAAAAAATGAGTTATACATGATTATCAAATTTGGCAAGGGCTGAACGATATAAAATGTTTAATTCGAGACCAAAGCACCGAAACAAAATATTATTTACGACAATCTATTACCGAACTTTGCACTGTAGCAATTTCCCTGCAATTCGACACTCCATTACCGTAATAAATTATGAAATTCGACCAGCTATAACCGATCTATATCAAAACGACGCTACAGATCCGTAGTTAAATAAATTTTTCGATTTATAGCCGTCGAATTATAGAACTGCCTAATCCCTAGCGTTTTTAATCTCCATCTTCCACACCAAATCCCTAAATTGCAATTCACTACAAATAACCAAACTCACATTGACATGACCTTCTCTACCAATTTTGGGTCTGGATTTCGTGATCGCGCACAGTTCTTTGTACGAACCATTTTGATCGAAAATCATTTGACAAGGAGTAGAGCGAAATGACGAACAGTAAAAAGTAAGAAAGGATAAGGAATGGTAAAAAGTAAGGAATATGGTTAAAAGGTTAGAATTGACAATCTATATTTTAATTTACGATATAACTGTACTCCCCTTATCAATTTGATTTACAGTGGAGTTAAAATAAAAAATGAATACACCTTAACAATTTTTGAAGTGTCAAGGAGAATGCCATAAAAAAATTCCTCATGGCTTTCTCCCTATGCTCCAACTCTCAAATCAGTCTTCTTCCAGTTCACTCCAAACCTACTCCATCTCCAAAAAATATATTATACCAGTTAAAATAAAATGTAACAACCCGCATATTTGTCGATTTTATATTTAAATATTTTATTTAAATATTTTATCGTTAGTCGGATTTTAGTCCGAAAAGCTACTTTTTGTATACGGTCGAATTAGGGCTCGGGACCACTCCCATTGAGTTTAAAATGCCGTTTGCGACCTTTTTGAGTATAAGCTTCGATATGTTTGGAGAAAGTTGATTTTTGCTACTTTTCACTTTGGGTTTGGTTTGGGCTCAGTCCTATGTTAACTTATGCTCAAATATGAGCCACTCTTCCCCACTCACCCTCATTCTCTTCTCATTTCAGTTTTTAGAGTATTAATGGTGGGAGAGATTGGAAATTAAAACTCCAAAACCCTAGTTTCCCTTGCAAATCAAATTCCTAGCTCCAAACTCAAGAAGAACCCATTGGTAAGCTTCTCTTCTTCTTCTCCAACTTATTCTCTTACCAATTTCAGAAATTCCTAAACCTAATTTTGGGAATGTTCTTGTTTTTGAGCTTAGATTCAAGATCAATTGGGTTGTGTTGAAGAGAGGTTGATTCTCCATTTGCTTTCAAGCTTCTTCTTGTTCGATTTTGTGAAAAGGTGAGATTTTTATCTCACATCTATGACTATAATTATCTTTGGTTGTTGGGCATGAATTCCTAACACTTCTTCATGTGCATTTGCTCTTGTTTTGGATTGATTTTGTGAATATTCAATTTTTGGGTTTTTAAGTCCAATTTGTGTGAAATCCTTTTATGGATGTTTGATCATGTTTTTGGTGATGCGCCGAGGAGCATATAGGGCCGGGTTGCCGATTGGCATAAACCCTTAGAGCCAATGTTCGTCCGGTTGCATTTCGAAAGAATTTGCTCTTCATTTGAATAAGGCTGAAAAACAGCCCAGGCATGATTCAGTCGACTGAAAACTCTGTTCAGTCGACTGAACCTGAAACCCGAGAGTTTCCAGGCATGATTCAGTCGACTGAAAAACTCTGCACAGTCGACTGAAACTGGAAACAGAAAGTTTCCTGAACCTGGAAAATTTCCAAGCACAGGGTCAGTTGACTGAAAATTCTGTTCAGTCGACTGAACCTGCTGTTTTAGTCCAATTTGCCTTTTTGGATTGAATTTCCAATTTAAATCGATTCGTGCTGATCCTATTTGTTGTCATCATTTATTATCATCTTTGATGACTTATTTTCTTTGGAAATTTTAGATATATCCACTTCGATAGATCCTTTATCGATTTCCTTGGATTTTTATTCACATCTTCGAATGTGATCTTTGTGATTGATTGTTTCTACAATCCCCCTTGTGCTTTGTCACTTTAAAAATATAAAGGTTTTCTATACTAGTAGTAAATATCAAAACTCTTTCCTCAAACAATTTCAATACTATTTTAATACCAAATTCGTTTATAAAACCGTTTTCCAATCTATTAGTATATACAAACCTTTACCTCACTCGTATGAGAAATCTAATTAAACGACTTAGTAAAACGAGTGGTATGAAACGCTTGCGTTTACTTCGTCGGTTAATTCTTGGACTTGTTCGATTGAATCTCTTGTGACAATTTTCTAGTGGAGATCTACAATTTGTTCGTAAATATTTAAGTTAAGCTAGTGGTTATGGGACATGAAGCTAAGCTCATATATTTACTAGCTTAGTGTAATCGACACTTCTCTTTGATCATGACGATCATTTTAGGTCTTAGACTAGCATCGTGCTATGTCTTTGTGATTTGGTTCATCGGACGTCCCACTGTACGACGTTGTTGTTCCCTTTGATTGTGATTTGGTTCATCGGACGTCCCGCTGTACGACGTCGTTGTTCCCTTTGATTGTGATTTGGTTCATCGGATGTCCCGCTGTACGACGTCGTTGATCCTTTCCTTGTGATTTCTGGATCTCATGTGTTGAATTCTGGAATTTATGTTTCACCAACTTTTACGATGGGCATTGATATATGTGTCATATATTGTGGCTTGGTGAATGAAATTAGGAGTATGACATTCCTTTTTATCTTGAGTAGATTATTGTGATATTGATTAATCTCTTGTTGATTTTCAATTACTTATTTATCACAGCTTGGCATTGTGATTATTATATGTTTATGTCATATCTTTTATTATATATCACTTCATCTGATATTTATAGCTAGACTGATCCGTTTATTATTTTCTTATTAAATAATACTCGGGTCAGACGGAGATTTTACAGGTGCTTCTGCTTGACTCCTTATCGGACCATCATCTGACCTTTTGGCTAACTACTATAGTTTAGTAGTTTTTGTTGTATACATTTATGATATAGACTTCTTGATGTATACATATTTTTGTCTAGCTCTTGTATCTATTTCTTTTGTGATATGTGGATCTTTTTAGACCACTACTCTGATGTACACTTCCATGTGTAATATTCATATCTATTTCCGCCTTTGTGATATGAATTGTCTTGTGACTGATTTATGTTATGTTTATTTCTATATTTGTTTCCGAAGATCTTTATAGCCACTGTGTAGTAGCTTTGAGTCTGTGTCGGTATGTCAGATTTCCTCTTGAGATGAAAAGTTATATTTTTATCTGGCATATCGGTACTCGCACAAAGCAATTATACAAATGGTCGCTCCTCAATAGCCTTATTCTCCGTGCTAGTTGACAGCATTCACTGTAATGTTCTTGGCTAGCGTGGGTATAGAGGTGGGGCATCACATAAAATCTCTTCACGAATCCTCGCATTGTAATCGATTCGTAAATCACTATCGGATCTGCTAGGCTCTCATTTTTTCGACAGCTGAGACTTCACTGCTGACCCCTGTACTTTTCAGGGAGTTTTCTACGCTGAAAATAGAGTTATCGCCCACTCCCTCGATGATCCTTGTGCAACATCGGCTGGCCTAACTGGTTGTCTCGATCCATCCATTTCACGGCTTTCTATACTCAATGAGCTATCACTGGTACCGGGTAGGGTTTTCAGATCAATACCCGAATTCGGTCAGTGCTCCGAGCTCCAATTCCTTGCTTAAGCAAAAACTTCCTTTCAGGCCCAATCCGAGTTCCATGTTTTGTTGGCAAAGATATGATGAAGGATCTAAGATATCCATTTAAATGAAATAAAATACTATTTTGGGCTGTTCTGGTATGTTATCTGCAAGCAATCTTCATGTGAATCATAATGGTTATAAGCTTATAGTTATTCAATCTTTGTATTTGCAGCTCATTGCAATTTTACTATCGGTTGTAATATTTATTGGTATCTACTTCAAGAAGAGAAATGTTTATGATTTTGTATTATGCTATTATGGGTATGCTTTCTTTTCATGTACCAAACTTTGTTACTGTAAGACCCTTTATTCCTAACTACTTAGTTATTGGGTTCTCTTTATTAATGTGCAGGCCTTTTGTATTCTGTACTTATAACTTCTGTATTAACTGATGCAATTAAGGATGTTGTTGATCGACCACGACCAGGTTTCATTTATGGTTGGCTAAACCGATATTTTAAGTGACGTCTTTCCACCAAAACTCCACTTGGTAATTATTTCTTTAACCTTTTCATTTTAATTTGATTTCTTAGTTACCATTTGAGTTATTTTCAATTGCGACTTTTTCATATTTAGTGATAAATAATGATATCTATTTAAGATGATCCAGACTCATTGCAATAATAATGAGTTTCTCATTAATATTTTGAATGCAGATGATAGATTACATATGGGTTTTGATCTCTTTTCCATCTTGTATCTCTACTGATAATGCAAATCTACAGTTCAGTGTTTTATGGAAATAAATTAAAAATGAAATGTATGCACTGTTCCATATACCCAGTACCTACTCCATGTATATGAATACATGTGATTTATACAATTTTGTATATGAATACATGTGTTTCATATAATTTTCTTTCAAATGCATTCAGTGATTGTAATAGAAATATTCTTTAACTGCAAGGGACAATCTGATTAGTTCTCCCTTGATTGCTGTCTTTCCTTATCCCCTTACAAGTTTAATCAATTGGTATTAGTTATCAACTACTCTTAAGAAATACTATGATTCTCTCAATTCGTTGTAGATATTGGAATTACTTTCGAAAGAAAACTTTTGATCTAGAGTTGTACATGTCAACAGATAACCGGATTATGAAACTTGTACTATTCTATGTGCTTGTTTGCTTATCCTGGGGTTTTGCTATGCAACATTTTACGACTACGATACATGTTTTAGCAGCTGTTAGAGCACAATATAGTGATTATCCGGTTAATGAAATAGCCGACTTACCTTATGGCAATCATACTGTCCACTTTGCTAGTATTGGTAGTGTTAGGAAACAAACTTTTTCTATATAATTCCATACTCTATTTATGTCTGTAGGGTTGAGACTAGCTATCAACTGGTCTGGCGTATAGGATAAATTATTCTTTGTTATCATATAATCCAAAATCCATAACCTTCGGTCGAATTGCCTTATCTTGTAGAACATTTATGTACCAACATGGTATTAATTAAATAGGATGAATAAATTAAATCAGTCATTATGCTCTTCATTGTACCGATATGTTGTGAATGTTTATTTTAGTTTTAACAACCTTGGTGTTAAGTCCCTGTGTACAATGGCATGTGATTTGTGTTGGTGAAGGTAGTTCATGCCCCTAAAATGTATGCAGGAGAAGGGATTAGTAGTAGATTATGGTTAAAGCATGTACATGTGTTAATGATAAAACCAGTTTGATTATCTTGAATTGTATAGCTTTGGTTATATACTGCTTAATAAAAATATCTTGATATGATAAAACTATTTAAACAGAGTCACTACTTCTAATTCTAGAAAAGCTAATTAACATGTATGCAGCCATTGGAAGATACCCATGATCGTACTTAAGTTGTACGTTTCTAGTTAACATCGCCAGGTCAGCAAATTTTAATTTGATTGAGATTGAAGTATAAGTGTGACCCAATACACAATTGCACATATCTATTTGGTTATATTTGTCTTAAATATTTGATCAAAAGGCAAGGAAAAATGCCCATTACCTTGCAATATCCAGTGCATAGGTAACTGCAGTTAAAGAATCGAGCCTGCCTTTGTTTTCTAGAATTTCAAACAAGGTTCCCTTGTATTAGTAAAAATATATAGTTAGTAATTTTATAAACTGTTTTTATAACAGTATACTATGTAGTTCCATCAAAGGATGACGTAGAAACTCACTTTTCTAAGGTACTCTATTAGGAATATAAGGTGATCTGGGTGCTTGAATACACCGAGAAACTGCACAATATTTGGGTGACACAACCTTTGCCACAGACCAAGTTCTTTCATAAAACAACTCCTGCATTTTTGTAGAATTACTCACACAGGTAGCAAACAACATATTGAGAGATTTATATATCATATGTTTACAAATGTTAATAAGAAGAATTAGCATATAAAAAAATTATATTTAGTTTTGAAGGGGAAAAAAGAATTTGCCTAGTATGTATGCACATTTACTAGGTCACAACCCATTATCTTTGTTTTGTACAAATATACATATGCCACCAACTAACAGCATATTGGGTTTACCTAAATAGCACTGAATAGCCATAGTTTCAGTGATTATAAACACAAAAACGAAGTTGTCAGCAGCTCACTATTCTCGGCCAGAAGTTTGGCCAAGAATGTTATTGGCTTCACGTATAGGTTCTTCATGATCGATCTCAGGATAACCATTTTTTTGCATTTTAGATAAGTTGGGCATGAATGACATTTATGTACCTTGAAAAGGAGTGTTAACCATTAGAATAATAAAGCACCATGATTATAGAAATCTCCTTTTCACATTCTCTATTTATTGTTGTAAAGAAACAAATTAACCTGCATGTAACTGATACTTTTCTAGACATGAGCCTACAGTTTAGATTCTGTGTTTTCATATAGTGCCCATTTAAGCAATAAGCAAATAGTTTCAATGAGTATAGACACAAGCCAGTCTAACATAAATTGTTCTTTGTTACAATATAATTGTTCTTTGCTAATTTAATAGGGAAACAAACTTTTCAAAATCTAACGAACTTCAACTGTCATGGAATAACTAACCTTCTGCATAACATGATTATTCAAAATCTAATGGACTTCAACTGCCATCCAAATGCATGCATGCATACATATACATATACACATATATATACACATATACATATACATACATATATACATACATACAGTGGCATAGCCAGGATTGGAAGCTGGCGGAGGCACAATTAAAAAAGGCAGGGGTTCTGAGATGACAGTCGACAAATTTTTTTTAACTGCCACTTGAATAGTTATATGTCTGTGTGTTTTGATCTAATATGAATTTCGCATATGTTATGTTATAAAATAAATATAGATGATCTACCAATGCAAATATAAGTGCAAATTACATGTCAATCACAGAAGCATAGAAGCACCCTAAGTCTCTGTTTATGATTCCGGTTTTTGTCGTTCAAATTGAACCTAAGTTAGGTATTAAATTGATGTATTGATAGATGAACATGGAATTCACCCTGAGTTGCATGCAGTAATGGACAAATAGAGAAAGGATTCAAAACATTGCTTTTGCGTCCATTTCCATTCAAGCATTTCATCGGACAACTTACCTCCAATAGCATAAGCTTTTGCTTTGGAAAATACTGCAAAATTTTTTGCATGTAAACCACTTTTTTATTTTCCTCCAGATACTGGGGTAGGCACGTGCCTACCCCATATGCAAGGGGGATCCGCCCCTGCATACATATACATGCATACATATACACACAGATATATATATATATATATATGTGTGTGTGTGTGTGTGTGTGTGTATAAGAACTTGTTATCGCCTCTAACACACAGACATGGGCTATATTCTTATGCAGACTTTAATAGTCAAAGGTTGGACAAAATCAGAAGCTGGTAATGACAAAGATTTAGCTTGATTATTATATGTGTTGTGTTAAGTTTCTTAACATTTCGAGTTGATATTCTTTTGTTATGTATGTTGAAGTTGTGCTACTGTGGATTTTGTGAAAGCTATATGAATTTTTCTTTGAATTTAATGTAAATATTGTTTATGGTAATGAAATGTTAACTTATTTTGAATGGAAACAATAAGGATTTGTGTTGCTTATAGTTTATGTCATTGAAATTTATGTGTTGAAATTGTATTTACGGTAGCAATAACAAGAAATGTTCACGTATTATTTTTTTAAAAGTAAAAAATATACCAAAACGTTTAAAATGGTTGTTAAAAAAATATAACACAACATATAAAAATTGTTGTAAAAATTATATCACAACGTTTAGAGTACGTTGTGGCAAATTATTTCTCAACATTTAAAAACAGTTGTAATAGGTTCTGTTACAACGTTTTTTGCAACATCTAAAAAACATTGTAAAATACATCGACCCTGTTACAGCTTGGCCTAATAAGACATTTGCAAAAACGTTGCAAGAGACATATTATAATGTTTTTTGATGTTGTAAAATGGTATATTTGTTGTAGTGATATGGGGGTTCGTCCCTTTATATACGAATCACTAACACTTGGTTATTTATAGGAAAAATAAGTTGCATTGAGAGACAAGACTTCTTTACCAGGTTGGAATATTTATGCGACATCACACCTTTTAAAAAAAAGTCTAAACTCCAAAGTCAGAGTTTAAACAAAACAAATCCTATAAGGAAATTTGAATTCCAGTGTCCTTCACATTCTATATAAAACATGCAGAAGCCGCTAGCCTCAGTCGACACTATCCATGTTAAGTGAACTCCATCATTTAATAACACTTGCTATCAGATTATGAATAAAATTCCACATAGAATTTCATTAAAGATTCATGTTGGGCCTCAACATTTGATATTTGATTGGATAACCAATACCAAATTATAGTGATAATTGGTAGATTAATCAGTCGATAAAAGAATCTGTGCAGAATCTATTATATGTTTAGCACAAAAATACCACTTGATTTACAAAATTACCGAACAAGAAAACGTATAAAACTGCATAAAATTGGAAATAAGAAGTAGAATTCCTATATTTATACGAAGCCAAGGAGGATATTGTGGCAGTCAAAATCCCTCCCAAATAAATTATTGAAACTTAGAAGTTAATTTCCTTTAGTGAAAAATGAAATTATAAAAATTGTATAATGAATCCACGATAAATTGTATCTTAGGGTAAAAAACAAATTAGACAATGTTAAAACTTTGAGTTTAAGCCAAAACTTCTAATCCTATTCTTCAAAAAGGAATTCATTCCCATATCTTCTAATCCAGCTCCATAAATCAAGTTTAAGCCAAAACTTTGAGTCCACGCGTATTTCTATCTTGCAGTATAAGGACCAAGAAAGCTTAGAAATTAATTGCAAATTAGTGCATATTTCAGCTGTTTAAAAAAGAAGATAAATTTTCCTCCCAAAAATAATGACGGAGGAAATTCAAAATGTTTGATCGAGAAGGGTAGATTAGAATTAAGTTTCAACGTAAGAGTGTCTTGCTTATTGCCACTAATATATATATATATATATATATATATATATATTATAGCGATTCAGCTGAACTGATTAAACAATTTCAAAACATGATTCATATGATGCACAATCAAAGTTTACAAACACGAAATTTATGAAAGAGATAACTACTTTTAACTCGGTTTAGCACGAATAATGTCCACTTGAATTTTTTCGAATACTACCCGCAGAACATTATTCTGCAGATGCCTTATTTAGTACAATTAAGGGCACAACCAACAATGGCTTGTTCAGTTGCTAAACAAGCCACGAAGTAACCAGGTTTGGCTTGTTCACTTTCTCGTGGCTAGTTTAAGCCGATCTTGTAGCTAGTTCAGTAAATAGAAGTTGATGAGTATAACAGCAAAGTCTTTGCTGTTATAAACACAATTAGAATGACTGCTAATTGCAGCAGTCTTTTGTGTCGACTAAAAAAGGCGGTCGTCGTTAACCATCGCTAGCCGACGCAAAATCATTTATACAGGAACGACGCCACGAACAGGCAATTCATTCCCTCCTTCCACTAAGAAAACCCAAATCCCTCATCTTGCTTCTACCAGCAGGCGCCCCCGTTGCCGCCCGCCGTCGCCTCTGTTGCCGCCCGCCGTCGCAGCAAACACCATCACCAACAAGAGCTCTCCAAAGCTTGCATGTATCTCCTGTCTAATTTCTACAGTTTTTAGGTATAAACTCAACCCTAATTTTGAAATTGGGTGATTTAGGAATTTGGAGTTGATGATTATATCTTATTAATTGATAATAATATAGTGTATTAGTTGATTTGGGTATTTAATTAAAACCCTAATTTAGAAAATTAGTTGATTATGGATTAGAAATTGATGATTATTGCACCCAGTTGATGATAATTGAAAATTTATTTGATTCGGGGATATCAATTAGTGATTTGATTGTTTACTTTGTAGTAAAAAATTAGGGTTAATTTAAAATCCTAAATTTAGTCCATAATTATTTATTAGTATGCTTATTGTTGATTTTACATGAATGTTTGTTATAGTTTACACAAAAATTAGTGTATGATTAATGATTAATATACTGCTATAATGGTATGGTTAAACATAAGTAATATTTTTTATTTAATTAGCTTGCGTACATTACAAGTTTCAGTTGTTAGTATAAAATAAAATAAATTTAATTTATTACAAGTGCTAACATCTAATTGCCGTTTACAAAATCGACAAAAAAATCTTAATTGTTAACTGAATTTTAAAATCCGTTTGAAAATTCCAAATGTATTAAGTAGGCGATTTAAATAGTTGATTGAATTATATAATTTTGAAATCAACAACAACAACAAATATCAATCTGAAATCAATTTTTGAAAAAAATTAAGAAATGAATATAAAACAATAAATATTCTATTAAAATCGATTTTGTTAAAAATGAATAAATGAATATAATAACATTAAATGTCTTGCTAAAATCGATTTTGTAATAAAAAATTAAGAAATGAATATAACAACAACTAATATTGTACTAAAATCGATTTTGTAAAAAAATAAAGAAACAAATATAACAACAATAAATGTTCTACTAAAATTGATTTTGTTAAAAATTTAAGAAACGAATATAATGTTGATTTCAAAGTAAGCATTAAATATTATTTCAAAAAATAATTGATGCTAAAAAAATTAAAGCCTTTAGTCCTAAAAGGTTTTAATTTAGTTTACAAAATACAACAACAAAAATATATCCTTTGGATGTTAAGTTATGCATAGAAGAGAAGTGAAATGAAGTGTTGTCGAAGTTAGATAGAAGTATGGTGTGTGAAGCCTTTAGTCCTAATTAGCTTTACTTTATTATAGAAAAGACAATAGTAAATATTCTAGTAAAATCGATTTTGTAAAAAATGAAGAAATGAGTATAATAATATTAAATATTTTGCTAAAATTGAATTTCTAATAAAAATTAGGAAATGAATATAACAAGAATAATATTATACCTAAACCGATTTTTATTTTTTTTTGAAAAGAAGCATTAAATATCATTTCAACAAATAATCGACGCTAAAAAATTAAAGCCTTTAGTCCCAAAAAGTTATGCGTAGAAGAGAAGTGAAGTGAAGTGCTATTGAAATTAAACAGAAGTGTGGTGCGTGAAGGCTTTAGTCCTAATTGGCTTTACTTAATTTTAGAAAATACAACAACAACATACCATTTGAGTGCAAGTTATGATTAGAAGAGAAAGTCACGATTGTCATTTCATGATGGAATATTTATTACCGGTGGTTTTTAAAGAATTGTTTCCAGTAAAAGTATGGAGTGTTATAACAGAATTAAATATGTTTTATAAACAACTTTGTTCGATGATGTTAAAAGTTGACCGCATATGAAAACTTGAAGTAGAAATCCCCATACCGCTCTGCAAACTGGAGAAAATATTTCCGCCGGGTTTCTTTAATGTAGTGTAGCATTTACCTATTCATCTTCCATCTGAAGCACTTCTTCGAGTCTTGTGTAATATAGATGGATGTATCCATTTGAGAGGTAATACCGACTATCTGTAATTTTTATGTTATTCTAAATTTAATTGAATTAATTTTCTAATAGGTTTACATAAGAAAATTCAAATCGAATAATTTCTAATAGGTACTTGAATCATTTTAAGAAAAAAGTTAGACAAAAAGCACGAGTTGAAGGGTCGATTTGCAAATCATATCTCGAAGAAGAAACTACATTCTTTTTCTCTCATTACTTCAATGACCATATGAATTTATCGTTTGCAAGTGTTCCTCGTAATGATGTAGTAGTTTGAACAAGATTCCTCTTAAGCAATATTATCTATTTTTATACAACATGGTAGACTTGTTAGAAAATGTGTGGAGATATGGTTATACGATAGAGATTACCATTCGGTGCACACATATGTTCTTCTTAATTGTGCTGAAGTTGCGCCATCTGTTAGGTAATAATAAATTCATACATATTTCAGTTACACTTACATGTTACTTATAATTGAACATATTGCATATATGTTCACAGTATATACGAATTACGGCATCCATCTGGAGATCTCAGTAAAGACTTTGCTAAATGGTTTTCGAACTACGTTTATGATATAAGAAATAGTGTCGTTGATGAAGGATTACAACATCTTGCACTCGGACCAAAAATAAATGTCAAGACTTATCCAATATTCTTCGTTAATGGATTTAAATTCAACACCATAGATTATGGTGTTGACAAATTAACATATAACGGCGGTGTATTTGTCAAAGGTAGTAATGATCCAGATAAACATATAAAAGATTTTTATGGCGTTTTAACTTAGGTTTTAGAATTGACATATTATATGCAATCCATAGAAAAAGTTATTTTTATTCAAATGCAATTGGTTCATCAATCTTCCCGATTCTAGAATCAACGTGCACAAAAATTATAAGCTTATTGAAATAAAGCATATTTCACATTATTATAAGTATGATCCTTTCATACTAGCCAAGCAAGCATTACAAGTTTATTTTGCTCCGTATCCATCCTTAAAAAGAGATAAAGCAGATCGGTCGGCTGTTTTTAAAACAAAGACAAGATTTACATTTGACGGAATGAATATTCCAAACGAAGCAGCGTGTCAAGCGGATCTTGAGCCAAATGATAAAATAGTAATAACTGGTGATATTGATGTAGGGTTATTGAACGATGAATCGAATGAATTAATAGAAGCCTTTGAGAGCACAGAAGAAAACGACGTAGAGTACGAGACCGAGTCTGAATTAGAAAACGACGAAGAGTGATAATTCTAAATGATGACTATATTATGAGCTATGTATCGGCTGTTGTGTATTGTGTATTCTGAGTTTCTGATGTTATATGTTAACAATGATGACTATGTTGTGAGTTATTTATCGGTTGTTATATATTGTATATTCTGAATTGTCGATGTTATATGTTAATATTGATGACTATGTTGTGAGCTATGTATTGTTTTGTTTTTTGAAATCTATGAAATGATATATTTTATCACTATATGGAATGATTTTTTTATAGAAAATAAACCTTTTAGGACACATGGCAGCAAATCTCAACCTTCGCAGCCTTCTCTTTCTCCTGATGTCGGTGCCAACGGCACAGCGCCAGATGTACGTCCATTGGCAGAGGTTGATCCTAAGAATGCGAGGTAAGTATCAAATTTATTGCTTGTTTTAATATTTAAAATTATACTAATTAAATTCCTACATTAAAATTTATACATAGGTTTTGAAGTTGAGCCTTCAGACTACAACCTACAGGTATCCAGGAAGGCCTATATGAGTGGGATGTCTGGATGCTGGCCTCATTGGGATGACATCCTAAACCATGTTAAGAACGCTATATGGGCCGACTTGATGGTAAGTATAAATTTATAATTCAGTTGGAAAATAATATGATGTACGTAATTCTAATTAATTTCAATATACAGGACGCCATCCGTGTCAATCCGTAGGATATGGATGTATTTGAAAATCATTGGAACCAGAGGATGCAGAAAAACTATAGAGACTCGCTCTCTAAAGCAAAGAACGCGAGAAAGAAACCGTCGTGGATGAGAGCCGATGTTTGGACCGAATTTCTCCAACTATGAGAAACTCCCGAAATGAAAGTAAGTTATTTAATTTCATATTGTTATCAAAATTTGTTTAAATTTCATACATTAGTTGCATTAAATTAGTTAAACTTATCTTTAAATTTATAGGAACTATTAGCACGAAACCGTGCAAACAGGAATAAAAATCTTGCTTTGCACCGTGGTGGATCAAATCCTTTCAGCAACATCGCGTAGAGTTGGTAAGTTTAGCAATTGTGTTTGTAAACAGATGTAACATTATTTAATCATATTTGTAACATTGTTAGTTAACATTGTTCATTAATCATATAACAGCGTAGGAAGCTAAATCGTGAACCTACAATGGTTGAGGTCTTCACAATGACATACGCTGTCGAGTAGAGAGATGAGGAAAGCAATGTGTCATATACCTGGACAGATGATAAATCTAAATCAATAATGGTAAACATGCTTAGTTTTTTTTACTTCAAACTTCAAAACTTCTAAATTATACATTTATTATGGCAAACTTTTGTCATGATCACAAGTATGATATGACACAGAGCATACTCGAGTGGTGCAATCCACTGGCCGTCAGTTGACCTTAGAGGGGTCAAACAGTATATGAGATGCTATAAATGAGCCTCAAATTAAGATATAAAATGCTTTAGTAACTAATATATAATTTATAGGCCATGACGATCTAGTCGTCCTATGGGAGATCTCAGGTTGAAGAGGAGATAACTCAATTGAAACAACAGCTAGCGGAGATCAATGACTGACGAAAGAGTGAGGCGTTGACACAGCAGCTAGATGAGCATATTACGGCATACTTAGCTGAGCATGGGTTAATGTTAGAGGAGGAGGAGGATGATGAGTGGGCATGACTGTGTTTCTGATGGATTTTGATCATTTTGTTTTGTACATATGTGACATAAGTCTGTACATTTATCAATTTAATACTTGTTTGTTATTTGGTTTGTTTGATGGATTTGTAAATGCTTTGTTTGATGTACATGAGTTGGTTGGGATTTGATGAACTTGTTTGTAGGTATGTTTTTGTAGTATGATGAGATTTTGGTGTTGATTGATGAAATGATTGTGTAAATATTGATATTTGCTTAATATATTTGATTATGTGTAATATGTATGAGATTATATGATTCTTGCATTGGTAGTACTTGTGAAACTGAGTATATATGTCACTACAAGATAATACGGCTATTCCAACGGCTCCTAACCGTTGGCGGCCGTTGGAATAGCCGTTGGAATAAATCTCACGCCTTTCAACGCTTTCCAACGGACCATTTCCAATGGAATTTCCAACGGCCGCTAACGGCTTGGAGCCGTTGGAATCCATTAGAAACCGTTATAATAAAATGGGCAATAAGCCGTTGGAAGCCGTTGGAAATACTGGGTTTATTTTGCTGTAAAACAGCAAGCCTATTTATCTTCCACCCACACCATTTCCAATCCATTCAATTTCCATTCCATTTCCAATCAATTCCACACATATATATCAATATCAATACAAACAACACACATAAATCAATAAAACACCAATATAAACAAACCAAACCGATCAAACATCACAAAATATACCATCAACGTACATACCATCAACAAATGTCGATAAACCATGTACATACCATCAAAATATTTCTCACCCACTTCGTGCCAATATGTACAACATCACCATCAACATCAAAACATCTCCAAGTCAATATATACATTGTTCAAACACAAATACTCAAAAACATACCTCCTCAAGGATCCTCGTCGCCTCCAGAAGCACCAGACGATGAAGGAAGGGTACCATGATTCTGCAAATACTGCGCAAGCTTTTGATCCAGCTGCTCCACCTGGATGGCTCGTAGACGATTCTCCTCCCGTAGCTGCTCAACCATAGCTCTAAGCTCCTTGATTTCTTCTTTGTCTCGGTCTTTTTGAGCTTGTCGAGCCTGTCGAGCCTGCAAATAGAAATAATAGCAAAAGGGTTGTCTCAGCATATAAAATATTATAACATTATATATCTAAACGCTAAAGTTCATAGGATAAAAAGAGGTTCTTTTGAGTCTTTTGTACATATGTAAAAGGATTAATTACCGTTAGGTTCCCGAAGCCAAAACGTCTACTCCGTTGCGCCGGATCCATAACAGCGGCAAAAATGTTATCCTGCTCCTCTTGTGTCAGCGCATCACGACCAGACTGCTGAAGCGCATAAGCCTGTGCCTCCTGCAACCTCGACTATAATGAAAAAAAAAACAATTTCAGTTGAAAAATAGTAGCATGTAATTATTTTGCATAGCTAGAAATTAATAAACTTATCGGTGTAAGTATTAGAAATTAAAAAATGCATACATATGCCTCGGTCGCCCTATCTTGATCACCCCACTGATATATGATATTGCCAGCCTCATCTACTTGCCTAGACGCGTAAGTGTGAGCAAACACATCCACTAAGCCAACAGAGCCTCCACGAGCTCGTTCCTGCAATTGATAATTTGGATAATTTAACTGTACATAACTAATTACTGAACTGATCAATATACAAATGTGATAATAGATAAATTTACCAAATCTTCGCGGTGATGCTGGAAAGATTTGGAGCCTCCACGGTGTGATACAGGATTCCTGCTCCTGTTTGCCGAGTTCCTAGCTGACTCCTCCTGCAAATTTACAATGATTAATTATTTATTAAACGGTAAAAAATTGCTGAGATTTATTGTAGATTTACCTTGAACTCCTCAGAGTTCCACCACTCAACCCACTTCTCCCATACAGTCGCACTCATCCACTTGGCCTTCTTTCCTACTTTTTTAATCTCCGACATAGTCTCCCTATAATTCTTCGCGATACTGGAGTTCCAGTGTCGCTGAACTAAATTGACGTCAGGCTCTTGCAAATCTATGGAGCCCTGTACAATGAGAAAATATTACTAATTATTTATTTGTATTTAATGAATCATCTTGTAAAGCGGTATAAACTTACCAGAAAATCTTGCCAAATCGTCTCTCTCACGTCGTCGGGGATCTTGCCCCAATTAGGCCAGCAATCGGTCATCCTAGCCATGTACGCCTGCTTCGAAATGTTCAGAACCACTTTGGATGGCTCCAACTCAAATCCACTGCGTTAAATATAAAATTGAACTTTAGACAATTGTAGATATATCATGTACAATTAAAAAATTAAAATGCTATGCTTGCTTATTATGATACTTATGTCTCATCAGCCTTAGGCTTCAAGTAAACAAGTGGCCGAGCTGGTAGCTCACCACTACTCTCTCCAATATGACGTGAAGAGCCAAGTCGCCGAGACCCAGAACCAGAACCGGACATAATATATATACCTGCCATATATACATACATATACAATTCATAATAATCATGATATGATGAACCATGTCTATTTTCTTGAATTTTCTCTTGTTGTCCGGTCTCGTGTATCTTTGGATAATCTTTTACAAGTTCATATATATCCTCGCTTGACCAAACCGCTGGTGGTCGTAGAGTCTCATGTCTATTAGCTATGAAGTTTTTTTGTCTCTTCTAAAAGGGTGATTAATATGAAGAAAACATCGATGACAATCAAACCATGAAATTTTCTTTTCATTTGGCAAAGAAAATGCTCGTGTTTCTTCCATGCAATAAGGACAAGCAAAATGACCGGCCGTACTCCAACCCGAAAGCATTGCATATGCAGGAAAATCGCTAATAGTCCATAACAAAGAAGCGAACATCCAAAAAAAAATTCTTTTTTGATATGTCGTATGTTTCAACTCCTTCATACCATAATATTTTCAACTCTTCGATTAACGGTTGTAAGTAAACATCAATACCCTATGTCGGATCATCAGGACCAGGGACGACAATCATGAGAAACATATATGGAGTTTTCATACACATCCACGGAGGTAGATTGTAAGGTGTGATTATTATAGGCCAAGATGAATATTAAGAACCAAACTGAGAAAATGGTGAGAAGCCGTTTGTACATAAACCTAGTCTAACATTTCGGCTCTCCGCTGCGAAATTGGGATATTTCTTGTCAAAATGTTTCCATGCTACTCCATCGGCTGGGTGTGTCAACGTACCTTCTTGAGATGTTCTCACACTGTGCCATCTCATATGATGCGCTGTTACAGATGATGCATATAATCGTTGAAGTCTAGGGGCGAGGGGAAAATAATGCATACGTTTGTACGGAACTTCTTTTCCCTTCTTTTTCCTCGATTTGTATCTTTCCTGATTACATATTTTACAATTTCTAAGATTGATGTCTTCTTTCCAATACAACATGCAACCCTTTAAACATGTATCTATTTTTTGATATGGCAAACCGAAAGATGACATAAGTTTTTTCACTTCATAATAATTTTCGCACATTAAATTGTCGGATGGCATATGACGTTTAGCAGCTTGCACAACAGCCGTAAATCCAGCTTCTGTTGTATTTTGATTTCATTGCAATGTATTCTGCAGTTACCGATAGTTGAGAGTCGCTTAAACATCCATTCCAAAGGGGTTTTTTAGCATGATCCAATAAATCATATATTTTTTAGCTCCAACATTTGGTTCCTCTTCGATGTTAACATCGTCGTTATCAATTACAACGGTAGGGAACATTGATCGTGCTGCATCTTCGACCATATGTTCTATGAGATTCATACTACCTTCTTTGCTGATGACCTCCACCGACTGTTCTTGATTATTAGGGGCTACAATTTCTCCATGACGATCCCACGGCAAATAATTGGGTACGAAACCGAATTGGCGCAAATGAACCTTAGCCATATTCGGTTCTAAATAGTTCAACAATTTGCATCTACTACACGGACAATGAATTTCTTCATCGTTTGCAATATTACTTATAGCAAATTCGATGAACACTTGTACCCCTTTTAGAAAATGTTCGCTTATTGCGCCACTAATTTCCCTTCTTTGATACATCCAGCTCTGATCATTAAAGTAATTGACCATGTTTCCCTACTAGAAAACCTATGATAGAGTAAAAATGTTATAAATCATTCATTTTATATTTTGCAGGAAATTTTCCAACGGCTTCCAACGGCCGCAAACTGCTAATTTCACAAACTTTATTTTAAATAAGCAACTATTGTTTCATTGCCACTTATGTGTCTTTCTTTGATGGTCGGTCATCCTTCTTTCCATTACAAACACAATAATAATTATATTCCGTAAATCATATCATTTTAAACGATTCACAAAATTTCGGCAGCATTTCCCCCGTGTTCCTTGTATCGTACACAAATGTGTGTACACAAGGAACGTAAAGGAAATGCCGTCGAAATTTTGTGAACCGTCTAAAGTGATATGATTGACGGAATATAATTACTTTATAGTGTTTGTAACTTGTCCAATACAGGGACAAATCCGACAAATGATGTATCAGATGATTAGAGTTGTCCGTTTTGTGGAAAAAACGAATATCCCTAAAACGATCATATACAACACTTGTCAGACGGGGTCAAATATATCTAAGGATTTAAATATTTGTTTATATTAAATTTAAATATATAACTTGTTTAATTAATATTGGTTTATATTTTACCGTTTTATTACATAAGAACTAAATTCATTTATACACAAAATTTGTACACAAAATTCATTTATTACAAATTCATTTACACACTAAATCAATTCACGTATTCGCACGAATACAAAACCCGTGTTCGCACAAATGCAATATCCATTCTAACGGCTTTCAAATGCAATAAACTCTATCACGCACATACGTTTAATATACTAACCAAATCAACATAAACTATAATGCAATATCCTAAACTACAAAATTTTGAATCGATTATAATAACTTGTTCATTATGGTATAATAGTTGCAATTAGGGGATAACATGATGTAATATGCATACACTAACAAATAGGAATCAATCAACATCCGAATTAAACCCTAAATCAAAAAAACCTAAATATTAGGTTTAACAAAATTACCGATTTGGAGAGCTAGAAGGGTGGAGATGGGCAGGAGCAGCTTCTAGATGGCGTTGGAGGTGGTTGGGATGGTGTTTGGGCCGGCAGCTGAAGATTGGAGGTGGTGGAATGTTGGAAATAGGGGGAAAGTTGTGAAGAGGAGGATGAATGAGCTGAAAGATCGGTCTTTGGAAAATATACAGGAAATTTTACAACGGCTTCCAACGGCCGCAAACGGCTAATTTCCAACTGCTTCAAACGGTTACGTCAAGATCCAACGAGCCGTTGAAAGCCGTTGGAGGCCGTTGGAAACTGGACGTTGGAATACACTGTTGTTCTAGTAGTGTGTGTTGTAAATAAGTTGGATAGAGATTTGTGGGTTTGGATGGATGAAGTATAAGGTAATTGCAAAAAAAATTCCTAGGTTAGCGACGGCTAGTTGTTCCCATGTTAGCGACGACCATTTGGTTTCAGATTAGCAATGGCAGGTATTGGTTTACGGTAGCCCTTCAACTTTCAAGATGTTGCCACGTGTCCACCTAAGCATTACCAAACTTCGCTAATATGGCGACGGAGCCGTCGCTAAAGCCGTCGCTTTGTTTGTTGGCGACGAGGTAAATAGCGATGGTTGGGGACAGCTAGCGACGGCCGTCGACGTCATTTTGCCGTCGCTAAATGAAGCCGTTTCTGTAGTGAAACTTACCACGGTGAAGACTTCGCTGTTATAAAACATAGTCAATCATATCACACGGTTTAAATTTATAAATATTATGTTATAAATTTATAACGACGAACTCTTCGCCGTTATAAACTCAATGAATATTTTCCAATAGTCCATGGCTAGTTTGTACGTTACCTGTTTGCCGAGCTTGTTCGGTCAGTTCAAAAGTATGAGAGAGAGTGAACTGAACAAACCGCATTGTTGGTAATGGTCTATGGAGACCACACTAGAAGTTTGTTCAGAGAGACATTGTAATGGTTTTAATATTTCAAAGCCATGGTTGGTCATTCAAGAATTATAGTTTTTGCCAGCTATAAGCGATTTCCACAAGCTAGAAATTCAAACTTTCTTTATTCCTCTTATAAGCTAGCTTACCAAGCATAGTGATAACCGAACAAAATTGCGGTCTCAAAATTTTAACAATACAAAGAAAATAAAGAAGTGACTTTTAACAAACAAATAGCTGCAGACAACTTACTGCAAAAGAAGGGCCCAAATTTGAGATGAAAAGCTGCTTCGTTAGAAATTTGAGCTTCGAAATAGCTTTACTTATACAAGTCCACTTCTACCTCTGAAACTAAATTTTCGTGGGGGTGTGTATATGTGTAAAAGCTGACAATTCATTAGCTTATAACTGGAGTTTTGTATATAACTATACTGGATACTATCACAATCAAAATTTCAATAGTTTTTAGCAAATCTTGGTAATTTTATTGATGCCATTTTCCGACGATTGTGATAAAACATACTGAAATTCCCTACAAAAGGGTGAACACAACAAAACTTAGCTGTAGTCATATTCTTTCTTCTTTTTTTTCCTTCCATTTCAGTTATCATTGTTGTACCATTTTTTCTTAAAATAAAAATAAAAAGCAGCGTGGTACAAATTAGGAAGAAGATGTACTAGCAAAATTTGAACAAACATTATTGGATCACTAGTCAATATAATCAGATATGAAATGAAGGGAACATTATTTCAATATAGTGATATAATAACCTAATCAAGCGTAGAATTGGTTGGGCCAAGCACTCTTTGATGGGTATATGCATGGGATTCCTTCTCTGGTGTGTTTTAGCACCATGTGCACTTTTAACTTTTTTTAGTTGTGGTACCCACTGGATTAAGAGTACTCAGCTCTGGTACTCTACCTGGGCGCAGACCACAATCTATATGCTTGCATGGACATATTGATCCCACGGTAAATCTACATAATGAGCCTAATAATAGAAGCAAGGACAAATATTTCATACATGTACTGATAAAAGGAGAAATGAGATGGTTAGCTAAACCATGCCAAACGTGAATAACTAAATTATACCTTCATATTCTAATTTTTCTAATTCAACTAGTCCTTTCCAATCAATGTTATATATGGCTTTATGGTGGTTTCAGTAATAGCATTCTCGAAATTTGATATTAGATAAAAATACTAGATGATAATCAACTATTAAAACATTCAACTCAATCCATCACAAATCGAGAGGCAACAACATAACCCACGTAGAAAATTCATATATATATGAGCTAGAATACACGGTCCATCTAATTTAGCCTTTTAATATAGTCTTCAGATATCCATTGCTAAATAATGGAGTTAATGGAAAGAGAACGAAATAAGTGAATAACGTAACCATAAGATACTCCACATAAAAGTTGATGCAGAGGTCACGCCTAAAACAAAAGGAATTGATTACGGCAAGCCAAGTCATACAATGAAAAGAATCCACGTTGATTTTCTATCAATCTTTCCAAGAAGATAACTATTTACTCAAGAACTCTTTCTAGAACATCATTTTTCATTTTAAACATCATGTCCCCAAACTTGAATTCCATGATCTCAGCCCCTGCTACCGAGTGATTCTCTTCTTCTAATTTCTTCAGCGCTTCATCTTCAAGTAATTTCTTGTTAATTTCTGCATCTAGTAATTCCATGTTGATTTCTGCTTCTTGTGAGTTCTTCTGGGTCTCCTCTTCTTGTAAAATTTTCAATGCTCCTCCTCCTAATTTCTTTGATGGTGCTTCATCTTCTTGTGTTTTTTTCTGCCAATCCTCTTCTTGTAATTTCTTCAGTGCTTCTTCCTCCTGTAATTTCTTCTGGGTCTCCATTTCTTGTAAATTCTTCTGCTCTGTCTCCGCCTTATGTAATTTATTCTGCATCGCCAGTTTTTGCAGTTTCTTTTGGAAGTCCACTTCATGTATTTTCATTAGGGTTTCCATTTCTTCCAATTTATTTAGCCCTTTTGCTTCTAGTAACTCCTCAACTGTACCCTCTCCTTGTACTATCTTCAACATATCGTCGACATCTTGAAATTTCCTCAAGACTTCTTGTTCAGCTTGTGGACCCTTGAGTTTTGCTTCTTCTACTAATTTGTTACGCTCTTTTACCTTTTCAACAACTTTGTCTAGACGTGCGCATGTTATGTCTCTATAAACTGTTTCGCATTTTTCAAAAATCCCCTCATCCCTATATTTATAATTTTCACCATCTTCTAACTTTCTTGACTTCAGAATATTATGTGAACTAACCAAGACTAAAACCACTGCATTGTATGTTCCATATAATGAAAATACATCAAACCAAGTATGATAATCCCTCAAGAACGTATCCTTGATTAGAAACTCAATTTTCTCCATGTTTTTATCACATTGGTTCTTCCACTTCAGAACCTTCTTTGAACCACCTCCTCTGTTCTTGGCTAGAGAGCTAGTCAAAATGGCATTAGAAAACATCTTTCTGATTTCTTTGGTAATGTCACAAGCTTTCTTGAAATAATATTCATAAGCAAAAGGTTCAAGTGATAACACATCAGTGTCCTCCACAACTGGGAACAAGTTCTGGGTTTTGAGTTTATTGACTATGGCATTGACAGCCTCAAGTGCAGTAAATATTACTCTAGAGTAGAAAATGAGGATGTTCACGTTTTTGACAGATTCCACTTGTTCCCTCAACCGTTTAAAGTCTCCATTTAATAAAAAATCTACCTGTTCGGTCATAGCCTTGCATGCAACCTTGTTGAGTGGAGATGACGGTGGACTGGAGCTGTAGGCTTCGGTGTCATGACTCATTGGGTAAACAATTAGGGTGGAGTTGGATTCTTTTTTCTTGGTGTTGAAGTTTAGGATGAGAGAAATAATGGTTAAGAAGGAGAATAAAAGGAACTATAGGGGGGTTGTTCCTTTATATAAGAGACAAGCCTTCTTTACCCTACCTAGTCACCTAATTATTTACAGGAAAAATAGGTTGCATTAAGAGACAAGCCTTCTTTACCTTACCTAGTCACTATATTCAAAAAATGCAGGTTATGGCACCTTAAAAAACATAGTCCAAAGTCAAAGTTCAAACAAAACAAATCCTAGAAGGTAACTTGTATACCAGCATACCTTCGTATTCTGTATAAACCATGCAGAAGGAACTAACCTCGATCAACACAATCCAAGTTAAGTAAACTCCATCTTTTAAAAAGACTTACTGAATGAAATTTCTACATGGAAATTAACTGAACATCAATGCTGCGTCTCAGCATTTGACATTGTTTGTATCGGGAACAATCATATACCTTGATATATTGATTAGCCGATAAAATAACTGTCCGGAATGTATTTTATGTATAGCACAAAATATCATTTGATTTGTAAAATCAATAAAGAAGCAAATGTAGGAAACTGTATAAAATTGGAATTAGGGAGTAGAATACCTCACTTTGTAGGAAGTATAACTTGTGAAATGACTGGAAGCCATTATTCCATTTCCTTGAGGACAAATTTTTAAAAGAGGCATGATGAAAAAACTTATTGCAAGAACAGCCTCAAGTTAAAACTTATCTCTAAATGGAAGACTCTTCTTCATCCATGCAAATTAAAGGTAAAAATTTTGTTGTTAAAATTACTAGTCATAGTTGTTGTTAAAATTACCAGCCGTAGTTGTTGATAATTACCAGTTATTGTTGGTGTTGTAAGTGAAATATTAGGTATTGATAAATGATATTGGAAACCCTAGTTGTAATTTGATTATTGAGTGAATAATTAGATGATAAATGATAGGAGTGTTCTTTATGTTCAAGAACAACATAGAAGTGAAAATGAATTGCTTATGGAGGTATTTATTTTATATACATCGATTGATTGATAACTGAAAATGCAATTGTGAATTATTAATTTTAATTCCTTGTTATAAATCTGGACGTCAAAACAATAAACACGTTGATCGTTCTAGCAAGCTTAAGGAAATAGATTTCAAAGATTCTACATTGGAACAAAAGTTAAGAATATCGGATTTTCGAAAAGCAATGCAAGTTGAGCACATTAGACTAGATCATCATCTTATTAGGCATTCGGCTTGAGACAAATACTTTTCATATGAGAGTAGGGGAAATGACAATCACATATGTGTTGTTAGCTTTTTATTTGATTTATCTTCAGATGGTTTCCCGTTATGTTTATGAAATCAGGAAGTTGATTATATGAGTTGTACCATGATTTACTTGGTTTATTTCCACCTAAGGAGGTAGTAAAATCTAAAAGTGAGATAATAATGACTTGGTTTAAAAGTGAATGTCAAGAGCCACTTGGAACAGATGGAACAGATTTAGATATACTTCGTCATAGTCTTGCTATAGTTTTGTACTTTTTAAGCAGCATGCTTTTTCCGGATCGTTCAAAAAATCGATTGAATTCGAAATTTTTGCCATTCTGGATGATTTAGCGCAATATGGTCAATATTCATGGGGTAGTGTTGTACACTGTTATTTCTATAGTGAGTTGAAAAATGTTGCTTTACAACAAAGAAAAATTTTAGGCAGTTCTGCAACATTATTGCAATTATGGTCTTGGTCTCCTATCGCTATTGGATATCCTGTTGTAAGAATTTCTACCGATTTTAATCCTTATCTTCCATTCGGGTGTAGGTGGAAATGTGCTAGGAGTTGGTGGCAAACTCCAAAATACGTACAATTTTACCGAAATGAATTGGATAATTTATTAGCAGTTGATGCCATAACATGGAAACCATATTCATTGGTACATGCACCTGACAATGCTGATGTTCAGTATATGTTTGCGGGTTAGATTGCTAAGGGTAGACTAATCTTTTTTTTTTTGGACTTTGAATCATATGCTCCGTATCGAGTGATGAGACAATTTGGTTTTGATCATCAACACATTCTTGATCCCGTTGTGTCAATAGATTCTGATATGAGTGATTGGATGGCTTTGCATCAAGAAATTCTGGCTTTATGGAATTCAAGATTGATTGTGCCGAACGAGCACGTGATCCTCCGACACCGTTAAGCGAGTGTGAATATTGATATTGGCAAATAACTCATCGTTATATCTTGAAACGGTCATTTAGGAGATTGGTTGCTTATATTTCCCGAGCTCCACTAGAGCGTGATGTGGTTAGCACTTTAATTTATATATTTGATCGTTTCCATATTTTTGGAGCGTATTAGTTGTTACATTGTTTTTCTTTTTTACATAAGTAAGCACGATGTATAGCGTTTTGGAGGCAGTTGATGAAATCAAAGACAATCATTTTGGGCCGAAGAAGGTGAAAAGTAAGTGTATTGACTTATGACATATACTAGACACAGTTCTAGTTAGAACAAGTTACGTCGACCGGCAAGACATTAGCATATTGCAGAAGAAAGGCATCCGGGAGTGGAGGGAGAAGAAACACGTACTCGAGAGGAGGCAAAAGACAAACACACGTATGCAGAGGAAGCACATACAGGAGCGGAGGAAGCATACACTTGAGTGGAGTGAACACATGCACTCGAGGGAGAAGGTGAACAACCATGGCCTATTTGGATCGGAGGCGAACAACATTTTGCATATGATGGTCAATCATCATCTACAATAACAAAAAGAAATGCCATAGTGGGGGCAACAACAATAACAAGAGGAGCTGATATTCGATTATACTCACGAACAAGAAATTCATGCTTAGAACTTAGATGGATCCCAAATTTCACAACCGATCATGTATAAAAAGAAGAAGAAGAAAAGAGACATGCTCTTGCAATTAAAGGCTTAAGGATTAAGTTGTTTTGATTTGGTATGTTATTGTTTATGGTGTAATTATGTTACTGTTTTTGGATTATGTTTTGTTGTTTATTTAGATGTTTGGATGGTATATTTTGTTTAATTTGATATTGGGATGGTACGTTGTTAGTATTTTTGTTATTTTGATGGTACATGGATTTGGAAACTAGTATGATATCTAATGTTGAAGGTATGTTTTGATGATATTTTGTTGTTTTGATGATATGTTGATGATACATTGGTGATATAAACGATGGTATATTGATGATATGTTGATTGTATATGTTGGTGTCATATAGAAGGGGATGGAGTAGCAGTTCTCTGATTTTTGGATGTCAAAAAATACACTTGCACGTATATGAAATGCGCAAGTAATAGTTTCGAATATAACTTGTGCATTTATGAAATACACAGGTTATATTTGAATTATTACTTACGCATTTCATAAACGCGCAAATGTATTTTCTAGCATCCGAAACCCAAAGAGATGCTACTCCATCTTAACATTATAGAACATCATATTTTCCCTAAAGCATATCACAACATATCACAACATAACCAACGTCAAAAGAGAAAACATGGGTAGAGTTCATCAACTTATACGTAGGCAACAAGATTAGAGTTCAACAATTCATACATAGAAAACAAATCTAGAGTTCATCAATTCATACATAGAAAACAACACAATGAATACATAATTTCTTCTTATGCCTTAAAGCACCATATTTGCTAAATTAATCTGCCTGATTGATGATGGAGGATCCATGAAATCTTTTATTTGAGCTGGCCATGGACGTCTAGAATTTCTGCTCACCGGTGGTGGATGTATAGTAGGAACTTTGTAGACATCCCAACGACGACTATCAGGTACATGATGGAATAAAGGAGCACAAGCAGTAGTATGATTAGCCGTTATGTACCACAATGAAATTAAGTCAAAATATGCTCTGTTTGCACCACATGAGCCACGTGAACATGCTGCTAGTATATGGGAGCACGAAAATGATCTAAAGTTGGCATGTTACACGAACACATGGCGACATTATCATATAAATTCACCCCATAATCAAGGAGAATATCTTTCACTTGCCATTCCATTATGGTATATCTCTCTATAGACAAGAGTTTTGATTCTTCCGTTCTATTTTTCGCTAATGCTTCTCACTTTGGTGTCAAATTGGACGTCCACTCTTCTCCTTGAGTTCGACATTCATAAAAGTAATGGTTTAAATAATGAAAAGCCTATGCAATCAAAGATCGAACAGGTAAATTCCTTTTTCCTTCAACATGCTATTAAAGCTTTCAGAAACATTCGTTGTTATCATATTGAATTTTATGTCACCGTCATTATAAAGAATCCAACTTGATTCTTTATCTTTCAAACTTCTTTCAATCCATGCATTAGCTTTTCGATATACAATCTTAATTTGTTTTCTTAGTTCATTATATTTTACAACCTTCGAAGCCGTATCACATGCATGTGGCAAATTCTGAAGCTCATCTGAAACAAATCTGGCTTTCTTGAAATTTTCTTTATATGACGAATACAAAATTGATGACTGCGCGCATATGGAATTCCTTTCATGCAATCTGATATAAATGTTAAACATCAGTTATGTACATAAGGAATATAATCCCATATGCAACGCTGTCTGCCAAGACTCTATCTGCACAACAGCAGAGGCTAACGTAAAAGGACCTTGATTTGCGTCTACACCTGTAACATCCCTAATTTTTGATAACATTATTTACAAAATTTAATTAGATAAATTAAATATAATAATGATGATAAGTGGATTGATGTAACTATCTCGTTTTTAAGCTAAATTTAATTTAGTAATTAATATAATTTTTAGAATTTATTTGGGAATTAATTTCAATTTTTCCAAAAACAAATAAGATAAGTGTTTGTTTATCTGTGTGTGTGTGTGTGTGTGTAGATTGTAAATAGGTTTTGAATTTGAAATTCAAAAATAAATATCTTAAATATAAATTGGATTAAAAAAATTCTATATTTTAAAAAAACTAATATATATATATATATATATATATATATATATATTTGTGTATATACACATCTATACCCCCTCTCTTCTCATCTTTTCTTTCATACATTCAAAACAAAAAGAAAAAAATATAAAACCTGGTGACTAAAAAGAAAGAAAAACCAAAAAATAAAAACAACAAACAACCTCTTGCATTTCAAAACTGAAGCAAAGATATAGGATCATCCCAAACAAAGCAAAGATTTCAACTTCAAGTTTAATCAAAGCAAAGTGCAGATTCAAATTCAACTAGAAAACAAGCAGATCAAAAATCAAATTCAAATCAAGTTTCAATTTTCAAATTCAAGTAGAAGTTTAAAGTTCTAAGAAATTTCCACATTTTAAAAGATCAAAATCAAGTTCCAAGCTCTGCTCTCTATTTTCAATATACAGGTGAGTAAACTTCTTTTAAAACTTGATCCTCTTTATTTACTTATGCCTGTGATGATCGATGAGAGTGATGACTTGGAAATGTTTTGTATGGATGTAGATATACATTTTGTTTTGGGTATACAAATTGAAAACAGTAAATGTATGCATGCATGTCTGCGTATATGCATATACATATCTCTGTTTTGTATAACAGGCTCAAATACACTCAGAAATTTCATATCTCTCTATACAAACAGTTTTATGTCATGATCCTTAAAAGAAATTTGTTTATATTAACCAGATGCTATTTTAAAAAATATTATTAAGTGCATTTAACAGTAGGATTACTAAAAATTGGAAATTTACAGTAGAAATGTATGAAGTCAGGAAATTCGATTATCTAAATTTCATGATTTGATTACATAATTAGAAACGTACTTGAAAATGATGAATTTTGATTATGATATCAAGATTTTTAAGTTCGTATTTATTGAGATATTACGAGTTGAATGATTGTCGGGTTTTGGTCAATTTCCGGCAATCGCGAGGTATGGTAGCATCGGGATCGTGGCTGAAGCTTGCATGGAGGTAAGGGTTCTAGAAAAAATGGTAGGTCGATTTATCAATCACCGTGGTGGTCAGGCGACGTCGAAATAGGGTTTAAGGACCTGATTTGGTCGATGTTGGAATTTGAGTTGTTGCATCATCGACAATGCATCGGGATGGATCAAAACAAGGGGAATAGGAGCATGGTTCTACGGTGAGGCTATGGTCTGAGATTCAGACCTTCTGGTGACCGGTGGTGGCCACGCAAGGTGATTCTTGGATGATCAGGTTCGATCCAGTGGAGTTCGATGTAGCTCGTTTTCGATTTTGGAGTTCGTTCGAAGCTCAGGTGGTCGAAATCGAAAGGGGATGTTGTTGTCATCGTGCTGGTGATGGCATCGATGGTCAAAGCATCGACGATGGTCTGTGCAGGTGCACGAGTATCTATGTATCAGTGATTGGGTAGTTGCTGTTGGGTTTGGAGAAGAAGATGTAGCCTCGGGGAAGAGCTCAGAAAATTTTGTGATGGCTCGAGTGATGTATCGGGTTGGGCTCGCGAGAGTTTAGCATGATTCAGGGTTTAAAATTTAAATCAAAACAAAGAAGAAGAAAAAGATGAAGGGATGGCTCGGGTTGGTCTCGGGTTGATACAGGGAATGACCTTGGTTTGTTTTTGCAAGTTACTAGGTTTTTAAAGCTTAAAAATGATCAAGTTTTAAAACAAAGCAAATTTTGTTAACCAGTTATTTTATTTAAAAAAACAAAGTAAATTTAGTAGCAAAATTTTCAAGTATAAGTATTTGTCAAGTTTCGAAACAAGTTTCAAATTTAGATTAGAAGACAAATGTGTTTGAATTTAAGATTGTTTTGATTTAGAATAATTATATATTAGTTAATTAATTAAATTAATCCCCAAGTATTTTCAAAATATAATGATGTAATTCAGTAGGAGATTAAGATAAGTGAATTAAGCTTAATTAATAAAAAGGTCTCAGGTGATTTGAATAAATTAATTTCAAGCATTTAATTTATAAGATTTAAATGATAATTAAGTAATTAATTAAGACAAATGGTTTATTTTAATTAATTAAGTCTTAATTAATTAATTAAAGGCTAATTACTTAATGTGATTAATAAAAGAATAATTAATTAATGTAAGTAATTAAAGGACATTAATTAATGTAATTAATTAATGTAATTAATTAAGGAATAATTAATTAATGTAAGTAATTAAAGGACATTAATTAATGTAATTAATTTAAGGTTAATTAATTTATGTGATTAATTAAGGGATAATTAACTAATGTAAGTTAATGAAGGATAATTAATTAAGATGGATAATTAAGGATTATTAATTAATTTCATTCATTAATTAAAATAATAAAAATGGTTTGTAATTAATTAATGTTAATTTAGAAGGGTTAGGTAATTAATTCATAAAGAATTAATTTATTTTGGGTTAATTAAATTAATTATAAATTATGTGATTAATTAATCTTGCTTATGGATGATTGGATTATATTGAATGCATTGAATTGTTTGTTATCTCTGGTATGTAATATTCTGTGATATGAATTGCTTTGGATTGAGCTGTGATAAATGTAAGTTATTTATTTGTGATGAATTGCTGTGTGAATGTGAACTTCTGAATTGAATTAAAATTATTTACTTAAACAACTTGGCCTTTAAGATGGCATTTGAATTTCGATGAGACCGGGATCGGATTCCAAATGGTCATCCGAAAACCACATCGGATCTTAAAGGTGGGTCTTTTGTTTAAAAGATAAAAAATGAAAATTTGTACCCACGTGTTTTAAAATAAGCGCTCATTTCAAAAAGGCCGGGGGAGGACATTAAGTCATAAAACCAATTCCAAATAATGATATGATGAAATGGAATCACATTTGCTTCATTACAGTAGATAGGGGGTTCTCGCTTCGTGTTTGGTGGTGAGCAAGAGACTCTTACCCCTATATGTCCCTGGGTGGGTTGGTTTGAAGTCAGAAGGCTGGCCATAAAATCAAATTCGAGGTACCAGTGTGTGCCACGGTAGAGAGTGGCCGCTTTTGATGGTTGCAAAGCCTAGACCATCACATTTGGTATCAGAGCTAAAGGTTGAGTAAGAACTTTAGCTTTGTAGTATAACTCGTTAGGTGACACATTAGAGATAGGGTCAGAAATTCCCTAGAATGAGTTTATTTCATAAGATATCTTGTCTGTATGCTAAATCAATTTTCTTACTATTTACTTATAGTGAGAATGAGTGCAAGAAGAGGACGAGGTAAGGGAAGGGGGAGTACCACTACAGATGGTCAATACCCTGCAACAACAGCAATGGAGGAGCAACTCTTTCTATCCAACCCTAGCCTGGCAGAGTTATATTAGAATTTTAAAAGATTTGGAGGAAAACCATTCAAAGGTATGGAGACTATTATTGAAGTGCAAGCTTGGACTCGATCTTGTGAAAGGACTTTTAAATGATTGAAGTTGAATGATGATCAAAGGAGGTTGATGGATTCCTGGCAGCTTTAGTAAGAAGCTTTGGAATGGTGGGAGACCATTACTTTTGGCCGAATCGGAGGATGAGTTTACATGGGATAGATTCAACAAAGTATTTGAGCAGCGTTATATGCCTTCTACAGGTAATTCCAGGATGTATCAAGAAGATTACCTTACTTTTTATTTATGATAAAGTTGTTCGAGTTCTATTCGACACTGGAGCTACACATAGTTTTTTTCCCAGCAAACCGTAAAAGAGTTAAACCTTGAACCTGAATTCGGTAGGCGAATCTATTTGTGTGAAGAACCCGGTAGGGGGCCCTTCGAATCTTTGTTTATGTTGTAGAAAGTTTCCTATTTCATATTCTCATCATCAGTTTCCTATCAGCCTTTTTGTTCTTGACTTTAATGAACTTGAGATTTTACTTGGAATGAATTGGTTAAAAAAATATTAAGCTAAATTAGATTGTATCAACAAAACAATTTCGGTCAAAACCGAACTTAGGAATTTTGTTGTGATTTCTTGTGAGGATCCAAGTCCAAAGAGGGACAAGCTAATGTATACTTTAGGGTATTCTGACCCGAGTTTGGAATCCATACCTATTGTTCGAGAACTTCCTGACCTATTTGAAGAAGTTAAGTTTTTACCTCCGCATAGGAAAATCGAATTTAGAATCGACTTGGTTCCCAATGCCCGTCCAGTTGTGCATGCAAGTCGTAGGATGGCACCAAGGGAAAGAGTAGAGCTAGTTAAGAAAACCTAAGATTTACTGGAGAAAGGATTTATAAGACCTAGTCGTTCCAGTTGGGGATCAGCTGTGGTATTTATAGCCAAGTCTGACGGATATTTGAGATTATGCATAGATTATCGTGATCTTAATAAGTTAACCCTTAAAAAATAAATTTCCTTTGCATCGAATCGACGACCTGTTCGATCAATTTCATGGTGCTTGATTCTTTTCCAAGATGGACCTAGCTCAAGGATTCCATCAGTTGAGAATTACGGAAGATTTTATCCATTTGACTGCTTTTGGGGTCCGGATACATTCTACGAATGGTTAGTTATGCTCTTCGGACTAACCAATGCCCTTACATAATTCGTAGACCTGATGACCCGAGTATTTCGTGAAGTATTGAATAAGTTTGTTCTTGTATTTGTTGGCGATATTCTGATTTATTCCAAAACTGGAAAAAGAGCATGTAGAAGTCCTATCCCAAATATAGAATAGATATTTCGGTTTGATCTGGTAAGCCATTTCTCTGTCTTTTTATGTGTTCATATGTTCTTTGTTTGTCTCCCTGTCTATCAAATTTCGAGGATGAAATTTTCTTAAGGTGGGAATTCGTAACGAACCCGTTTTTAAGCCAAATTTAATTTAGTAATTAATATAATTTTTAGAATTAATTTGGGAATTAATTTGAATTTTTCCAAAAACAGATAAGACAAGTGTTTATTTATGTGTGCGTATATATATAAATAGACTGTAAATAGGTTTTGAATTTGAAATTAAAAAATAAATATCTTAAAAACAAATTGGATTTAAAAAAATCTATATTTTAAAAAACTAATATATATATATATGTTTATTTATTAATGTATTATTAGTTTTAAAACATTTTCTTTAAAAGTTATATAAATATAAATAAAAGGAAATGTATTTAATAAAAATTGAAAAATATAATAATTTTCAAAAGTTGTTTAAAGTTAAATTCTATATTTAAAAACTCTAAAGATAAATATTTATCTATTTAAAAGTACGATAGCTTAAATAAGATATAATAAAAAGGTTTATATACTTTCTTTTAAAAGTACACATGAAATAAATTTAGTTTATATATATAAAAAAATTAAAATAACATAAACATAAATTAATAAAAACATAATACTTAAATTAACAAAAACATAAAACATATATATATATATATAACTAAATAGAAAATATAATATAAAATTATATAAAAAACATAATACATGCAAATCAACAAGTGTAAAAAAATTATAACATGCATTTAACATTTGTAAGTTGATTTTAACATGCAATCAACAAGTGTCACTAGTTTTTTCTTTTCTTTATTTTTAAAAATAATAATAGGAAAACAAGATATATATATATATATACACACACACACACACACATCCATACCCTCTCTTCTCATCTTTTCTTTTATACATTCAAAACTAAAGAAAAAAATATAAAACCTGGCGACTAAAAAGAAAGCAAAACCAGAAAATAAAAACAACAAACAACCTCTTGCATTTCAAAACTGAAGCAAAGATCTAGGATCATCCCAAACAAAGCAAAGATTTCAACTTCAATTTTAATCAAAGCAAAGTGCAGATTCAAATTCAACTAGAAAAACAAAGCAGATCAAAAGTCGAATCAAGTTTCAGTTTTTAAATTCAAGTAGCAGTTTAAAGATCTAAGCAATTTCCAGATTTTAAAAGATCAAAATCAAGTTCCAAGCTCTGCTCTCTATTTTCAAAATACAGATGAGTAAACTTCACTTTTAAAACTTGATCCTCTTTATTTACTTATGCATGTGATGATGGATAAGAACGATGACTTGGAAATGTTTTGTATGGATGTAGAAATACATTTTGTTTTGGGTATACAAATTGAGAACACTGAATGTATGCATGCATGTCTATGTATATGCATATACATATCTCTGTTGTGTATAACAAGCTCACATACACTCAAAAAATTCATATCTCTCTATTCAAATAGTTTTATGTCATATGCTTAAAAGAAATTTGTTTGTATTAACCAGATGCTATTTTTAAAAATATTATTAAGTATATTTAACAAGTAGGATTACTGGAAATTGGAAATTTACAGTAAAATGTACAAAGTCAGGAAATTCGATTATCTAAATTTCATGATTTGATTACATAATTGGAATCATACTCGAAAATGATGAATTTTGATTATGATATTAAGATTTTTTAAGTTCGTATTTATTGAGTTATTACGAGTTGAACGAATGTCGGGTTTTGGTCAAACTCCTGCAATCGCGAGGTCTGGTAGCATCGGGATCGTGGCTGAAGCTTGCTCAGATGTCAGGGGTTCTGGAAAAAATGGTAGGTGGATTTATCAATTACTGTGGAGGTCAGGCGACGCCGAAATAAGGTTTAAGGACCTGATTTGGTCGATGTTGGAATTCGAGTTGCTGCGTCGTCGGTGATGCATTGGGGTGGATCGGAACAAGGGGAATAGGAGCGTGGTTCTACGGCAAGGCTATGGTCTGAGTTTCAGACCTTCTAGTGATCGAAGGTGGCCACATGAGGTGATTCTTGGATGATCAGGTTCGATCCAATGGAGTTCGATGTCTCTCGGCTTTGATTTTGGAGCTCATTCGAAGCTCAGTGGTTGGAATCGAAAGGGGAGATTGTCATCGTCGTGCTGGTGATGGCATCGATCCTCTAAGAGTTAGCGATGGTCTGTGCAGGTGCACGAGTATCTGTGTATCAGTGATTGGGTAGTTGCTGTTGGGTTTGAAGAAGAAGAGGTAGCCTCGGGGAAGAGCTCGGGAAAATTTTGTGATGGCTCGAGTGATGTATCGGGTTGGGCTCACGAGAGTTTAGCATGATTCAAGGTTTAAAATTTAAATCAAAAAAAGAAAAAAAAAAGATGAAGGGATGGCTTGGGTTTGGTCTCGGGTTGATATAGGGAATGACTCACATTTGTTTTTGCAAGTTACTAGGTTTTTAAAGCTTAAAAATGATCAGGCTTCAAAACAAAGCAAATTTTGTTAACTAGTTTTTTTTAAAAAAAGTAAATTTAGTAGCAAAGTTTTCAAGTATAAGTATTTGTCAAGTTTCAAAACAAGTTTCATATTTAGATTATAAGACAAATGTGTTTGAATTTAAGATTGTTTTGATTTGGAGTAATTATATATTAATTAATTAATTAAATTAATCCCCAATTGTTTTCAAAATATAATGATGTAATTTAGTAAGAGATTAAGATAAGTGAACTAAGCTTTAATAAATAAAAAGGTCTCAGATGATTTGAACAAATTAATTTCAAGCATTTAATTTAATAAGATTTAAATGATAATTAAGTAATTAATTAAGATAAATGGTTTATCTTAAATTAATTAAGGTCTTAATTAATTAATTAAAGGCTAATTACTTATTTTGATTAAGTAAAAAATAATTAATTAATGTAAGTAATTAAAGGACGTTAATTAATGTAATTAATTAAGGGTTAATTAATTTATGTAATTAATTAAAGAATAATTAATTAATGTACGTAATTAAAGGAAATTAATTAATGTAATTAATTAATGTAATTAATTTAAGGATAGTTAATTTATGTGATTAATTAATGGATAATTAATTAATGTAAGTAATTAAGGATAATTAATAAAGATGGATAATTAAGGATGATTAATTAATTTCATTAATTAATTAAAATAATAACAAATGGTTTGTAATTAATTAATGTTAACTAATTAGGGTTAGGTAATTAATTCATAAAGAATTAATTTATTTTGGGTTAATTAAATTAATTATAAAGCATGTGATTAATTAATCTTGCTTATGGATGATTGGATTATATTGAATGTCTTGAATTGTTTGTTATCTCTGATATGTAATATTCTGTGATATGAATTGCTTTGGATTTTGCTGTGATAAATGTAAGTTATTTATCTGTGATGAATTGCGGTGTGAATGTGAACTTTTGAATTGAATTAAAATTGTTTACTTAAACAACTTAGCCTTTAGGATGGCATTTGAATTTCGATGAGACCGGGATCGGATTCCAAATGGTGATTCGAAAACCACGTCGGATCTTAAAGTTGGATCTTTTGTTTAAAAGATAAAAAATGAAAATTTGTACCCATATGTTTTAAAATAAGCGCTCATTTTCGAAAAGGCCGGCGAGGACATTAAGTCATAAAACCCATTTCGGATAATGATATGACGAAATGGAATTGCATTTGAAGATGGTGGTTAAAGACCGGGTATTTTCGAAAACGAAAGGTTTGTATGTTGATTGTCTCTGCACCGAGTTGCTCTGGTATAGAGATTACCCTATGTGATGGGGAGTCCGATCGGGATTTGGGGATATTCGGATTTGAAAGGATTCTTTCCTTAATTGGACGAAGTGCCTTCGGTTCCATTCAGACCCAGGATGGACTTGTATGGATGTATGTATGACATTACACTTTGAGATATAAAGCTGGTTTCTACCAAATACATTTCTGTTTGGTGGCGGAGAATTTATTCTCTTAGCTTAACGCCCTTCTCTGAGACGTACGAGCTCATATGTTATGTAGTTGGTAGTTATCAGTGATATATTCCCAATTTGGTAATGTGACATGCCAAATGTTGAGCATTAGTTGATCGAAGCATGGCTTTTGTGTAAAGCGTAACTTTGTGGGACGAGACTTCATCGAACCTCACACCCCGGGAAATGGCCGAAACAGGAAGGATGCGGCAAGGTTATGGGGTTCGTGGCCCTAAAGGTATGTGCGTTTCCTTCTGGATAAAAAGTGGTATTCTGGTATGGAGCCCAGATATTTTACTTATGTGGTTGTTAGAATTTGAGGCGTCTCGATAAAGGTCGGTTACGATCGGGAGATGGCATACTCGTGATTGTTAGTTACCTAGTTATAGAGGTAATCCGGCCTTATGTTGGTAGAGATCCGATTAGGTTCTCGAGACGTCCTTCCAGAGGCGTACCCATTCAGATAAAGGAAGTTCTTAGCCTTGACCATTTGTTGAAAATCCAAACAAAACAATACGAGCCATTTACTGTTTTAGTTGTAGAACCTGCCATTCAACATAGTAGCTATAGTAGGCAAACTATAATGGTATATATGCTGGCTAAGATTAATATAATACTTGCAAAATGTATTTTTTTCTGCACTATGGACTAATAATAATATCAAAAGGATTATCGCGTATCAAGCATTTTTGACTACTATAAGAAGAAACCTCCCCCATGTGTGCGATTGCATTTGAGTGTGCGTCAGGAGATCTTATGGTAGTTTCATTTTCCAAAAGTATGAACGGATTTTTTGGGTATAAATAACTATTTTTTATGTTTCTCACACCAGTCCCATGACTGACTCAGAGTTTATTGTTCCCTTTTCTCATTACAACAAAAAACCCCTTTTACAACGGACAATGCCTGTTGTAATAGGAGTTTCGCAACGGGCCTAGATCTGTTGTATCACGCAATGTTGTAATAGAGTGGATGAATTTTACAACAGTTATTGCCCGTTGCAATAGGGGTCTTTTACAACGGGTTTTTCCTGTTGCAAAAGGGCCTTTTACAACTATTTTTGCCCATTGCAATTAATCCTTTTACAACTGTTTTTGCCCGTTGCAAAAGGGTCTTTTGCAACTGTTTTTGCCCGTTGTTAAACAAATTCAAATGAGAAAATAAATAAAACTACTACAATGCATGTGTAAATTTTAAACTAACTTGAATTGAAACAAAATTATTATACTAACGACAACCATATTTATTCATATTTACTAAAAGTAGCAAAAGAAATTAATATTTGAAAAAAAAAAAAGATTTATCTATTTACATCATTCATAAAATTTCACATAGTTACAAAACATCGAATACAACCCTAAACTAACATAACACGTAGTACATACAAATAATAACACAAGATTTAAAAGTTAGACCGAACGATAATGAAGCAAACCTTGAACCATAATATTTTAGTTAATCAAAACCCACATAATACTCAAGTATGCCCAAACTTCATCTTCACGCCTCCATTTGCAGTTCTGGCAGGTATGTACAGATGCAACGACCTCCAACCACAAAATGTCAGACTATAATCTAATTGGCACAATTGATTTGCACAACCATTTTTTGTATGGTGCAGCTTCATTTCAGATGCAATGATTTGGTTTCAACTTAAGCCTTCTATTCTGCTCTACCCAGGATCAGGTAAAGCATCTCCATTCTATTTCAGTACAAAATTGCAGTTGAAACAGTGCCATTGTTTCAGTTGCAAATGTCCAGTTTTGTTACCATTTTAGTGTATTATCCAGCCTATCGTTGAAAAAATTCCCAGCTTCAATGCAAAACTGCTCATGTTTCAGATAATATATGGCATCAAGTCTAACCCATATTCCTCAAATGTTCCACAGATTCTATTTGCATGCTACACTTAAGCCACCACTTCAACCTTTACCGATATAGAGCACTACTCAACAAAAGTTAATTATTTGTCATTATTTATGTATGTTGCATGCCTAAAGTGAGTACAATAGCAATTGTAGAGAAATATTAATAAACTAACCACCTCGGTATAAAAAATAAGACGTGAAGTTAACCACCTCAGTCTGAATTGATTAACAACCAAAACTCTACAAGACATGAAGCAGGTTTTACGTAGAGATACAAGGTATAGATGAGAAAAGCAAACAATTTATCACTTTGTTTACAAAAGAATAAGTATAATCCACAACAATACAAAATAATAAAAACAAAAATTGATACAATAAAAATCTAATTAAAATTTTCAAAAAAATGAAGAAGAAGAAGAAAGAGAATAGAGAAGAAAACAAATTCAAAAGGTGAATGAAAAACTTGTTTACACTTTCCTATACAATATAACATGATTGTGTTACAGAAATAGTTGTTACAAAAGTATTGCAAGAATTTTGAAGGTTATTACAATGTTTAAAGAGAATTAGCTTTTGAAAAGCACAAACTTATTTTTACTCTTTGATTTATCTCATCTTTACTTGTATATCCTTAAATTATTATTATGTATCGGCCTTAGTGTCAAATAAGAAATTTTGACTTCAAATACCATAAACATGTTGGAAATGGTTTGCAGTTTCAGAAATACAACACAAATAAGTTTTCACTTTGGAATGCATTTACATCAATAACTTATTATTACCTCTCAAGAATATCGGTATTCATCTTTTTCCCAGATCCATTTTACAAAATTAATACAAAAATCAGACAAAAGTTTATTTTACTTTATTACGTCATCAAATCACATATCAAAGAAAAGAAAAACAAATTAAGATAATTTGTTCAATATCATCAAGTAGGCTGCACCAATTGCTGCGGTCACAAGCTTAGAAGCCAAATAATCAAATAAACGTTGTTAAAAATCCAATAAAAAAGTTATGCAAATTTATAATTATTTTTGAAACAACAAAATTATTGATATTAGAGTTATGAGAAAGAAAAATGGTTCACATGCATTATACTATTGGTTTTTTTTTACTTCAAAGCTTTCATTAAATAATACATGACATTCAATTCAAACATACTTGACGAGGTATTCTCTAGCCACAAACCTGACAAACTAAAATGTGACTCGTATTTTGCGAATGGTTTACATTTAATATAGTAAAATAATTTGTATTAATGAAAATAGTGTCTGTTGCTCAAGCATGATTTGAAGACCATAAATTGTTTGTTGATTAGTAAGTTGAATATTATAATGAAAAGATGAATTTTCCATAAATTTATATCATTACTCTATATGTTCTCGAGTTGAAGAAACTAAAAAATGAGAAATTATGCGAAGGTTCTAATAAATAAGATTGAAAATTATCAAATTAAATGATTGAATCGTATTAAAATTGATATTGCTATAAAATAAGGGAGCATTTAAAGGGAGGTATCTTATTATAAGAAGGGTTTCCTAATGGGAAGTACGAAAAAAATGATTGGGATATGTCGAATCAAAACCCACATACATACATGTGTGCGTGTTAGAATGATAAATATGCAAACTTAATACTGTCATAGATTTTACAAGAATAATTCAAGCGCTGTATTTTTTTATAGCTCGGAGACTGTAGCTTGACCCCCTAAAATAACTCTTCATATTTTGTACTGCATACTTGGGGCTTGGTTAACAGAAATAGGTTGCTCGACAATCTATGCAAAGACAATAAGACATTACAAATGTAATAACAGAAATAGGCCTGTCATCGCCTCAAAATTGAAACCTTATGTACTTCTCAATAGTTCAAATATTCATGATTTTCGAATCGAAATCTATAATGAAAGGAAGATGATTTATGGGATCAAGTTTTGTTTGAGATCTCTTATTCCTAAAATTGATTTATAAATTCATATATGCAAGTCGACTTGGAATCTCTGGATTTTGGAACTTATAAATCATAATTTTCAAGACCAAAATAAAGTAAAATAGCAAACTAAGTTTTTGTACCGTTAAAAATGAAAAAATAATAATTTCAAATAAAGTCCCATACCTCAAATTACCTGTTTCTGATACAAGAAAGTTAATCTACAAATGGTGATGGTGGTCCTGACCCGAATGGTTTTCGGTGGACGGTGATAGTCAGTTGCCCCCTCAAACAACTACGGAAGGTTGTCCCTTCAAACAACCAATCAACAAACACGAAGATTTCATCTCAACTGATGCGGAAGCCTCAATTAATAGGTGCGGAAGCCATTTCCTTAGACACTTGCGACACCCTATTCGACCATTACGGCACCTAGCCTTTCGTCATCGAATCTCAAAATGAACTTTTACGGCACCCTAAATAAACTGATGCGGCACCTCAAGGTGACTACCACAGAACCTTAAGTTGACTACTACAGCACCTTAAGGTGACTGCTGCGGAACCTTAAGGTTGACTAATTTGGCACCTCAAAATTGAGGACTCAAATAAACTTATTCTAAAGCCCTAAATCCAACAACAGCGATAGCATCTTGAATCAACCAACCCGAAAGCGAAACCAAGAATTGCGAAAGGCGAAAGTAGTTTATCCCTAGTCTTGAATCGCAGCCTTGCTCGACTCTAGCTCGCTCGATCTATGATTTTGAGCAAAAAGGGAATTGGGGTTTTGGTTGATTTTGGTTGAAGAACGAGAGTAAGGAAAGAGTCGAGATGAGTTAAATAAACGAATAATGGGCTTCAAGGTGGATGGTGGTAATGGTTTTATTTAGTAATAAAAAGGTTTATTTAATTCTTTTATAGAACTGTTTACTCAATGACAATTAACTTCTCATTCGAGCCTGAAAACGTCCGAATACAAAAATATGCTGATGGGTCATCTAACTTAAAATTTACAAATTAATATCTAAATTAATTATAGTAATTTCTACTTTGTAAAATATTTCATCTATATTTTATTTCTGCATTCACTACATAAAATAATTATAACTAGTATAAAATGCACGCACGTACATCTAATAATTATAAATATCTAATTTTTATTTAATAAATAAATCAATAGATGGATATGTGCTATAAGTGCAAAACATTTGGTAGTACCAACACTTTTATTTCAAGCAATTTTATTGATTGTATTGGTGGCAAATCATTAGCAAAATTTCATTGATAGATGTTCGAAAAGTGGATGCTGTTGTCTGTTGTAAATTAACGGTAAGGTTCCATTGATGGATGATGGTATTTTTGAAATTTCAAAAGGACACTGTGCAAATCTACTCATTGAATACCCTTTATTAATAGTAGAGATTAGATATAGGATAATTATATGCATACATACATATACATACATACATACATACATACATACATACATACATACATTCATTATATAAATATTTTTTGATTAATTAATGTTTAATTAATTAGTAAAAATTAATTCTTATTTATTAGTTGTTAATTATTATTAATTAATTATTATATTAGTTATTGAATAATAATTATTAATATTAGTCAGTAATAATAATAATAATTAATTAATATTTCTAATTAACCATTGAATGATTATTATCCTCCTACGACGTCTAAGATATTAGATAATCGAAGAAAACAACGATCAGTTAAGAGTTGTTGAAAATTAGCATCTATTGCAACTGGTAAACTAAAAAGGTTAATAATTAGCAATTATTCATTAATAATCATTAATTATTATAAGTTTAATATAATATTATTAACGATTAATTATTAAATATTAATAAATAATATAATATCATCAATGATTAGTAATTAGTAATTAGTAATCTAATATTATAATTAGTAATTAGTAACCTATGATTAATATAATTTTATTAATGGTTAATTATTAAATATTAATAAATAATAAATATTAATTTTAAGAAAGCATTGTAATTATTGATTGTTGATTATCGAAAATTGACAATGGACATTTATTACAACATGCATTTTATGATCGTTATAAAATTGGCATCGATCACAACGGGCATTTTACGACCGTTGTGATTAGCACCTATTACAACGGGCAATTATTGAGTGTTGTAAAATTGACACCTATTACAACGGGCCTTATGACCATTGTAAAGTTGGCATCTCTTACAACGGGTATTTTGTGACCGTTGTAAAATTGGCATCTATTACAACGGGCATTTTGTGAACGTTGTGAAATTGGCATCTATTACAACGGGCCTGAAAGGACAGTTGTAATAGCATTCTATTACAACGGGCAGACATTGCCCATTGTAAAAAGGGTGTTGTGTAGGGCATCTATTATAACGGGCCTGAAAGGGCTGTTATAATAGCATTCTATTACAACGAGCAGTCAATGCCCGTTGTGAAAAGGGCGTTATAATAGGGTATTTTTGTTGTAGTGTCTAAACTCTGGGTGCCTCTAATTTTCCATACGGGCAGCCTAGAGTTAGTTTATCAATAAATTCCGGAGCTATGTTAGGTAGTAGATGTAGATTTGGGAGCTTTTGGTTTTGGGCTTTTTGCTTTGGAGCTTTGGAAATGAAGATGCAATATGCTGGACCCTCTCTCTTTGAAGACCATGTAGATGTATTTTTTCCGCTGTTATGTTATCTTTCTGCTGTTGTGTTGTATATATTGGCTCTAATGATGTTGGGCATTTGTTGAGCTCTTGTTGTAGAATATTGTAATCTATGTTGTGTATCAATGAAAGTTATTTTGTTTCCGTTGTGTTGTTTTCATCTAATGTGTTATAGCTCTAGCGAACCAGACTCTAACGTTTGAATCTTCGGCATTTGAATATGGGTGGTGTATTGGATGCCTATTTTCGAAGGTTGAAGCCTGGGTCGTCACAATTGAGATTTGAATAAAATTCATAAGAAGGTCGTGCTTAATAATAAAATAGGCTTTAAATGGGTTATTAACGAATTAGATTACACATGGGCATATTAGTAAAAATAGCCACATTATTATACACGGCTATACACTTCTCAGCTTATTTATTCACATTCATTTTTCTCAAATCTAAAATAAATGCAAAACCCTTAAGGAGCCGGCCGTTATCAAAGAGAAGAATTCAATCTAAAGCTATGGATCAAAGTTGGGAAGGATTAATCAACAACAAAATCTCAAATTCCTTATCATACCTAAAGTGAATCATAATTTCATACCACCTCTATTTTATTCTATGGTTATATGTTTTCGGATGATTAAATTCGTATTTATGTTGATATGGATGATGCTATGCTTGAAATATATTATGTTTGATTTATTTTAATTCATTTACATATGAATTAACATGGTTTTGTGGTAAAATCGTGAGTTTATAATTTTAGAATGCCATGGAATATTTTTATGTTAAGTAAAACATGATTTTGGAGATGTGTTTTAATTTTTACAATTTTTCAAGCTATAGAAAATTTATTATGAATTTTTAATGGAAAATATGATATAATGGGGTTTAAATTAATTTCAAGTATTTTAGGAAGAAATTGGATCTGAAATTTTAACATGATTAATTACACAACGGAATTGAATTTCTGTGATTTTAAGGGATTTTTCCAAATTTATTTGCTAAGGAAAATAAATTATTTTAAAAGAAGGACTTTTCTGCAATCCTTGGTTTTGATATATAGAAGGGCTTAAACGTTATAATTCTTTGTTTTAAATCAGATTAAATGTGGAAGTTTTGAAAGTAAAGTAATTGAAAAGTTTTATGGCAACTAATCAAAGATTTACAAATATGCAAGTGGTTATAAAGCAATTACTAAAAGTGACTAAATTTCAGCCTTTAATTTAGAAAAGTGGGTTCTGCTTCAAATATTAGTACCTTTTGACTCCATTGACTCCGCCATATCTCATTCGAAACCCACACAGTCAAAATAATACATGAGGTATCACTTAGATGGTACGTAGTGGATTGAAAGGAAGATAGAAGCCTTGGCGTCGAAAGGTGTGACGCCCCACCTCTATACCAACGCTGGCCAAGGACACTACAGGGTAATGCCGTCAACTAGCGCGGAGAATAAGGCCGTTGAGGAACGACCATCCATGTAATTGCATTGTGCGAGCACCGATATGCCAGATAAAATATAACATGCATTTCATCTCAAGAGGAAATCCGACATACCGACACAAACTCAAAGCTGCTACACAGTGGCTATCTATAATCTTCGGAAACAAATATAGAAATAAACATAACATAAATCAGTCACAGATAATTCATATCACTAAGGCGGAAACAGATATGAATATAACACATGAAAGTGTAAATCAGAGTAGTGGTCAAATAAGATCCACAATATCACAAAAGAATATATACAAGTGCTAGACAAAAGAATATGTATACATCAAGGAGTCTATATCTCAAATGTATACAACAAAAACTACTGGACTAAAGTAGTTGAGCAAAAGTCAGAAGATGGTTCCAGATAGAAGTCATGAGGAAGCACCTGCAATATCTCAGTCTGACCCGAGTATTATTTAAGAAGAAAATAATAAACGGATCAGTCTAGCTATAATTATCAGATAAAATGAGATATAAGAAGAGATGTAATAAAAACGTATGATAACCAAAAATGTCATACTGTGACAAGTATACATAGAAAATCAACTAAATCATACAAATATGTCAAGAATCTCATAGCATAAAAAAGAATTTCATATTTTTTATTTACTTCACAAAGCCACAATAAATGACATACATATCAATGCCAATCGTAAAGTTGGTGAAACATAAATTCCAGAAATCAACAATTAGAAATCCAGAAATCACAAGAAAAAGAGGATGGCCAATCCCATAAACTGGACATCGACGCACCTAGAAAGACACGCCCCATGCACAGTCGAACATCGACTCACCTAGAAAGATACGCCCCATGCATAAATAAACATCGATGCACCTAGAAAGATACACCCCATGTAAAGACGATCATCGACGCACCTAGAAAGGTACGCCCCATGCTCTAGCATCGAAGCACCTAGAAAGATGCCCCCCATGCATAAATAAATATCGATGCACCTAGAAAGATACACCCCATGTAATGTCTAACATCGATGCACCTAGAAAGATACACCCCATGCAAAGGCGAACATCGACACACCTAGAAAGATACGCCCCATGCATAGACGAACATCGACGCACCTAGAAAGATACGCCCCATGTCCCGACTTATTGAGTCGTTTGCTCCACGAAGTAAACAAACATCGACGCACCTAAATAGGTACGACCCATGCGAGAAATGAGACGAAGCTCAATAAAATAAATTACAGTCCTCCACGTGGACAAAGAGACATCGCACATTGCTAGTCTAAACCATAAAATGATCGTCATCGATCATCAAGAAGTGTCAATTACACTAAGCTAGTAAATATATGAGTTTAGCTTCATGTCCCATAACCACTAGCTTAACTTAAATATTTACGAAAAAATTGTAGAATTCTTCGCAAGAATTGTCACAAAAGATTCAATCGAACAAGTCCAAGAATTAACCGATGAAGTAAATGCAAGCGTTTCATACCACTTGTCTTACTAAGTCGTTTAATTAGATTTCTCATACGAATGAGGTAAATGTTTGTATATACTAGTAGGTTGGAAAACGGTTTTATAAACGAGTTTGATATTGAAAATAGAGTTTAAATAATCTTTGATAAAAGTTTGAATATTTACTACTAGTATAGAAACCTTTGTATTTTAAAGTGATAAACCATAAAAATGATTGTAGAAACAATCAATCATTAAAATCCACATACGAAGACGTGAATCAAATCCAAAGAAACCGATAAAGAATCCATCGAAATGGATATTCAAAAATCCCTAAAAAAGGAGCCACCAAAGTCATAATAAATGACAACAACAAATAGGATCATCACGAATCGATTTAAATTGGAAATTCAATCCCAAAAGGCAAATTGGGCAGAAACAACAAATTCAGTTGACTGAACAGAGATTTCAGTTGACTAAATCATGCCTGGAAACCTTCTGTTTCCAGGTTCAGTCGACTGAACAGAGATTTCAGTCGACTGAATCATGTCTGGAAACTTTCTGTTTCCAGGTTCAGTCGACTGAACAGAGATTTCAGTTGACTAAATCATACCTGGAAACTTTCGGGTTCCAAGTTCAGTCGACTGACTCAGAGATTTCAGTCGACTGAACTGGAATTTCCAGTATTTTATGTTTAAAAATGAAGAGGCAGCGCAAATGTAACTGGACCAGCAATGGGCGCTATGGGTTTATGCCAAATGATGACTCGGCCCTATAAGCTCTTCGATGCATCACCAAAAGCACGAACAAGCATCAAAGCTATCATTTTTAAAGATTTAACTTCAAAACACTAAAAATTAGAATATTCACAAAACTAATCCAAAATGAGAGCAAATGCACATGAATAAGTGTTAGGAAATAATACCTAACAACCAAAGATAATTATAGTCATAGATGTGAGATAAAAATCTCACCTTCGAACCTAAAAACAATGAATGAGAAGCTTGAAGACAAGGGAAGATCAACCACACTTCAATCTCAACACAAGAAGCTTGAACCTAAGCTTAAAAGAGAAACATTTCCCAAATTAGGTTTAGGAATTTTCTGAAATCAAAGAGAGAATGAGTTGGAGAAGAAGGGGATGATACTTACCAATGCTTCTCTTTGAATTTAGAGCTAGAACTTGATTTGCAAATGGAAACTAGGGCTTAGGATTTTAATTCTTTTTCTTTTCCCCCATTATTCTCTTTAGAACTGAAAAGATAAGGAAGAGGGAATGAATGAAGAGAAGTGGTTCAGTTTGGGGTATTAAGTTGGCTAGTGGGCTGAACCCAAACCCAAACCCAAAGTGAAAAAGGTCAAATTTTTCGCTAGCTCTAAACATATCAGTGTTTATACTAAAAAAGGTTGCAAACGGCATTTTGAACTCAATGGAAGGGGTCTCGAGTCCCAATTCTGTTTGCTAAAAGTAGGTTTTCAGACTAAAATCCGATGAACGGTGAAATATTTAAACAAAATATTTAAATATACAATCGATAAATACGCGGGTTGTTATAGGCTTCCCTCCTTAAAGAAATTGCGTCCTCGCAATACTTAAGAAGGAAATAAAGAGTAACAACCATAAAAGCATATAAACACAAAAAAAATTTGAAATAGGAAGTTCACCATAAAGAGCATGAAAGAGTAAGTCTGAACGGGATCGCTCGATGAATTCCTAAGATTCCCAAGAGCAATCCTTAGGATCTGAGAACCATTGAACTTTCACAAGAAGAGCATCTTTATTCCGAAGGCGCTCAACCTCCGAATCAATGATGCGAATGGAATGTTGCTTATAAGTCAAATCTGGTGAAACTTCAATTTCCTCAATAACACCGGGCTCAAGAATAAAAATTGGAATCCTTAAGGCATCTCCGTAGTTGAGAGACATGGAAAACGTCATGAATAGCAGAAAAATTGAGCCGGTGCAACGACATAGTACAATAACGGTACTCCCGAGAAACTAGAAACTCGAATTATTTGGAACAACGGCGTAGTTCAATAATGGTATGCCAGATGAACCAAAACTCGAATAATTCGAAACACCGACGCAGTACAACTATACGTCCAATGAACCAAAGTTCAAATAATTTGGAACACTAACGCAGTACAACGATACGTCCAATGAACCAAAGTTTAAATAATTTGGAACACTGACGCAGTACAAAGGTACGTCCAATGAACCAAAGTTCAAATAATTCGGAACACTGACGCTGTACAACGGTACGTCCAATGAACCAAAGTTCAAATAATTCGGAACACTAACGCAATACAACGGTACGTCCAATGAACCAAAGTTCAAATAATTCGAAACACTGACACAGTACAACGGTACGTCCAATGAACCAAAGTTCAAATAATTCGGAACACTGACGTAGTACAAGGGTACGTCCGATGAACCAAAGTTCATATAATTCGGGACACTGACGCAGTACAACGGTATGTCCAATGAACCAAAGTTCAAATAATTCAGAACATTGACGTAGTACTACGGTACGTCCAATGAACCAAAAAGTTGGGGCATCTATGTAGTACAATGACGGTACATCCGATGAACCGAACACCATAAAAGAACATCGGACGCTGGTCCATAAAACAAATGAGATGAAGCTCAATAAAACGAGGTACATCAAAACGTCCGATGAACTTGGTAAAAATATCATTCCATTCGGACATCACCAAAGAAATAACCACTTGTTGCTTACGACTAAGGGCATTGATAACACGATTCCCCTTTTCGGGAGTATACGAAGAATTCAAGATCATAAGATGTAAGGAACTCGAGCCAACGTTGTTGACGCAAATTAAGTTCCTTTTGAGAGAATAAATACTTCAAAGGTTTATGATCGAGGTGGAGAACAAATTTCTCCCGCAAAAGATAATGATGCCAAATTCTAAAGCGAAACCAATAGCCACGAGCACTAAAGCATGAGTGGCATACCTAGTCTCGATAGGCTTTAATTGTTAAAAGCATAAGTGATAGCACATTCCATTATGCAAGAGAACGGCACCTAAACCAATACGACTCATATCGGTACAAATAGTGAAATCTTGGTTCCGCTCAGGAATCATAAGAGTAGGAGTATCGAAGGAAAGAGTTCTTTTAAATAATCTTTGTAACATCCCGGAATTTTTAACACGGGATTTGTGGACATTTAATTCATTTTAAAAGTTGACTATGGGTTTAAGATTCATTTTAAACTAAAGGAATTGGTTTAAATTATATTAACAAGTTAAATTTCTAAGTGGAGATTTAATTTGGAAATTTAACAATAATAATATAATATTCAGAATTGAAATAAAGGAAATTCTGGATATAAATAGTGATGAAAATGAGTTTAAATTTATTTTATGACTATTGGGTCATTAAATAGTTTAGTGGGATTTTTATATGAATTTTAGAATCGATAGGATAATTTTTAGAATTTTATGTTAATTTAATAATGAAATTTAATATTATTAAATATGCAATTAATTCGATTTAAGTCCAGAATGAACCAGAACGATTTTTAATGTGTTTATAAATTTTATATGAATTATTGTTAAGTTAATAAAATTTTAAAAGTGGAGATTTGGAGTGATTTCGATAATTTCGAAAATCGCTTAATTAAATAGACGAGTTAAAATAGCCTTCCGGGACACAGTCTCGGAATTCGACGAAACCGGTTTCATTGGATCCGTAATAGATAGTTATTATCGGATTTCAATTTTCGTAGCAATCGGAGTTGTCGTTTGACCCCGGCAGCTCGAAACGTGTCGAAATCGTTTTAATCGATTTAATTTCAAATTGAACGTTTAATTCCGTAACTCGTGCATACGATCGAATTAGCTTACGAAACCTGTTCCATTGTGTCCGGAACGTTGAAAAACCCAGGATAGCCTGTCGGAACGTGAAATTCGGAGTTCGTTTGCATACGTGATTAAATTGAGATTTTATATTAATAAAATAATAATAAAACTATTATATAATAACGTTTTCTTTTAATCCAAACCCTAATATACCCAGCCGCCGTTCTAAATGTTTAATGGCCGGAAATCATTTCGTTTCCCCTCAATAAATCTCTAGATCCAGGCGTTGATTTCAAAAACTCTCTAAATGAAAGCTGTAGATCGTGGAGAGATCTATAGATCCAACGGATGATTCGAGCTGTTATCAACGATGGAGGGAGGATTTTGGCTTCAAAGAATCGCCGTTCGCATGCGTTTCCGGGGAGGATGGGGGCACCGAGTTTCGAGATGCTCTGGCCGAGGGAGGAGCTGAGCGTGACGAGCGAGATGAAGGTGTTAGATCATCCTCAAAGCTATCGTAGGTGGTGCGGTCCTCTGCCCTAATCGCGTGTGTGTGGGGTTCTGTTCGCATTCGCATACTGGAGCATGTTGCGTTGAGGAAGAAAGGGGTGGAGCGGGCCTTGGGCCGTGTGTGTGGGGTGAGAGTAAATTAATTAAAAGGAATTTGTTTTGAATTGAATTCAAATCTTTAAAATTTAATAACTAACACATATGATATCAGATTTCGACGAATTTGGTAGCGTTGGAATCGCAGGAAAGAATACTACGCGATGGAGCAGATCCGGATCTATTCCGGGCAAGTAAGAATTTAAGTTAAATCGGACACCGTCCGGTTTAATTTAAATTTCGAACGCTCGCCGAAACTCAAGGTGAGTTATTCTCACTCACATCTGGATACTAGTAAAGTAGACAGTTAGTATTGATTGGTTGTTTGGATGTTTAGCTGAATATGTTAGTTATTATCAAATTGAATTGATATATATGTTGTTGTGCTAATATTTGTGGATGCAGGGAAAACAGGTTGGAGGGATCCAACAGGATTCCTCACATGTAGAAATTTTTCTTATAATTGATATTGATGCCTGTTTATATTGTGACTGATAAATTTAGATTTAATTTGTATTGTGGTGTTGTTGGATAAACTGTAAATCCTGAATGATAATTTTAAAGAAATTAGAGTTTTAATTATAAAGGAATTAAATTGGGTTTCATAAGAAACCAAGAAAATTGATAAATAAGAAATTTAAAGAATATGAAAATTGGAATCTATTAGTTGGAAATTAAAATAAAGTTAGATTTGGAATATTGCTGAGTAAATTTTAATTCCATAATTAATTTATAAATAGGTAAATTGAATTTTAGAGAGATAAAGGATATTGTTAAATAATGAATTTTAAAAGGATAAAAAAAATTGAAATCTATTTAAAATGGAAATTAAAATTTGTAACATCTAGAATGATAATCAAAGATAAATGTTATTAGTTGGAAATTTGGGAAAATAAATTGATGTTATAAAACCATAAATCTAAATTGAGATAATTGGACAGAAATCGAAGGAAGGATTTCTGTGATGATTTAGTGGAGATGAGTTTTCCGGGGAAAAACCGAGTTCGAGTTTTAAGTTGATTTTTATAAAAGGAAGTTTTAAAATATTAAATTAGTTTTAAAGACTGTTTTGAAATTATTGTTTTAAAGTAATAATATATAAATTTGTAATAGAAAATTTTATAAATATCTTAATAATTATGTTTACAAATGGATTTGTTTTAAAAGCTAGTTTTGACCTAAGTATATTGAAATAAGAGTTAATCTTTTTACAACTCTATTTTTAATATATAGTATAACTAAACCTTATTTTAAATTAAGTTATATCTTATAATTAGTTATACTTTAATATTTTGAAATTTTATTTTGAGTAAAGAATTAGTAGTAAATTATCTATTTTAAAGTATATTTTAAATTTAAATGTTTTTAACTGTTTTTAAATCTAAACTGTTTTGAACTTGGATATTTTCCAATGGAAATATATGGTAACGGATTTACCTTGTAAATGGAGAATTTTGGGAAAGTGTTTTCAAATGAGATTTGGAAATTTGGTAATATATCTTTAAAAAGATATTTGAGATAAATAAATAATTTGGGAATTATTTATTGTGTGATGGATGCTATGGATGTTTATGCATATTAATTGATAGTTAAATCACCGACTATCAATATTGGACAAATGCGTTGATCGTTTCGAAGAGACCGGGATTGAGATTTATTTCTCGAAAACCACTTCGATCCGGTTTGTACGTTTTCGTGCGATAAACGTTTTTCGGAGTCGAAGATGGAGCAGTGAAGTGCAAGGGCTAGTCGCTGCTAATCCTGAGGATATTTCCAAAATGGATGTAGTAGGAATAGTGCCTTCGGTTCCGTTCGAACCCGGGACGGACTTGTATGGACGAATGCTTCGTGACATCGTCAGCGGACGATGGGCATTCTAAGGGATATGTGCTATAAAGGTATTGTTTAGCCTCAAGCCTCATCAACCGGGAATGACTGAAAATCAGGGGATATGCAGCAAGGCTTCGTGGGTAGCCCCCACTGGAGAGTAAGGTCATCCCTGTCTAGAGGTTCCTTTTTATTTCGGCTTAGTGGTGCGGTTGCTGATCCCAACCGCGGGGTGATCTTATTCGGAATTTCCCATAGGTGATTCCGGTCTTGTGTTGCAGGGGACGAAGGGAGTAGTCCTCGGTACTGTGATCTAGACCACGTACTGTGATAGGTGGTACCCCAGTGCCTAGTCATTGTTGGAAATCCATTTTCCCTACGAGCCTTTTACGAGTTTTGTTTGTATTACCCACTTCGGTGGCTAGTAGCTGGAATTTAATAATGTAACAATTTCGGCTATTTTATAAGTATTTGTAAATAGACCCTATTATAATATCAGAGGATTTCTATAAAAAGTGTTTTAGCTATCGTAAGGTAAAAACCCGACATGTTTATTTGTGGCGTGGTCTTACGAGATGCTTTTGTTTTCAAAAGGATTTTTGAAACTTTAATAATCAATTGTGTGCATTATTATCAGCTGGTATGCCAGACTGACTCGGGTGTTATTTCATTATAATGCTCGGGTCAGACCGAGTATTATATGTTCAGGATAGGTTGCTATGGAGCAGGAGAGGAGCTGGAGTTCGAGACGTATTATATGTACCTATATATATATCCGCTGCTATGTTGTATGGTATGTCTGTTATGTGATGATTGATGTATGAGTTACTCTGATGATATGTTGTATAAACAGTTATAGATTTCATTTTGTGTAAAGATATATAGTTGCTATTATATTTTATTCCGTTGCGACTGTGAGATTCTGATATTGTTTAGTTTCTTCTTCTTCTATCTCTTTTCTTTTAACCTCAATGGTTCGTATTTCTGTTCCACTTGAGTCAATTAGGGTAGAATAGTGTTGATTCAAGGGGTACGGGTTTGCGGGCTGTCACAGTATACCATAACCAATTACTAGGGAAGCAATCCATCACTTTAGAAACTCGAAAATGAATTCTAATGATTTTGGTTAAGTTTTCTCTGATCTAAGGAGGCTTTTAACTCGAAGCAAGTAAGCTTCTGACCCGAAGTAAAATGGGGTTGCTCGAGTGTATTGGTGTTTCAGGTTTTATCAAACAGAACTGTTCTGTTTCTTCAGAATTTTTAAAAATAAAGTTTAAATTAAAATGGAAATTTGAACTTAGGATTTAAACTTGAACTTATGGATGAATTCAAATTGTTTGAATCATTATTTTGTAATAATTTAAATGCAGAATTCAAATTTGGTTTAAAATAAATAAAAAATATAAGGAGAAGGACAGGGAATTGTTTCCAGTTTTTCTTAAAATTTGATAAATTACAAACTACAATGTTAGCATTGGATTTTAAACTGAATATAATAATGAATTTAAATAAGTTTAAATTCTGTTCTTTTAAAATTATTTAAAATTCTGGGAAAAAATTCAAAGTTTAAGTTTTTTAAATAAACAGAAAACTGTTTTCTGTTTTAAATAAAAAGGTAAGTTTAAATTTGAAAGTGGAGATGTAAACTGAGTGTAAGTTTGGAATTTGAATATGAATTCAAATTTAATTTGTCAGATATTTGAAAACATTTATGTTTTTTAAATTCAAATTTGATTTTAAACTCTCAAGTGTAAAATGCATTGTGTGTTTTGCATTTGTATTGAAAGGTTAAGTATTTAATTTAGGAATTCAAATGAATTCAAATTTAAGTTTTTAAATCTGAATTTAAATTTTAAACTTCAGTTTAAAATAAAGATTTAAATTTAAATTTCTTTCAAATGATTTACATTTGAATTGAAGGTGAAATTGTAGGAAGAATTTTAAAGAGTTTAAACTAAAATGAAAATGGAAGTTATATTTCAATTTTGAAAATTTTAAAGTAATTTTTAAATTGATTTGAATTTGATTTGAATTGAAATTTAAATCCTTTTCAACTTATTAATAAAGTATATGTTCTTGTAAACATATAAGATTAAGTTGTATTGTTTAAAATCTTATTTTAAACAAATTTGAGTCTTAAGTTTAAGAAATGTTAATTGGAATTTAAAGTAAAATTTAAAAACATTTTGTTTTTAAATGCATAATTTAATAAGAAATGTTTATCTAAAGGATAAATAAATGTTTAATGATTTGATTCATTAATTATTAAGGAAATTAAGATGAATATTAATGATGTAATTAATAATATGGATATTTTAATTAAATAATTAATGATATTTAATTTGATTTGAGATTAATTAATTAAGTTTAATTAATCTATAATTAAGAATGGTTAACTAAATTTTAATTTATGATTAATATTTATTTAATCAAGTGATTAATGATTAATTAAGATTTTAATTAACACTTAGTTAATTAATAATTAAAGATTAATTAAATAGTAATTAAATATTAATTACTTAATAACTAATGATGGTTAATTTAAGTTAATTCTTAATTAAATAATTAAGAAATGTTGATGAAGTCATTAACTTAAGATTTATTTTAACAATTAATTAATGTGATTAATTTTGATAATTAATTAGATTAATTAATTAATTAATAATTAATTGTTTAGGTTTAATTACTTAATGAAAGTAATTAGTGAATTAATTACTTAATGTAATTAAGGTTAATGTGATTTGTGTAGATTAATTAATTAAGTTTAATTAATTTAAACAATTGTTGATTGTTGATAATTACTTTATGTAATTAATTGGTTTGTAATTACTTAAGGAAGTAATTAATTTAATAATTACTGGATGTAAATAAAGATATTTGATATAGAAGTAATTTGGATTTAAATTACTTTGAAATTAATCAAGGGTATTAATTTAGATAATTAATTTAGAATAATTAATTTTGGGATGAGTAATTAATGTAGTTAATTACTGAATGGTTATTAATCAAGGGTGATTAATATATATGGAGGGTTTAATATAATTAACTGGTGTGATTAATATTAAATGCTAATTACTTATTGTAATTAGAGATGGTTAATCAATAATGATTAATTGAATGATGATTTATAAATTGATTTGTAATCAATTGATGATTAAGTTAAGCAGAATTGATGATGAAGTAATTAATTTAATTCATTTTAAATTAATTATAGAAGTGAGATCATTAGATCATTTGCTTATGTTTGATGATTGGTATTGGTTGTTTGGTATGGTTTGTAATCTCAGTTATGAGATGAGTAGTGTATGTGATATGGATGCATTGGTTGCTTTTGGATGATAATATAGATTATCTGATTATGATACGAATTATCTGTTGATAATGATTATGTTGATTATTTGTTGTGTTGTGAGTTATCTATCTGTGTATATTTAGATAATGAATTGAATTGTTTTAAACTTAAAACAACTTGGACATAAAAGACACGCTTTGGATTTCGATGAGACCGGGATCGGGTTTCCATATTTGGACATCCGAAAACCACATCAATTCCAAATAACGTTAGGTCGTTAATCCAAGTGGAGCAAGTGAAGACTCGAGGTATAAGGGCTATACGTCAAGTATAACTCTGTGGGTGATTCCGTAATGAGTTTGACGGAATAGATCTTATAGATTCGAGATGATGATTCAGAGTGCAAGGGTTATTGTCGTTAACTCTGAGGGTGATTCCAAAATGAGTGTAACGAGATAATGCCTTCGGTTTCGTTCGAACCCGGAACGAACTTGTATGGATTGAATGCTTTCAGAACATCGTCAGGTGGACGATGAGCATTCTAAGTGATGTGTCCTATAAAGGTAATCGTAACCTCAAGCCTCATCAACCGGGAATGGCTAAAACAGGGGAGGTGCAGCAAAGCTTCGTGGGTAGCCCCCACTTGAGAGTAAGATTTACCCCTGTCTAGAGGTCCCTTTATATTTCGGCTGTGTGGGACGGTTGATCATGACAACCGTCGGGGTTGTCTTATTTGGAACTGTTCAGTAAGGAGCGGGTCCGGCTTTGTGTTGCAGGGGATGAAGGGAGTAATCCTCGGTACGGTGATCTAGGCCACGTACTGTGACGGGCGGTACCCCAGTAGCCCTGCCATTGTATGGAATCCAAAATCCAATAAGTGCCAACGGTTTTGATTGTATTACCCACTTTTGTGGCTAGTAGCTGGAATTTAATAGATGTAACAATTTCGGCTATTTCTTATTTACTTGAAAACCCTAGACACTATTATAATATCATCAGATTTCCTATCAAATGTTTTGGTTAGCGTAAGGTAAAAACTTTTCCATGTTTATGTGTGGGAAGTCTTACGTGATACCTTTTCTTTCAAAGGTTTTTCAAAGTTAAGCAACTTTAACCTGTTACTCACACCAGACCCATGTCCTACCCGGAGTTATTTCTGTTTTTCTTTAACTCTTGGGTACTCAAATTTTTACGAGTAGCCAAGGGAATTCAGGTTAGGATTCAGGATTGGCTTTGACGATTTGTGGAGGAGCATATGGAGCAGGAGGCTTCTGCGTATAGTTATATAATTCCGCTGTGTTTGGTATCTCTGAGTGTTGTGTTTGATTTGAGTTGTATAACTAGACAGGTGTCTATAACTGTCTAGTATGTGTTGTATATGTCTGTGTAACTCTGATATTTGATGTATACTATGTAATATTTTGTTATAAATATAATTTATTCGTTCCGCTGTTGAGATTCTTGTGTTGTTTCTTCCTTCTCTTCTTTCTATTCTCTTTTCTATCCCTTTCTTTCTTTATTCATGATGCGATTTTCCGGGAGTGGAAAGTCGGGTCGTGACATTACCACGTTGTAACGACCCAACTTCCATACTCCAGGAAGTTGCATCGCTAAGAAGAAAGAAAGGGATAGAAGAAGAAAAGAAAGAGAAAGAAGAACACAAACAACATCAGAATCTCACAGCGGAACGAATAAAATATAATATATCACATAATACTTTACATAGTATCATATACATCAGAGTTTTACAGCCAATACAACACATACTAGACAGTTATAAACATCTGTCTAGTTATACAACTCTAAACAGTACAAGAAATAACTCAGAGAGACGACTCAGAGATACCAACACAGCGGAAAATAGATAACTACAACGCAGAAGCCTCCTGCTCCATTTGCTCCTCCATAACTCGTTAAAGCAATCCTGAATCACTTGACTACTCATACATAATATGAGTACCCAAGAGTTTAATAAAACAGAAAATAAACACTCGGGTCAGACAGGGGTCTGGTGTGAGTAAATAGTTTAAAAGTTGCTTAACTTTAGAAAATCCTTTGAAAACAAAAGGTATCACGTAAGACTTCCCACACATAAACATGGAAAAGTTTTTACCTTACGCTAACCAAAACATTTGATAGGAAATCCAGTGATATTATAATAGTGTCTAGGGTTTTCAAGTAAATAAGAAATAGCCGAAATTGTTACATTCATTAAATTCCAGCTACTAGCCACAAAAGTGGGTAATACAAACAAAATCGTAGAGTCTCGTAGGGAAAATGGGTTTCCAACAATGGCAGGGCCACTGGGGTACCGCCCGTCACAGTACGCGACCTAGATCACAGTACCGAGGATTACTCCCTTCATCCCCTGCAACACAAGGCCGGACCCATTCCTTACTGAATAGTTCCGAACAAGATAACCCCGACGGTTGGAGCTCTCAACCGTCCACACAGCCGAAATATAAAGGGACCTCTAGACAGGGGTAAATCTCGCTCTCCAGTGGGTGCGACCCACGAAGCCTTGCTGCACCTCCCCTGTTTTAGCCATTCCCGGTTGATGAGGCTTGAGGCTACGATTACCTTTAGAGAACACATCTATCTTAGAATGCTCATCGTCCACCTGACGATGTTCTGAAAGCATTCAATCCATACAAGTTCGTTCCGGGTTCGAACGAAACCGAAGGCATTATCTCGTTACACTCGTTTTGGAATCACCCTCAGAGTTAACGACAATAACCCTTGCACTCTAAATTACCATCTCGAATCTATAAGTACTATTCCGTCAAACTCATTACGGAATCACCCACAGAGTTATACTGACGTATAGCCCTTACACCTCGAGTCTTCACTTGCTCCACTTGGATTAACGACCTAACGTTTAATTGGAATCGATGTGGTTTTCGGATATCCAAATATGGAAACCCGATCCCGGTCTCACCGAAACCAAACGCCATTTTAATGTCCAAGTTATACTTAAGGGTTTTAAACAATTAACTCATTTTACTTTTATCTATTTCACTCAGATAGATAAACTACATATTCACATCATAATAGATAACTCATAACATTATCACAACAGATAATCATCACAACAGTCAAACATCACAACAACAACCATCACAACCAAATAATCCATCATACTTTAACTAAGCATCCATATCCTATAGATACCACTCATCTCATTTCTGAGATCACAACCATCCAAAGGTATATCAATATCATCCATAAACAATGATATATTATCCATCATTTATAATTAATTTAAAATGAATTAAATTAATTACTTCTATCTTTAATTAATTTAAAATAAATTAAATTAATTACCCATCCTATAAATTTTGCTTATAAATCTATTGATTAATCAACCTAGTTAAATAATCATTCATTAAGTATTCAACTTGATTAAACATCTATGATTAATCATTCACTAATTACAATAAGTAATTAGTCTTAAATTAATTCCATAAAATTAATTAACCTTAATCATAAGTAATTAACATTTAATTACTTAATTAATTGACTATAATTAATTACATTTATCCTTAGTTAATTACAATTAATTAATCACTTAATTAATTAATTAATTCTTAATTAAACAATTCTTAATTACATCATTAATTATAATAATTAATGATCTCTAATTAATATTTAAATTGATTACTCAATTAAAAATTAATTACATTTACTAATTAAATTAAATACCATTATTAATCACCTTGATTAATACTTAAATCCAGTAATTAACTATCTTAATTACTCCTTAATAAATTAATTATCAATAATTAATTATCTATATTAATTAATCCTTGATTAATTACAAAAGTAATTATCCAAATTACTTTTAAGTAAATCACCTTTCCTTAATTACATTCCAGTAATTATTACTTCTCTAAGTAATCTTACTCCATAAATTACATTAAGTAATTATTATCATTAAATTATTCTTAAATTAATTAAACTAAATTAATTAATTTAACAAAGCATATTATCAGAATTAATAAATAATTAATTCCTTAATTACTTTTGGTAAAGTAATTATACTTATCAAATTACAATATATTTTCCTAAAATAATTAATCTAATTAATCCATCAAAATTAATTACATTAATTAATTATTAATTATCCTTAGATAATTAACAACATTCCATTTATTCCTTACTTAAGAAAATTACCTTAGATTAATTATTCATAAATCATCTTTAATTATAAATTAATTCAAGTTATTATTTAAAATCAAACAAATAAGTAAATTCTTAATTATTTCCCAAAATAATTTATTTACTTATTTATAACTTAATTAATATTCAAAATGTATTTAAACAATACATTTCAAAAATCAAATTCAACTTTCAATTTACAGTTAACATAGCATAATTTTATTTAATACTTAAAAGAAAGAATTCTTTTATAATTTAAACCTTCATTTAAAATCAGATTCATATTTGAATTCTGCTTAATAACATTTCTGTCAAATATTTAAAACTTTCAACTTGATTTGAATTCAAACAGGTTTTAAAATAAAAACTGGAATCATATTTAATTTGATTTCAAAACCAAATTCAAATCTTACTTAAAATTTAAATGTTTCAATTTTAAACTTGAATTCAAACTTAAATTCAATTCAAACCTAAATTTGAATCTTGTTTTAAATATTGAATCCACTTTTAAATTTTTTTTAAAAAACAAAACTGTTTTAATTAAAAATCTGGATTCAAAACCTGAAAATTTTATTTTACTGTTTTTTTTCAGATATAAATTTAAATCTTCCTTAAATTTAAATTTATCATTTAGACTTTCTGAATTCAAAACTTACTTGAATTCAATTCAACCTATACTTGAATTAAATCAAAGCTTTTAAACATGTTGAGTTTCCAGATTTTTATCAAATACAATACTCAGGCCTGCACTTACACAACCCGAGACCACCCTCAATTTACTTCGAGTTAAATGCCTACTTACTTCGGGTTATAACACCAACTGCATGGGTTCAACTCCGAGTCACCCAAAGCCTGCACCAAAATTTCCACCAGAGACCAACCAAAACTGTCATTCATTTTAACACTTCACTCTGATCATCTTATGGTCTAAACTCTGGCCATCTCCAGGAAGCTATCCACCTCTCCACTTGATACAAACCCCAACACAAATACTCTGTAGCTTGAAAATCAGGTTCAAGCAAAATGACACCCTGGAAACTAATTCACCAAGACAGACCAAACCTTAAAAAAAACCTACAGTCATCACCTTTAATCTCTGACCATCTTCCCCTTATTTCCCCCATTCTCTCCAGTCATCATTCTATCTTCAGAAGGAATTTCAGATTCCAAAGTTTACTTATGAATTGATATCCTCAAGAATCCTAATTACTGCACATAACATAATCACAGACTCCTCATAAGCCTTTACAACTTGATACATGTTTAAATATCCATGCTTTCTTTTTTTAACATACATTTAAGCTTAAGCTTGTTTTAATAATTTTAAAGATGTTTGGAAAACTTTTACTTTGAAAACTTTTGTCTGTAGTTACTGTTTTCAGATGTAACAGGGTTCTTCTTCTTCTTTTTTTTAAACTAAAAAATTTTCAAACCTAAACTATACTGAACACACATTATGTTTACACAATATTCTCTAACCATGATTCAGTCATAAAGAAGTGGATTTGAATTCAAATCCAAGTAATAACAGAAGCATGACTGTAAAACCATTTACACAACATTTATCTGCATAATCTATAAAGTATCACAGAACATCCATCTACAACAGTCACAAGCATATTCAAGAAAAACACAAAACATCCATCATACAACAATCAAGACATACTCAATTCTATCATATACATATGCATAGATAAATTTAGTACAACCTATAAAATTTTAAGGTTACTTACTAAAAGAAAACAGAACAGTTTTTAATTACTACTATTTTACAGTTTTCTTATTTGGAGCATTTTGAATTAGCTTTAGTTTCTGTAGATTTTTGATAGTTAAATTTTAAAAGAGAAAACTGTTTTTAAGTTAGAAAATTTACTCACCTTAGATTGAAAAAAACAGCATGCATTCCAATGTGAGCACATTCCTGCAGCCTGAATTCCACTGTAGATTGAATCAGAGCTTGCATGTTGGTTAGAGATGATTATAACTTGAAGTATGCAGGCCTGGGAACTGCATTTGGTGATGGTTTGGTCTGTATGCTCCCCATTTTCAACTTTGCTTGCATTGATCATTGAAGATTAAATTGTTTGCAGGCTAGTTGAAAATGGTGACAGCATGTTGTTTGCAAGCCTGGGGATTTCATTTGATGATGACATGATGTATTTCAGGCTTTGGATCTGCATGCTTCCCAGATTAAAGTGAATTTACAGATTGAAGAAATTGGTTTGCTTGCAGATTTGAATTCACAGGTTGAAGGCTTTTGTTTCACAAGTTGCAGAATTTGGGGTTGCAGGTTTAAAGAATTTCAGATGAATTTTGCAGGGTTTTAAAAAAAAAACTTTTTGATGACAGATTGAGTTTGTTTGTAGAATATAGATTGAGTTGTGGAATTTTTTTTTAGAGTGAAGATGATTTTCTTTTTCTCAGATCTGAATTTTCATTTAAAAACTGAAATCTAAATTTTAAATCCAGATTTAAAAACTAAAATTTGAATTCATTTTAAATTCCTAAATTTAAATACTTAACCTTTTAATTCAAATACAAAACAACAATGCATTTTATACTTGAGAGTTTAAAATCAAATTTAAATTTAAAAACACAATATGGTTTCAAATCTCTGATAAATTAAATTTGAATTCATATTCAAATTCCAAACTTACACTCAGTTTAAATCTCCACTTAAAAATTTAAGCCTACCTTTTTTATTTAAAACAGAAACAGTTTTCTGTTTTATCAAGAAAGATCAAACTTTGAATTTTTCCCAGAATTTAAACTATTTTCAAAAACATAATTCAAACCTATTTGAATTCAACTAAAATTCAGTTTTCAAAATTCTAAGTCACAACTTAGTTTACACTTTAATTCTAACTTTATAAACTGGAAATAGTTTCTGTTTTCTTTTTTTTTTCTTTTTCTTTCTTTAAAACCAAATTAAAATTCTGCATTTAAATTATTACAGAAAAATAATTCAAACAAGTTTGAATTCATCCTTAGGCTCAAATTTAAATCCTAAACTAAACTCCAGATTTAAATTTAAACTTAACTTTCAAATTTACTTAAAACAGAACAGTTCTATTTGTTACAACCTGGAACAATGTAACTCGAGCGAGCAAAATTCTACTTCGAGTCAGTTACCCTTCTCCTTCGAGTTATCTCCCACTTTCCTCGAGACAAACCCGAGGCAAAACCCTGCAAACCCACAACATCAAAACCTTCACAACAGACCAACCCACCACCATCACAAACCTGTCAACACCATCACTGTGCACCACCTACCCATCTCAGGCCATCTCTGATCATCTTCTCTGGCCATACCCCTACGACACAATCCCCAACAAAACACTCCAACACTCAAGAATCCAAAATTCTACTTGAATTTAAATTCAAGTTTTTAAACCCAAAACCTGAAACATTAACTTCTGCAGTGCCAACCTGACATCACTAAACACTTCCACCTCCAGCCACCATCATCACACACCATACTCCGGCGATGACTCCTTCAACACATCATCAATACACACCCTAAAGATCTTTGAACTCGATCAACTCTTGAGTTCATACTCGAGCAATTACAGCAACTCAGTGGAACAGGGTTCATAACAGAAACCTTCCAAATTTCAACACCAAACCCAACTTCAAGTCAATTTAATAATTTCCCACAATCCTTAATAGACACACTATCTTCAGAAAACAAATTAACTAGCTCACATGCAAAGATCAACTGAACATGATCAAAAATGTAAAATACTGTGCCTTTGAAGACTGCACTATATTTACCACACAAATAATTTGGAATTTTTGTTTTTAAAATTCTTGAATTCATTTATGATTCTATTTACAAACTTGAAACCTTAATTCCTGATACCTATATTTTTTTTTCAAGTTACAGAATTTAATTGTGTTTTATATTTCAGACAACACAGAAAACTAAACAACTTATATAATAATTTTTTTTTTATGCTTACTTTATTTTGAAATAAGCAAGTTTCAATCAAGATTGAGACTTAACAGCAAACAAATCAAAAGAAATAGGATTTTCTATTAACTAGAACTTAAACTATAGCCATCAGAACCATGGAATCAAACATGCATTGCATTCATATATGCACAGGCAATAAAAAAGAAAACATGTACAAACATTTAACTTATTAGAAAAACAAGCATGCAAACCTACTTAATTTATTTTAGATTAAGTGTTACTCACCTAATTATGCAGATCGCAGAGCACAATCAACTTGCAGGGTATCAGGCTTTTGAAAATATGAAATGCAGACTCCTTGAAAGCTCTTTTAAAACTTGAATAATGCTTTTAAAACATGCAAGCTTGAATGCTTTTTGAAGAATGCAGATCCTTGCCTTTAAAATGATGCATGCAGGCCTTCTTTGATTGTTGAGTATTTGTAAATAGACCCTATTATAATATCAGAGGATTTCTATAAAAAGTGTTTTAGCTATCGTAAGGTAAAAACCCGACATGTTTATTTGTGGCGTGGTCTTACGAGATGCTTTTGTTTTCAAAAGGATTTTTGAAACTTTAATAATCAATTGTGTGCATTATTATCAGCTGGTATGCCAGACTGACTCGGGTGTTATTTCATTATAATGCTCGGGTCAGACCGAGTATTATATGTTCAGGATAGGTTGCTATGGAGCAGGAGAGGAGCTGGAGTTCGAGACGTATTATATGTACCTATATATATATCCGCTGCTATGTTGTATGGTATGTCTGTTATGTGATGATTGATTTATGAGTTACTCTGATGATATGTTGTATAAACAGTTATAGATTTCATTTTGTGTAAAGATATATAGTTGCTATTATATTTTATTCCGCTGCGACTGTGAGATTCTGATATTGTTTAGTTTCTTCTTCTTCTATCTCTTTTCTTTTAACCTCAATGGTTCGTATTTCTGTTCCACTTGAGTCAATTAGGGTAGAATAGTGTTGATTCAAGGGGTACGGGTTTGCGGGCTGTCACAGTTGGTATCAGAGCTTAGGTTGGCGACAACCTAGGCTTTGGTGGGGTAATTACTCATTAAACAGAGTCGATAGAACTCTATAATGAGTTGAGTGTATTAATAAATATGAGAGCGTACTTGTTAGTGTTTATAAAATTGTTTTTATACTGTGTTGACTTATCGGTTGAGTGTTTATGAATTCTGGTCGGTGCGGGAAGTACAACCGTATCGATAGGGGTTTCTAAACTCTTAAACAAGATAAACCGACATAGTATTGTTTTAAAGTGGATAAATGAAATAATTTTATCCAAAATTATATTTTGATATAAAGAGAATAATTTTTGGAAATTATATATATTTGACTGTTGGGTTGCCAAATTTTGAAAATCAAATAAGAATCTTGAATTTGACCAAATTTGAAATGATAAGTGAATAAGATTATAAAATTGAAATGGTTATAACCAAATAGAATTAATTAAATATGTTGCAAATAAGAAGTGAAATTAAAATTTGAATTTAAACCAGAATTTTAACCCGGAAGTTTTGAAAAGGATTTTTAATAGATTGAAAATAAAAATTTGGAAATTTAAAATCCTGGGAAGTTCTGAAATGTTTTCCAATGTATTGAAGACAATAATGGAGTATTGTTTTGGGTAATATTTTTGAATGGAAACTGTTTGAAATGAAATTGGGAAAGTTAAGAAGCATTGAACTCACTGTGGTCGCTGGAAAATAATCCTGATGATGCTGGCCACATCATTAGAATTCATTTTCGAGTTTCTAAAGTGATGGATTGCTTCCCTAGTAATTGGTTATGGTATTGTTTGGATTTGTTGGGAATAACAGTTGTTTTGGATATTTCAAAAATGGAAATTGTTTTGGTATAAACAAATTGTTTTGGGTACAACCAAATTGGTTTGGAAAACATGGAGATTTGATTTATATACCAAATGGATATATATATATATATATATATGTGATATATTTCAAAATGGTTTTGAGATAAAACCGGGTAAATTGAATTCTGTAAAATTTTAATGAAATAAAGATGTGAAGGTAAAATGAATCAACCATAACTTGTAAGGTGAAGTTGATTTAAGTAAGATAGTAAAATGAAATTTTAGTCATAAAATTAAAATTTGACTTGAGTAAATGGAGGTGAATGAAATTATTAAAAGGAATGGAAAGTTGAATTTAATTTGGGATAAGTTAAATAAAATTGAGAATTGAGAATTGGAATTTGAATTTAACTTGGATAAGTGAAATGAATTAACTATTAAACTTATTATGTAAAGTAATATTAATAAGAAGGAAGAAATGAAAATCTTAAATCTTGAAATTAAAATTTAGTTTGAGAAATTGGAAGTGAATAAAATATATTGAAGTGAAATAAAATATGTTGAAGTTAATTGAAATTTGAGTTTTACCTGGATAAGTAAACAAGTTGGACTTAAGATACAATTTATTTGGATTAAATTGAAAGGTAAGTTGATTTTGAAGTTTGGGTCATTGAGTAATGGATTATACCCATAAGTTATTAAGTATTATACTATAATTTGAGGTTGTGGATTTGAAGTGCAAAGAATAAAATTAAGGAAATTGTATCCTTAAGAATTTAGATGTATATACATATGCATATGGGATTTGGAATTGTGATTAGAAAATGTAGATGGAGTAAAATGAGCTATATAAGCTTTTAAATAAGTGGGTGAACTTATAAAATAGAAATGGAAATTATAATCACAATGAGAAATAATGGAATGGAAGGGTGGATTCAAAAACTTAATCTCAAATGAAATGTGGATTGGGATAAGATAAAGTGGAAAATAAAAGTAGTGTATGAACTTCAGTTAATAAACAAGTTTTGAACTTGTATTTGGAGAATTAAAATTGTGAATTTGAAATTGAAGTAAATCTAAATGAATTAGAATAAGTTTGAATTGGATTTAAGGGTGAAATGTGAATTTGCTTATAATTACCTAAAGAAATTCGCATTCTTAAGTTATTGAGTGCTATACTTTAAACTTGTGAATATAAAATGGAGATGAACTTAAATAAGAAATCTAAACTCTTGAATGAAAGTGGAATTGTGATCCATAAATGGAAAGAGTTAAATGGTGTGGAAAATTTAAAATTTGACCATAAATGAGATGCAAGTCTAATGAAGCAAGATGAGAATATAAAAGGTGGATGTTCTTAAGTTAGCACATAAGTCTTGGACTTATGTATGGGAAAAATGAAATTTGCTAAATGAAATGATTAGGAAGTGATGATATTGTAAATGGCTTCAAAGTGAATTGAGAAAATGGATTAAAACCTAATATGGACTAGGTTGTCGACTAAATGGAATTACAATTAACTGGAATTTGTATTGTAATGGAGAATTTTGATAGTTTATTCAAATTTGAAAGGTAAATAGAAATCCTGATTTGAATTGGGATTCAATTATGGAAATGAATATTGGAGGTGTGAATGAATAATGGAATTTGAATATATTTATGATGATTTGGATTGTAAATAAAATTCAAATGAGTAAAATAATTTAAATGGCCTCTTTGTAAATAAAATAAGTTTAATATGAATTGGATAACTAAACAAAGAGCATTAAATTTGTATATGAATGGAAATTTGATTTGAATGAGAATCAAATGAAATAAAATTTGATTTATAAGGAAATAATGAGAATATTGTTAAAGAACTTAAGCAAATTGAAAGAAAAACAAAATGGTTGAGAATGAGCCTTATTAAGTAATGTTGAATGAAATTTGTTAGATAATAATTGCAAGAAATGATATTAATAAGTTATTGTGATAAATTAAGGATGTATGGGTTGTAAATAATCCAGGAGGGAGAGATATTAATATAAACTTGGATTGGTTAATGAAACTAATATAAATCCAAGTTGGAATTAATTTTAAATGGTTATAAGCTTAAGTGGCAACTGTTTTGCTTAAATGACTTGAATATTTGAATGTATTTAGAATTGAGTTGTTTAAACAACTAAATTGGTTTTGGATAAATTGGAACTTGATTAAGTGAAGTCAAATTAAAATGAAACTAAATTTGGTATGCAAGGAAGAATTGAGATATTATGAAATTGAAATTGATGTTTAAAATAAATTGAACTGAATTGGAATCTAATTTAAGGAGTTTGTGAATGAATGCCGGTGAATTGATTTAAAATAGCAAATGGAATTGATTTTGAATCAATTGGAATGAATTAACATTTTAATAGGAAATGTTTGCATATGAATGGAAATGAATCATGAAAGAATTACAAATGTTTCAAGTTTAAAATAAAATTTGATTTTAAATCAAATTTGGAAATGTAAGTTAAAAATAAAGAAATATAAGTAAAGCATATGTTAAATATGTTGAAATAGAGGCGAATTGATTGCACTTAATATAAGTGATATATAATGAACTTGAATGTAAATCATTCGAGTGAAGTAAAATGAAGTTAGTTTGGATGAAAGTAGAATGGACTAAAATCTTAATAAATGGATTTGAGTAAATGGAAATGCTTCAAATTTGAAATAAGAATTTGGTTTGTGAATTAACTTGATATTGAAATGATATAGAAAGATGTTGATGAAGCACATGTTAACCATATGTTAAATAACAATGAATTGGTTGAAATAAATATGGATTGTATATAGTGGATTTGAGTATAAATCATTCATGTGAAATAAAATGGAATTTGGCATTAGAAAATGAACTTTGTGCATGTCATAAAATATGGATTTACTTATGAAATCATGCAAAGTGTTGTTTGGAATGGAAATGGATATGTTAGCTTGCATTTACATTGAAATGTTGCTTAAAATACTCATATCTTTGAAAACTAATATGTTTGTTGAGTATAGCCCAGGTGCGGGAGGCGTTCGAGAGGTTTGGAGCGAGTATATGCGATATATTAGCTGATTGCTATTAAAATTTGCTAAAAGGTACGCCTACGCAAATATAATTGGGAAATGGTATATATATTGTGTTATATTTTAATTTCCGGCCGTGTGGGCCGATGTATATATATTTGTGTATCCTGCGATGTCGCAGAAGCTCCTCCGTACAGGGGGGACTCTGCCAAAATTTTTCGAAAATTTTGGGAGTTAGAAATTTTTGGGTTTTTGGGAAAAGTTAAATAACTTGGAAAGTTATAAGTTAAAATTAAAGCTTTAGAGTTAATAAAGCAAATAGGTTTGGGAATTGAGAAAAAAGATTTTGTGAAGTATATATAAGCTTTTAACTAAGCAAATGGGATAAGTAAATGGGATTGAGAGTATGTTCTACCTTATACAAATTTCGGGGACGAAATTTTTATAAGGGGGAAGGAATGTAACATCCCGGAATTTTTAACACGGGATTTGTGGACATTTAATTCATTTTAAAAGTTGACTATGGGTTTAAGATTCATTTTAAACTAAAGGAATTGGTTTAAATTATATTAACAAGTTAAATTTCTAAGTGGAGATTTAATTTGGAAATTTAACAATAATAATATAATATTCAGAATTGAAATAAAGGAAATTCTGGATATAAATAGTGATGAAAATGAGTTTAAATTTATTTTATGACTATTGGGTCATTAAATAGTTTAGTGGGATTTTTAGATGAATTTTAGAATCGATAGGATAATTTTTAGAATTTTATGTTAATTTAATAATGAAATTTAATATTATTAAATATGCAATTAATTCGATTTAAGTCCAGAATGAACCAGAACGATTTTTAATGTGTTTATAAATTTTATATGAATTATTGTTAAGTTAATAAAATTTTAAAAGTGGAGATTTGGAGTGATTTCGATAATTTCGAAAATCGCTTAATTAAATAGACGAGTTAAAATAGCCTTCCGGGACACAGTCTCGGAATTCGACGAAACCAGTTTCATTGGATCCGTAATAGTTAGTTATTATCGGATTTCAATTTTCGTAGCAATCGGAGTTGTCGTTTGACCCCGGCAGCTCGAAACGTGTCGAAATCGTTTTAATCGATTTAATTTCAAATTGAACGTTTAATTCCGTAACTCGTGCATACGATCGAATTAGCTTACGAAACCTGTTCCATTGTGTCCGGAACGTTGAAAAACCCAGGATAGCCTGTCAGAACGTGAAATTCGGAGTTCGTTTGCATACGTGATTAAATTGAGATTTTATATTAATAAAATAATAATAAAACTATTATATAATAACGTTTTCTTTTAATCCAAACCCTAATATACCCAGCCGCCGTTCTAAATGTTTAATGGCCGGAAATCATTTCGTTTCCCCTCAATAAATCTCTAGATCCAGGCGTTGATTTCAAAAACTCTCTAAATGAAAGCTGTAGATCGTGGAGAGATCTATAGATCCAACGGATGATTCGAGCTGTTATCAACGATGGAGGGAGGATTTTGGCTTCAAAGAATCGCCGTTCGCATGCGTTTCCGGGGAGGATGGGGGCACCGAGTTTCGAGATGCTCTGGCCGAGGGAGGAGCTGAGCGTGACGAGCGAGATGAAGGTGTTAGATCATCCTCAAAGCTATCGTAGGTGGTGCGGTCCTCTGCCCTAATCGCGTGTGTGTGGGGTTCTGTTCGCATTCGCATACTGGAGCATGTTGCGTTGAGGAAGAAAGGGGTGGAGCGGGCCTTGGGCCGTGTGTGTGGGGTGAGAGTAAATTAATTAAAAGGAATTTGTTTTGAATTGAATTCAAATCTTTAAAATTTAATAACTAACACATATGATATCAGATTTCGACGAATTTGGTAGCGTTGGAATCGCAGGAAAGAATACTACGCGATGGAGCAGATCCGGATATATTCCGGGCAAGTAAGAATTTAAGTTAAATAGGACACCATCCGGTTTAATTTAAATTTCGAACGCTCGCCGAAACTCATGGTGAGTTATTCTCACTCACATCTGGATACTAGTAAAGTAGACAGTTAGTATTGATTGGTTGTTTGGATGTTTAGCTGAATATGTTAGTTATTATCAAATTGAATTGATATATATGTTGTTGTGCTAATATTTGTGGATGCAGGGAAAACAGGTTGGAGGGATCCAACAGGATTCCTCACATGTAGAAATTTTTCTTATAATTGATAATGATGCCTGTTTATATTGTGACTGATAAATTTAGATTTAATTTGTATTGTGGTGTTGTTGGATAAACTGTAAATCCTGAATGATAATTTTAAAGAAATTGGAGTTTTAATTATAAAGGAATTAAATTGGGTTTCATAAGAAACCAAGAAAATTGATAAATAAGAAATTTAAAGAATATGAAAATTGGAATCTATTAGTTGGAAATTAAAATAAAGTTAGATTTGGAATATTGCTGAGTAAATTTTAATTCCATAATTAATTTATAAATAGGTAAATTGAATTTTAGAGAGATAAAGGATATTGTTAAATAATGAATTTTAAAAGGATAAAAAAAATTGAAATCTATTTAAAATGGAAATTAAAATTTGTAACATCTAGAATGATAATCAAAGATAAATGTTATTAGTTGGAAATTTGGGAAAATAAATTGATGTTATAAAACCATAAATCTAAATTGAGATAATTGGACAGAAATCGAAGGAAGGATTTCTGTGATGATTTAGTGGAGATGAGTTTTCCGGGGAAAAACCGAGTTCGAGTTTTAAGTTGATTTTTATAAAAGGAAGTTTTAAAATATTAAATTAGTTTTAAAGACTGTTTTGAAATTATTGTTTTAAAGTAATAATATATAAATTTGTAATAGAAAATTTTATAAATATCTTAATAATTATGTTTACAAATGGATTTGTTTTAAAAGCTAGTTTTGACCTAAGTATATTGAAATAAGAGTTAATCTTTTTACAACTCTATTTTTAATATATAGTATAACTAAACCTTATTTTAAATTAAGTTATATCTTATAATTAGTTATACTTTAAATATTTTGAAATTTTATTTTGAGTAAAGAATTAGTAGTAAATTATCTATTTTAAAGTATATTTTAAATTTAAATGTTTTTAACTGTTTTTAAATCTAAACTGTTTTGAACTTGGATATTTTCCAATGGAAATATATGGTAACGGATTTACCTTGTAAATGGAGAATTTTGGGAAAGTGTTTTCAAATGAGATTTGAAATTTGGTAATATATCTTTAAAAAGATATTTGAGATAAATAAATAATTTGGGAATTATTTATTGTGTGATGGATGCTATGGATGTTTATGCATATTAATTGATAGTTAAATCACCGACTATCAATATTGGACAAATGCGTTGATCGTTTCGAAGAGACCGGGATCGAGATTTATTTCTCGAAAACCACTTCGATCCGGTTTGTACGTTTTCGTGCGATAAACGTTTTTCGGAGTCGAAGATGGAGCAGTGAAGTGCAAGGGCTAGTCGCTGCTAATCCTGAGGATATTTCCAAAATGGATGTAGTAGGAATAGTGCCTTCGGTTCCGTTCGAACCCGGGACGGACTTGTTTGGACGAATGCTTCGTGACATCGTCAGCGGACGATGGGCATTCTAAGGGATATGTGCTATAAAGGTATCGTTTAGCCTCAAGCCTCATCAACCGGGAATGACTGAAAATCAGGGGATATGCAACAAGGCTTCGTGGGTAGCCCCCACTGGAGAGTAAGGTCATCCCTGTCTAGAGGTTCCTTTTTATTTCGGCTTAGTGGTGCGGTTGCTGATCCCAACCGCGGGGTGATCTTATTCGGAATTGCCCATAGGTGATTCCGGTCTTGTGTTGCAGGGGACGAAGGGAGTAGTCCTCGGTACTGTGATCTAGACCACGTACTGTGATAGGTGGTACCCCAGTGCCTAGTCATTGTTGGAAATCCATTTTCCCTACGAGCCTTTTTCGAGTTTTGTTTGTATTACCCACTTCGGTGGCTAGTAGCTGGAATTTAATAATGTAACAATTTCGGCTATTTTATAAGTATTTGTAAATAGACCCTATTATAATATCAGAGGATTTCTATAAAAAGTGTTTTAGCTATCGTAAGGTAAAAACCCGACATGTTTATTTGTGGCGTGGTCTTACGAGATGCTTTTGTTTTCAAAAGGATTTTTGAAACTTTAATAATCAATTGTGTGCATTATTATCAGCTGGTATGCCAGACTGACTCGGGTGTTATTTCATTATAATGCTCGGGTCAGACCGAGTATTATATGTTCAGGATAGGTTGCTATGGAGCAGGAGAGGAGCTGGAGTTCGAGACGTATTATATGTACCTATATATATATATCCGCTGCTATGTTGTATGGTATGTCTGTTATGTGATGATTGATGTATGAGTTACTCTGATGATATGTTGTATAAACAGTTATAGATTTCATTTTGTGTAAAGATATATAGTTGCTATTATATTTTATTCCGCTGCGACTGTGAGATTCTGATATTGTTTAGTTTCTTCTTCTTCTATCTCTTTTCTTTTAACCTCAATGGTTCGTATTTCGGTTCCACTTGAGTCAATTAGGGTAGAATAGTGTTGATTCAAGGGGTACGGGTTTGCGGGCTATCACAATCTTCTTTCCTGAAAAGCTAAAACTTTCAAAATTACAATTCTTTATGTAACAATCTTTCTAGAAAAATTTACCTTTTTACAAGTCAATTTATTGCGTCTGACTGTCTCATCAAAGCGTTTAGGAGTTCCTATCGATAATGTTGATCAAGCGCATCGACCAGAATTCTTAAAGCACTCAATGGGTAATACAATCACAAAATCATCTTCTATATGATAAATATGTCTCTTAAAAACTTTACGAATATTCTTTGTTCGTTTCAAGAACAAAAATCCAATCATACTTATAAATATATCTTATGAAAAAGATTTGCAAAATTTTAAATTGCTGTTTTCATCTAAAATCAAATAAATACAAGAATGGAGTCATCGAGATATTCGTAGAATATCGACCCATAAAATGGATGAAATAAGCTGGACAAACTGAATGACATAATAATTCATTCACAAGAATCATAACGAGTACGGATTGCGGTAAGTGAAAAGCCAACTTCTACAACTCGTAACTAATAAAAGTCAGTGGCAAGGGCGAATTAAAAAGACCCTAACACCTCTCAAAAGATTGCTTAGGAGATAATCCTAAGACAAACTCAAAAATACCAGAAAGTTTCACAAACTATTTAAATGAGAGAAGTAACACTTTCCTCATGATGAGGGCTTAAAGAATAAAATGATGCCATCTAATTGGAATCAAAGTCATAAAGAAAAATAGAAATCTGCTTAACAGATTAAAAATGTCGAAGATGAATAGTCCACTCGGGACATAGGATATGGCTTCATAATTATTAAGACAATCCGTACAAAAGTCAATTTCGAAGCATATGTAAAAATCGGCTCGAAAAGAAAAATTATATAAAATAATTTCGACATCAATACAAGAAACCAACTGAGTGTTGCGGATCCACCAATAGGATTCGCCATTGTCAAAGGAGTCAACAAGTCCCCAATTTTTTTTTTAAATAAAATAAACCAACAAGTTCTTTTGATATAAAATATAAGGAGATGAAACCCATATCAAAAAGAACTCGAAAAGGAAAATCATAAAACAAATGTCATCAAGGAGAGAATGGCTACCTTGACTAACAGAAGAGTTGCTAGGGGCTTGCACAATATTTAGCTTTCTCATGTCCTTGTTCAAAAGTTTGGGACATGCAGATAAAAGATGACCCCTTTTTTTTGCAATAGCGACAGGAATGGGGTTTCGGACACGTATTTGCATAGTGTTCCTTAGAATTACAATTGTAGCATCCTCCACGATTGGGGATTGGAATCTTTGCTACAAAAGTAGTTTGCTTCACTCTCTTATTGGGATTAAGGCTCTTGAACTTAATATGCCTCTTCTTGGAAATCCCAATAGTACTAACACTTCCTTTACCAACCTCTTCATATCGAAGAGCGATATCCACAAGCTGATTGAAAGGAACTTTAAGTTTTAAAGGTAAAATCTTTTTTGGGTTCTTACCCAAAGCATAGATAAACCTTTGATTCTTTACAAGATCCAAAAGTTGTTAGGCAGACATGAATGCGCCATCCAGAGAAGGGCTACTGGATTGACCAGCGCTAGGACTGCCAGATCCAACTATTTCTTCTTCTTAAAGAAAGAAAGAAAGAAGAAGAAAAAAGTTATTCGCAAAATGAATTTCAATCAAACTTGATTGATAAAACAAGGAATCATTAAAGAAAATAGGATTAGACGGTACGAAGACTCGAATAAATCCTAAGGCACAACTCCTAAGAAAGACTTAGGACATGATCCTTGCTAGATTATTCCATATTGTTCTGAAGTTTGGCTCTGATACCAAGCTTTGACGCCCCACCTCTATACTCACGCTAGCCAAGGACAATACGGGGTAATACCGTCAACTAGCACAGATAATAAGGCTGTTGAGGAGCGATCATCCGTGTAATTGCTTTGCGCGAGCACCGATATGCCAGATAAAATATAACATGCATTTCATCTCAAGAGGAAATCCGACATACCGACACAAACTCAAAGCTACTACACAGTGGCTATATATAATCTTCGGAAACAAATATAGAAATAAACATAACATAAATCAGTCATAGATAATTCATATCACTAAGGCGGAAATAGATATGAATATAACACATGAAAGTGTAAATCAGAGTAGTGGTCAAATAAGATCCACAATATCACAAAAGAATAGATACAAGTGCTAGACAAAAGAATATGTATACATCAAGGAGTCTATATCTCAAATGTATACAACAAAAACTACTAGACTAAAGTAGTTGAGCAAAAGTCAAAAGATGGTTCCAAATAGGAAGTCATGAGGAAGCACCTGCAATATCTCAGTCTGACCCGAGTATTATTTAAGAAGAAAATAATAAACAGATCAGTCTAGCTATAATTATGAGATAAAATGAGATATAAGAAGAGATGTAATAAAAACGTATGATAACCAAAAATGTCATACTGTGACAAGTATGCATAGAAAATCAACTAAATCATACAAATATGTCAAGAATCTCATAGCATCAAAAAGAATATCATATTTTTTATTTACTTCACCAAGCCACAATAAATGACATACATATCAATGCCAATCGTAAAGTTGGTGAAACATAAATTCCAAAAATCATCAATTAGAAATCCAGAAATCACAAGAAAAAAAGGATAGCCAATCCCATAAACTGGACATCGACGCACCTAGAAAGACACGCCCCATGCACAGTCGAACATCGACGCACTTAGAAAGATACGCCCATGCATAAATAAACATCGATGCACCTAGAAAGATACACCCCATGTAAAGATGAACATCGACGCACCTAGAAAGGTACGCCCCATGCTCTAGCATCGACGCACCTAGAAAGATACGCCCCATGCATAAATAAACATCGATGCACCTAGAAAGATACACCCCATGTAATGTCTAACATCGATGCACCTGGAAAGATACACCCCATGCAAAGTCGAACATTGACGCACCTAGAAAGATACGCCCCATGCATAGACGAACATCGACGCACCTATAAAGATACGCCTCATGTCCCGACTTATTGAGCCGATTGCTCCACGAAGTAAACAAACATCAACGCACCTAAATAGGTACGACCCATGCGAGAAATGAGACGAAGCTCAATAAAATAAAGTACAGTCCTCCACGTGGACAAAGAGACATCGCACATTGCTAGTCTAAACCATAAAATGATCATCATCGATCATCAAGAAGTGTCAATTACACTAAACTAGTAAATATATGAGTTTAGCTTCATGTCCCATAACCATTAGCTTAACTTAAATATTTACGAACAAATTGTAGAATTCCACTCAAGAATTGTCACAAAAGATTCAATCGAACAAGTCCAAGAATTAACCGATGAAGTAAACGCAAGCGTTTCATACCACTTGTCTTACTAAGTCGATTAATTAGATTTCTCATACGAGTGAGGTAAATGTTTGTATATACTAGTAGGTTGAAAAACGGTTTTATAAATGAGTTTGATATTGAAAATAGAGTTTAAATAATCTTTGATAAAGGGTTTGAACATTTACTACTAGTATAGAAACCTTTGTATTTTAAAGTGACAAACCATAAAAATGATTGTAGAAACAATCAATTATTAAAATCCACATACGAAGACGTGAATCAAACCCAAAGGAACCAATAAAGAATCCATCGAAATGGATATTCAAAAATCCCTAAAAAAGGAGTCATCAAAGTCATAATAAATGACAACAACAAATGGGATCATCACGAATCGATTTAAATTGGAAATTCAATCCCAAAAGGCAAATTGGGTAGAAACAACAAATTCAGTTGACTGAACATAGATTTCAGTTGACTAAATCATGCCTGGAAACCTTCTGTTTCCAGGTTCAGTCGACTGAACAGAGATTTCAGTCGACTGAATCATGCTCGGAAACTTTCTGTTTTTAGGTTCAGTCGACTAAACAAAGATTTCAGTCGACCAAGTCACACCTGGAAACTTTCGGGTTCCAGGTCCAGTCGACTTACTCAGATATTTCAGTCGACTGAACTGGAATTTCCAGTAGTTTCAACCTAAAAATGAAGAGGAAATATCTTTGCAAATGCAACCGGACGAGCAACAGGCGCTAGGGGTTTATGCCAAATGACGACCCGGCCCTATAAGCTCTTCGATGCATCACCAAAAGCATGAACAAGCATCAAAGCCATCATTTTTAAAGATTTAACTTCAAAACACTAAAAATTGAAATATTCACAAAACCAATCCAAATCAAGAGAAAATGCACATGAATAAATGTTAGGAATTCATACCTAACAACCAAGATAATTATAGTCATAGATGTGAGATAAAAATCTCACCTTTGAACCCAAAAACAATGAATGAGAAGCTTGAAGACAAGGGAAGATCAACCACACTTCAATCTCAACACAAGAAGCTTGAATCTAAGCTAAAAAGAGAAACATTTCCCAAATTAGGTTCAGAAATTTTCTGAAACCAAAGAGAGAATGAGTTGGAGAAGATGGAGATGATACCTACCAATGCTTCTCTTTGAATTTGGAGCTAGGACTTGATTTGCAAATGGAAACTAGGGCTTAGGATTTTAATTCTTCTTCTTTTCCCCCATTATTCTCTTTAGATTGAAAAGATAAGGAAGAGGGAATGAATGAAGAGAAGTGGTTCAGTTTGGGGTATTAAGTTGGCTAGTGGGCTGAACCCAAACCCAAACCCAAAGTGAAAACGGTCAAATTTTTAGCTAGCTCCAAACATATCAATGTTTATACTCAAAAAGGTTGCAAACGACATTTTAAACTCAATGGAAGGGGTCTCGAGTCCCAATTCGACTGTTTGCTAAAAGTAGGTTTTCGGACTAAAATCCGACGAACGATGAAATATTTAAATAAAATATTTGAATATACAATCGATAAATATGCGGGTTGTTACAAAAGGCGTGCTTCCAATGGGTCAAAACCATATTTTGTTTTCAAAAGATAAGATCTTGCCTTGTTTTACTTAAAGCCTTTGACATAGTCGAAACATATGCGTTCAAAAGTGATTTTTTAGTTTTCGAAGAAGTTTGCCATACGATGTAGAGGTGTTGGCTTTCGAAGGGTTACCTTTGTTTTAACCTAATCTAAGCCTTTTCCTGAATGCTAGCCAAGGGGTTGAGGGTTTCGAAGGCAATAGAGTCGAAAGGGTGTTTCAACTCTATCCTTCGAAGTTTCAATTTAATGGTTATTGCTTTCAACTAGATGGCTCCGTCACCATCAACTTTTACCACACATAATTTTATATTGTTTTCGAAAGAGATACTTTCGTATATAACCATTTTGACCCAAAGGATGTTTTTAAAAAGTAAACCCAATACTTTCGAAGGGGAAATTTTATTTGTTTTGAAGCTATGTATTAAAGAACGTTTTGATACCATCGAAAGGTATTATTGGTTTCGAAAGAGAATATTTAACATGGGCTTCAAAAGGCATGTTTATTATGTTTTGAAAAAGAAGTTTTTGCTTTCGACGGAAGTCATTCGGAGGTTTTAAAAGATATGTTTTTAAGATTTCAAAACATAAGCCCAATCTTAAATTTAAAGGAATAACCATGACATAAATAAACAAAGGGTTTTAAAATGAAGAGGTTTTCATTGATTATAAAGGTTAAAGGGTTTAACTATATATATGTATAAAAGATAATAAGCCACAGGTGTTGGTATATTATATGTCGTATACTTCTTCATATACTTATTCATATTGTTATTAACCCATAACAGTATTTTAGGGAAGGGTAGAATAACCATTAGGTTGCCCTAGTAGTGAATGTAATTTAAGAAATGTTAAAATCTAAATTAATGATATTTGCAGGGGCCAATAGGTTCACAGTAAGCCCATTAAAATTATGTTTAACTAAAGATATTGGCAGGGGCCAGTAGGTTTATAGTTAGCCCCTGAAAACTATATCTGGATTAAGATATTGATAGTTACTCAATAGGTTCCTAGTTAGTCCATAAAAACTAGGATAAGAAAAGGATATTGGAGTTATCAATAAGTTCTTAGTAATCCCATGAAAACTATGAAATCAGAGAAATAGTCCATAAACATTTAACAGGTTAATAGTGACCCACGAAACTATAATTGAGACAGATAGTCATAATGAATGGGGATGGGCAATCCAAATTTAATTTACTTGTTTTGCATATCATCATAATACTTCGAAATACTATGTTTTAGACATTGTGGATGTAGGAGCACATCATATGGTTTTATAAATGTTTTAAGACATTAGTGAGGGAAAACCCGTTTCGCTAAGCAGCGTGATCTCACTAGATATCTAAGTGGTTTGAGATGGTAAATTATTATCCATACCAGGCTTTACGTCTGACTTAAAGTTTTTTGTTTTCCTCTTAAACTCTCAGGTAGTCAATTGATTTTTGAGTAGATTGGGAGTTAGGGTTTCCAGGTGTTCTTTTAGATGAATACAACTTCCAAGGACGTGTAGGAGGCAAGCTTATTATTAGAGTTGCTTATTTCCATTATGAGTTTTGATTGTAAACGCAAATTGTTTAGGTGCCTTACACATAGAAAGATACACACACACAAACACTCTATCAACGAAGGGGGCATCTTCATATATCGCTCTTGGCGTATTTTATATTAATTATATTTTATCTAAACGAAGTTTTCATATTGGGATTATGCAATCAATTTGGAATATTTTGAAATGTAATGTGAAATGTGTTTGCTAATTTAAATTTTCCATGTTCTTGTGTTTCCACTTATCAATGTATCTAATATCGCCATATTTGGTTGCTAAGGATTAATAACTATGGATGACTGCAGCATCCATAGCCATTAGTTTTGTCCTCCAAGTAGGGGGATGTTACAAGTTGGTGTCAAAGCATAGGTTTATAAAAACTTAAAAGAAAAGTTAAATCTGAAAACTTTTTGAAACATAATCCAATGAATTAGAAATATGATCGGGTTTGCTAATGCTATAGTAACTTACTTGTATTTGATATATAGATGTTTATATATAAGTACGTGTTCCCCTCTCACTTAGACCATTCTTCTGTATCTTAAGATATGGAAGCAAGAAGCATAAGAGGAAATCTCGATGGAGGAAGCACCACAACTAATGGAAATGCTCCATCCACTACCATAAGGAACCCGGGTCGATTGGCCTATGCTAATAATCAAAATGTTGATTCCAATGTGGGTGCTGGAAATCCACCAGTGGATATGGGGGATGTATTAGTGCTTTGTTAGTTTGATGCAAGCAGGAGCTGCTGCCGGTGTTGTTGGATGTTTGCACAAGAAATGGGCAAACACCTCCAAGTCGTATGAATTAGTTGATTTTAGGTTGTTTCTAGTGATTTGTGGGATTTACGCAAATATATGAAAAGCAGGGACTAAACTGTAAAAGACGCGCAGATTTATAGTGGTTCGGCCAGAACGTGCCTACGTCCACTTTATATGTTATTCTCCTTTTTCTTTCAGATTACAAGTACAAAGCTTGGTATACAAGCATATGAAAGTTGTCTGAAAGTTCCTTCCGTGCTTGAGCTCTCAAACTTGTCTGCCATTGTTGTACCCCTGCCCCCTTATTTATAGAGTGAGGCTGGGGCAGGGGTCTTGGATGTATATAGCTGCTGGTGGGCCTGGGCTGAAGTAATCTGGCCTGGCACATCTGGTTGGTCCGGTCGTAGCTGGACGAGGTTGATTCGGTGGTAGGCGAGTGGCTTTCATTCGGTGGTGCCACCTTGGGTTTGGTTCGATGGTGTGTAGGGTTGGATCGGTGATGTGTGGTTGGAGTTTTGGCTCGGCGTGGGCTGGTTCGGTGTGAGGTGATTCGGTTGCAAGATGGAATGGTGGATGCATGGCGTTTGGTCCGGCGGAGGTTGGTTCGGCGAGCATGGGAGAGGAGTTGGTCCGGTGTGGGCTTGATTGGTGTTGGTTCGGCAGTAGTTGGAAATGGCTTTGGTTGTGAGTGGTTCTGCTAGGCATGGAGATGGAGTTGGACCGGTGATACCCTGGTTCGGCTAGGGATGGATTTGGGTCGGTGTTGAAAATTCGTCCAACAGCACACAAGTTTGAGAGCTCAAGCACGGAAGGAACTTTCAGACAACTTTCATATACTTGTATACCAAGCTTCGTACTTGTAATCTGAAAGAAAAAGGAGAATAACATATAAAGTGGACGTAGGCACGTTCTGGCCGAACCACTATAAATTTGCGTGTCTTTTATAGTTTAGTCCCTGTTTTTCATATATTTGCGTAAATCCCCCAAATCACTAGAAACAACATAAAATCAACTAATTCATACAACTTGGAGGTGTTTGCCCATTTCTTGTGCAAACATTTTTGGTGCTTTCACTGAGAACCGAACTAGAAGCCACAGCTTCTCCTACTCAACCTTCTTCCTCCCAACATCGTTCCTTGCCCTGACAATATGACTTCCAGGCAGAGGAGAGATGTTAACAAAGGAAAGAACATCGCAGCTAGCAATATGCCAGATCCAGTGGCCCCAAATCAAGAGAATCATCCCGTTTTAACAGCAGTACCAGATGAAAATCAGGTAAATCCAACAGCCCCCGCCGCGGAACAACCAATTACTATGGCAGATCTAGACAGGGTTGTGGCTGTAGTAACTAACCGCTTCGCATCTCAGCAAGAAGCCTTGGTGGACCAACTCATGTCACACCTAAGGGATGCTGAAGAATCCAACCGCAACACCGAATCATGGGGCGAGTCCCAATCTGGAGGATCTGGAAGGCGACAAAGACCTTTCTACTTCGAAGAGGTTAACAACAGAAACAGCCATGGTAGGAGCCGAGCCCGGACTCAGCCCGAAGTCCGACCCGAGGAAACACTTGGAACCGAACCCAACGTGGGAGGTGCCAGGCAAGGGTCGGATGTAGCTGAGCCTGTCATGCTACCTAACCATGAAAACACCAGTAGACGGGGCCGAGCTGGAGTCCAGCCCGAAGTTGGACCCGAGGAAGCACTGAGAACAGAACCCAGCAGGGGAAGATCAAAGAAAGGGCCAACTATGGCCGACCCCAGCATGCCTCCAGAAGAGCAGAGGCAGCCTTTGGAGAATGTTAGGAGTGACAGACGATACCATCCCTGCAAGTTGTCTGGACGGACTCAATCCCGCAGAGAAGAACCAAACTCATTTCTATCCGCTCCAAGTTCTGACAAGAGGATGGCGCGATTGTTCAGAGAGTGCGTCCAACGGGAGCAATGGGATCGGGGAATAGGTGCTAGGGTAACCAGCCCCTTCACCCGCAATATCGAAACTGTCATCACCCCCGGGAATGGAAAATGTCAACGATGGAACCTTACAAGGGAACCTCTGACCCCATCGTACACTTACAGAGATACACCCAGCATATGCTCATGAGCGGAGCAACAGAGGGAGTGTTATGTAAATGCTTCCCACTATTCTTGGCAGATCTAGCTACCTCCTGGTTCTGCCACCTACCCCAAGGGTCCATCAGCTCATGGGAAATGTTGAAAGAAAAGTTCATCAGTCAGTTCCGCATTCATGTGGAGCAACCCAAGGACGCTTATTCCTTATCTAATATCAAACAGAAACCCGAAGAGACATTGCAATAATATCTAACCTGATTCAACGCCGCGGCAACCGCAGTCCAAGATGCCGACGAGAAACTTATCCTAATGGCCCTCTACAGTGGTGTACATCCAGATACTAAGTTTTCTAGAAGACTAATCAAAGAAAAACCAGCTACGTTACCTGATTTCTTTCATGAAGCTGGAAAGTATATGAGACTTGTGGACGCTGCCACTGAGAGGCAATCAGGGCAACAGGCTAAGACGGCTACAGACAGGTTCCCCGCTGCAGCAAAGGATGTTCGAAGAAATGAGTCTAGAGACAATGCTGGGGGCAAAAAGGGAGAAAAGCGCTTATATCGACCAGGACCAAGATTTGACTCTTGCACTCCTTTGAATGAAACGATCGAAAACATCTTCCTAGCCACTCAAGACGAAGTTAGATACAAGCGCCCCCCGCACAAGAAGGAGTCAGATTGTGCACTCAAATCTGGGAAGTTCTGCCGCTTCCACGAATCCCACGGGTATGATACCAATGAATGCCACCATCTCCGGGACTTGATTGAAGAACACATCAGAAGGAGGAGACTGGAGCGCTATGTAAAAGGCCAGAACAGGACTTCGACTCCTGCCAATGAGAATCCTGGACTACCCCCCCCCCCCCCAGAAGCAGGCGGGGGAAATCGCAACACCAGCGGCTCTAGTCAAGAGAAGATAGCGGTCCACACCATATCAGGAGGACCGCACATCGCCGAAAGAAGTTGGGCAGAGATGGAAAGATACGGTAAGTCACTGAGGAACGCTGAAGGCTGCGTTAATTCTGTTGTGGAAGAACGCCAACCGAAACGGAAAGAGAATGACGACATCACATTCAGTAGGTGTGATCTAGAGGGAAGACAGTACCTGCACATGGATCCTATGGTCATCTCTGCCTGGTTCGGACCAGCCAAAGTTTTTCGAATTTTAATAGACACAGGAAGCTCGGTGAATATCCTATTCAAGCATGCTTTCGACAAAATGAAGCTATCAATGAAGGATGTGTCTTCCTGCAACAAACCACTACATAGTTTCACTGGAGATGCGAAGATGCCCCTCGGGCAACTGGACCTTTTTGTTGAAATAGGAAGTCATCCTCGCTCCGCTGTGCGAAAACAAACGTTTGTGCTAATAGAAAGCCATTCGGCCTACAACGCCTTTTTGGGAAGACCAGCCTTGTCCGACTTCCAAATTGTCCTAGCCCCGTGGTGCCTGAAGATGAAATTTCCAACCGATAACGGAATAGGAGAAATAGAGGGAGATCCAGACGCTGCTCGAAACTGCTATGTAACTGAACTTCGCAATAACCGCAGAAAAGATAAAGGGAAAAATGCAGAGACTACTCTCTGCATGAAAAGCTTGGAAGCATAGCAACTAAAGAAAGCCCCTCCTCTTCGATATACCAGTGATCCTTTCAACGAATTAGACCCCAGGGACAAAGAGGAGGAGGCCACCGCCGAGCCTGCAGAGGCTATGGAATTCGTATCTGTAGACAAACACGACCCAAGTAGACTGTTGAGAGTCGGGTCTCAGTTAAAAAGAGAATTAAAGAATCAACTCATTGATTTTCTTCGCCGCAACATGGATGTATTTGGATGGACGCACGCTGACATGATGGGAATCTCCCCTGACGTAGCATGCCACGTGCTGAACATAGATCCCACCAAGGTGCCAGTGAAGCAGAAAAAGAGGAGCATGGGGGGCAGAACGATCAGCAGCCCTCGAGGAAGAAGTAAAGAACTTACTTGCCAATGACTTCATACGTGAAGCCATCTACCCAGAATGGATCGCCAACCCGGTCCTGGTAAAGAAAGCTAATGGGAAGTGGCGAACATGCATCAATTTCTCCAACTTAAATGACGCTTGCCTGAAAGACTGCTTCCCACTCCCCCGAATCGACCAACTCGTGGACAGCACAGCCGGACACGAACTCTTATCCTTTATGGACGCGTACTCAGGATATAACCAGATCCCTATGCACGCCCCCGATCAAGACCACACTAGCTTCATCACTGACCGAGGATTGTACTGTTACAGGGTAATGCCATTTGGACTTAAAAATGCTGGAGCTACTTATCAGCGCCTCGTCAACAAGATGTTTGCAGAACTGATAGGGCGATCTATGGAAGTTTATGTAGATGACATGCTGGTAAAATCGAGGAAAGCCAACGACCATATAAACCATCTGGACGAGATGTTTCAAGTACTTCGCCAATATGGAATGAAACTGAACCCTCTAAAGTGCTCCTTCGGAGTATCATCGGGAAACTTCTTGGGATTCATCATTCTTGCCAGGGGGATTGAAGAAAACCCCGAACAAGTTCGAGCTTTGCAAGATATCAAGATACCATCCACTCGAAGAGAGATGCAAATCCTAAACGGGAAAGTGGCCGCCCTAAGTAGGTTCATCTCTAAAGCAACCGACAAATGCATCCCTTTCTTCGAAGCTCTAAAGAAAGACAAAGGAAAGTTCGAATGGACTGACGAATGCTCGACAGCCTTCCTTAACTTAATCGGACACCTCCAGAGACCACCGGTACTCTCAACTCCGAATGAAGGCGAGGAACTATACCTATACCTTGCTGTATCGTCCCACGCTTTGAGCGCCGCTTTGGTGAGAGAAGACAACCGCGCGCAGGGACCCGTATACTTTGTAAGCAAGAGATTCACAGGGGCAGAAGCCAGATACCCTAAACTTGAAAAGCTAGCATACTATTTGCTTATCACGTCACGGGAACTGCGACACTATTTCCAATCTCATTCCATCAGAGTCTTAACCGATCAACCGCTAAGGCAAGTGCTCCATCGCCCCGACACTTCTGGGCGATTACTTAAGTGGTGCATCGAACTAAGTCAATATGATATCACTTACCATCCTCGCACCGCTATCAAGAGGCAAGCCATAGCTGATTTCATTGCCGAATTCACTACTAATGAAGGTAAGGACCAATCTGAAATAGCAAAAGATATCAAGTGGAATCTCTTCGTAGATGGAGCGTCAAACGAACAAGGCTTGGGGGCCGGTGTTGTGATAATCACCCCCAGGGGAAAGAAGCTGCACTACGCCCTAAGATTGGAATTCGCTGCCACCAACAATGATGTAGAATACGAAGCAGTGATAGCCGGATTAGAACTTGCACTGGAAATTGGAGTCAGTTCTTTATGTCTCCATAGTGATTCTCAACTTATTGTAAATCAAATACTGGGAGAATTCCAGACTCGAGGAGAACGACTCACAGCGTATCTAAAGAAGACCATGCTACTGCTTAATCAATTAGATCACTATTTAATCAAACACATTCCCCAAGAAGAGAATCAAGAGGCCGACGAACTAGCAAAACAAGCTAGTATGAAGAACATCACTATTTTCGGAGCATTAACCATCTCAAAACAGCTGGCACCAAGTTTCGAGCAAGTGAATCTGATAACTGCGATTGACTAAGAAACCTGGATGACCCCTATCCGGAAATATTTACAAGATGGCACACTACCCGACAAGCGTAGCGAAGTCAAGAGAATCTTGAGGAAAGCTTCCCGCTACACATTACAGGAAGGCATCCTCTATCGACGCGGCTTCTCTAATCCGTTATTAAGGTGTATAGCTGGAAGGGAAGTCAAGGAAGTCTTATCCAACATCCATCAAGGAAGTTGCGGAGATCACACTGGAGGGCAAACTCTGGCAAAGAAGATACTCCGATATGGATATTACTGGCCCACTTTAAACAAAGATGCCTTGGACTTCGTCAAGAGATGTGACAGATGTCAGAAATTTGCCAAGATTCCTCGACTACCCACAAATGAGATTACTCAAATGACCAGCCCTTGGCCCTTTGCAGTATGGGGAATTGACTTGATTGGCGAATTGCCAGCGGGCCGAGGCGGAGCCAAATATGCTATAGTGGCTGTTGACTATTTCACCAAATGGGTGGAGGCGGAACCTCTAAATAAAATATCTTTGGCAAAAGTTATCAACTTCTTGATCAAAAATATTTTGTGCAGGTACGGAGTCCCACTCAAGATCATATCAGACAACGGACTTCAATTTGACAGCGAAGAATTCGCCGATTGGTGCCAAGAGCACGGAATTCACTAAAGCTTCTCATCTGTAGCTTATCCTCAAGCAAACGGACAAGTCGAAGCTGTCAACAAGGTTCTCAAAACCTTAATCAAGAAGAAACTTGAAAGGTCGAAAGGCGCTTGGGTGGACAAACTTCCTACGGCCCTTTGGGCCTATCGCACATCTTACAGAACTTCAACAGGGCATACTCCTTTCTCTTTGGCATACAGATCGGAGGCCATGCTCCCAGTTGAAACTATAGTGCCCTCTCACCGCAGGATCCACTACAACCCGGAGGAGAACGAAGAACTCCTCCTCATGTCTTTGGATCTAATTGAGGAGAGAAGAAACGATGCAGCACTCAAAGCAGCAGCTCACAAGCAAAAAGTTGTAGTGCAATACAACTCCAAAGTCAAGCACCGCAGCTTACAGGAAGGAGATCTCCTCCTCAGGCGGATCTTCCCGCGCCCCGAAGCGCTAGATCCAATCTGGGACGGACCCTATGTAATTCATAAAGATCTCCACAACGGAGCTTATATTTTGTCAACAGTGGACAGAGAGGTGTTCCAGAGGGCATGGAACATCCAACACCTCCGTCGATACTTTTCTTAACTCGTACTGCCCATATGAAGTGAAGTAACAAAGAGAATCAGTGGATGTAGGCATTTTCATGCCGAACCACTTTAAAAATCTTGTCTCTTTTTAACTTGTTCCTTTATATCTTGGCTGCTTGTTAAGCTTTATCCTTTTCTGTTGAACAAAATCGTGTATAACGACATTTCCATAATGGAACTTCACGGTGCAACCTCACCTGGACAAGACTCAACAGGTACTATGCGATTCTATGCACTCGCCAATGAGACACTTTTGCTCCAGCATCCCTCTGCTGTGGGTTAACTCATTGCTCGCGACTGCCCTCAAAGCCAACTGTAATGAGCCGATTATAAGCCATCAAGAAGGCCGACTATAGCCGATGGTAGCTCATTACGGCGTTCGGCTCGTCGACAACTGTGAACCTACTTTAAGCCCCAACATAAGGTGTGGCCAGCCAGGGGTAGTTCACGGTTGACGATTGACACTCACGCTAGCCGGTCACAGTAAATCGAATAATACCCACGATTACGGGCCATAATGGCTCGGGTAGTTACTGTGCGCGATCTCGGCTCCGATATGTCTTAAGTGCAGCTGTGGTAAAAAAGATAAACTCCACGCGGAGGCGTAAGATGGGTGACGAATGTCTCCAAGACCAACAGCTAGGGAAAGTGACTACAAAACCCGTTTGCCACGAACTTAAGCATATCGACAGCCTTCCGTGACTGGAAGTTTTACTTTTCCTATATTTCCATTCCATTTAAATACTTTTCTTGTATCCTGCATATAGGTCCCCAAAGTACAGGACACTAAATGGGAGGCATTCGCTCACGGGAATCTGAGCCCGCAAACTGGGTGACAAGGCACTCAGCCGCATCCATGGTCAATTACACAAGACGCTCAACGCTACCCCCTGCAACTAAAACATGAAGGGCGGTACTCTCTTCTCTTGTACATAAACATGTAACTATAACTTATTCATACATCACACCAACATTGCAAAATATGAAATTATATATTAAGCAAGAACTTAGCATTAAACACAATTGAATCACTAGCACATGCACAGCTATATTTCTTATGCAACACATCAGAATAACAAAAGCATTCAAATATAGCAGAATCTGTTTATGTTATAAAATTACAGAAAGTCATTCTTTACAAATAATATAATTACAAGTTGCACTAATGTTTCAGACTAACATAGACAGCAACCAAAATATGTGCAAGTCAAGTCAAAAAATCGGAGCTTCGCCTCCATCCCGCTAGCCCTCCGGATCTACTTAACTACAGGATCGGAGCTCCCAGCATGATGACCAGAGGCCCCACCTGTCCAATTCAGAAAAAGAGTCCATTAAACCGACAACGAACGATCAAGTTATGAAAAGCTAAAAAGGGAAAACTCACAAACACCCGCTCCTTGGTCCTCATCCCCCAACTGCACACCGGCTTCCTCCGCAGCAAGTAGCCGCATCCCCTCCTTCACCGCTACCTTCTCCTCCTTTGAAAACTGGGCGGTAACCACGTCCATCCTGAATGCCGCTCCACCTTCCTTGTCCGCTTCGGCCTTGGCCTTCTCTAAAGCCCGAAGATATATCCTAGCCATGATCCGGGGATAGTCATCCATCCAGGATAGATTACCCTGCTTCCAAGTACAGAAGTACATATCCTGCAATATCTCATCCATCATCCCCTCATTCTCCTCAAACTCCCTCACCCCGGCCTCGGAGGACAACAACTTAGCGATGGCAACATCCCTCTCCGATCAATATCTCAAGCGGTCAGCCTGGAGAGACCTCCTCATTTCCTCCATCTCTTCTTTTAGCCTGGCCTGCGCAAGCTCTGCGGCCTCAAGCCTCCCATATAACTCCTCTACCTGCTCGAGATCCGCCCTTCGAACCTCGTCCACCGTAGCAATGGCTATGTCAATCCGCTCCTTGCAGGCGGCCTCCATCTTTCGCAACTTAGCCTTGCTAGCCTCCTCCATGGTTTTCTTTAGTCGTCGGGAGGCCGCCTCATGCTGAGATATCGGGATAGCTTGATCGGCAAGCTGTTTGGCCTGATCAAAGACCTGTAGCCGCAACCGGATGTTAGCACTTCCGATTTCCTCCCCATCCTTGGCCAGTCAAGCGTGATGCTCCATTAGCCTCTTGGTTTCCTCAGCCACCCGATCGATGCTTGCCTTGGCCTCATTCCCCATGGTCACAATCCGAGTAGTAAGCAAATCGAGGTCTAACGACTTAGCCTCATCAAGCACCCGTACCATGGGATTGCGGGGAAGAAGATGCTCACCCGTGACCTCGTCAAAAGAGATGTCCTGAAAACTCAGGTCCAGATCCAGGTGGCCGGCAAATGGGTTGCGATCCAAACCAGGACGGTCTATCGGAGTTACGGTTGGATTTTCGGACGGATGGGGGGAAGGCATAAACTCAGTATCCTCCTCAGTAATATCATGGATGGGCTGGACTGGAGGCTGAGGGCCAGGTGAAGGTTCAAACGAAGATCGGCCCCTCTTCCTCTTTTGCATATCTTCTTCAATAACTCCAAGAAGAGGGCGATATCCAACTACATCCCCAGGACGGCTAGTTGGCGGCTTTGGTTTGGCAGAAGCTTTGAGTAGCTTATACTGTTCGAGGCGGTGCCGAATATCTGATGTCTTGGCCGCCTTACCTGCTCCTGGAATAAAAACCAAGTGTTACAAACATACAATGATCCATAATTCAAGAAATATGTTAAGTTAAAAAGAGTGAGAAGGCACATCTATTATACAAACCCTGCGGAGGAGTAGATACTGCAATAAGTCCTGAATCTCATTCCAGGACGGAAGCGAACCATAAAATATTCCTAAGTCCCTATCGTAAATGGAGTCTGCAGAAGTCAAAAGTTCACCTCGAATCGCTGGAGTCGCCTTAGCTGAAGAACTCTTAGAGAATGCATCGGCGCCAGCCCCAGCCTTGTCAACCTCCTTTGCCTTCTCAACCAAAGCCGATCCTCCCTCCGACTCCCCAAAAGCTTGACGGAAAGCATCATCCGTCCACTCATGAATCTCTCTCGCTTGCCCGGAGGTTAAGGCACCAACGCCACTACCGCTCTGTCCATCGCCTCCTTCACCCTCACCTCTATCTTCCTCCACATCTTCCTCTCCCGGAGCAATTGGGCAAGTGCTAGGAGAGGGACCATCAGACTTCTTAAGCTTCTTACCTCCGACAACGGGAGGCTTTGTAAAAGGTTCCCTCTTGCCACTTTTCACCGTGGCCCCTTCCTTGGCTTTGGCAGCCTTCTCCTCAGCCGTATCCCTCTGCTTAAGCACGGACTGGTGTGGCAGGATCAAGTTGTGCTCTAGAAGAGTAGCATTCCTGATCAGGAAAGAAGCCGACCTGTCCCGTCTCGAAATGGCCTTTATTTCCGCAGCCATCTAGACCAGGGAATCACTCTCCACGACCGCAAAGCCACCTGTCGCTAGCAAGGAATAGAAGCATATCAGAAGAAGCACTGCAGTCGGAACAAGGAAACTGTAAATAAAGTTCAACTTACAGCCAGAAGTGAAGAGCCGGAAGGAGACAGAATCGTCCTTGATAAAAAACCATTCTTTCTTAAACATGGTGAACTTTGAGTATAAGTCCAAGACCGGTTTGAAGGGCACGTCCGCTTCTAAACTACATACGGAGACCCCTTCTTATAGCCTCTCAGATTATACAAGTATCGGATTTCCCGGTTAGAAGGGGGCGCCCATACCTCCTCTGGAAGATGACGAATAAACACACCAGGATAGCGTAGGAATTGGGCTGGAGCTGGAGAGGGGCCACCTTCAGATAGGTAATGAAGCTGACTATCCATGCATTGATCGGAGGAATGGCCCCACACATACAGTGGTATCCGCTGTAAGTGAAATATCCTTCAGGAGGGTCATATGGCATAACTCCCTCTCCCGGCAACAGCATGCGAGCCCTGTCAATCCCGAAGGAACGAGAGATGACATCAAGCTGCTCCTCCCTGAGGGAGCTAGAAAAACAGTCGGGCGGAGAATTCAAGAGCTCCTGGGGGCCATACCCATCTACTAGCGATCTCGGAGCAGGCCCAGGACGTTCGGCCCGAATTGGGGGCACTGTGGAGGACTCTTCTCTGTCCTTGGACTTTCTTTTATCTGATCGAGTTTCTACTTTTTGAGACATTTATCTGAAACACCAAAAACACAGAAAAGCACATTATTAGAACAAGGAGGCGCAGAGATACAAACAATCGAGGTTCATTCGGCATTCTCAGTATAAGGTTCATTCGTCATTCCCAATACTAGGGTTCATTCGGCATTCTCAGTATAAGGTTCATTCGGCATTCTCGGTACAAGGTCCATTCGGTATTAAAATCTTTAAGTTCATTCGGTAAAACGAAGTAAATCAAAGAAGCCATTCGGCAGTCACCTGATTCGGCAGAGTGATTGATTCGGCAGGAAGTTCTGATCCGGATAGCTCGTTCGGTAGGGAATAACAGAAGCCCTAGGCCCATACTTATAGGGGAAGGTTGGATAACCGGACCAGCTGGTTCGGCTCTCAGGCCGAATATGGTCGTTAAATCAAAACAAAGCACGACATATGTTAAACATATGCCCTACTTTGGGGGGCATGTGTTGGACGAATTTTCAACACCGACCCAAATCCATCCCTAGCCGAACCAGTGTATCACCGGTCCAACTCCATCTCCATGCCTAGCAGAACCACTCACAACCAAAGCCATTTCCAACTACTGCCGAACCAACACCAATCAAGCCCACACCGGACCAACCCCTCTCCCATGCTCGCCGAACCACCTCCGCCGGACCAAACGCCATGCATCCACCATTCCATCTTGCAACCGAATCACCTCACACTGAACCAGCCCACGCCGAGCCAAAACTCCAACTACACATCGCCGATCCAACCCTACACACCATCGAACCAAACCCAAGGTGGCACCACCGAATGAAAGCCACTCGCCTACCACCGAATCAACCTCGTCCAGCTACGACCGAACCAACCAGATGTGCCAGGCCAGATTACTTCAGCCCAGGCCCACCAGCAGCTATATACATCCAAGACCCCTGCCCCAGCCTCACTCTATAAATAAGGGGGCAGGGGTACAACAATGGCAGACAAGTTTGAGAGCTCAAGCACGGAAGGAACATTCAGACAACTTTCATATACTTGTATACCAAGCTTTGTACTTGTAATCTGAAAGAAAAAGGAGAATAACATATAAAGTGGACGTAGGCACGTTCTGGCCGAACCACTATAAATCTGCGTGTCTTTTACAGTTTAGTCCCCGCTTTTCATATATTTGCGTAAATCCCCCAAATCACTAGAAATAACATAAAATCAACTAATTCATACGACTTGGAGGTGTTTGCCCATTTCTTGTGCAAACATCTGCCATTGTTGTACCCCTGCCCCCTTATTTATAGAGTGAGGCTGTGGCAGGGGTCTTGGATGTATATAGCTGCTGGTGGGCCTGGGCTGAAGTAATCTGGCCTGGCACATCTGGTTGGTTCGGTCGTAGCTGGACGAGGTTGATTCGGTGGTAGGCGAGTGGCTTTCATTCGGTGGTGCCACCTTGGGTTGGTTCGATGGTGTGTAGGGTTGGATCGGTGATGTGTGGTTGGAGTTTTGGCTCGGCGTGGGCTGGTTCGGTGTGAGGTGATTCGGTTGCAAGATGGAATGGTGGATGCATGGCGTTTGGTCCGGCGGAGGTTGGTTCGGCGAGCATGGGAGAGGGGTTGGTCCGGTGTGGGCTTGATAGGTGTTGGTTCGGTAGTAGTTGGAAATGGCTTTGGTTGTGAGTGGTTCTGCTAGGCATGGAGATGGAGTTGGACCGGTGATACCCTGGTTCGGCTAGGGATGGATTTGGATCGGTGTTGAAAATTCGTCCAACATTGGGAATGTAGGAAGAGCTAATAATGTGGCTCCAGTTGGGAATAATTATGCCTTGCTAAGTAGAGACTACACTAGTTTGGGTAGGAAGTCACTCTTGGGAATAGAGAGTGCTATAGAGGTTGAGAATTGGCTGTTGCACTGGTATATTTACTGATTTGGAGCTAAATGATGGGCAAAAGAGAAGGTTGGCCTCTAGACAATTGCAAGGGTCAGCACTATATTGGTGGAATAGTATCATTGGTGGAGTTTCAGAAGAGCAGTTGACTTGGGCTGATTTTAAAAGGAGATTTAACCAAAAGTTTGTTCCTGAGTTTGCTAATCTAAGCTGATAAGGAAGTTAATGGATTTAGTTTAGGTAGAGATGTCAGTATTCGAGTATGCTACTACGTTTCAAAGATGTCTCGTTATGTGTGACTCCCCACTTCTATGCTCACGCTAGCCAAGGACACTACGGGGTAATGCCATCGACTAGCATGAAGAATAAGGCTGTTGAGGAGTGACCATCCATGTAATTGCTTTGTGCGAGTACCGATATGCCAGATGGTATGTCACGCATTTCATTTCAAGAGGAAATTCGACATATCAAATACAAACTCAAAGCTACTACACAGTGGCTATGTGGACCTCGGAAACAAATATAGAAATAAGCATAACACAAATCAGTCACAGATATCCACATCACAAAGGCGGAAAAAAATATGAATATACCACATAAAATGGTACATCAAAGTAGTGGTCAGACAAGATCCACTACGTCACAAAAGAATAGGTACGAGTGCTAGACAAAAAATAAGCATACACCAAGTAGTCTCTATCTCGAATGTATAACAACAAAAACTACCAAATCTAAAGTAGTTAGGCAAAAGTCAGATGATGGTCTCAGATAAGGAGTCAAGCAGAAGCACCTGTAATATCTCGGTCTGACCCAAGTATTATTTAATAAGAAAATAATAACGGATCAGTTTAGCTATAAATATCACATAAAATGAGAATGGATAAGAGATATAACAAAAACGTATGATAACAATAGTGCCATACTATGAAAAGTATACATTTAACAACAACAAAAATCATACAATATCTCAAGAATCTCAGAGATAAAAAAGAATATCATATTCTTCATTTTATTCACCAAACCAGAAATATTGACACATACATCAATGCCAATTGCAAAATTATTGAAACACAAATTCTAGAAATCATCAATTAGAAATCCAGAAATCACAAAGGGGAAGGCCTATCACAAACGGGAGCATGAAAACTCACCAAAATGCACATCACAAACGGGTCGCTCACCCAGGTCGCTAACCATAGAGCCGGTGGAACGACCCGTAAATTTTCGATAATTTTATTTGTTTTATTAATATATTTAATTGAAATTTTGAGAAATGTAAGTGATAAAATTTTGAAATATAAATTTAATATTTGAAATGCGTCTAGTTAAACATAGCAACTGGTAAATTTTCGTCCGAAAATATGAAAGTTTATTTCGTGCGTAAATTTATTTCAATTTAATCAGTTAAAAATCGATGAAAATAAAACGTTCTCGAAACCTAAATATTTTTACATTGAAAAATTCTAAGTCGTCTTCTGAGTAAGACGACATTTTTCATTTTCCCAAATTCGGACTTCTTTAGCTCCGTCGATCTTATTTTTCTGCATTTTTGCTGCATTTTTCGCTAGTATAAAATTTCGAATTCTTATAATTCAATCGTACCACAATTATCTGCGTACCGTTGGAAGCGCCTCGTCACGCTGATCAAAACAGTATATTTATTTGTGCAGATCGGAGCCAACGTAAAAATAGTCGTGTCAATTTAACCATTTCGGACGGACCGGTTAAATCATTCTCAGCCTAAAATATTTAGCCGTATCCACTTGAAATTTGAAAAGATAATCTCAGCTGGTAATTAATAGGTTAGTTGGAAGCTTGGGGTATTGGGAAAGGAATTGACGTATCAGGTAACAAAGCAACATTTATTTTACTCTAAATTTATAAAGTAAATATGAAACGTACTGTTCGTTTTTTTTTCTATGAGCCTACACGTCTTTCCTTCTCTCATTTCTCCTCTGTCTTTCTTTCCCTTCTCTGTTCTTACATTTGTTAAATGGAAATCAAATACATCATGGATATGTGAATATGCCTTCATCTTCCTCACGACCCTCTTGCTCCTGCCCACCCACTGCCGACCTCCGCCTCTGTTCTCTGGCCTCGACCACCAGAAACCGCCCTAGCCACCCTTTCTAGTGAACGCCACCGCTTACCTCAACCCGCCTGTCATTCGTCGCAGCACTTCACCCGTACCGCGCCCCACCCACTGACAGCGACGCCATCATCCATGTCGACCGTTGCTCATCCACTATCAGCCGAACACCCGGGTGCACCCAGCCTCGCCGAACCACCCAATGGCTCTGACCACACAAGTAATCGCCTCACCACTAGATAGCGCAACCACCTTTCTCCATGCAAGCCGCGAGTTGCTCATCTCCTCATTCCCATAACCAAGTAGCGCAATCGACCACAACCACCTTCTTTCTCTGCTTCTCATTTCCCAGTCTCGGCCATGCATGCTTTTGATTTCTTCTCTCTGGATTTACAAAAACAAGGTATATTATATAAACAAGGTTTTGGAATCTGCTTATAAATTTGTTTACTAAGTCATATATAAATTATGAATAGTGTAGGTAAGTTTGATTTAAGTATAGAGTATGTTTGCCTTTATGCATACTTTAACTTGTAAAAAAAAAAAAGAGCATCGCAGGTACATATATAAATTAGTAGTGAACTATATGAATATAATATATGTTATGTCCTGTTTTGAATAAATCGTATTATATTTGTTATATATTTAAATATCAGATTTAAGAATTTCACATATTTCAAGGTGATATGCTTTTGGTTTATGGGTAGCTAGACTTTATTTTGATGAATAGTCTGCATTTATAGATTGCTATGTTTATCTATAGTGTCTGCAATAGTCTGTGTGTGTGTGTGTGTGTGTGTGTGTGTGTGTGTGTGTTTATATATATATATAGTTATATAAAGCTTGTTTATAGGTATGCATTTAGTATAGTTTACTATTATTCATTTCAAGGATTATGCGTTAGTTTACATGGTTGGTCCACAACTCTATCTACATACGTGCGTTACATCTTTGTTTTATCATAAGATCTGTACATACAAAGTTGTTTTGATTTCAAACTTAGTATGTATACTACAAATTCTAGTGTTTACTAAATAGCGTGTTTTTTTTATTGCTTTACAAATATTGTCAAGTATTTTTTGAAATTTTAAAATATATTGACTCTTAATATATGTGTTTAAGAATAATGATTTTTAATTACATAATTTATTTCATTCGTTTTAAATATTGATCAAACAAAATAATAATAATCATATATTCTGTTCTATCTAGATGATTCTGATTCATTCTCATCAATCCACTTTCAGCTTACTTCGCTTTGAAATTGTTGTTTGGATTTCTTCGATTGTCTAGATCGTGATCCAATTCGTAACTCACCTCATTCTCGTTCATCTCTAGCCTCGAAAGGTGAGCAATCACTCACGATTAATGTTCTTTTATTTATTAAATTTGATTTCAATTGAAATGATAATTGAAATATGATGTTGTTGATTATTACACTGTTATATATGTTATTACCTGTATCAGTTCACCTGTAACATCTGACACCATTATCTGTTATGTATACAATGATAATCCAGTTCATTGATAAATGATTGATTGTTTGATGTTGTCATTGGACGTTAAATTGTTAATGTTTAAAGTGGTAAATAATATGGAATTGAATTCGATATAGGATAGTTAATAATTTAAATCGACATATGTGTTGAATTTGATTAGTTAAATTTGTATAATATGACCCTTTAAATGTTTAATCATTTGACACGTAGGAAAATGGTTAATTACCCTTGAACCATTTGAATTTATGTTGTATAAATTGATATAGTATGAAATCGAATAATAAATGTCAAGCGTAGAACTGCATAAAATAATTAGCACAATAATCTTTAGTCTACATGAAATGATAGTGTAGATTCTAGAAATAATTATATTAATTTGCACAAACAACAATGTAAATTAATACGATTATTTTAGGATTATTTGAATTAATTATTGAATTTTTATTGATTGTTGTTATTGCTTGTTTATTTACTTTGACACCATCCCAGTTATCACACTACAAGTTCCCTTTGCTATGCTTTGATTTTTGAATTGAAATGGAATCGGGTTGAAATGATAAATACCCAAATAAAACTTTGACTTAGGATAGAGAATTAAATAAAAATCCAATTGGTCAATAATTTGATTTAAAATTAAAATAAAGATTTCATTTGAATAAACATTAAGGTTTTGAAATGAAATTGGAGATTGAAATTTTAATGAAGGAAAATGTTAATATTTAATAATCTGAAACAAAATATTAAGAAAGTAATTGATGAAAGAATGTTGTTTAATTTAAGAAATGATTGAACTAAGTTTTGAAATTATTTAATAATTAAGTTTTGAAATTATTTAATAATTAAGTTTTGAAATTATTTAATAATTAATTTTGGAATTATTTAATAATTAAGATCGGAATTATTTAATAATTAGGTTTTAGAATTTATTTAATAATTAAAATTTGAAATTATTAATTAAGTTTTGAAATTATTTAATAATTAAATTAAATTGAATTATTTGAGAATTAAATAAAAATTTGAATTCTTCGATAAGAGAAATTGAACTTTTGAATAAGTGAATTTGAACTTTGTTAATAAATAAAATTGGCTTTCTTTATTTATTAAGTTTTGGAAAATTATTTAAGTAAGTCAATAAGTGAAATTGAACTTCATGAATATGTGAAATTTAGTTTCTTTATTAATTGAGTTTTGAAATTTGTAACTAAGTAAATAAATAAGTGAAATTGAATTTCTTTAACAAGAAATAAAATGTGATTTATTGGAATAAATATAAGACTTGTAAGTTAAAGAACTTGATTGACAAATCTAATTTAATTCAATTTGAAGTTTTGATATAATAAAGTTGAACTTAAGTAATTGATTTAATGAATTGGAAATTAAATAGAAATTGTTTGAATGACAAATTTACTTAACGAATATTGTTTGAAATCGATCGATGAATTTTTAAATTGATTTGAATGTTGAATTTAATTGATTTAAATGATTACAGAATGAAACTTATATACGGACTTGAATCAACATTTGAATTGTTTAAATAAAAATGAAAGTGAATTATAAGATTTTGAAATAGTAATTTGGAAGTTTTGAAACGTAAATTATGAAAATTGATTTAGGAAGACAAATGAAATGTTGATTTATAAATTCTAATTGGAATTGAAATTGATTTGGTTTTTGAAATTATTAAACGACCAATCGGTGTAATAATTACGAAAGTTATTAAAGAAACCGGGATCGGTTATGGACATACTCTCTGTCTAAACCAAAAACCACTATAATAACTATATGCGGAGTGTGATCCAGAATGAAGTGGTTGGAATGACGTACGTGATGATTGAAGAAAGAGAATGATAATGGATAGCCTTGACACTTGTGTCAAATTGGAAATGACTAAAATAAGAGCCGTGCCGGGCCAAATGGGGTTAGCCACCTCGAGCAAACACACTTCTTCGTAAACTACTCATTACTTGTTATTGATTGGTGCACCCTCTAAATTTTGGGTGTGTTGTTTCACGGTGTTGCGATCGTTGCGGCGATGCATTTTCACCAGTCCGGATCAGGCAAACGGTAGTTTCACTACCTTGGGTATTGCCTCATGTGCCTTGTCATACTTGTATCCCTATATACGCGACTACTACGAATTTGTTTTGTGCTATACCTACGGAGTAATTCCTGATATCCCACTAGTTTACGATGGAGTTTACAGTGCTGTATAGAGTATGACATTATATAAAAATGTGTTAAGGCGAATAATGGTAACGCCTTAACACTATTTTGATACTTTATATTACTGATAGACATTATCTATTTAGCGTATACTACTACATAGTATATAGTTTAACGGATCCTTAGAGGATGTTTATTCCAACATCCTTTGAGTTACTTGTATTTCAATTGTTATTTCACTTGAGTTGGATTTATTGAAATAAGAATGTTAATCCTGACTCGAGTGTTTTGTGTTTTGCTTTACGCTCGGGTCAGACTGAGTCGTTCAACTTTTGAGACTCACCTTTGGAGTTGGAGCTTCGCCTGGAGGTCCAGCCAGCGATCCAGCTTTCAGATATTTAGTTAATTCCAGTGATGTATTCTGATTATTGTATTTGACTATTGTATTCGAAACTTCTGTTGTAACTTATTTAACTCTGTTATATATATAGTAGCTTCATGAACTACTTTCTTTTGATTCCGCTACATATTATTACTCCGTGTCTGTGATTATGTGATTATTTATTTACTGTATATGTTCATTTTTGTCAAATTTAAATTAACAATTCTGTATTTTGAATTATTCAAGTCCGACATGTACGGATGAGAATAGTCCAAAATAGCACGCCGTTACAGCCGGTGCGACGACGTAGTACAATATCGGTACGCCCGAGAAACCTGAAACTCGAATAATTCAAAACAACGACGTAGTACAATAACGGTACATCCGATGAGCCGAACTCCATAAAAGAATATGGGCTGCTAGCCCACAAAAATGTGTCGAAACTTCAAAGAACCCATAGGTCGTTAGCCTATAAAAGAAATGATACGAAACTCAATAAAAGAGGTACAGTCCCCCATGTGGACAAAGTGACATAGATATCGCTAGTCTAAATCACAAAATGATCATCATTGATCAACAAAAAGTATGAATTACACTAAGCTAGTAAATAAATGAGTTTAGCTTCATGTCATATAACCACTGGCTTAACTTAAATATTTACGAACAAATTGTAGATTTCCACTCGAAAATTGTCACAAGATTTTCAATCGAACAAGTCCAAAAATTGACCGACGAAGTAAACGCAAGCGCTTCATACCACTTGTTGCTAAACCGTTTAATTAGATTTTCTCACACGAACGAGGTAAAGGTTTGTATATACTAATAGGTTAGAAAACTGTTTTAATAAATGAGCTTTGTATTAAAATAGTGTTTGAAATCATTTTGATGAAAGAGTTTTGATATTTACTACCAGTATAGAAACCTTTGCATTTTAAAGTGACAAACCATAGAAATGATTGTAGAAGCAATCAATCATTAGAGATTCACATTCGAAGATGTGAATTAAATCCAAAGAAATCGACACAAAATCCATCAAAATGGATATTCCCGAAATCCGAAAAAGAAGTTATCAAAGTCAACAATGGTGATAACAACAAATTGGATCCACTTGAATCGATTAAAATTTAGAAATCCACACAAAAGGAAAAATTGGCTGAGATAGCAGATTCAATCGACTGAACCAGGGTGGTCACTCGATTGAACTATGCCTGGAGACTTTTGATTTCCAGGTTCAGTCGATTGGACCAGAGTGGTCAATCGACTGATACTAGCACAGGAACTTTCTGTTCCCAGGTTCAGTCGACTGAACCAAGGTGGTCAGTTGACTAATACTGGCTCAGGAAATTTTCTGGGTTCTTGTTCAGTCGACTGACCTCCTGGTTTAGTCAACTGAACTAGTATTTCCAATATTCTCAGCCTATTCCCAAGAAGGGTAAAATCCTAACCAGGAGTGATCGAACGAGCAACGACGACTAGGGATTTATGCCACGCGACAACCCGGCCTTAAATGCTCTTCGACACACCCCAAAAACATGTTCAAACATTAAAGCTATGATTTTTAAAGATTTGACTTCAAAACACCAAAAATTGGAATATTCATAAAACCAATTCAATCCAAAGCAAATGACAAGGAATAGATGTTAGGAATCACTACCTAACAATTATCAAAGATATAGACATAGATGTGAGTTCAAAAACTCACCTTTAAACCCAAAGACAATGAAGGAGAAGCTTTTAAAACAAGGAAAGATCAATTCATCTTCACTACACCTCTAGAATCATCGATCTATTAACAAAGGTGTAGTTTTTCCAAAGTTAGGTTATAGGAATTTCTGAAAATTGAAGAGGGATTAAGATGTAGAAGATGAGGAGATGCTTACCTAACTTCTCCTGGATTTCTAGACCTTAAATTGAAATTTCCTAAGAATCTAGGGCTTAGGAATTTTAGTTTCCAATCTTTTCTCCTATTTTTACTAAAGCTTGAGTATTAGGAAATATTATGAAGGAATGAAGAGGAGTGGAGTGGAGTTGGGTTAATATGTTGGGTTAATGGGCTAAAACCCAAACCCAAAGCCTTAATTGAAAACATCAAAATTCTACTCAACTCCAAACATATCAATGTTTATACTCAAAAAGGTCGCAAATGTCATTTTGAACCCAATGGAAGTGGTAACGAGTCCTAATTCGACTGTTTGCAAAAAGTAACATTTTAGACTTAAAATCCGACTAACGATGCTATATTTAAATAAAATATTTAAATATAAAATCGTAAAATATGCGGGTTGTTACCGTCTCTCCTCCTTAAAGAAATTGCATCCTCGCAATACTTAAGAATAAAATAAAAAGTAACAATCATAAAAGCATATCAACACAAAAGAAAATTTGAAGTAAGAGGTTCACCTTTAAGGAGCACGAGAGAGTAAGTCCAGATGGGTTCGCTCGATGAATTCTTTGGATTTCCAAAAGCAATCCTTAAGATTAGAGAACCGTTGAACTTTCACAAGCGGGACATCTTTATTTCGAAGGCCTTTAACCTCCATAGCAATGACAAGAATAGGATGTTGCTCATAAGTCAAATTCGGTGAAACTTCATCTTCTTCAATAACACCAGGCTCAAGAATAGAATCGGAATCCCTAAAGCACTTTCGTAGTTGAGAAACGTGAAACATGTCATGAATAATAGAAAACTGAGCCGGTAATAAAAGATGATAAGCCAAAGAACCAATACGTTCGGTGATGAGAAATAGACCAACTTATCGAGAAGTTAATTTCCCAATCGACTGAAATGCACAACACCCTTCATAGGTTAAATACGAATAAACATCAAATCTCCCACATAAAGTTCTAATTTCCTTCTTCGGTTATCGGCATAGGATTTTTGTCTACTTTGGGCTTCTTTTATCCTACGACGAATAAGGTCAATCTTTTCTATGGAATCACGAATAAAATCTGGACCTAAAACCATATTCTCACCGGCCTTAAGCCAACAAGAAGGAGATCGGCATGGCCTTCCATAGAGTGCCTCAAAAGGTGCCATACCAATACTAGATTGGAAGGTTTCATTATAGGAAAACTCAATAAGAGAAATATGATCTTCCCAACTTCCACCAAAATCAAGAACATGCACAAAGAAGATATTCAAGAGTTTGATTCACACACTCGGTTTGTCCATCGGACTGAGGGTGATAAGCGGTGCTAAAATTAAGCTTCGTTCCCAAAGCTTTTTGAAGACTCTTCCAAAATCCACTAGTAAACAATGGATCACGATCGTTAACAATAGAAGTAGGAACTCCATGCAATTTAACAATTTCTCTACTATAGAGTTTGGCCAAAAGAGGTACGGTCCGATTTGACCGAACGATAATAAAATGGGCTGGTTTTGTAAGTCTATCAACTATCACCTATAGACTGTCATGGCCCGAACGAGAACGGGGAAGTCCGTCAATAAAGTCCATGGAGACTTGATCCCACTTCCAAATGGGAATGTCCAAAGGTTGCAGTAACCCATCGGGCCTTTGATGTTTCGCCTTTATGAGTTGGCAAGTCATGCAATGCTTAATAAAGTTAGCAATATCAGATTTCATTCCATCCCAATAATAAAGTCGCTTCATATCCGCTTACATTTTACTACTACCATTATGAATGGTAAATTTAGAACGATGGGAATCTTCTAAAATGTATTTACGAAGATCACTAATATTTGGCACGATAAGTCTACCAAATTTTTGAATGCCACCACGAGCATCGATTTCAATGTCTTTCAAACCATCACAATTTCTATCCCGATAACTTTGGCTAAGAAGAACCAATTCGAGATCATGCTTTTGAGCTTCAAGAATGCGGTCTAAAAGTGATGGATGAGCCTTAAGACTACATAGAACAAGAGATGAACATAATTTGGATTCACAATCTCGAATCTCACAAGTAGATAAAGTCTCGAGATCATTCCATTCAAAAATCATCATAGAAACAACCGCTTGTTGCTTACGACTAAGGGCATCGGCAACACGATTTCCCTTTCTGGGAGTATAACGAATATAAAAATCATAAGATGCAAGGAACTCGAGCCAACGTTGTTGACGCAAATTAAGTTCCTTTTGAGAAAATAAATACTTCAAAAATTTATGATCGGTATAGAGAACAAATTTCTCTCCCAAAAGATAATGACGCCAAATTCTAAGGGCAAAAAACACTAGCCGTGAGCTCTAAATCATGAGTGGCATATCTAGTCTTGGCAGGTTTTAATTGCCTAGAAGCTTAAGCAATAACACGTTCCCTTTGCATGAGAACGACTCCCAAACCAACACGACTAGCATCAGTATAAACAATAAAGTTTTGGTTCCCTTTGGGAATCACAAGAATAGGAGCATCGGAAAGGAGTTCTTTTAATCTTTGAAAAGAAGCTTCACATTTGTCTGACCAAATGTACTTAACTCCCTTCTTTGTTAAACTAGTAAGAGGCATGAAAATTTTAGAAAAGTCTTTTATGAAACGACAGCAATAGCCTGCCAATCCAAGAAAACTATGGATTTTCGTCACACTCTCCCGTCTCTTCCAATTTTGAATTGCTTCGATCTTTGAAGGATCCACGAAAATTCCGGATTCGAAAATAATATGACCGAGAAATTTCACATGAAATCGCCAAAAGTGGCACTTAGAAAATTTTGCTTTCAATTAATTTCTTCAAAGAGTTTCCAACACAATCCAAAGATGTTTTTCATGCTTTTCCTCAGTTTTAGAATAAACAAGAATATCATGTATAAAGACGAGAACAAATCGATCGAGGAAGTCTTTGAAAACATGATTCATAAGGTCAACGAAATAAGCAGGAGCATTCGTTAAACCAAATGGCATTAAGCCATTCATAAGATCCATAACGAGTATGGAACGATGTCAAAGGAATGGTATCCTCTGCAATTCAAAGCCGATGAAAACCGGTTGCTAAGTCTAAATATGAAAAGACTCTAGCACCGCTAAGTTGGTCAAATAAATCATCAATCCAAGGTAAAGGATATTTATTCTTAATGGTAAGATCATTAAGCTTGCGGTAGTCAACGCAAAGCCTAAGTGTACCATTGGATTTCTTCACAAAAATAGCTGAAGCTCCCCCAGAAGAGGAACTAGAACGAATAAATTGTTTCCCTTCTAATTCGGATAATTGTTTCCGCATCTCCCCATTTTCTTTATTAGACATATGATAGGGAGGACGAGTTATTGGTAGAGCTCCATGGATTAGATTAATTCTGAACTCAATTGCTCGCTTAGGGGGTAATCCTAAGACGGGCTGAAATATGTCGGAAAATTCACGAACAACACGAATGAGGGAAATGACATCTTCCTCATCATCATTACATAACGGTTTAGAGAATATAAGGACGCTGCCAATTTGGAATTCAAATCTTTGAGAACAATAGAAATCTGCTTAACAGATTGAGGATGTCGAAGATGAATAGTCCTCTCAGGACATTGGATGTGGGCTTCATAATGATTAAGCCAATTCATTCCCAAAACCATTCCGAAGCCTAAGTAACGCATGACATGCAAATCGGCACAAAAGGAAAAATCACAAAAAATAATCTCGACATCTTTACAAAGCAAACTGAGTGTTGCGGATCCACTAACCGGATTTGCAATTTCCAAAGAAGTCATCAAAGCTATAACACTTAAAGAAAAAGTATCTACAAGTTCTTTTGATATAAAAGAATGGGATGCATCCATATCAAAAAGAATTCCAATAGGATGATCATGAAACATAATAATGCCATCAAAGATAGATTGAGAAATACCTTAACCATGAGAAGTGTTATTAGGGGCTTGCACAACATTTGCTTTCCCTCGTTCTTGCTTTGAAGTTTGGGACATGAAGATAAAAGATGCCCTGAACTTCTGTAATAACGACAAAAGAGAGGTTTCAGACATTTGTTAGCAATTTGGTCCTTAGAACCACAATTGTAGTATTGCCCATGACTAGAGGTAGAATTCTTTGCTACCGGAGTTGCTTGCTTCCCTTTCTTGTTGGAATAAGGACCTTTGAACTTAATAGGCCTCTTCTTATTGTTGTTGAAGTTCGATTTGGAACCCATAACTTCAACATCACTTTCTTTATTGGCCTCTTCGAGTCTAAGAGCGATATCAACAAGCTAATCAAAATAAACTTCTGATTTCATAAGTAATGGCTTTTTGAGATTCTTATTCAAGCCATTGACAAACCTCTAATTTTTCTTCAATGGGGTATTAATGTACTCGACCCTATATTTGGAAAGGGATTCAAAGGATGCAACGTAATCTGTCATAGAAGATTCACCTTGAACAAGGTCAATGAAGCGCCGACCTAAAGTTACCTTTTCAGCTTCCAGCACAAACTTCAATTCAATCTTTACCGAAATTTCTCCCAAGTAAGATGTGCTTTAATAATTTCAGAAATCAAAAGCTCATACCAATCTAATGCTCTTTCTTGGAGTATACTAGAAGCCATTTGGACACGATGCAAATTAATAAGATTCATGCGAAAAAAGATGTGATTGCATGTTTTAAGCCAAGCTTGGACTTCTATAACGCTTTCGGAACCCTTGAATGGCTTTCCACCCAAATTGGTATAATCACTGCATAAGCGTGCAAACCCAGATTTAGGGTGAGTAGGCTCTGGAATAGGTCCGACAGCATAAGCATTCTTTACAAGATCTAGAAGCTGTTGGGCTGACATAAATATTCCATCCTGAGGAGTAGCACTAGATTGACCGACGCCGGGACGGCCTGGTCTAACCATTTCTCTTCTTTAAGAAAGAAAGAAGAATAAGAAAAAGGTAATTCACAAAATGAATATCAAACAATCATGATTGATAAAACAAGGCATCATAAAAGAAAATAGGATATAATGGGTCCTGAGACTCGGATAAAATCCTAAGGCATGACTCCTAAGAAGGACTTAGGACAATGATCCTTGCTAGATTATTCTACATTGTTCTGAAGTTGGCTTTGATACCAAGCTGTGATGCCCCACCTCAATACTTACGCTAGCCAAGGACACTGTGGGGTAATGCCGTCGACTAGCACGAAGAATAAGGCTGTAGAGGAGCGACCATCCATGTAATTGTTTGTGTGAGTGTCGATATGTCAGGAGGTATGTCACGCATTTCATTTCAAGAGGAAATCCGGCATATCAAATACAAATTCAAAGCTACTACACAGTTGCTATGTGGACCTCGGGAACAAATATAGAAATAAGCATAACACAAATCAGTCACATATATCCATATCACAAAGGCGGAAACAGATATGAATATATCATATAAAAGGGTACATCAAAGTAGTGGTCAGACAAGATCCACCACATCACAAAAGAATAGGTACAAGTGCTAGACAAAAGAATAAGTATACATCAAGTAGTCTCTATCTCGAATGTATAACAACAAAAACTACCAAATCTAAAGTAGTTAGGCAAAAGTCAGATGATGGTTCCAGATAAGGAGTCAAGCAGAAGCACCTGTAACATCTCGGTCCAACCCGAGTATTATTTAATTAGAAAATAGTAAACGGATTTGTCTAGCTATAAATATCATATAAAATGAGATAGGATAAGATATATAACAAAAACGTATGATAACAATAATGCCATACTATGAAAATTATACATTTAACAACCATAAAAATCATACAATATCTCAAGAATCTCAGAGATAAAAAAGAATGTCATGTTTTTTATTTTATTCACCAAACCAGAAATATTGACACATATATCAATGCCAATCGCAAAATTGGCGAAACATAAATTCTAGAAATCATTAAGTAGAAATCCAGAAATCACAAAGGGGGAGGCCTATCACAAACGGGAGCATGAAAACTCACCAACACATGCATCACAAACGGGTCGCTAACCATAGAGTCGGTGCAACGACGTGGTATAATATCAGTACGCCCAAGGGAAGTAAAACTCGAATAATTCGAAACGACGACATAGTACAATAACGGTACGTCCAATGAGCCGAATTCAATAAAAGAAACATGTGTCACTAGCCCACAAAAATTAGTCGAAACTACAAAGAACCCATAGGTCATTAGCCTATAAAAGAAATGAGACGAAACTCAATAAAGCGAGGTACAGTCCTCCACGTGGACAAAGAGACATAGCATATCGCTAGTCTAAATCACAAAATGATCATCATTGATCAATAAAAAGTGTGAATTACACTAACCTAGTAAATAAATGTGTTTAGCTTCATGTCCCATAACCACTAGCTTAACTTAAAAAATTTTGCGAACAAATTGTAGATTTCCACTTGAAAATTGTCATAAGGTTTTCAATCGAACAAGTCCAAAAATTAACCGACGAAGTAAATGCAACCATTTCATACCACTTGTTTTGCTAAGCCATTTAATTAAATTTTCTCATACGAATGAGGTAAAAGTTTGTATATACTAGTAGGTTGGAAAACGGTTTTAATAAATGAGCTTTGTATTAAAATAGTGTTGAAATCGTTTTGATGAAAGAGTTTTGATATTTACTACTAGTATAGAATCCTTTGCATTCTAAAGTGACAAACCATACAAATGATTATAGAAGCAACCAATCACCAGAAATTCACATTCGAAGACGTGAATTAAATCAAAAGAAATCGATACAAAATCCATCAAAATGGATATTCCCGAAATCCCGAAAATATTAAAGTCAACAAAGGTGAAAACAACAAATCGGATCCACTAGAATCGTTAAAAATTGGAAATCCACACAAAAGGAAAAATTGGCGGAGACAGCAGTTCATTCGACTGAATCAAGGTGGTCAGTCGACTGAATTATGCCAGCAAACTTTCGGTTTCCAGGTTCAATCGACTAGACTAGAGTGGTCAGTCGACTGTAATTGGCACAGGAAAGTTCTGTTCCCAGGTTTAATCGACTGAACCAGGGTGGTCAGTGGACTGATGCTAGCTCAGAAAATTTCCTGGGTTCTGGTTCAGTCGACTGAACTGGTATTTCCAGTATTCTCAGCCTATTCCTAAGAAGGGCAAAATCCTAACCGGGAGCGATCGGACGAGCAATGACGACTAAGGATTTATGCCACGCGACAACTAGGCCTTAAAAGCTCTTCGAAACACCCCAAAAACATGCTCAAACATTAAAGCTAGGATTTTTAATAATTTAACTTCAAAACACCAAAAATTGGAATATCCATAAAACCAATTCAATCCAAAGCAAATGGACAAGGAATTGATGTTAGGAATCACTACCTAAAAATTATCAAAGATATAAACATAGATGTGATTTCAAAAACTCACCTTTAAACCCAAAAACAGTGAAGGAGAAGCTTTTAAAACAAGGCAAGATCAATTCCTCTTCACTACATCTCTAGAATCCTCAATCTATTAACAAAGGTGAAGTTTTTCCTAAGTTAGGTTATAGGAATTTCTAAAAATTGAAGAGGGATTGTGATGGAGAAGATGAGGAGGATGCTTACCCAAGCTTCTCTTGGATTTCTAGAGCTTGAATTGGAATTTCCTAAGAATCTAGGGCTTAGGAATTTTAGTTTCTAATCTTTTCCCCCATTTTTACTAAAGCTTGAGTGTTAGGAAATATTATGAAGGAATGAAGAGGAGTGGAGTTGGGTTAATATGTTGGATTAATGGGCTGAAACCCAAACCCAAAGCCCTAAATGAAAACATCAAATTCTACTCAAATCCAAACATATCAATGTTTATACTCAAAATGGTCGCAAACGTCATTTTGAACTCAATGAAAGTGGTCCCGAGTCTTAATTTTACTGTTTGCAAAGAGTAGCATTTCAGACTTAAATCCGACTAACGATGCTATATTTAAATATACAATTGTAAAATATGACGGTTGTTACAGTATGGATATTCTACTATGGATTCTAACATCAGAAGGAATGAGAGATTCATTTGGGGATTGAGACCCGAGCTTGCTAAAATGACCATGACTCATGTCCACGATCCTTGTAATGTGTTGGTGGAAATGGTCATTCGCCATGAGGAGTTTCTTGCTGATTTTTCTAAGGAGAAAGCAGTGGAAATTTGGGATTTTCAAGGGAGAAGAGAAATTTCTTTAAAAAGAAGGGAGCCTAGAAGGCAGATACTGCTAAGGAATCAAAGGCTGAGATTGTTTTTTATAAATGTGACAAGAAGGGTCGCTTTGTTAATGAGTGCCGGTCAGGAAATGGGAAGAAAGCTGCAAATAAGAAGAATGTGAAGTGCTTCAACCGTAATCAAGTTAGGCATTACAAGAATCAGTATCCAGAGCTAGTTAATGAGGACAAAGGAAATTTGTTTTGCTATTGGACCAGTTTGGCCTCTTGCAGTTGATAAAGGAAAGACTGCGATGGAAGTTATGTTTTTGATTCAGTGTATTCCGGTTAGAGTAGTTTTTGATACCAGTGCCTCACATTCATTTATATCACAGTATTTGGTTGATAGGTTATGCTTAGAACCTACATAGCTTGTTACTTCCTTAAGGGTTGCGAATCCAATAGGAAGGTATGCAACTCTGAGGATGAGATGTGACCAGTTAGAACTTGACTTGTTAGGTTATATGTATGCATGCAGTATGTATGTTTTCGATTTCGTAGATTTTGAAGTCATCTTTAGTATGGATTGGTTGGGTAGATATGAGGATAGAATATTTTGCCAAAATAGAGAATTATCACTAAGACACCATGATAGTCATAATTGAGTGATATTCTCAGTAGAGAATACTGACCGGAGTAGTTGTGCTTTGCTAAGTGCGATGGAGGTGGGAGAAGATCTAAGTCAGGTTCAAATAGCAATAGAGTTTGCAGATGTCTTTGAGCAGGTCATAGGACTACCACCGAATCGAGCTGTTGAGTTTCAGATAGATCTTTTACCAGGAACTGAACCTATTAATAGACCACCTAGTAGGATGACACCGGCTGGGATGAAGCAGTTGAAGGTGCAGCTAGTGGATCTAGAAGGAAGGAATTTTATTAAACCAAACAGTTCGCCTGGGGGAGCGGCCATGGTATTCGTAAACAAACCAGATGAGTCATTAAGGATGTGTATTGACTAACATAAGTTGAACGAAAGGATGATAAAGAATAAGTATCCTTTGCTGAGAATTAATGATCTTTTGATCAGTTGAGTGGAGCCAGAGTGCTTTCTCAATTGAATTTGACGACAAGCTTCCATCAGTTAAGAGTGGCAGAGGACACACTACGCCATAAATGGCCTTCTGCAACAAAAAAAAATGTTGGCTCAGGCCCGAAAAATGTTGCCATAGGTCTATGGCAACACTTTTAGGGTGACGCAATTTTTGTCGTTGCCTTAGACCTCAAAGGCAACATTTTGACTATCTAAGGCAACATAAATAATATTATTGCAATAGAATCATATTTGGGTCTATGGCAACACCCATAGGTATCTGTAGCAACATTCCAAAAATGTTGCTATAGATATTAACTTTCTGAAGTTGTGGGGCCCACATCTTGTGGGGCCCACGACCCAACAGGGTCCATCCCTATGGCAACACCTTGAATGACTATTGCAACATTATTTTAAGCAACATTTATAACCCGGTGGCAACACTATTCTGAAGCTACTGCAACACTATTCTGGAAAACACTAGCATAATACACAGTACAATATCACATAAAACACTTGCATAATACACAGCATAATACACAGTACAGATAAAAATTCATACAGCAGTACGCATCACAATTCATGTCAGTTACCCCAAAATATCCAGTTACTCCAAAATACTACAAAGCTACCCCAAAATATCCGGTACACATAACAATTCATAAATGAGACTTAAGAGCTGGTGCCTCCAGTCAGATTATCAAGCTCACTGGACATGATTGTGGAAGTTAGATCCTCTACATTGATGTTCATCTCCGGGTTGGCATCACCTAATTTCTTAAGCACCCTAGCCAAATTCTCTTGTACCTTCTGATTTACCTTGGATTCTAGTTGTGCTTCCATTTCTTCGACAAGCCTTTGCCTTAAGTCATTTATGTAAGCATTTGTTAGAGCCTCTGTTGATTGTTTTGCACACTTTGCATGCCTCCCTATAAGTAAAGGACGACCCTGTGATTTTCCATTCGAAATTACTGTTTCAACAGTATTTCCTCCTTCTCCACCGGCCATTGCCTTTTGAACTAAGTCCTACAAAATAAAGCCACATCAAAATTACCCTACAGTAAATGTAGAGAATGCAGCAAATGCTTACATATGGATCGTGTATAGCAAATGCAGAGAAAGCCATATTTTGGAAAACAGTTTGTTTATATGCATGTAGTTAGAAAACAATTTATAACATATATACTAGTAAAAACTGGAAAACAATTCCGTCGACAGCCAGCTACGGCTTCGTCGTCTGGATTCTAAGGCATCAAACGGCCATTCATTTTATTTATGCACATATGTGTATTACTATAGACATATATTTTTATATAAACCAAGTCAGTAATCCCTTTAACCAAATTCATTTCTTCGTTTTCAGTTTTTGTGTCATTTCTAGCCAAACGCAAAAGCAAGTCCTCTTCATTCGACTAGAAAAGGAAAAAAAATAGCTGAGTCAAATACTATTTTTTTATAAGGAATGAACTAAAATGAAATCAAAATAAACCTTTTTTTGATTTTTTTTTTTTGAAAGAAGGAAGAATGAAAATTAAAAACAAAGGAAATGAAAGAAAATATTTTTTTAATGAAACCAAAACAACTTGTTCTTTTTCTAAATTAAAAATCTAAATTAAAGAAAACTAAAAATTAAGAAAATTCTAGAAAATAAAATAATTTTTTGTACACAAACTTACAAAACAGCCCCATCCCACATAAAATCAATCAGCAATATGCAACGAAATTTCGCAACCTATAATTTGGCAACCAAATTAAAAAAAATTGAGTAAACCAAATTCCCAAATTATAACACCATACGAAATCACACCTATCTCGAGTTCAATTCCAAGTAGAAATCGAATTGCGGGGGAGGAGTTAGTGATGGAGTAGCAGATGCGTATGTGATGGAGGTGGTTTTGGGAGGTGTAGGTTGATTTTGCGATTTGTGCTGGGGCAGAGGCGTTTTGATGTGGTGTTCGATGTTCATTGGTTGTTTGTGGACGATTTCTTACAGTGGGAATGAAAGCAAAATAAACTTTTTTTTGATTTTTTTTTGAAAGAAGGAGAAAACGTACACGGGAACGTTGGAAATACAGGTTGATTAACGTTGGAAATACAGGTTGCTCGTCATAGAATCTAATCTGCATAGTTTGACCCACTCGGAATGAAATTTGTTGTGGAAGAGGATTATCTTATCTTTGAAGTTGAACTGAATTGTAATATTGTATTTCCTGGTAAGCAAAAAATTATAACTTTAGAATCAATGTAGTTAGCAAAACAACTCTTGAAATATGAATGAAAGGGAAATTGAAATGTTATCAGCTAGTAAATAGTGCAGTGGTTAGTCCAAAGGAGGATCCATCTTCCTCAATTTGCAGAAAACAGACAGGCAATCAAAAATATATTTTATGCAGGCCTGGAATGAAATAGAACTTATATTGGATACAATTTAAACAATTATATGTAGAAATCAATAGGCGAACAAATAGTGGTTACACATGTGGTTTTATAGAAGGTTATCACATATAACCCTAGTATAATTTCTCTAAATATGCATGCTTACTTTAAAATGCAACATTTGATACAAAATATTTACATATGCACATAGTTCTATGTTAGTGAACCAATGATATCAATAAAAACTTTGCTGAAAAGTTCAAAAAAATTGACACTTTATGCTAATTACTTGAAACATCGTGAATCATTTTACAGGCATGGCACATAAATTTGTTAGCATCGCTTCTATGTTCATATATGCACCTTAATATTGTTTCAATCAAGTTCCATCTCAGTTTTTCTTATAGCTACATTTATCCCTCTTCCAATATGCCAGCCATCTATCAATTTCAGGCATTATCAACCTTGGAAATAATTAATATAATAATAGATTTCGTGCAGAATACCAAAAGTTGATAGTGTTAAAACTCACAACTATATTCTCTACCAAATACCAATTTAAAAGTTTGTCAGTTATAATGTTTTTCATTAAGATCGAATATTGATCATTCTTGTCCGAAGTTAAAAGACCGACTGTGTTAGAAGATTCCAGAAAGCATCGAGAAGCGAAATCTGACCATAAAAGTTTTAATTACATGATACATTTTCTTAAACTCCTATCAAAAGGTCAATCGATTATCATTTATAGGATACTTTGATTCATTTTCACGTATAGCGATATAACAATGCAGAAATTATTTCCAAAGGGAAGCATCATAATTTATTCAACATTATAAAATGCCCCAAAACTAACTCACCAACGAAAAGCCCAACACATGCAAATAAATTGGCCTGCATATTTCTTACTTACAGGTTGTAGCCTCCTTTGATCTATCCACACTCTAAGATATTAAGCATGTATTTGTTATTATATATGTTTTCTTCAAGAACGTCAAATTATGCACGTGTTATTATAGGTGTTACTTTTAAAAGCGAATGTTCTTGATTATGAATATTTTAAATGGTTTTCTCTATTGGTAATGTATACTACAATTATTATCAATGGTCCATTACACTAGTGCACTACTTTTAACCCTTTATATGCAATAAGATTACATTCAATCTGCAAATAAAAAGATAATCTACAATGAGCAGAATTTTAAAGCATGAAAGTATACACACACGTTACAATGTGAATCTTTTGAAAAAATAATTTACCATTTAAATATAGATACACTGTAATTAACTTTACAATTATGAATCATATTTCAGAAATGCTGTTAAGAAGTGCATATAATTTTTTATTACAACAAAAGTTCATGACTTTGTAGCCAAAGCAATGTGCTAGATTTTTATTTGTTGAGAAATTGGAGTGTTGTTTTCAGTTTTTCCGAAATTTGAATAAACTATGAAAGTATTAAAACTTGATATTGAAAAAGCAAAATCAGTTTTGTGATATTTTTCCTATAACATCATTCAATTAAAAAATAAGTTGGAGTAGTAATATTATGCTTTGATGTTTTATTTGTCTGGGTTGGTACCAAACTTGAAGGTGGAATAAAACTTTCAGGATAGCCCAAATCTTTACAAGTATCTACTTATACAACAATCAACAAGAACATTAGCAAAGAAATAAACCTGGTTCTCCTATAAGTGCTCCTAAAGCTTTGAAAGCAGTAAAACTTAATTTAATTTTTTTCCTTCGGTTGCTTTCTGACATGGATCAAGAAAGTACTGTGCTAATATGAAAGCACTCTTTCAAACAGTTTCTTATTTTCATCTTCGTATGGACCTATACCACTAAATTCCAAAAAATTCACCCAAATTAGTTTCCACGTGCAGTGGAGTCCTCTAGCCTAATCAGTCCATTCGCCGTTGATGTCGATGATTGAAGAATAACGCGCCGTTGATGTCGAGCGTTATTGAAGTTGGGTGTCGTCGAAGGCATGTAGAAGAATGGCACACCACGAGAAGGAATAGATGATCCGTCATTGATGTTGAACATCGTTGAAGTCGCTTGAATCGCCGTCGATGTCGAGCGTAGCTGATTTTGCTGAGCCGCCTGCGAGAAACCCTAGCGAAATTGAAGCCCTAAAGTGATGTGAACAATGCTTGAACCCTTAAATCGAAGCGAAATCGCTGAACAAAGCTTGAACCCCCAAATCGAAGCCCTAATCGAACCGAAATCGTTGAACCCCAAATTAAGAATGTTCGCTTGAACCTTTGGAAGAAGACAGAGAAGAATGAAAATAAAAAGTTATTTGTAGGGACCTTTTTTTCTTTGCGGCTCTAAAAGATCAAGGAGCGGTGTTCGGATTGATGAGGTGTCACGTTCTCCAACGTAGGATTTGCCTTGGTAGATTGGCATGGATCAGTGCGAATGATATGTAAAGGTCGGCTATAGCAACACTATAAAAAAATGTTGCATCAATTACACTTGTTTAGCTAGAGTAACAAATTTTTATGGCTAAGGCAACACCAAAAATTCAACGTTGCAGTAGGACCAAAATTGTATAGCTATCGCAACATTTTATCTGGCAACACCTTGCAACAATGCTGCAGAACCATCTATGGTGTAGTGACAACATTAATTTGATAGCATTTCGAACTAGGAATGGTTCATATGAGTGGTTGGTGATGCCATTTGGATTAGCTAATGCACATGCTTTCTTTGTGGATTTCATGAACCGGGTCTTCCAAGAGTATTTGGATAGATTCATGTAGGTGTTTATAGATGACATTTTGGTTATACTCAAAGGATGAAAGAGAGCTAAAGATCATCTTAGAGTTGTACTTGAGATGCTGTGGGAGAATCAGCTAAAGGCGAAGTTTTCCAAGTGTCATTATTGGAAGAAAAAGGTTAAATTTCTTGGTCACATGGTTTCATAGATAGGGCTGTCAATCGATCTAGATCATATTGAAGCTGTGAAAAGTTGGAAAAGATTAGGGACGGTGACCAAGATTAGAAGTTTTCTTAGGCTTGCTGGCTACTACCAGAGATTCATCAAGGATTTCTCACGGATAGCAATGCCTTTAGCTAAGCTAACTAGGAAGGAGGTGAAATTTTTTTGGTCGGACAAATGTGTGGAAGCATTCCTTAAGTTAAAGAAATTGTTGACCAATGCACCTGTGTTAGTAGTTCTAGATGAAAACCAAGGGTTTGTGGTACATACTGATGCATGCGGAATTGGATTAGGAGCAGTATTGATGTAGAATGGAAAAGATATTGCCTATGCTTCGCGATAGCTTAGGCCGCATGAACTTAGATATTCTACTCATGATTTGGAATTGGCAGCTGTGATTTTCGCATTAAAGATTTGGAGACATTATCTCTTAGGGGAGAGGTTTGAGCTTTATACCGATCATAAATCTGTAACGACCCGCCGTTTTGGACAGTTTAAACCGACGATCCAATACACGCACCGATTCCAAACCATTCAAAAGGGCATATGGTTATTGGGGAAAATAAGAAAAGAAAAGAAAGGGAAATAAAGAAAATGAAACAACATAGAATCTTGCAGCGGAACGATAAAATATAATAGTCAAATAAACAGTTCATGAAGCTGTTTACAATACTTTGATCATTATTTATACAACATTTATCAGAGTTATACATATACAACAAAACAAATAAAATAATGCAGCAGACAACATGATGTAAAGATAATAATAGAATAGTATACCAAATCTTCGACTTCGTCCTCCAGAAAAGATCTTCAATAAGCTGAAAAACTCAGGTCTGATCCGAGCGTAATGAAAAGACAAAACACTTGAGTCAGGACTAAAATATCTTCATGTAAGGTAAATCAATTATAAATAAATATGAGTGTAACGGCGTCAGAGATGTTTACGGGGTTTGACATCTCATATCCAGTGTCAACGTGCGTGCAGTAACTTAAGAGATGTTACGGGATTTTCCAACTCTCAAGGATCCGTTAAACTATCTACTATGTAGTACAATACGCTATTATAATATGACTATAGTAAATTAAAAGTATTAAAATAGCGTTAAGGCGTTACCGTAATTCCCCTTAACACATTTTTATAATGCCATAGTCTATACAGCACCGTAAACCCCACAGTAAACTGGTGGTTATCAGAGGGTACCCCATAGGTATAACACAAAACAAAACGTAGTGGTCGCGAATAGGATAATCAGTATGACAAGGTACATGAGGCGATACCAACTAGGATACTAGTAGTTGCGTGATCCGGACTGATGTTGAGCATAGCCAGCAGCTACCTCAACACCGCGAAACAACACTCTCAAATCAAAGGGTGCACCCAAATCGAATCACAAAAGGTAATAGATATGGTTCGAAGAAGTGTGTCCGCTAGCGATGGCGAACCTCAATGGCCCAGCGCGGCTCCTGTTTTAGTCATGTCAGGGGTCATCCAATATCGTTCTCTTTCTTCAGTCAACGTGTTCACCAAACCATCCAACTTCATTTTGGATCAACACTCCACGTATAATAGTTATTAAAGTGGTTTTCGGTATCGACAAAGAGTATGTCCATATCCGATCCCGGTCTCTTTAATAACTACGTATTATTACACCGATGGCTCTTTTACATTTCAAATCGATTCATAATTGATATCAAAATATCATATTCGCTTCAAAAAAATCAAATCCATTTCAAACATCATCATATCTATTCAAAATGTAAGATTTCGTTTCAAAAATCATTTTCGCCTCAATATCTCATTTCGATTTCAAAATCATTTCGAATTTCAATTTTAGGTTGCAACTTCATTTAACCAATTCGTATTTAAATTCAAAATTTAAACATACATTTCACCTTATTGACCAGCTTGAAATTTTAGAAAATAGTTTTAAGTAGTTTAAAAGTAGTTTTAAATAATTAAAATAGTTAAAATACTTAAAATATTTAAACGGGTTTCAAATAGATAAATTAATTTAATATAGTTAATGTAGGTTAAAATAGTTTAAGTTATTAAAATGTTTCATATAACAGAGAAACTTGGAAAAACAAAATGAAACATCTTCAAAACCAAACCATTTTAATTATAACTTCCAAATTCAAATCAATTTCAATTTCCCTTCTACTGATTCAATTTCGATTCAATTCAAATCAATGTCAACTTTGACTTCAACAATTCTACATTCATCTTCAATTAATTCAATTTCAATTTATATCGATTTGGAGCTTGATTTTTCAAAATATCAATTTATAACAATTAACCAAATTTATCCTTCAATATTCAAATTTAAATCCAAATTTCAAATATGATTCAATTCCAAGCTCAATTTCAAAATATCATTTTTATATCACTTTCACTTAGTAACACTCAAAGCTCGAAATATGTTCAATTTTTAAAACAAATAATTTTCGAAATTCAATCATATCCAAATTTTAAATTTCAAAGTCTCAACTTAAATTATTTAACAATTTCTTTTAACTAAAATTTATTTCAATATTCCAAACTCAATTTTGCGATAAATTCGATTTTTATAAATTTATTTTATTTATAACTTTTGAATCAAAATATTTTAAATAAATTTCAAATCAACGATTTAATTTTTTTTATTAATTTAACCAATCCGGTGTCCGTATATAATTTTCTATCCTATGGCCAAGTGATTATTTATTTTAATTAAATGTCAGGGATGAATATATATCACTTAAACCAATCACAGTGTCATATGTATGTATAACATGATATATATATATATACAAATAAACATCCAAACATTTAAATATCAACAAATAGCATCCATCGAAATACATTATCCAATAGACAATACAATTCATGGCAATTTCATAGTTATCAATATCAAGTAATTTAATCGCAATTCAATTTAATTTCAATTTGACTGTCAATTTAATTTTCAACAGTGAATTCAAATGACAATCTATATGACAATTAAAATTTCCAAACAACGACAAATAAAATTCATGTCACTTCATAATATCAAATTTAACTACCATAAAGATATTCAGTACGTTGTGAGCGTTATAAAACGCTCACCTTGATTTTCCGTTGTCACCGAGACGTTCCGGTTTGGAACTCAACCGGACGACTCCTGAGTTTAGCCCCAAATTTCAACCGTCTCCAAATTCACCCAAACCAGTTTCATTTCGAAGCTCTCGTCATTACGATCGCAACACAAAAATTCTCGTTCCAATCGGACCTCGTATGTAGAAGTTATACATTTTTAAGTTATCGACATTCGAATTTATAAATCATTTTATATAGATATTAAATTTTATCCATACCCAAAGCAAAAGAGGCCCAACCCACTTAACATCTTCTTCCCCAAACAAAGCCTGTACGCGCAAAATGCACAAACCTACCATTGTCGTGCATCAATCTCCAGTGATACGGAGCTACAGTTTACGAAACTCGAATCCGTCTTCACCGACGAACTCTCCTCCACGATCTCCTCCTCCCGACCCCTCACCTTGACGCACGCACCCCAATATCAAAACACGACCAGCCTCCTCCTCCCACGCAGTAAAATTTCGCCCCCCTTTATTTGCGACCGCACGGTCCAATTACCACACCACAGGTGCTCTTCTACCTCGCGAATCCATATACGGCCTCCAATCCACCAATCAACGCTTCAATCTCCACTAAACGCTAACCTAGTTCCAAAGCCGGTACCATTCACTGTCGACTACAAGAAAAAAAATAGCCGCACCAAGCACGAAGCATACCAGATCAAAGATAAAGTAAAAATAGGATTTTTAAAATTGGTTTCGTGATTTTTAATCGAGTATTGGAAGAGAAAGAAATTTTTGAAGTTTGATTTATTATTTTCTTACTGCCTGAAGCTTGCGTGTGTGGGCTATTGAAGGAGAGTATGCGTGTTTGAATAGGAAATAGGTACTAGGGTGTCGGCTGATAAGAAGAAACAGACAGATGTGAAGGGTATGGTCAAATCAAATATATATATATATATATATATATATATTAATTAAATTTTCAAACTGTCTTAATTACGCAACTCAAAATCTTGAAACCCTACGAGGCGTGCCGCTAGGCGTTTATAATGTTTTACCCACATCGGAACACAATGAAACATGTTTCAGGCCCTAGTTCGATCGTATGAAGAAGATAGCTTTTTTTTTGAATCGAATTAAAATATTATTTTTCAATATTAATTTCAACGCGTTTCTAACCCGTACGACCAAACGACAACTCCAAACGTTACGAGATTTGAAATCCGATAATAATACACTATTACAGATCCAATGGAACTGGTTTCGTCGAAATCCAAGACTTTGCGCTGGAAGGCTATTTTAACTCGTCGATTAAATCGACGACTTTTCAAAATTTACAGAATTGCTTAAAATTCCAATTTTAAAATTTTATTAACTCTATTATAATCCAAATATAACTTATATTCACTTTGGAAACCAATTTGAATCATATTAAATCAAATTTCAGTTATTCACTCTATTTTCATATATTAAATTTCAATATCAAATTAATCATATCAAATTCGGAATTTAATTATTCAAACATTTTTAATATTAAATTTAAACAAATTGGATTATTTTAAATCACTATCTTTTGAAATATTCAAAAACGAACTTATAAAATTTAACTTTTAAAACAAATTCAAATTATAGAACAACCATTTCCATTTTACAGTTATTCAATTATTCAATAAGTTTTAAAATATTTAATTCAAACAATTTACCTGTTTAATATTCAATTATTTGATTTTAAATAGATTTTACTTATCAACCAATTACTCTATTATACCCAATGAATTCAACATTTATTATCCTATCCAACTATTGATTTCAAAGGCATTCACTAAGTAGCATTTATTTTTCAATACTTATTGCTATTCAAATCTTCGAAACCAATCTATGAAAATTTGTATTTCTACCTAAATAATTCACAATTCTTGTTCACTCATTTACATTTGTTTTTCCATATATTCCCTTATAACCAAGTTATAACATTCGAGTCAATTCAATTTGATTGGAACTCCATTCAATCTATTAATAATTACTTGGATAATTATTATTGCAATTCATTCCAGTTATTATTATTCCAAATAAATTACAATTTTTTTTCTAACATTAAATCCCGAAATCTTATTAAATTGGCTATTTAGTTACTGAAAATGTACGGGTCGTTACAAAATCGTTACAGCATTTATTCTCTCAGAAGGAGTTGAATATGAGGCATCGAGGTGGCTGGAGTTTTTGGCTGCATATGATTTTGGTATAGAGTATACACCAGGAAAAGGTAAAAAGGTAGCAGGTGCTCTTAGCAGAAACATTAGAATGTGGTGTTAGCTATGTTGGTAGAGTGGAAAGATTTAGAAGCTTTAGTCGGTTGTGATGTGCAGTTAAGATCGACTGTTGGTTCTAGTCAGAGTTCAGCCAGGTTGTCTTGTTTAGAAGTTCGACCAGCATTGATTGAGAGAATTACTTCTAAGAAGAAGGAGGATCTAGCTTTGGCTGAGAAGATCAGAAGGTTTGAGGTTGGAACTGAGATCGACGGTCTAAAGGATTTTAGCATTCACCGGAGAGGATGGTTGAGAATGAAGGGATATTGTATGTTTTGAGTATTGAGGACTTGAGAAAAGAAGTTCTTAGAGAATGTCATCGGTCCAAGTTTACGATTCAACCTGGAGGAACTAAGATGTAACAGGATATGAAGAGGAGTTTCTATTGGGGAGACATGAAGAGGGATGTCGGCATGTGGGTTAGGCAGTCTGCAAACTGTCAACAAGTGAAAGCTAAACATCAAAAACTAAGTGGGTTGCTTCAGCATTTAGAGATTCCAGTCTGGAATGAGATTTGATATCCATGGATTTTATAGATGGGTTGCCAAGGACAAATATGGGTGATGAAAGTATATAGGTTATAGTAGACAGATTGACCAAGAGTGTTGATTTCATTCCAGTTAAGTCAACTAGGACGGCACCTATTTTAGCTAAGTTGTTCCTGAAGAACATAGTTAGACTGCATGGAATTCCTAGTAGTATAGTCAATGAAAGAGATGCTTTATTCATTAGCGAATTATGGAAGAGTCTTTAAGAGGTATTTGGTATCAAGCTTAATATGAGTACTGCATATCACCCTCAGACTGACGGGCATATAGAGAGAGTCAATAAGGTACACGAGGACTTATTGGGAGCTTGTGTATTAGGCTTTGGTGGATCTTGGGAAGATCACTTACATTTAATTGAGCTTTCCTAAAATAATAGATATCAAACTATTGTTGGAATGGCGTCGTTTGAAGCCTTATATGGAAGGCCATACAAATCACCAGCATGTTGGTTGGAGACTAAAGACAGGTTAATCTTAGGTCCTGATTTGGTTAGAGAGGCGTCAGAAAAGATTGAGTTAATCCAAGGAAGGATGAAGGAAGCTCAGTGTAGACAGAAGAGCTACGTGGATATAAGGCGTAAGGATCTATAATTCTCAGTTGGGATAAGGTTTTCATAGTATCACCAATGAAGGATATGGTACGATTTGAAAAATTAGGGAAGTTAGCTCCGAGATATATTGGATCATTCCAGATTATAAAGAGGATTGGAAAGCTCGCATACAGAGTGGTGTTGTCGAGCAGTATGGCAGGTGTCCATAACGCATTTCATGTGTCACATCTACGCAAGTATGTGCATGATCTAGAGACTACAACTCCTCCGACAGGATTGGAAGGCGTAATAGTAGAACCTAATTTGACTATTGTTAGACAACCAGATCAGGTTATAGCTAGAGATGAGAAAAGATTAAGGAATAAGACAGTCGGGTTGATGAAGGTTCAGTGGAGCGACAACAAGAAAGAGTGTACTTGGAAGACAGAAGAAAGGATTAGAGATACTTATCCCGATATGCTTTAAGGGTAAGTCTACATTAGATTTACATAGAAATAACTACTCAGGTAGGCTAATGTGGTGGTTAGGAGTTGTTACAGATGATTGTTATGTTTAGTATTTAGTCCTTACTGAATTTCAAGAACGAAATTTTTTAAAGGGGAAAGCCTATAACATCCCTAATTTTTGATAACATTATTTAGGAAATTTAAATATATAAATTAAATATAATAATGATGAAAAGGGTTTTAAGATTCCAATAAAATTCATAAGAAGGCCGTGCTTAATAATAAAATGAATGGGCTATAAATGGATTATTAAATAATTAGATTACACGTGGGCATATTAGTAAAAATAGCAACATCATTATACACGGCTACACTCTTCTCACCTTGTCCATTCACGTTAATTTTTCTCAAATCTAAAATAAACACAAACCCTTAGGAGCTATCTTTATTAAAGAGGAAGAATATCTAAAAGTAACGATCAAAGCTAGGAAGGATTAATCAATAACAAATCTCAAATTCCTTATCACACCTAAGGTGAATAAAAATTTCATACCACCTCTATTTTATTCTATGATTATATATATGTTTTTGGATTTATGATTAAATTCATATTTATGTTCATATGGATGATGATAAGCTTGAACTATATTATGTTTGATTTATTTTAATTCATTTACATATGAAGTAGCACGGTTTTAGGGTAAAATCGGGAGTTTTTGACTTTAGAATGCATGAAAATTTTTATGCCAAGTACAACATGAGTTTGGCGATGGGTTTTAGTTTTCATAATTTTCCAAGCTATAGAAAATTTATTATTTTAAAAAAATGACTTTTCCATGGCATTTTTGAAAATAGATATAATAGGATTTAAAATTGAATTCAAGTATTTTAGGAAGAAATTCGGTCTGAAATTCTAACATGATTAATTACGTGATGAAATCGAATTTTTATTATTTTTGGGGATTTTTCCTAATTTATTTGCTAGGGAAATAAATTATTTTAAAAGAAGGAATTTTCAACGATTGTTTGTTTTGATATATGAAATGGCTTAAATGTTATAATTCTTTGATTTAAATCTGATTAAGTACGACAGTTTTGGATCTAAATTATTTGAAAAGTTTATGGCAACCAATCAAAGGTTTACAAATAGGCAAGTGATTATAAAGCAATTACTAAAAGTGGCTAAATTTCAGCCTTTAATTCAAAAAAGTAGGTTCTGCCTCAAATAGTAGTACCTTTCGACTCCATTGACTCCCCCCCATCTCAGTCGAAACCTATACAGTCAAAGCTCACACAGTTGAAACCAATACACAAGATATCACTTAGATGGAACGCAGTGGACTAGAAGGAAGGCGGAACCCTTGGTGTCAAAAGGTAAGTTTTCAATGCGCTCGAAACCCTGTTTGCTTTTCAAAAGATAAGGTCTTGCCTTGTTTTACTTAAAGCCTTCGACATAGTCGAAACATATGCTTCGGAAGAGATTTTTATAAATATCTTTCGAAGAAGTTTGCCATACTATGTAAAGGTGTTAGCTTTCGAAGGGTTACCTCTATTTTAGCCTAATCTAAACCTTTTCCTAAATGCTTTCGAAGGAGGTTGAGGGTTTCGAAGGAAATGGAGTCGAAAGGGGATTTGACTCTATCCTCGGAAGTTTTAATTTCAAAGTGTTGCTTTCGACTGGATGGCTCCGACACCATCAACTTTTCCACCCACATAATTTTATATTTGGTTTTAAAAGAGATACATTCGTATATAACCATTTTGACCAAAAGGATGTTTTTAAAGAATAAACCCAATACTTTCAAAGGGGAACTTTTATTTTTTTCGAAGCTATGTATTAAAGAACATTTTGGAACCATCGAAAAGATATTATTGGTTTCGAATGAGAATATTAAACAAGTGCTTCGTAAAGTATGTCTATTGGGTTTTGAAAAAGAAGTTTTTGCTTTCGACGGAAGTCATCCAAAGGTTTCGAAAGACATGTTTCTAAGATGTAAAAACAAAAACCAGTCCCAAATTTAAAGGATTAACCATGGCATAAATAAACAAAGGGTTTTAAAATGAAGAGGTTTTCATTGATAATAAATGTTAAAGGGTTTAGCAGGATATATATATATATATATATATATATATATATAAGATAATAAACAACATGTGTTGGTATTATATGTCATATACTTCTTCATATACTCATTCACGTTGTTATCAACCCATAACAGTATTTTAGAAAAGGGCAGAATAACCAGCTAGGTTGACATAGTAGTAAATATAATTTAAGAAATGTTAAAATCTACATTAAAGATATTTGCAGGGGCCAATAGGTTCACAGTAAGCCCATGAAAACAGTATTTAACTAAAGATATTGGCAGGGGCCAATATCTTTATAGTTAGCCCATGAAAACTATACCCAGATTAAGATATTGACAGTTAGTCGATATGTTTGTAATTAGCCCACGAAAACTAGGATAAGAGAAAGATATTGGAGTTACCAATAGTTTCTTAGTGATCCCATAAAAACTATGAAATCGGATAGATAGTGCATAAAAATTTAACATGTTAATAGTGACCCATGAAACTATAATTGAGACAGATAGTTAGAATGAATGGGAATGGGCAATCCAGATTTAATTTACTTGTTTTGCATATCATCGTAATACTTTGAAATACTATATTTTAACCATTGTGGATGCAGAAGCACAATATATAGTTTTATAAATGTTTTAGGACACCAGTGAGGGGAAAACCGGTTCTGCTAAGCGGTGTGGTCTCACTAGAAATCTAAATGGTTTGAGATGGTAAAGGATGGAAATATGGTGGGTTTAGGGTCCGAACCCGGCAGACCCGTCCCAATTTTGACCCATCAAGACCGCCTCATTCGATCATTGGACGGGCAGACCCATGACCCACTCGCAAAAACTCCGGGTCTTGGGTCATGTTAGGGCTTGGCAAACCCACCCCAACCCAACCCGCCCCAACCCAACCCACCCTAACCCAACCCATACTATTGAAGTTCATAACATCAACTAATTATAATTTATCGATCTATTTAAAAAATAAATTTTGTAATGAATATATCATAATGTTTTATACAATAAGTTCTATTATTTTAAAATACTAAGTTGCATTATTGCTAATTGTATAAACAAAAATGCATATTGTTTGAATTCTAATTGCACACTTTAATTTTTTCTTTTAATTTTATAGTCATTATCATCTATAATCAATATATTTTTTAATATATATCTTTATTACACATAAAAGTATTAGTGTACGCAAATTGGAATCAACTTTTGGATAGAACAATTAAAGATGCACTAGGTTTCAAAGTGGGTTGGGTCTTACCCTGATCCGTGCGGGTAAGCCTGTCAACGAATACTTTCGGCTGCAGATAGTGCTATATTCGCATCCGCATTCAAAATCATTTTCAGATATCGGATATCCGCATCCGCAGATACAGATGGATATCGGATAATTATCCTATCCGCCAACGACTGATAAATTAAGAAATGTAAATGGAAAATTTTAGTTTAATGTAAACTTTTTTCAATCCCATTAATTATAATAGTGTTAAAAATAAGCAAATATAATGATAATAAATAGTTTTGAGTATTTAATATGAATTTAATGCATATAATATATACTTCTAACTTAATAAAACCATAAATAAATATCTTTCACTGTACTAAAATACACATAATTTAAACTGAATCTTGAAAAATACCGGACGGATAAGTTTCGGAGGTGGATGTCCTCAAATCCGCATCCGCATTCATTTTTTCGGATATCGGATATTTATCCGCTTTTCGGATGCGGATGCGAATGAATTTCGAATTTTTCGGGTATCCATTGACAGCCCTACGCATGGGTCTCAGGTTGGGGCGAAAATCTAGACCTACACTGGGTCAACAAGGCTGGTCTAGGGCAGGGTTTTAAAAATTCGGATTGGGTATGGAGCATGAAAAACCCACCCCAACCCACCCCATTGCCATCCCCAATTTATTATTCATACTAGGCTTTATGTTTGATTCGAAATTTCTTTGTTTTCCCCTTAACTCTCAGGTACTCAATTGATTTTTGGGTAGATTGAGAGTTAGGGTGTCTATGTGTTCTTTTAGATGAATAAAGCTTCTAAGGACGTGCATGAGGCAAGCTTATTATTACAGTTACTTATTTCCGCTGAGTGTTTTGATTGTAAAGGCAAATTGTTATAGTGCCTTATATGTATACACTTCGATCAACCAAAGAGGCATCTTCATCTGTCACTCTTGGTGTATTTTGTATTAATTGTATGTTATCTGAACGAGATTTGCGTATTGGGATTTTGTAATCAATTTGGAATATTTTGAAATGGAATATGGAATGTGTTTGTTGTTTTAAATTTTCCACATTCTTGTGTTTCTATGTATCAATGTATCTAATATCGCCGTATTTGGTCGTCGATGATTAATAAACATGGATGACTGTAGCATCCGTAGCCATTAGTTTTAGGCCTCCAAGTAGGGGGATGTTACAACACTAGCAGCTACAAGTAACGTACCAAGATACTATCCATATAAATGAGTGTCATCAAACGAAAGTATTGGCCGACGGTGTCTGAAACCATCGATTGAATGTCCGAAAGCCCAAAAAGCACCATAAAAAACACCGCGACTGTAAATAACATCATATACAGTTCTTGGGTTCATACTTTGCAAAAATATAAGATATTCTGGCAATACTGCATATGACAATTCCAAATCTCCATAAATTATTGCAACCACTTTCTATAGTCCATGCCAATCTCGATAATAACTAACTTTTATATGAAACATATTTGATATTTTTTCCTAAACTGTTTTTGCTGTCATATTTGTTAAGATTTAATTAATAGAAGTATTTTGCTACATATAAACTTTGACGTTGCCTGTCATTGGTTTGATCTGACAGTGCGATTTAAACAAGTGTGATGTCCTCCGTACGTTGTTAGTCTCCACCAATTGTGAGATTTTCTAACTGATAGGCTAGCAAGTACTCTTCAGGAAAAAAATTCATCCACATCACAATAAATTGTACATTGATTTGCATGCGATTTTACTACTTGAAAAGGAATCAAACATTTAATCACCCATTCACATTATTTTTCAATGGATTTCTATTTACTTTCAAAAATTAATCTAACACGAGCTCCTTTTTCAGCACATTCTCTTCTAAACACCTCCACTTCTAATTGAAAGTTATCCATAATGGATTTTGCCATCATTTCTGTAGTATATATATCACTGGCTAGGGAATCTTCATATGTGATTTTCTCTTCATCGTCATTTCTATCGACAACTTGTTGATGATCTTCATATATGATTGCATCGTTGTTAACCGCTATGTGATCAACCCAAGTTCTATCTACATCATCCGAACAAGCTACTTGCATTCTATCCAATTGCACTTCGTTATCATTTGCATTATCGACGTAATTATCGTCGTCGCCATCGGCACAACCAATGAATGTTTCTTCCATTGGATTTATTTGGAAACTACAAGTACAAAAAATAATAATAAGGGTAAAGTGTGTGAAGGTAATTTAAAATGAAAATTCTGTAGTAAAATAATACTCACTTTGCGACTGTTTGAGATTGATTTGGATGTATAAAGGTATGATCCATATGTTGTGCTTGACAAGACGATACTCTAACCATTCTGCTATACCTATGTAATAAATTTGTAAACTTCCAACTGTGATGAGCTGGCATGTATGAAGGATGTGCCAACTACTGTGTCTCTTGAAATTGTGTAGTGAGTATAGGCTTGTCGATAGAAATTGCGGACCGATGTGATTCTACCACATTAACATGTTATGCTTTTGTAACAATAATTCCTTTCACTCTCATTCCAACAGAAAATGTTGTATTCATATTATCGTTATCTTCCCAATCAATAGTTGATGTATCATCATCTCTAACCCATTTCACCACTAATTTTAAATCATACTCGAGCATATTGAGTTTTGTCACTTCAAATTCACATTGTTTAAGCTATATAAAACTACAATATTTTTTATTTTTCGATTCTTTTCATTTTCGACCAACATACCTAGGTATCGTTTTCATCAACGAACAATTCTCCATCGTAGTAAAATATAGTTGGAACCTTTGGTATTATCTACAAAAACAATTAAGTTACTAAATTCAAAATCTTGATTTTGTGACAAAATCCTAAACTAAAATTTACTAAATTAATGCCTTTATTTGAGCAATCCATTAGAGGATCAATCCATGCCATATAATTACAACATTCAAAATGATAAGTGTTCACCTTGTGTTCTTTATACGAACTACATCCATAAAATCTACGCCCTGCATTAGCTTCAGTTCTGCAAACGACACCTACGCACTCTTCTCCACACCGACAAATTTGATATTGCCTGGTTACCATAGCAGGAGGAACATGATGTATATGCCGACTATATTCCCATCAACACAAATTTGCTTACCCGCTCTTTGGTTCAGTACAAATTTGCACAAACGAGCTTTTAAGGTTGGTGTTCCAGAATGGAATTTAGGAGATATTGGATCAAAGTGTGTCTTTGGAACATAATCACATCAACGCCAATTTGACTTTCCTTCGCAATACCTCTTGGCACTTCATGTTCATAACAATGTTTCATTAATGTTTCATCATCAATCTCCCAACCGTCCATGTCTAATGTCTAAATAAACTAAACAACAATAACATTCAAAATTGAACAAAGAAACAAACTGTGCCAAACAAATTTAAAAGGTTGTCAAAGGTTAGCTCTTTTACCTTACAATGGAGAAGACATCTCAAACTTTAGATTATTTGGATTTAGATTTGAAATTGGGAAGGAATGGGTTAGATTGAATATTGAAAGAGGGTATTGGGAAGATGGAGAGGAGAAGATGAAATGAGAAAGCAATTGACATTGCTGTAATTTTGATGGTCGAAATATTATTTCCGCATTTCATATATATACAAATAATAAATATGTATTTACACATTTATGCAATGTGCAAGCTGTAATTTTTTTTAAAATAATATAGATTTTGCATCCAAAAATGCGTAAGCTATGCCAAAACAAGACCTATTTCTACAATCAGTTTTATCTTGAGCCTGTTCTTGCAATAAGTTTCTTTGTCATGCCACTTTTAAAAATTTGTTCTTTCCCTAATTCAACCTAAGCATGCCTTTTTAAACTTTTGGAAAATCAATGAATTTTTTGTTTTGGAACACAATATTTTGTATTGTCTTGGGAATTTAGGGCCGCTTGGGGATTTTCTTGCATTGTATAAGAGGGACCGTGGCTGCTTTGGGTCCAATTTGGAAAGAATTCAGGATAATCTTTTTAACACGGTTTTTTTTGGGATTTGGATAGTTTTGCGAACTTATTATACAAATAGGCCAGTATCTGAATTAATTGTAAACATAAATCACTTTCAGCCACCTCAGCGCCACACTAGTCAAAAGTGCACATCTTGCATTTCAAATGCCGCATGTAATTTTCCTTTTAACTAAATCTAGTTGGAGATAGTTCATATGACGCTTGTCATTGTTTGTTTAGGCGCCATTTGAAATGGCGTCTTTTGGGTTTGAATACAAAAATGTTAGCGCCAACATGTGATATTTGAAATAATGCCAACATGCACCATTTCAAATATTTCTTATTTGCATCATTTGAAATATCGCCATAGTCAAAACGTGTTTCAAAAGGAAACCTAGAAAACACACCACAATCCATTTACATCTACTAACAATAACAAATTCCATTTTCATTGGCATAATCTATTACAGAACTACATGACATAAAAGAAAAGACCACAATCCATAATGTTCAAGATCAATTACATCCATTAATTCACAATACATATAAAAACAAATTATACACACCCTAACAATTCCACACAATATTCAACAACCTATTGCTTATTCTCTTAAGTTGTGAACTTTATGCGTAGTCTTTCCTTTTAACTTTCTCCATAGTAATGTAGGCTCGTCCTACGAATCCTTCTCATGGCAATCTCCTTCGTTTTCTTCCATCGGTGACATTGTTTGTGGATGTTATGATGGACCGGGCTTACATTTCTTCTGAGAAGATGAACTTACTTTTCTTCACCGACGTCTGTGATATGTGACAGTGCTTAGAGGTGGCATATAATCTGTAGCAGTGGTTCTATGAGCACAGCCGGTGGTGGATAGCATGAGAGGGTGGTGAAATAGCATGAGAGGGCGGTATGGGTCATGATAGCTTGTTCATCCCCAAAATTGATTGTATTTCATTGTAAGGACCCGAAATTTTCGATTTCGAAAATTCCAGATAGTTATGAAAAGAAGAAAGAGATAGAAGAAGAAGAAGATCAGAAACATCCACATCTCACATTCGTAGTGGACAAAATATAATAATAAATAATAACAGTTTACAAAAGAATACTATATCTGTCGATTACATTTTAATACATCAGAGTTACACATATATACAAACACTGGATATACACAATTATCAAGACTTAGATTTACAATAATATAATACAGCGGAAATAATCTATACGTTCTTGCCGTCCAGCTCGCCTCCTGAGCTCTAGAACGTCCTTGCCTGAAAATCTATAATACTCGGTCTGACCCGAGCATTACACCAAAGTAACACCCGGGTCAGGCTGGAAACCAGCGTGAGTAAACCCAATTAACATGGATACCAAGCAAATAACTTATATAAACCCGGGGTAACTCGAATAAAATTATAAATTCACAATTTGATGTTGACATCACTTATTTCACACATAAATTTTCTAGTACCCAAAATTTGGATTAAATAGTCCAATTCACTTAAATCATTTCATTCCAGCCAATAGATTTCACATATCAATCTATAAAAATTCGAAGTGGTTTTCGAGTATTTCTAATACCCGACCCCGGTCTCTTCGAAACTCATGTCATCCTAACCCAAGTTATCCAAATGAAATACACAACGTTTCATATCAGAGATATCAACTCATTCAATACCATTTAATCATTCATAAGCAAAGCTTAATCATACACAAATTTAATTTAATTAATCATGATTGAATGATTAACCTCAACGACTTAGATTTCTTCATTTAACATTAATTAATTTCAAATCAATTTAGCAATCATCCCTTCATTATTCATCTTAATTAATCACCTTGGATTAATTATCCTTCAATTATATTCAAGTAATTAACTTTAATTAGTTTTCACAATATTAATTATTCTTAAATAAAAATCAATAAGTAATCTTAATTACTTCATAAATTAATTAACTATATTAATTACATTAATCCTTAATTACTTATATTAATTAACTTCTCATAAGTCACTTATCATAGATTAATCAATCTTTAATTACATCATTAATTATATAAATTTATGATTTCTAACTATATTTCAATTTATCTTAAGCTAAATTATTTACATTAAATAATTAACATTAATTAAACCGCAAATATTAACCATTACTGATTTATCTCAACCTTTAATTATAAATTAATTACTCATTTACAATAGAAGCTTAAAGGATTTTAAAACCAAATTTATTTCTTTAAATTCAAATCAATTTACAAATGCACTTTAACATTCAAGTTGTTAAAACACTCAATATTTTAAACTTTATTTGTTTTAAAAACTGAGATTCACTAACTCAAATGCCAGATTTAACTTCGATTTAAAACTTGTTTTTAAATCTCTACTTTACAATTAGCTTCAGTTTTAAATAACACTTTCATTTCTTTCCAATACATTCTTATTCTATAATTATTTCACTTTCAAAATTCATCCTTATATTTCTTTTCAAAAATCCAATTTTATATATTTCGATAACTCAGGGTACCGAAATATTCAAGCAAATCACAGCATTCAACTATCCAACTACCAAAAATATTCGTCATAGAATATCAATCATTCCAGTATTTACTATATATTACTATATAATATAGCACATCAATTCAATTCAACCATTCAACCAAATTCATAAATCTAACCGTTTAAATTTAAATAAAAATCCAACAGAGTAAGATTTACTCACCTTTGCTTTTATTAGCAACCCATTTCCGTTTCCGGCTTGATTTTCTTCACGATTTTGACCTTGTAAAACATTACATCATTTATAAATATTTAAAATAATCAACAATTTTATTTTTACCTTTTATAAATCTTAATAACATATTTTGAACCAATAATATCTCCTTTTAACAATTTATTAGTAAATAAATTGATTAAATAAATTAATTGAAACAGTATACATATATATACTTTTAAAATAGATCTTTTTAGATCTCATAAAACCATAGTTCGTATATAATCTAAATTTTTCCCAAAATCTATAATAATTTCCGTTTAGAAATACGTGTATGTATCTATATTCATCTTCATATTCTTTTCAAAAATATCAAAGCAGAAAATACCTTTACTGAATATCTATAAATTCACTGCATTAAATAAAACTGGAAATATTATACCTTACTGCCCTCGCGTCAGTTCCCTTGGATCACCATCGCGATCAACTCCGGCGCCGTGCCGCAGACCCAAACCCAAATTCCAGAATCGAGGATCTGTTCTTCCTCTTCACTGCCGCGCCCTTTCTCCTGCCTTCGAGCACGCAAGAGCACGTCAATGTCGCGACTCCTCCATGAAACTGCAGCCACCGCCTTCAATGCCGCCGCGCCCGATGCCTTCGATGATGAAGTCGCGCTCATCGACCGCGAGCCCCAAAAATCGAGCTTGACAGTAATCGAATTCGATCCTCCCTTGTGCACGAGAGCGCGCGTGCGTGCGCTTCACAACCTCGAGCCACCCCCGCTAAACCCAAAGCGCCGCCTCCCCCTCGCGAGCCTCGACCTTCACGACTCGCCCTAGATCGCTGCCCCCTTTTCGCGACTCAATCGAACATGGCTTCGCCCTTTTTTTATAAGAGTTCGATTTGGATTTCTGTTGTTGGATTAGAGAGAGGAAGACGGAGATAAAATAGATATTGTGGGGATGGCTTCTTGAGTACGCTTGATTATTATATAATTAAATATTGAAAATATCTTGTGTTGCCCGTGAAATTTTGAACTCCTAATCAGACATGCCGCCAGGCATTTATAAGGCTTTACCCATATTCGAACACAATGGAACGTGTTTCGGAAGCTAATTTAATCGTACGTGGAAGTTAGCTTTATAAATCGATTTAAAATATTAAATTATCAATTTTAATTTCAACGCGTTTCTCACCCGTACGAGCAAACGGTAAATCCAAATGCTATGAAAATTGAAATCCGATAATAACTAACTATTACGGATCCAATGGAATAGGTTTTGATGAATTCTGAGACTGTGCGTCGGAGGCTATTTTTTTAAATATCGATTTGAACGATAAAATCTCAAAACTTAACAAAACACTTCCGAATCACTTTTTAACACTTTTATTATCTTCAGTATCATCCATATAAATTTTACAAGCCTTTAAATTATTTTTAACAGGTTTAAAACTTCAGATTCAGTATTTTACCCAATTTCAGTTTATTAAATCCAATAACTTAATTGCTATTAATAAAATATTTGAATTCAAGTTAAAAATTAACTTTTAGATATTTTAAAATTAATTAATTTTTCCAATTTAAATTGTTGAAAATTCCCGGTCGTCACATTCCTCCCCCCCTTAAAAGAATTTCGTCCCCGAAATTACTAGTTAGGAAGAATGGTCAATACCCGTTTACTCCGCCCCCAAACCAACAGTTATATCAACTTGCCATAACATATTTTTTATTAATGATCCACTATTACTTTAACCATCTTCCCAAAACCTTCCATAGTTTCCAACAACATTATTTACGCCACATATACAAATTTAAATTTAAAATTTAAATTTAAATTATCACAACTTTCCCAAAAAATTACTAACTCTCTAAATTTCCGAAAAATTTCGCCAGCGTCTCCTTTGCACGGCTAGCTCGGTACAACTACAAAATGCCTCTACGGGCTCCCAAATTCCAAAAGAAAACAAAACGCCAAGTGGCTAAATCAAAAACCCAATCCAATTTCATACAGAAATTTAAATACATACCTTTTAGTCGGGCAATTCAAATTTATCCTCTAAATCAAAACCAATTTTCTTTCCCTTTATAATACCTACATATCTTGCTTAGCCATAATATCCAATTGTAACTTTCAAATCATTTCATACATTTCCTTACATAGGTTTTATATCTATTTCAAATTAGTTTTTCTCATTTCCATATGAATACAATTTATCTTCAATTCTGAATATTAAATTTTATCTTCCATTTATAACTGAATTCATATTAGTTTCATCTACTAAGTTATTCCAGTTTCATATTTAAAATTGTTTTGTTGCTAACAAAATGTTTTCCCCAAAAAAAATTCTAACTCCCAAAATTTTCAGAAAATTTTGGCAGAACCTCCTTTGTACGGAGGAGCTTTTGCAATTTGACAAGAGATATAAATATATATACATCGACCCACATGGTCGGAAAAAACCAAAAAAGTTCATATTTCCTATTTTTATTGCGTAGGCGTACCTTTATTTAGCATTTTAAGCAAGCAGCTTATTTATTTTAGCAATTAGTGCATCCAAATCCAGCCAAACGGCCTTCAAGTACCTGTACTTACTCAATATAAATATGTAAGTGCCATATATAGAAAATCTATTAGTATTTCACTTACTTTCAATAGCTAAACACATGCATTCCATAAGCAACAAGCACCAAACGCTTTCCATAAGCGATTTATGAAATTTTAAAACTAATTCAATTACTTTCAACCAATTCATATTCCATTTCATTCAATTTTAATAGCTTACAACTCAATTTCTTACATTCAATTTATTTTTAATCCAAACAAGCTCATATTCACTTCAATTGTTTTCAAAATCAAGTTATTTAACTTCTCTCAACCCATAGAATTTTAATTACTTTCATTTACGTCAAACGACAATTCATTCTATGCAAATTCGACAATATTCGCTTAATAGAGTATTTATTTTAATCTACAACTACTTCAAATTAATTTCAACTCACACTGTAATTAATTCCATTTCATTTCTAATTTATTCACCAACATACATTTGCATTCCATTTCATCTCTGCATTGGTTTCATTTTAAAATTATTTCATTGAGCTTTACAACATTCGATGTTTATATTAATATCATTTGTTTTGTTTCCAAATAAATTTAAACCAAACTTTTATTTAATGGTCTTCCATTCTTCTCGAAACCAAGCTTTTATTTAAGTAATTTTACTTCAAATTAATTCGCCTCTTAACTTAAGTTCATTCTGATAATCCAATTCCAATTAAAACTTTGATTTAATTTCTATTCAATCAGACTTCATCCATTTATTATTTAATTCAATTAACCCATTTATTCATCCCATTTTGAATTTTTAATTCATCTACTTCATTCATTTTCAAATTTATTTTATTAATACAAAACTATTCTCAATTTATTTCTACTTACTTGGGTTTTTGTTTGCAATTCGAACCATGTCTATTATAATTTACTTTCATTTCATTCGACAACACTTTCATCATATCAAATTTACTTGCAAATTACGTTTAATATTATTTATAACACACTTGAATTTTATTTGTAATTCAAACCATCACTATTTCTGTGATATCCCGGAAATTTTAGCAATATCAATTTAATAATCTGAATTTAAAATTAAATTGATTTGATAAAATTTTAATAAAAATTTACTTGATTTAATAATCTAATTAAATAAATGTGTAATTTATGAATTTTATCTTTTAAAAGCTAATAATTGTTTTCCTATTTATAATGTATGTATCTATATTTATATATTGTGAATGGATAAGTTTGATTTGAAGTTAAATGAACAAATAAAATATGGTTTTTAAAATTCTAATATTCATTTGATAATTTGAAGATTATTATTTTATTTAATAAATAATTAATTGGTTTAAAATACTTAAAGAAATTGTTTTAAATTGTATAATTGCATTTGAAACATAGTTTAAATTTTAATAAGATAAATAAAAGTTTATTTTATTTAAATATAGCTTAATAATTATAATTTGGAATTATATGAAAATTTTAGATACTCTTTATATATTAAACATTAATTCTTTTAATTAGGATAAATAAGACAAGTAATTTATGATTTCGTTTATAAATGATTTAAAATTGATAAATGAGTTATTTTCTAATAATAATAAATGTATAAATGTTGATATTTTTTAAAAAGACAATGTTATTATTTTAAAATTTAAAATATGTTGATAAACTAGTTTTAAATTGGTTTTAAAATTAGATTTTTAAAATGTATAAATAGCATTTGAATTTGAATTCATTTTGAAATTAAAATGAATAAACATATATGAATAACCATATTTAAATTTTGTAAGTGAGCTTTCATGTTTTATAAATTGTTTTACTTCATCTAAAGAAATACATATTCATTCATTTGTGTAAACTACTTATATGTATATTTAATAAAGAAAAGGGGATTTTTATTTATCTTTAAATTTAAAAATAATAAGTAAAATATGTATTAAACAAGTGTTAGCATCTTAAACAATTAATGAGACAAGTGTACAAATTTATTTACTTATTTTGACAAGTGTCTTTTATTTTGATTTTCTTTTATATTTTAAAATAAATCACTTATACACTTATAAAACATGTTTTTTTTTTCTTCATCCTCATTTTTTTCTAATGTTCATTTTCTTCTAAGAAAAGAAAGATCTCAGTTGAAACATAATTGTTTCAGAAAACTCTCAAATCCATAATCAAATCTGTTCAAGCAATGCAACCCTCCCTCTGTAAATCTGTAACCTTTCCAAATGCAAAAGAAATGGCCTGCACTTGAATTCCTCTCCTCTGTAAATCTTGTTTAAAATGCAAGTCTGTTCAAACATGCAAGTAAATCCCCTGTAAATTATTTTCAAAAGCAAAATGAAGGCCTGCATTTCATTCTCCTTCAACCTGTTCAAAACCATCACAGTTTTCACCTGCAGAAGCAACAAGTAGCCTCTGCATCTCTTTTGAAATATGGGAATATAAAGATTAAATCTGAAGCTAGTTTAAAAATTGCTAAAGTATAATGAAAGCCTCTGCATCTCTTTTACCTGGAAATAAAAATGGAATTTGAAGCAAGTTTGTATGCCTGCATGCAAGTTTCTAACAGCAAATTCAAGATTCAAAAAGCATGCATGCAAGTTTAAATTTGCTAGCAACTCAAGTTTTATTAAAGATTCAAAGAAGTAAAAGTTTTCTCTGGAATCTGTGCTCTGCTTCATCACAGTATCCAGGTGAGTAACTCTTTTGAAAATTTTAATTATAAATTGTTGCTTAAATAGGTATGTTTGTGTATGTTATTTGGATTTGCATGTTGTTTGGTTTGCCTGTGCATATGATTTTGAATATATTACTTAATACATGCATATGTGTGACTGCGCTTCTTTTGTCTCTGGTTCCAGAACCAGATTCTTTTAAAAAAATTAAAGATAAAATTCTTTTGCTCTTGTTTATATATTGTTAAGGATTAAATCCTGAAGTCAATGTGTTAAATTATAACATAGTTAGTTCAAAAATTTATTTAAGTAAAATGAAGTTGGGTAATGTCTCTGTAAAACTTGAAACTCCAGAGTATGTTAAAATATGTTGAAACTCAAACATTATAGATTTTAAATGCAGCATTGTAAACTGAAAACCTAAACAAAATAATGATTTTTAGAACCAAAATCATATTGATTAGTTAAAAGTTGAGACTGTAGTTCTTAATTGAACTGAAATTGGATTTTTAGCAAACTTTGGTGATCAAGCTGATCAGAAGGTTTGAGATTCTTGGTGATGGTAGAGCAGTGATCAGGGGTTGTGGCAAAAATGTCAGGAAGATGAATAGTGCTTGGTGGAAGCGATGGGAGGTTGGCGAAGTTTGTAAACCTAGTTTCTTGGCAGTAGGGAATTTTGATCGGCATGATGCCTATAGAGGTTCGAGTGCTACAATATTGGGTAAGAGGGTAGCTCGGGTGTTGAAGAAGAGGTGGACGTGGTGCCAACGTCTCTGATGGTCGGCGTTGAGGAGACAAAATGTTTTCAGGTTTGGGGTGGTATTTGCTTGTTGCTGACAGGTTTTGGTTTGGGCAACTCGTTTTCGTTTTCGAATGGATTAAGGGGTTTTGATGTTAGCAAGGTGATGTAAGGGAGGTCGGCGATTTTCTTGTTGCCTGGGTGGTGGCCGGAGGTGGCTACAACCACCGTGCATATGCACGGTGATGGGTGGTGTATCAGGTGAAGTTTTTGGGTTTGCTGTGTTTGTTTTACTCGGGTTATACTCGAGTTAACTCGAGCTTTGCTCCATGACAACCTGGGGTTTACTCGAAGTAAACTGTAAAGTGGCTCGGGTGTTATTTCTTTTGAAGTTACAGGTTTTAGAAAACCTGTATATTCCAATTCTAATTGTTTTAAAACTAAATACAGGGTTATGAAAACAGAATTTAAATCATATTTAAAATTTGAATTTCAAATGAAATTTGAATCCAGGTTTGAAATTCTGAAATTTAAACTTTGAAACAAAAATGTTTAAACAACTTCAAAGAGTTTAAATATTTGAATTTGAAATAAAGTTTTAAATTTAAGTAAAGATTCAAACATAAGTTTAAATCTAGAATCAAACTTCAATTTTGAACAATGTTTTGAAAATAAAGAAAGTTTTTAATTAAAAAAAAGAAATTTTAAATGTTTAAACAAATTAGTTGTTTAAACATATTTAAATATGATTTGTATTTTGAAATGAATTTGGGGTTTAAATTTATTTTAACTTCCTTTATAAAATGAGAAATCTTAGCATAAGATTTTAAAGGTTTTGAATGTTTTAAAACTTTGTCTATGTTAAGTTTGACTTCTTTTTAAAAAAAAATTAAATTTAAAATGTATTTTGAAATAATCTTAAGTTAAATTGTTTTAAGTTACTTTATTAATAATAAAGTAACCATGGATAAGAAATGCTTTATTTTAAAGTAAATTTAAGATTTAATGATCTTTGTTTCATTAAAATTAATAATTTAATTAATTAATTTGTTTAATTAATTAAAGATTTGAAATTAATGAAGGTTAATTAAATTTGTAATTAATATTAATTAATTTAATTTAATTACTTAAGAAAGGTAATTAAGAATTTGTTAATAAGTTAATGATGGTCATTAACATGTGATTATTTATTTATTAATTAATATAATTAATTTTGATAATTAATTGGATTAATTAATTTAAATAATCAATTATGAAATTTAATTATGTATGATTACTTTATAGAAATAATTAAAGATATTAATTACTTATTGTAATTAATTTATTAATTGGATTAGTTTAAATTAATTAATTAAGTTTAATTAATTTAGAATAATCATTGTATGGATTGATAAGTAATAAATGAGAAACAATTGATTATATAAGTAATTAAGATAAGTAAATTACTAAAGATAATTAATTGAAGTATGGTATTTTGGCATTAATTACTTTGTGCAATTAATGTGAAGATAATTTCTTTATGAAGTGGTTAATAATTAATTACTTAGAGTAATTAATTTAAGCATTAATTGATTAAGTCATTGGAAATAATTAAGTGATGTGATTAATTAAGAGTGATTAATTACAAATGAGATAAATCAAGATTGATTAATAAATATAATTAATTATTAAATGTAATTAAGGATTAATTAATTAGGATTAATTAATCAATGATAAGTGATTAAGGAAGTAATTAATTAATGTAATTAATTAATTTATGAAGTAATTTAAGGTTAATTACTGATTTTGGTTAAGGATAATTAATTTGTAAAATTAATTAAGATAATTACTTGAATGTAATTAAGGGATAATTAATCAAGGGTGATTAATTAAGGTGATTAAATTGAGGATAATTATTTGATTGATTGGAAATCAATTAATGGTTAAGTAAGCAAGTTTAAAATGGTGAAGTAATTAATTTAATTCATTTTAAATTAATTAAAGATAGATAATTAATTTAATTCATTTTAAATTGATTAGAGATAGAAGTAATTAATTTAATTCATTTTAAATTAATTATAGATGGTGTGATTATAGATCTTTGCTTATAAATGGATGATATGGTTTGCCCTGAATGGTTTGAATCTCAGACATGAGATAAATAGTGTTGTGTGTTATGGATGCATTGGTTGCATTGTGATGGTGATATGAGTTATCTATTGATGATGATAATATAGATTATCAATTTGTGATGATTACTTGTTTATGATAATATTGTTCATTATCTATTATGATGATGTGAAGTATCTATCTGTGTGTATATAGATAGTTTAAATTAAATTGTTTTAAACTTAAACAACTTGGACCTAAAAGACACGCTTTGGATTTCGATGAGACCGGGATCGGGTTTCCATATTTGGATATCTGAAAACCACATCGATTCCAATTAACGTTAGGTCATGAATCTAAGTGGAGCAAGTGAAGACTCGAGGTGTAAGGGCTATACGTCAGTATAACTTTGTGGGTGATTCCATAATGAGTTTGACGGAATAGTGCTTATAGATTCGAGATGGTGAATTAGAGTGCAAGGGCTATGGTCGTTGACTCTGAGGGTGATTCCAATAATGAATGCAACGAGATAGTGCCTTCGGTTTCGTTCGAACCCGGAACGAACTTGTATGGATTGAATGCTTTCAGCACATCATCAGGCGGACGATGAGCATTCTAAGATTTGATGTCCTATAAAGGTAATCGTAACCTCAAGCCTCATCAATCAGGAATGGCTAAAACAGGGGAGGTGCAGCAAGGCTTCGTGGGTAGCTCCCACTGGAGAGCAAGATTGATCCCTGTCTAGAGGTCCCTTTTTATTTCGGCTGTGTGGGCAGTGGTTCGCGACAACTGCCGGGGTTGTCTTGTTCGGAACTATTTAGTAAGGAACGGGTCCGGCCTTGTGTTGCAGGGGATGAAGGGAGTAATCCTCGGTACGGTGATCTAGGCCACGTACTGTGATGGGCGGTACTCCAGTAGCCCTGCCATTATATGGAATCCAAAATCCAATAAGTGCCGTACGTATTAGTTGTGCCCAACTATGTTGGAATGTGAGATGTAAGCATTTCAGCTATTTCTGTATTTTATTTGAAAACCCTAGACACTATTATAATATCACTGGATTTCCTATCAAATATTTTGGTTAGCGTAAGGTAAAAACTTTTCCATGTTTATGTGTGGGAAGTCTTACGTGATACCTTTCTTTTAAAGATTTTTGAAAATTAAGCAACTTTAACCTGTTACTCACACCAGACCCATGCCTGACCCGGAGTTATTTCTGTTTTTCTATAACTCTTGGGTACTCAAATTTTTACGAGTAGCCAAGGGATTCAGGTTAGGATTCGGGTTAGCTTTGACGAATATTGGAGGAGCAATGGAGCAGGAGACTTCCGCGTTGTAGATATAGTAGTCCGCTGTGTTTGTTATCTCTGAGTTATTTGTGATTGTATTGAGTTGTAAATACTAGACAGGTGTTTATAACTGTCTAGTATATGTGATGTGTATGCTGTGTATCTCTGATAGATATTGTATATTATGTGAATACTTTTGATTATTAATATAATTTATTCGTTCCGCTGTTTAGATTCTGATGTGTTGTTTCTTCTTTCTTCTCTTTCTTCTATTCTCTATCCCTTTCTTTCTTATTAACGATGCGATTTCCTAGAGATAGGAAGTTGGGTCGTTACAGTGGTATCAGAGCATTAGGTTGAGTGAATACCTAGGCTCTGTAGTGGTGTCTACCTTGAGAGAGCGTATTTGTAGTTTTGATATATATCTATATATATTTATTTATTATTTCTACCTATTTTTTGGGTTACCTCTTCAGGTTTTTCCCAATATAAGTTATAAGGATAGATAAGGTAGTGGTGTGTGTAACACGATTACTACCATTGGTTGGAATTTGAATGTTTGATGTTGGAAGAGTATTTATCGAGACTGTAGACCTAATACCGTTTCGAGTGAGTTGTGCAGTAGTGTAGAGATTTCATCGATCTCTGAAGGAAACCTGTTAAGGTTCAGAGTTCATCTTTGAAGATGGATGAGTTGAGTTTGAATCTGTAGGATTGGCAGAAGCGTGTGATGGTATTTTGATACCTCAGGAAGTGGTAGCTGCGTGATGAGATGCAGTGACTTTGGATTGTGTCCGAAGATGTTTCTTTGGAACGAGTTAGGAAGTGTGTCTGCTTCGGTGATGTGGCTGAGTTTAGCTGATTGTTTGTGTTTGGCTTTGAGGTCCGAGTTTCTCGAAGAACTTCAGCTAAGGAAGTCTTTGGCATTGGTGTCAGCAGTACAACTTAGAGTGTCTTTATTGACAGAAGTTGGCTGGCTGAGTAGTTTCTAAAGGTGGAGTGCAGAATCAGCAGAGTGGACCCAATACTTTATTGGATTGGCTAATTAAGAGTAAGCTGTTCTGTTTGGTAAAGAGAGAACAGTTTTTTTTTTTGGAATTGGTCTCTATTGATCGCAAAAGTGACTTGCGATAGTTTGAGTGTTCTTTTGAGGTATTAAAGAATTTTTGGTTGTCTTCTGAGAAGTCGGAAGTTTATCCACTTCTGAAGATTGAGTTTTCTTATCGACCGGATTCCAGGAGTGCTACCGGTGGATCAGCTAGTAGAAGGATGGCTTCTCGAGATAGGTTTGGTGGGGCAGCTCAGAATTGGTAAAACATCTGAATTTTCTTGGATATGTTGAGCCATATTTTTGGAAAGTGATGTCCAGTTTGTGCTCATATTCTTCATCAGCAGTGTCTTCTGTTCCAGTTCAGAGTTGTACAGCGAAAGCAGTTTGGGAATGTTTCTGTTTTGTTTTTCTGGATAGAAGAAGTGAGTTTGTTCCTATGATGTTTGAAGAGTAGAGTTGGTGATCTTAGTCTTGGTTGATCTTGAGGAGATCGTTGTGTTAGGTTGTTTTTGGTCTAGATTGTTTCTAGAGGCATCAGCAAGAGTTGAGCTGATCAGTTTGGATTTAGGCAGCCCGGAATCGTCAGAAGAGTTTTGGAGATAAGATTTGAATTGCCAGTTTGGATAACTGGGATTCGATGAGATTCACGTATCTCTGAGGGAGTACGTGTATGAGTTATCTCTGGAAGTGGAACCAGCTGTTCAGGAAGATTAGGGTGTTGAGTCAGACTCGTTTGTGGTTTGATATCCTGTTTAGAGTTGTAGATCTAGATGAGTTGAAGCTCTGTAGCTTCGTAGTTTAGATGGTTTGTATTTTGTAGGGCGAGTATCCCGGTGTATATATATATACCGGGTAAACTCGAGGAATTTTTATCTAGAATTTATCTGGATAATTAAATTTGTTTGATTAGATAAATTGGTTGCTATGGTTGTTAGCAGTTGATTGAATGATGTATGTTTGTGATTTAAAATTTTAAATTTTAAATGGGTTATTAAATTACTTTTGCTTTTAAATTTCGGGGATGGAATTCTTTTGAGGGGGGAGGAATGTGGTATCCCGGAAATTTTAGCAATATCAATTTAATAATCTGAATTTAAAATTAAATTGATTTGATAAAATTTAATAAAAATTTACTTGATTTAATAATCTAATTAAATAAATGTGTAATTTATGAATTTTATCTTTTAAAAGCTAATAATTGTTTTCCTATTTATAATGTATGTATGTATATTTATATATTGTGAATGGATAAGTTTGATTTGAAGTTAAATGAACAAATAAAATATGGTTTTTAAAATTCTAATATTCATTTGATAATTTGAAGATTATTATTTTATTTAATAAATAATGAATTGGTTAAAAATACTTAAAGAAATTGTTTTAAATTGTATAATTGAATTTGAAACATAGTTTAAATTTTAATAAGATAAATAAAAGTTTATTTTATTTAAATATAGCTTAATAATTATAATTTGGAATTATATGAAAATTTAAGATACTCTTTATATATTAAACATTAATTCTTTTAATTAAGATAAATAAGACAAGTAATTTATGATTTCTTTTATAAATGATTTAAAATTGATAAATGAGTTATTTTCTAATAATAATAAATGTATAAATGTTGATATGTTTTAAAAAGACAATGTTATTATTTTAAAATTTAAAATATGTTGATAAACTAGTTTTAAATTGGTTTTAAAATTAGATTTTTAAAATGTATAAATAGCATTTGAATTTGAATTCATTTTGAAATTCAAATGAATAAACATATATGAATAACCATATTTAAATTTTGTAAGTGAGCTTTCATGTTTTATAAATTGTTTTACTTCATCTAAAGAAATACATATTCATTCATTTGTGTAAACTACTTATATGTATATTTAATAAAGAAAAGGGGATTTTTATTTATCTTTAAATTTAAAAATAATAAGTAAAATATGTATTAAACAAGTGTTAGCATCTTAAACAATTAATGAGACAAGTGCACAAATTTATTTACTTATTTTGACAAGTGACTTTTATTTTGATTTTCTTTTATATTTTAAAATAAATCACTTATACACTTATAAAACATGTTTGTTTTTTCTTCATCCTCATTTTTTTCTAATGTTCATTTTCTTCTAAGAAAAGAAAGATCTCAGCTGAAACATAATTGTTTCAGAAAACTCTCAAATCCATAATCAAATCTGTTCAAGCAATGCAACCCTCCCTCTGTAAATCTGTAACCTTTCCAAATGCACAAGAAATGGCCTGCAACTGAATTCCTCTCCTTTGTAAATCTTGTTTAAAATGCAAGTCTGTTCAAACATGCAAGTAAATCCCCTGTAATTATTTTCAAAAGCAAAATGAAGGCCTGCATTTCATTCTCCTTCAACCAGTTCAAAACCATCACAGTTTTCACCTGCAGAAGCAACAAGTAGCCTCTGCATCTCTTTTAAAATATGGGAATATAAAGATTAAATCTGAAGCTAGTTTAAAAATTGCTAAAGTATAATGAAAGCCTCTGCATCTCTTTTACCTGGAAATAAAAATGGAATTTGAAGCAAGTTTGTATGCCTGCATGCAAGTTTCTAACAGCAAATTCAAGATTCAAAAAGCATGCATGCAAGTTTAAATTTGCTAGCAACTCAAGTTTTATTAAAGATTTAAAGAAGTAAAAGTTTTCTCTGGAATCTGTGCTCTGCTTCATCACAGTATCCAGGTGAGTAACTCTTTTGAAAATTTTAATTATAAATTGTTGCTTAAATAGGTATGTTTGTGTATGTTATTTGGATTTGCATGTTGTTTGGTTTGCCTGTGCATATGATTTTGAATATATTACTTAATACATGCATATGTGTGACTGCGCTTCTTTTGTCTCTGGTTCCAGAACCAGATTCTTTTAAAAAAATTAAAGATAAAATTCTTTTGCTCTTGTTTATATATTGTTAAGGATTAAATCCTGAAGTCAATGTGTTAAATTATAACATAGTTAGTTCAGAAATTTATTTAAGTAAAATGAAGTTGGGTAATGTCTCTGTAAAACTTGAAACTCCAGAGTATGTTAAAATATGTTGAAACTCAAACATTATAGATTTTAAATGCAGCATTGTAAACTGAAAACCTAAACAAAATAATGATTTTTAGAACCAAAATCATATTGATTAGTTAAAAGTTGAGACTGTAGTTCTTAATTGAACTGAAATTGGATTTTTAGCAAACTCTGGTGATCGAGTTGATCAGAAGGTTTGAGATTCTTGGTGATGGTAGAGCAGTGATCAGGGGTTGTGGCAAAAATGTCAGGAAGATGAATAGTGCTTGGTGGAAGCGATGGGAGGTTGGCGAAGTTTGTAAACCTAGTTTCTTGGCAGTAGGGAATTTTGATCGGCATGATGCCTATAGAGGTTCGAGTGCTACAATATTGGGTGAGAGGGTAGCTCGGGTGTTGAAGAAGAGGTGGACGTGGTGCCAACGTCTCTGATGGTCGGCGTTGAGGAGACGAACTGTTTTCAGGTTTGGGGTGGTATTTGCTTGTTGCTGACAGGTTTTGGTTTGGGCAACTAGTTTTCGTTTTCGAATGGATTAAGGGGTTTTGATGTTAGCAAGGTGATGTAAGGGAGGTCGGCGATTTGCTTGTTGCCTGGGTGGTGGCCGGAGGTGGCTACAGCCACCGTGCATATGCACGGTGATGGGTGGTGTATCAGGTGAAGTTTTTGGGTTTGCTGTGTTTGTTTTACTCGGGTTATACTCGAGTTAACTCGAGCTTTGCTCGATGTCAACCTAGGGTTTACTCGAAGTAAACTGTAAAGTGGCTCGGGTGTTATTTCTTTTGAAGTTACAGGTTTTAGAAAACCTGTATATTCCAATTCTAATTGTTTTAAAACTAAATACAGGGTTATGAAAACAGAATTTAAATCATATTTAAAATTTGAATTTCAAATGAAATTTGAATCCAGGTTTGAAATTCTAAAATTTAAACTTTGAAACAAAAATGTTTAAACAACTTCAAAGAGTTTAAATATTTGAATTTAAAATAAAGTTTCAAATTTAAGTAAAGATTTAAACATAAGTTTAAATCTAGAATTAAACTTCAATTTTGAACAATGTTTTGAAAATAAAGAAAGTTTTTAATAAAAAAAAAGAAATTTTAAATGTTTAAACAAATTAGTTGTTTAAACATATTTAAATATGATTTGTATTTTGAAATGAATTTGGGGTTTAAATTTATTTTAACTTCCTTTATAAAATGAGAAATCTTAGCATAAGATTTTAAAGGTTTTGAATGTTTTAAAACTTTGTCTATGTTAAGTTTGACTTCTTTTTAAAAAAAAAATTAAATTTAAAATGTAATTTGAAATAATCTTAAGTTAAATTGTTTTAAGTTACTTTATTAATAATAAAGTAATCATGGATAAGAAATGCTTTATTTTAAAGTAAATTTAAGATTTAATGATCTTTGTTTCATTAAAATTAATAATTTAATTAACTAATTTGTTTAATTAATTAAAGATTTGAAATTAATGAAGGTTAATTAAATTTGTAATTAATATTAATTAATTTAATTTAATTACTTAAGAAAGGTAATTAAGAATTTGTTAATAAGTTAATGATGGTCATTAACACGTGATTATTTATTTATTAATTAATATAATTAATTTTGATAATTAATTGGATTAATTAATTTAAATAATCAATTATGAAATTTAATTATGTATGATTAATTTATAGAAATAATTAAAGATATTAATTACTTATTGTAATTAATTTATTAATTGGATTAGTTTAAATTAATTAATTAAGTTTAATTAATTTAGAATAATCATTGTATGGATTGATAAGTAATAAATGAGAAACAATTGATTATATAAGTAATTAAGATAAGTAAATTAGTAAAGATAATTAATTGAAGTATGGTATTTTGGCATTAATTACTTTGTGTAATTAATGTGAAGATAATTTCTTTACGAAGTGGTTAATAATTAATTACTTAGAGTAATTAATTTAAGCATTAATTGATTAAGTCATTGGAAATAATTAAGTGATGTGATTAATTAAGAGTGATTAATTACAAATGAGATAAATCAAGATTGATTAATAAATATAATTAATTATTAAATGTAATTAAGGATTAATTAATTAGGATTAATTAATCAATGATAAGTGATTAAGGAAGTATTAATTAATGTAATTAATTAATTTATGAAGTAATTAAAGGTTAATTACTGATTTTGGTTAAGGATAATTAATTTGTAAAATTAATTAAGATAATTACTTGAATGTAATTAAGGGATAATTAATCAAGGGTGATTAATTAAGGTGATTAAACTGAGGATAATTATTTGATTGATTGGAAATCAATTAATGGTTAAGTAAGCAAGTTTAAAATGGTGAAGTAATTAATTTAATTCATTTTAAATTAATTAAAAATAGATAATTAATTTAATTCATTTTAAATTTATTAGAGATAGAAGTAATTAATTTAATTCATTTTAAATTAATTATAGATGGTGTGATTATAGATTTTTGCTTATAAATGGATGATATGGTTTGCCCTGAATGGTTTGAATCTCAGACATGAGATAAATAGTGTTGTGTGTTATGGATGCATTGGTTGCATTGTGATGGTGATATGAGTTATCTATTGATGAGGATAATATAGATTATCAATTTGTGATGATTACTTGTTTATGATAATATTGTTCATTATCTATTATGATGATGTAAAGTATCTATCTGTGTGTATATAGATAGTTTAAATTGAATTGTTTTAAACTTAAACAACTTGGACCTAAAAGACACGCTTTGGATTTCGATGAGACCGGGATCGGGTTTCCATATTTGGATATCTGAAAACCACATCGATTCCAATTAACGTTAGGTCGTGAATCTAAGTGGAGCAAGTGAAGACTCGAGGTGTAAGGGATATACGTCAGTATAACTCTGTGGGTGATTCTGTAATGAGTTTGACGGAATAGTGCTTATAGATTCGAGATGGTGAATTAGAGTGCAAGGGCTATGGTCGTTGACTCTGAGGGTGATTCCAATAATGAGTGCAACGAGATAGTGCCTTCGGTTTCGTTCGAACCCGGAACGAACTTGTATGGATTGAATGCTTTCAGCACATCGTCAGGCGGACGATGAGCATTCTAAGATTTGATGTCCTATAAAGGTAATCGTAACCTCAAGCCTCATCAATCAGGAATGGCTAAAACAGGGGAGGTGCAGCAAGGCTTCGTGGGTAGCTCCCACTGGAGAGCAAGATTGATCCCTGTCTAGAGGTCCCTTTTTATTTCGGCTGTGTGGGCAGTGGTTCGCGACAACTGCCGGGGTTGTCTTGTTCGGAACTGTTCAGTAAGGAACGGGTCCGGCCTTGTGTTGCAGGGGATGACGGGAGTAATCCTCGGTACGGTGATCTAGGCCACGTATTGTGACGGACGGTACCCCTGTAGCCCTGCCATTGTATGGAATCCAAAATCCAATAAGTGTCGTACGTATTAGTTGTGCCCAACTATGTTGGAATGTGAGATGTAAGCATTTCAGCTATTTCTGTATTTTATTTGAAAACCCTAGACACTATTAAATATCACTGGATTTCCTATCAAATGTTTTGCTAAGCGTAAGGTAAAAACTTTTCCATGTTTATGTGTGGGAAGTCTTACGTGATACCTTTCTTTTAAAGGTTTTTGAAAATTAAGCAACTTTAACCTGTTACTCACACCAGACCCATGTCTGACCCGGAGTTATTTCTGTTTTTCTATAACTCTTGGGTACTCAAATTTTTACGAGTAGCCAAGGGATTCAGGCTAGGATTCGGGTTAGCTTTGATGAATATTGGAGGAGCAATGGAGCAGGAGGCTTCCGCGTTGTAGATATAGTAGTCCGCTGTGTTTGTTATCTCTGAGTTATTTGTGATTGTATTGAGTTGTAAATACTAGACAGGTGTTTATAACTGTCTAGTATATGTGATGTGTATGCTGTGTATCTCTGATAGATATTGTATATTATGTAAATACTTTTGATTATTAATATAATTTATTCGTTCCGCTGTTTAGATTCTGATGTGTTGTTTCTTCTTTCTTCTCTTTCTTCTATTCTCTATCCCTTTCTTTCTTATTAACGATGTGGTTTCCTAGAGATAGGAAGTTGGGTCGTTACAATTTCGATCCAACTCTATTTTATTTTATTTTTACAATATCCCTTCTTATTTAATTCATTATCAAATCCAAGTCGAATTCTATTTACAATTCGAATTCATTTCCAAACTCCATTATTAACTTACAATCCATTTTATTTAACCGAGTTAAATTTTATTAACATGCTCTATCAAATATTTATTTAGCTAATTAGCTTACTTCCAACATTTAATTCAATATTCGATTTTATTTCAAAATTCACTTTATTAAATTTTCCTGAGTTCAAATTTTTTTCATAATTCCCGTTTGGATTTGGATTTTCTTTCATTTTCCCAAAATTCTATTATTTCAAAATTTTAGAAATGCTTTTAAATTCTGATAATATTACTGAAATAGCTTTTTTTATCAAAATACTTCTTATAACTCTATGTCTGAACCAGTCCATCCTTTTTCTCACAGAAATTCAGTCATACTTTGATCAGGCGTAGGACTGAAAATCAATAAGTGCTTGGTAGACCCATTTTCAACATCCAGTGAAAATACTTGGGAAAATAATTTTATTGAAAATATCGAAAACAGTTTTGAAAATAGAGGAAATATCTTTGGTGAGAATGCTCTGAAAATCATCACCCCCATCCATGGTCGCAGTTACATTCCAGGGACACATTGCCATCGCAGCAAAAGTCCATGTAACTGTAGGCACTCCACGCCCCTCGATTACGCCATGGAACCCACAACAGATCGCAGTTACATTCCAGGGTTATGTTTCGCAGCAAAAGTCCATGTAACTATAGGCATCAGCGCCCCTCAATTTTCGCTATCAAAATGAAACTTCTCCACTCCTACATAGGTCACAGTCTACCGATGTAAAATCAAACGTAGACTATTAGCTCTCAGCAGCACACACGACTTTCGCTATGTTACTATAGGTCGCAGTCTATCGATATAAAATCAAACGTAGACCGTTGGCTCTCAGCGGCACACACGACTTTCGCTATGGTATACACTACTCATAATCCTCAGGAACTAGTTTTGTTCGGACTCCTCACAGGATCAACTTTAGAACCCCCCCTTGGGGCTTAAGGCAGCACCACCCGGTGGCACTCTTGAGAAGTTCATTTCAAGGGAGCGCCTTTTTCCCCTAGAGCCATTATCCAAACACTTTATGCTACACACATAAAGTATTTTTTTCCAAATCATACACCTAGTATGATCTCATACAAAGCTCCTTTACACAAAATCAATTATCCCAAAATCGATAATTCTCAAACTAAGCTTTCCAAATTTCAATATTGATTTTACCCAAAAATCAAAAGCCTTTCCAAATCCAAAGGTTCCCAAAACCTTTTTCCAAAATCCTCATAAGATCCTTTATATATATATATACACACACACAGATATATATAATTTTTAAAACTTTGGACATTTCAAACTTGTATAAAACTCCTTTTATACTTCAAACAAATTCAAAATCCTTTTCTTCTAGCATAGATTCAACAAGGGGAGATTTATCTTATATATAACAAAGTCATATAACTTAAGTTTATTCAAAATCAATATTCAAATTTGATTATTCTTTCCAATATCAACTTCATTCAAAACTGTACGATGTACACTTATCATCCGTACGCTATACCAATCTGATCGTTCACTCGATCACACAATTTCACTTCCGAACTAGTATCGTCTAGTGCGGACTTAGATTTGATTTCTTGATCAGAAACCGTCATTCTCCTTGCATAGCCATAACAATGATAGATAACATCCAGAACCAACAATAATCCATATCCAGGTTCGCCGTCGAAAATCGAGTGAAAAATCCTTACTCGGATCGATATAACCATCTCGAATTTCTATGCTCGAATCTGGATCAAATCACTATGCGAATAGAATAATATACGTACATCCTACGTAATTATCTTCATTGATTATTTACTAAATCAATTTCCTTTCTATTCACATTCACTTAAATTTTCATTCACTTATTTATAATTGCATCAATTCCATTGGATCATCACTTCAATCCTTACCTCAGTTGGGTATTTAATCATAAACTGTTTAAACTCCGACCAGTTTATATTTAGAAAATAGCTTGAAAATTCTAAAAATAGATAAATAGTTGAAAAATAATTATTAGTTCGCAAAATAGCTGTAAAATAGTTAACTGATTGTAAAATAGTTAAATAGTCTCAGAAATTTTAGATAATTGCAAAATAGTTGTAAAATAGTAATTAATTTGTAAAATTGTTGAAAAATAGTAATTAGTTTATAAAACAGTTGAATTTTTTTTTAAATAGTTCCCAAAATGATTGTAAAACAAATATAAAATAATTTGGCTTTAATAAGAAAGGTTGTATATATTTAATCGCTTGGAAAAATAAGTTTATATTTAAAACAATTTATATTGAAAATAGTCCAGAGTCAAAACTGCTCACTTTCCCATCAATTCAATTTAAATTTCCATTTCTATTTAAATTGACCCAATTTCAATTTGAATAATCTTCAATTTCCATTGAAATTGATTTAACCCCAATTCCAGTTGAATTAATTCTCAATTTCTTTCTAACTTCAAATCAAATTCCATTTGATTCTTACTTATTCAACTTTATTTACAGTTCCAAATTATTCAAATAAATTTGGGCTAATTTCAAATTGAATCCACTTCAATTTCAAATCATTTCAATTTCTTCTTTAATTAATCCTAATTCCCATTCAAAATTTTAAACCTTCAGATTAATAACCTTTCCACTTAAGTTTAAAACTTGCTTCACTCTATGTTTCACATCACATTCCAAGAAAAATTCAAAACTCAACCTTAGAGTTTATTTTCATATTTATTTCCTTTACACACTAGGCTACTTTTAAATTTTAAACCACCTTTGGTTTTAATTTCAAAACAAATCCTTTAAAAATCTTCCCAACTTTTCTTGTTTTAAAATAAGACTATTCAAAATAGTCTGAATTATATTATTTGTTATTTTCTGTAACTCTTTGAAACAATTGATTGTTTCTAGACTTAGATTTTAAAACTTCACAATTGTAAAACCTACTTTAATTTAAAAGTTATACTCATCTTATAAATTTACTTCATTTGGCTTACTTAATAACTAATATATCATTATTAAACACAATAACTATTTATGATAATACCCAAGGTAACCATATCTAGATACCTATTCCTTTTTATATTATTCTTACTTCTATAAATTCAAGGTTAAATTTCAGTTTGAATCCATTTCAAACCTACCTTTATTTAAAGTTCTTAAACAATTTAATTTCTGAGCTCAAATTCTAGAATTTCATTTCAATAAGTTTAATTTTAATTTGGTTGTATTTATGTTACCACTTAATTTAATTCCAATTCAAAGATTTCAATTTGATTGTATTATATTACTTCTTAATTCAATTTCAATAATTCAACAACCAATCACTTAAAAATTTATTAGAAGGGAATAATGCTTTATATGTCAAAATATATTTTTATATAAAATGATTTAAAACCTTTATATAGGAAAATAACAAGTACGCGCTCATATATATATGTACGCTCAACTCATTCTAGAGTACTTTGGACTCTATTTAATGAGTAATCCCCACCAGAGCCAAGGTTCTCGCTTAACCTTTCAGCTTTGATACCAACTGTAACCACCTGAAATTTTCGATTTCGAAAATTCCAGATAGTTATAAAAAGAAGAAAGAGATAGAAGAAGAAGAAGATCAGAAACATCCACAACTCACATTCGCAGCGGACAAAATATAATAATAAATAATAACAGTTTACAAAAAATACTATATCTGTCGATTACATTTTAATACATCAGAGTTACACATATATATAGACACTGGATATACACAATTATCAAGACTTAGATTTACAATAATATAATACAGCGGAAATAATCTATACGTTCTTGCCGTCCAGCTCGCCTCCTGAGCTCCAGAACGTCCTTATCTGAAAATCTGTAATACTCGGTCGACCCGAGCATTACACCAAAGTAACACCTAGATCAGGCTGGAAACCAACGTGAGTAAACCCAATTAACATGGAATACCAAGCAAACAACTTATATAAACCTGGGGTAACTGGAATAAAATTACAAATTCACAATTTGATGTTGACATCACTTATTTCACACATAAATTTTCTAGTACCCAAAATTTGGATTAAATAGTCCAATTCACTTAAATCATTTCATTCCAGCCAATAGATTTCACATATCAATCTATAAAAATTCGAAGTGGTTTTCAGGTATTTCTAATACCCGACCCTGGTCTCTTCGAAACTCATGTCATCCTAACCCAAGTTATACAAATGAAATACACAACGTTTCATATCAGAGATATCAACTCACTCAAAACATTCAATACCATTTAATCCTTCAAAAGCAAAGCTTAATCACGTACAAATTTAATTTAATTAATCCCGATTGAATGATTAACCTCAACGACTTGGATTTCTTCATTTAACATTAATTAATTTCAAATCAATGTATCAATCATCCCTTCATTATTCATCTTAATTAATCACCTTGGATTAATTATCCTTCAATTACATTCAAGTAATTAACTTTAATTAGTTTTCACAATATTAATTATTCTTAAAAAAAAATCAATAAGTAGTCTTAATTACTTCATAAATTAATTAACTATATTAATTACATTGATCCTTAATTACTTATATTAAGTAACTGCTCATAAGTCACTTATTATAGATTAATCAATCTTTAATTACATCGTTAATTATATAAATTTATGAAATCTAATTATATTTCAATTTATCTTAAGCTAAATTATTTACATTAAATAATTAACATTAATTAAACCGCAAATATTAATCATTACTGATTTATCTCAACCTTTAATTATAAATTAATTACTCATTTATAATAGAAGCTTAAAGGATTTTAAAACCAAATTTATTTCTTTAAATTCAAATCAATTTACAAATGCACTTTAACATTCAAGTTGTTAAAACACTCAATATTTTAAACTTTATTTGTTTTAAAAACTGAGATTCACTAACTCAAATGCCAGATTTAGCTTTGATTTAAAACTTGTTTTTAAATCTCTACTTTACAATTTAGCTTCAGTTTTAAATAACAGTTTCATTTCTTTCCAATACATTTTTATTATATAATTATTTCACTTTCAAAATTCAACCTTATATTTCTTTTCAAAAATCCAATTTTATATATTTCGATAACTCAGGGTACCGAAATATTCAAGCAAACCACAGCATTCAACATTCCAACTACCAAAAATATTCATCATAGAATATTAATCTTTCCAGTATTTACTATATATTACTATACTAGTGCGTGGCCCGTGCTACGCACACGGGCAGTTGAGTTGTAAAGAGAGTTTAAGTTATGAAGTTACCGTTTAGTGATTGTATGTATTTTCACCTTTTTATCGCGTTTGAACTATGCTACCTTTCATATGACTTTGTGAGACTCGTACGAACGGGTATATCATGATTTATGATATAAAACTCAAAATTATAGATGCCCGTGACGATTTCGTTCTTTTTTTAAATGCACTTGCATTAGTCTCAGTCAAGGAAACCAACCCATTATAAAATACTCTTGTTAAGGACATCTAGATGCAAAATGTACGTTAAGTTTTCCCTATTATTTCTTTATTTAATTAACTCTTTGTAGATTATAACTGTATATTTGTATTGTTACAGTACCGTAGCTTTATTTTGCCTTTTCTGAGAATGGCGTAGAGATGATTTGATAGTAGGATGAGTAAGTACTAAAAAACTTCTTCTGTTTTTGATGCAAACCAATAAGTGTGGCTGAGATTGTGAAATTTCCGTAAATGTTTAAATCTATTGAAAGTGAATACTGCAATATTATCAACTACAAAATGCAAAAGATCAGCCCAAAATAATTACAGAAAGTGACTTTAGAATCCTAGTTGAATGAGACTTTTTACATAAACAGAGCACGAATAAATAAAGAAATATATTAAAATTTAAGCTTTTACGTAAAAAAAAGATTATTAATCAACAAATTTCAATACCATCATTACTTTTAGTAACACGGTAGATGCGCACTTCCAGTGCTGCTTCTCTCTTGTTTCTAGCTAATATCAATCAGATTGATGAATCACTAATATATAGTGTAGGTAGAAAGTCCTTCTACAAGTCTTTTATGTGGCGGATAGTCGATAGATCATTTCATTTTTCTTGCAATTCTACCATGCTTTAGCAGCTTACCTACACCTTTCATGCTAGTGGTGTCCTTACCATCCATGACATTACTTGGAATAGTTAATATCGACAAATATGGGGCGACTTTATCATTACGGTCACCGTCCACCTCCTGGCATAATACATATTATATATATTAGCATCCATCAGGGCAAAAAAATCCTCTAAGAACTAAAAATTAGGTACACATGCAATGGCGTATGGAATACTGTAATGAACAAAAAATGTTTGTTCTGAACAAACATTATAACAAACATTTTATTGAAACATTATGCATGTGAAAATGGAATCTTAACTTTTTTTTACAAATATTCATCCTTATTTTAAAATTACTGCCCGACCTCTACCAAACCCCTTATGCACATCTCCATTCTACCATAAAAAAACTCCTCATTACATTACTTCACCCCAAAACTGCAATACACATAGCACAGTTTTACCCATCCACTACCACCTCAATTCCCTGCCAACAGACTCAAACATCACCAGAATTGCTTCACCACCCTTACCTACCCTCTTTCACATACTCATCTCCTTGCCTACACTTTAAACACAATAACACTGTCAATTCCCATCAACACTGCTTGCATTCTCCTCTGCCCCTCCTCTAACACTTTAACCTTACCACTGCCGCTGATCATACAACTACACGGTTCAGACATCACCTTTCTGACCATCTCCATATTTCTCCATTTACTTGACCTCCCTACTCCATACCCCTCTGTCAACTGAGCAACATCAACTCACTTTCCCATGCAGTCAACTACATACCCCTCTGTTACAGCAGCAACTATCTCCAAAACAGTGCACACTGCACAGTATAGGGGTGAATAGAAGGTTGTTGACAATTTTGAAGAGACTGTGCAGTCGAATTAAAATATTTTCTTCTGTCATGTGGGAAGAAGATTATAATTTTTTAGTTAAGCCTACATGATATTTAATAACAAATTAATCGCGTTACTCAACAAAAAAATACAACAAACAGTCGAAGAATAGTTCGACTGTTGTATTTAAAATAGTTGAACCTATTCAGGTTTGGTTTCTCGATTAGATATCACACTCCACCATCCATATTAAATCCTAGTTACAATGTCCCTACTCCAAGAGCTGCATAGAAGATCAGTAATAGTGGCGTGATGGTAAGATGGACCAGAAGAGATTAGATTTTTTAGGACATGTAACGTTAGGAGAAGAAAAAACAAACCAAAAGAATTAATTGAAAATGACAATGCATTTTCAATTACCTGTTGGATATGGATACTTAACAATGTGTCAATCCAAAAATGATAGTTTATATTATCTAATCTAAATAATCGACATATTTCTGGGTTAGTTACTCACCAATGATTATTTTAACAAAATCAGAAGAATTGTAACCAACAACTTGAGTTAATATCCAAAAACACCATTAGGACCATTTCTATCTTAAAAATTCCTATTTTAATGCAAACTTTAAAATTTTATAAGATCCTACGAATAACATTTTAAAGTCGTTAACAGACGTATCTGGTATAAGACAGGCTCACGTTAATGCAAAAAGGTTCAAAAATGAATAATTCTGAATGAAAAGAGAAGTTATCAGACGAAACAGGTTATACAAAGATAGCAATAACAGCAAGGCGGTAATAAGGATTTCAACATAAGCTGTGAGACATCTAACTAAATAGTTTAAGGACAAAGCATTGATGTAATAAAAGGTGACAAACAATATTCTAGATCAGAGGAAAACATTAATGTAATGACATGCCTGCTTAAAAGTTTCGAGAAATTCTTCCACCTGCTTCTTTACTAATCCACTCTCTTTTCATCTAAATTCTTCCACCTGCTTCTTTACTAATCCACTCTCTTTTCATCACATTAGACATAAAGTCATGTTGAATAGAAGTCTTACTTTTATGCCTTCTAATGATCTACAATCTCCATCCTCTGATTTCTTCGTCAATCTTGATTTGTAAATATAAAAGTTATGTAAATGACTCCACTGCATATCAAACATTGCAAAATTGGGCATGATGGGTTTCTTTAAAAAACTCACTTTTGAACTAATATTAGTTTTGTTGACTTACCATCTTATATTCATTATTCCCTAACTGACACAAATTACTAACTTATGTTCAGAACATTTATAAATATCCTGCTCGTGGTATGGTAGATATACCCTTTAGCACCTTGGGTGCATTTTTTATGGACATGAAAGTATATTAAAGAAACAAATGTACATATGAAATGCTTTACTCCATAATAATAACCGTAACAATATAAGATTTAGTATATTGGATATTTCCATTCGTTATTTTCCAGTAAAAACCACTCATGAATAACGTTGGGTGTTTTATAAGTTTAAGGTATCTTGTAATAATAAATAATGTACAGGTAAGTTGAGTATAAATGGACTAAATTAAGCCATGTACTTGTGATTATTTTACATAATTATCCTATTGATATACAGTATAGGCAAGTATAGTTAATTATGCATGTATTTAACTACCAGATAGTAAAGATATTACAATTAGGTAACCTAAGGAACCAATTATGGAGTAAATTAGAATAAGGGGATCATTGTGCATGCTAAAGTATCCATTTGTACCCTCAATAACTGCATGAAAAATTAGAGAACTTCCATCAAAGTTGTTGGAAAAAAGTTAACCTGTCTACGTGAGGAATTTTCGACCAAGAACGTAGATTTTAGAATTGCAAATGTAAAGGCCAAAACAATTTAATTTTCCGAATATATAAATGCAGTGAAAGATTTTTAGTATGTAAGAAGCGTCTTAAGCTTGGTGCTTATGTAAGTTTTGTATGAGACATGTAACACTGATGAAGTAGGCTTGCACAAAGTCGATTAAGAAAAAATACATGCATAAAGTTTATTTGGTAAATAAGCTGCATATTATGTAGCCTTTTCTCCATGTCTTTAGCTTTATTTGTAGAAAAGTTTGGATGCTTTATTTATATAACCTATCATATTCATATCCAAACGAATGATTGAGAATATCAGATCTTTATTTATAACCTAGGAACCATGTTAGCATTCCATCCCTAACGATGATAAGTAAATTTATAAAAAATAAAAAGAAATAAAATAATCTTTTATTTTTAAACATTATCGTGAAAGTTGAATAAGGGTTTTCAGCTATTTCCTACATATTAGCACATAAAAATGGTGGTCTTCCATGTAGATTTTTATTTGTTAAATATGTTTTCCATAACTCTTTGCATCGTAATATTATATTTTCGATACAAAAGGTAGTATGAACATTTATTAGCGCATTTTGAATCATGATTGAACAGTCGGAATATTAAAGTAACTGAAGAACGTTTCTGTATGCATATATTTCAAATAGCTCGTTAGTAACAGTATGCAATAGCAAGACCGCTTAAACAAATAAACTTTTCTGGAAAAACTCATGAGTTAAACTCGATGAAACAGTAAACCATTAAAATGAAAATGTATTACTATATTAGTGCCATCTTATAAAAAGATATACTGAAACTATATATGCAAACGATGAGAACTTGAGCATAATAATATGAACAATAATACAAATAAAACCAAATCTCATAATTTGGACAATAAAGGATAATCCAATTCAAACAATTCCTTCTCCTAATATGAAATTAAACAGGAAATACATGGATTTTACTAAAAAAAATCACAATTAGTTGCATTTGAAGAATTGAGATGCATTTAATCATCGACCTCTTAAGAATCAATCATGACCGAATAATCACAACTGAAACTGCAGGATAAAATATGCATCATTCTATAATGTTAATAATACATATTAATAACAAATAGCACCATCATTCTATTTGCAAAATCTCAATTTAATCAAACCCAACAACTATTAGGTAATAATATGAATAGATGATCCACTCTAAGTCAAAGCAGTTTATGTGCAAATCAATAATAACGTAGTCCTGAATTCATAAGAAATAAGTAAATCAAACAAAGAGAAGAAAAAATTGAGAAATTCGCTCTCTTGAAAAGGAGAAGATGATATTTTCCATTGTGAATTGAGAAGTCTTTTTCCTCCGTCAAAGTGCTGCCTCTTTTGCCTCTGTAAAAGTAGTAGACTTTCTTTATTTCAATAAATTTTCCTTCTCTATTGCTTAGGAATAGCACATAACAAAAATTCATTTCAGCATAAATGTGAAACAGTGTCAAGTTACATTATTCCCACTTTAGTCGTTTATTTCTTAGTTATATCTTATATTTGGGTTTGGTGGATGAATTAAAAAATTGGCGGTACAGTACATAAATTTATTTTAATAACAATTTCATGATACCCATTTACTCATAATTTGGACTGTCCCCGTGATACCACTATGCATATTAAATAGAAAATAAGAAAACAGGGGAAAGAACCATATATTTAATAAATAATATGAAATGATTTGTACATCGGAACCAATCCATGAAAAAGGAATTTGCCTGGTTATCATAAATATGACATAAAAAGGTGATGTCAAACATGTTTAACAGCTAAAATAAAACTTACATTAAAACTAAATCAAACTAATATGGAAAATACTAATAGTAGACGTGAGGATGACATTGTCGTACCACAAATCAAAAGGTCTTCAACACGAAGCATGATGGCCACACACATATCATAGTTGAAAATAGTAGTTTTAACCAACTGATAACTTGCAAGCATAAAGGAGTATAATAAAAGTGTAGAAACACAAATAATATTGCAATGATTGAAATTAAAACATAAGTGTAAAAATATACAGTACAAAGGTTACATTTGCAAGATGAGGTATATTTATCTATTAGCATCCACTGAATAGTGGAACAGTGCAATGTTGATTTTTCAGAAAAAGGAAATTCATAATTTCTGAATGTACATCTTAATATTAAAACCTAAAATTTTTTACATGCAATTTTTGTTCACTTGATATGATATAATATAAATTGACTTATACAAAAAAAAATTCATCAAAGTTCTACAATTCACCAAAGTTGTACAATACGACTTTCAAGTTTCATCCCCAAAAGTAAAGTTTGACATGTATTTTGTCTTCTTCCTAAATAATTAAATTTCTTTAAACTCCACTGTGCATATCTCAAACTATGATAAGCATAAGTTTTCTATGTGATTAGGAATTAAACTGGACTGAGACCAATCATTAAAACATAAAGAAAACTTTAGTTCACAATATTTGCTTAACAACCCAACAATCAATATGCATAAGAACATAATCAATTGTTCACTTACCAAAGGCTGTTGTTATGGAAAACCCTGCAGGATTTTCTGTTAAAATGCCTAGCAACTGGTTGAATAACTTCTTGCAAAATTACAGAAATCCAACTGATTGAGTACACTCCATCAATGCAACAATCTACGTAAACAAATGCACAGCTTGAATTAATTATCGTGCATATTAATTAACATCAAAATTCTATTAAACAAACTTAATTGGCTGACAAATCAAAGTCGTTGGCAAAGATACACAGTAAACTTCTGTTTTGTTGAAATATGTTCTGCTTCAGATGCTAAAATTTAAATGTTATTTTATTACTATACGCAAAATATTCTACTTTGTAAATTAAAATTTAATATTATTTCACTACTATATGCAATTCAAAGTTACTGCAATTTCAAGTGTTGGTTCTGCGATACAATTGGTAAATGGAGTAAGCGCTAAAAGTGCAAGTTGAATAAGCAGCAATCAAGTCTTTAATTTGAACTCTAGCTCGAGTGATACTGTTACTAAGAACAGACTAAAAGATTAAACTAAATCTCCACTAATATGTACATAAGTTTAAACAGATAATGCAGTAAATTGTAGAACACTAACCATTGTATCCACAAACTGTCTAAGGCAATCCATAACATTAATAACCAGTATATTGAAATATGTTAAAAACTATTTCATAATATCCATTTTATAATAGTATGCATAGTCAATGTTATACCACTGTCAGTATTAAGTGGAACAAAGGAGAATTGAGGGAAAATCAGCTAAGTTTAAAAAAAGCAGGTAGGGATTTGTACGCATAAAGTACGATGTCTAAAAAATAAATGGATTGTTTAACATACATAAGGCAGAAAAAGCTGAGGTCAAACAGGGTTAGCAACGAAAATAAACCGGCATAAACCAATTAAATCAAAACATGTAATAGTCCACTAATAATTAGGAGAGATGTTAGTTTCACTGCATGTACGTAAACTCATTTACGACAGTATCGTGTTACAACTTTAATCCCATAAGTTAATTGTCAAACTAAATTTTATCATTCAAGAATAAAATACATAAATTTAGCACATTCACACTTATTCATATCTTAAACTGTGGAAAAGACATGGCTTTCAATGGAGCTATAATCAAACTGGCATGATAGATATTTCGAAACACAATCCACAAAATATTACACAATTGACATACTTTCGTAAAAATGGGAAATAAAAAAAGAAATAAGTCTACTGTTTTCAGTCTCTAATCTGATGTTATCAATGTAAACTAAAGTACAATTTAATAACTTGGCAGAAATATTTTTTTTGTACAAACAATAAATTTGAGACATTAAGTACCTAAAACCAAAAGATGCATACGAAACTAACACAAATTCTTAGTTGAGTTTGGAATACGTAGTCGAAAATTAAACAACGTCCTCTCTCTCATGCATAAAAATCAACAATTTATTGTGAAATCAGACTAAACATACCTTGTACGTAATCAGGGCTAGAGAATGAATTGCGAAAATCAATCTTGGACATAAATCAATCTTGCAATTGTAATGAATCTTAACGGTTGACCAAATCTATGTGGGCGACAGTAAACAATATTGACATCGCCACCAGAAGTCGATTATTGAAGCGCTCGAATTTGATAAGAAATTGAAGACTATTGCTGAGAAACTGAGGATATGGTTTGGAAAAATTTGATGATTATTGAAGCACTCAAATTGAAACATTGATTCGTTCGATCGGTACAGAAAGGCGATATTAGAAATCTATCGCATATTAGATGATGAAATAGCAGTTGAATGGTTACGAAAGTGCTCAGAATAGAAGTGAATTGGGGGATAGTTGAAATTGCCAAATTGAAATCAGTTTTAATTTTGCAGGAAGAAGAAATGCTCTGTTGAATAGGACACGTGGAACAAAGTAAAACAGTGGTTTCTCCTTTCCTATTTAAGTAATAGATAATATAGCACATCAATTCAATACAATTCAACCATTCAACCAAATTCATAAATTTAACCATTTAAATTTAAATAAAAATCCAACAGAGTGAGATTTACTCACCTTTGCTTTTATTAGCAACCCATTTCCGTTTCTGGCTTGATTTTCTTCACGATTTTGACCTTGTAAAACATTACATCATTTATAAATATTTAAAATAATCAACAATTTTATTTTTACCTTTTATAAATCTTAATAATATATTTTGAACCAATAATCTCCCCTTTTAACAATTTATTAGTAACTAAATAGATTAAATAAATTAATTGAAACAATATATATATATACACACTTTTAAAATAAACCTTTTTAGATCTCATAAAACCCTAATTCGTATATAATCTCAGATTTTCCCAAAATCTATAATAATTTCCGTTTAGAAATACGTGTATGTATCTATATTCATCTTCATATTCTTTTCAAAAATATCAAAATAGAAATTTCCTTTACTGAATATATATAAATTCACTGCATTAAACAAAAATGGAAATATTATACCTTACTATCCTCACGTCAGTTCCCTTGGATCGCCATCGTGATCAACTCCGACGCCGTGCCACAGACCCAAACCCAAATTCCAGAATCGAGGATCTGTTCTTCCTCTTCACTGTCGCTCCCTTCCTTCTTCCTTCAAGCACGCAAGAGCACGTCAATGTCGCGACTCCTCCATGAAACTGCAGCCACCGCCTTCAATGCCGCCACGCCCGATGCCTTCGTTGATGAAGTCGCGCTCATCGATCGCGAGCCCCAAAAACCAAGCTTGACAGTAATCGACTTCGATCCTCACTCGCGCACGAGAGCGCGCGCGCGTGCGCTTCACAACCTCGAGCCGCCCCCGCTAAACCCAAAGCGCCGCCTCCCACTCGCGAGCCTCGACCTTCGTGACTCGCCCTAGATCGCTGCCCCCTTTTCGCGACTCAATCGAACATGGCTTCGCCCCCCTTTTTTTATAAGAGTTCGATTTGGATTTCTGTTGTTGGATTGGAGAGAGGAAGACGGAGATAAAATAGATATTGTGGGGATGGCTTCTTGAGTACGCTTGATTATTATATAATTAAATATTGAAAATATCTCGTGTCGCACCGTGAAATTTCGAACTCCTAATCAGAAATGCCGTCAGGCGTTTATAGGGCTTTACCCGTATTCCGAACACAATGGAACGTGTTTCGAAAGCTAATTTAATCATATGTGGAAGTTAGATTTATAAATCGATTTAAAATATTAAATTTTTGATTTTAGTTTCAACGCGTTTCTCACCCGTTCGAGCAAACGGTAAATCCAAACGCTACAAAAATTGAAATCCGATAATAACCAACTATTGCGGATCCAATGGAACTGGTTTCGTCGAACTCGGAGACTATACCTCGGAAGGCTATTTTTTTAAATATCGATTTAAACGATAAAATCTCAAAACTTAATAAAACACTTCCGAATCACTTTTTAACACTTTACTATCTTCAGTATCATCCATATAAATTTTACAAGCCTTGAAATTATTTTTAACAGGTTTAAAATTTCATATTCAACATTTTACCCAATTTCATTTTATTAAATCCAATAACTTAATTGCTATTAATAAAAATATTTGAATTCAAGTTAAAAATTAACTTTTAGATATTTTAAAATCAATTAATTATTCCAATTTAAATTGTTAAAAATTCTAGGTCGTCACATTCACACTATAGCATTTACCCTTTGACCGCTCAGGCACCACTTCAGAAAGTTCATCAACCAACTCCAGTGTATGGTAAATGTCGTTCGCCTATACGAAAATAGGGTAATTAGTATTATCTTTTTGAGAAAAATGAGCGATCCTTGTAATACCACTAAAATTAAAGATAATTAATAAAGCTTCAAAAATAGAATTTGAGAAAATAGCAGAATTTGGCCATAAACTTACACCATTTTAGTTCATAGTGATTTTCTAAGCACTTACATACTTGGAGTTTCATGATCAGAGCTCATATGAAGAAGTTATCAGCGTTTAAAGTTTCCAGAATGACAATAACTAAAAAAAAAAAATCAAATCAAAACGCGGACCTCACCGGTCCCTCCTCCTCTATGGTCTGGTCAACCGCTTATATGGGAACTGTCGATCGATGTTCAGGAGGCAGTTAGGGTTTGAACCTTGGCCAACGGTCCGTATTTTGTTATTTTAATATAACAACTATGGTTGATTCGAGTGTCTACAAAAACAGGCCTAAAATCTCACTTCTCTTCTCATATTTTCTAATCCAAGCAGCGAGGCTCTGCCATTTTCCCTTCTCCGCTACTTCCAGAAATTACAAAGTATTACACATATACACATGGGAAAAAAATCGAAGAAGGGCAGAAAATAAAAGAGAAGATGAGAAAAAGCAAATCAACATTGCAAAAGAAAATATAATTTCAATTATTATAAATCTATGTTCTCCATAACCATAAATTTCTTCTCATATCCGTAATTTTAATAGCATGTATATACATTGTTATGCATATTTTTTGCATTATAATAAAAAAGCAGTCAAGTAAAGGAACGGATTCAATTTGGGAAATTTGGAAAGCATAAATGGTGAGTGAGAAATTATATAATTAATTTATACTATTGAAATTTATATCGGTGAATTTTATTTAATTATTATGCATGTGTAAGGTCTGATGAGTTGTAGGTTTAAAACAAATATATAGGATTATCGCCTATATATCTATAAATTGGGTAATTGGAATAGAAATAGTACATACAAACTAATTTGGAAATTTGGATTCAGCCTCAAATATTTATTATTGTAGAATGTTTGTAAAGTTGTAAAGTTTATTCCGTATTTATAATTGTGTTGTAAATTAGGCTGTTCTAGTTAACTTGGAATGTGATTTTCTATATTTTATTTATTTGGAGTTGAGCAAAATTCAATTATATCCATTCCCTTGTAATTTCCATAAATTATCTAATTTTGAAAATATGTATAAAAGTCCGTTGTTTGAATTGACAAGGGATATACCAAAAAGGAAATAGATGTGTGAAGTATGGATATTATTCTTCCTAGTTTACATTATCTATTTCAGTAAAAGAAGAGAAATAATTCCTTGTAATTTTTGACGAAATACAACCTCACTTTTGGTTAATTAATGGAAAGCTACAACGTTAATCCTTTTTGAAAGGGTAGCTCTATAAATTAAAACGTGGAAATGAATTTTCTAGTTTAAGAGATAAAAGTTAGAAATAAGAATACACACACAATCACACTTAACAATTAAATACAAACACATACACATATGTAGCATACTTTATGACGATATTCATATTTGTTACTAATAACCTAATAATTATAGGACAAGGAAGTTGAAAAAGAAGGAATATTAATTCCAAATTTTATGGACAATAACTACAAATTTAATTGGCAATAAATTTGTAGTTAATGGAGAGTTAAATGAATTAAATGAGAACAAATTAGAGAATTTAATATGACATTTATGAGAAATTGAATTGGCATAATCGACGGATTTTGAATCGAGTAATTAAATATCATTATTGATTGCCAAATTTTGAGATTAATGACTAATTATTACGAAAAATTGACGTTTATTAGACATAAGAAGGAAACGAGGAAACCAAATCCTAAGCGTGTAAAATAGGAATAATTATGTATTGAACAAGTAAGTATTGATACTATTAAATATATGTAGAAAGAGATATAATTTTCATAGTAGGAAATTATGTAGTTCCATACATTTAGAACAAGCGTGAATTAGTGGGCCTAGTCCAAAACTTAGGCTTTGGATGTTTGGTTTGGTTTAGTGAGTTGGGATGCGAGGTCAGTAGAGTTACACAACAACAGTATGCTCTTCACCTAAAAGTTGACAGTAATTGTGTATATTTACTACTGATGTGAGACATCTCCAACTATAGTACCCATGTAAAAGGGATATGCGTTGCAGATATATAACACCCCTAATTTTGATTAACATTATTAAGAAGATTTAATTAGATAAATTAAATAGTATAATGTGATGTGTAATGTGATAAGAGAATTAAGATTTGATAACTAACAAGGTCGCACCGCAACGAATTTACTATTATGATTTGTTTTAAAACTCAACGTAGAACAGAATGTATGTGAGTGGTAAAGTAGGTATATGTTTGTCTTTTATGCCTTAAACCCTCCCTCTTCTATATCATTCTCATTTTCACAACATCAAAACAATCAAAAGAAAAGAAAGGGTAGCCCGACCATATTAAACAAGAAGAGATGGTGGACATATGCCGTCAACATTAATGTTAACTGTTTGAACATATGTCATCAACGTTAATGCCATCTTTTTGGACCTGCGACATCAATGGATGATACTTTCCTATTTTTAAAGGATCATTTTAAGTGATTTTTAATGTTAAGATAATAGTTTCAAGGAAATAAATGGTGATTTAGCTCAATTTTGTATGAAGTTTACCAATGGAAAATCTTACTTAATTAGAAGTACGTGTATGTGACTATTGATTGAACATATTTAATTAAATAATTTTATATGTTCTTATTATCAATTGATCGGTTAAAATTACATATATTATCATTGTCATTCTTATATTTCATGATCCAACGCTGCATTTTAGGATTTTGGAAGGCAATTACTACTTAGGTTGTCCCCATAGTGAGTATGATCAGATTAAACTCCAGAGTCGGTAAAATTGCATTCATAAGATCAGATATATCAATTGTGTTAAGATGCCCCGAAATGGTCCACATGTACGATCCATGAATTTAAAACCAGATAAGATTTTAGGTGGGATTAGCATAGAGTCGTGCTCTATGCTTTAGCGGTTAACCCTCGGTTGCTAAAGGTCCACGATTTCAGTACGTAGGGCTTTGTCAATAGTGAGACTAAAAGGATGTTTACACATAGATAAGAACTCGTAGCTCTATATGCTCACCAGATTATTTAAGTTGCTTTACCCTTTACTATATTTTAGGATTTGTGGATATCTGGATATATTTTGTCCCGAGTCAGCTCGATAGGTTATTGATTGTCTTACAAAACCATTAGGTTGATCTTGACCGTAGAAAAACTATTATTTAAGATAGACAGCCTATTGCTAGAAAGGGTAAACCTCGGGTGTACATAGCCCTATGATGACAGATTTGTCAAACTTACCTAGGTTGTAAGCAAGTATTGATCATGTTTTATTTTGTCCTAATCATTGTGGTTGTCGGTGCATAATTTATGACTGACATGCCTGGATAAGGTACTAGTGACGGAAAACCCCGTACCGCTCAGTGGCGTGGTTTCACTATATATCTATTTAGTTTGAGATGAAATATTATTATTCACACCACTTTTTTTCTGACTTGAAGTTTTTGTTTTTTTTCTCATAAACTCTCTGGTACTTATTTGAGTAGATTGAAAATATAGATTTTAAGGTTAGACGAAAATGCTACAAGTCTTCGATTTTCTATTGCGAGTTTGGCGTTGCTGCGGCTTTGTTAAAGTTTTTTAGCGATGCCAAATGTGCGACAGAAAAATGGATGCCACTAAATAGTCCGACGTCACTAAGGCATCACAAAACCGCGTCATAATAGCACCACTAAAAATTAGGGACGTCCTTGCGATGCCAGTATTCTGATACATAACAGGCATCGCAATGACATTGCTAATTTTTAGCGACGCTTGTGACGCCACTATTTTAAGCTAAAACAATCGTCACATTGACATCGCTAAAATTAGCAAGGCCTTGCATTAAGACGTGGATCTTCTGATTTCGAACAAATTTTTTGCAAAACATGTACAAAAATGTAATCAAACCTTTTCTCAATTCATATTCCGAATCAATTCTGTTTTGGAACATAACTAGTGAACATTAATATTATAAACGATAATATTGTTATTACATACAAAAAATGTTTTTCTTGGGTTCTGTAAACAACAAATTCGGTGAGATTAATCTATCCTATACACAGAAACTATATAAGAAGAAGCTCTTATTATCATCTATATATAATATGAATACCTCCATCTAAAGCTTTTGAAGTTACTTAACTGCCGTTTTAGCCTTCCATTAACTAATGGTATTTTCGTCCATTCTTACGTCCAATTTTTGATAGCTCTTCTTAATATTGTACACTTAACACGGACTGCTCATCACGAAATCCTCCTAATGGCATTCCCAATCGCAATATACCGCAATGGCCTTCATGATTTTTTCTCCTCTTTATTCTACTACTTCCAATATCTAATCTTACTTTCAAATTGCTGGTTTTTCCACATCTTTTCCTAACTAACGACAATGAAGAGGATATATGTTGAAGGAACACCTAGGTAGGTAATTAATTTTTTATTTTCATTAGTTATTTTTGGTTTAAGAGACGAAGCTCGATTTGTTAGAAAATTTCATGGTTTATGAAATGTTCCGCTTATAAATTGACCAATAGCTGAATCAGAAGATTTTTTTTGAATATTATTCAATTTGGCATCTTTGAAATTTTATTAAGAATGATCCATTGAGCTTTTAAGGATCTGATGTAAGTGTGAATGCATCCAATCAATATTGAATCTGCCATTTTGCAATAAAATTGAAATCTAAATCAAACTACTGTTAAAATATGTTCATTTGTTGAATTTCATGATAATAAATAGTAGTGAAGGATCTTCTGCCAAATATATATATGACAACATGGTTTTCTTTTCCAAAATTTTGCAATTGGAAGCTGGCATTGTGCTTTTAGTGACTCAAATGGGATCACATCCAATAAGGTGGAGCAAAGATTAAAACATAGAATATATAATATCCACTAATGAGAAATTATCAAAGAAGAATACGAAAGGGTATCTTTAAACCATAGTTCCTTAGTTGTATACCTCCCACATCCCATGCCTCGGTCGTAAATAGTCCAACAGCTGCTAATATAACAGTTATATATTATCATTTTGTTCTTGCTTTTATATTAAATACCTTAGTTGATACCACTTAAATCACTTGCTCATTGCTAAAATGATATTTTACGTTAATGATGACAGCCTACTAATCTAAAATTGAAAGGTTATATCTTTTTCAAATCATATGTAATAGATTTGCACTTCACAGAAAATATGTGCAATATAACGACCCGTAAATTTTGATAATTAAATTTGTTAACTTAATAAGGTTTTGGCAATTAAATATTGAAAGAAATAGAAATTGGTAATTTGATAATGAAGTAATAACTAAAATGAATGGTAACAATGATAATTAAAGCCAATATTAACCATTTGGATGTAATGTATACTTAGTCATAAAATTTAATATATGGAAACAAATGTGGATATAGGATTTATTTAACGAAATAAAATTTAATGAATGGTAAGTGAGTAAAACATTGTTATGTGAGTAATTGTAACATTGGTCTGTAAACAATTATTATAAGTTACCTATATATTTAATCCGTTAAGTTGAATTGGAATTTATCGCAATAAATCAAAATTAAATATTATGTGGTGTAAATTAAGTTAATATTCGGAAATAATGTCAATTCTATTCATAATATGATAATTGGTTGAATATAGAGAATGGAAATCAAGATTTGTTAATTTACTGGAATTTACATTTCAGAAATTGGATTAATTGCAATTAAGTGAAATTAAATATTTAAATATTACGTTATTGGAAATTTAGATGGGATTTGAGAATATTAATTTAATAAATATTGGATCGATGCTAATTTCACCCATCTTATAATAACGGATTGAATAATAAGAAATGGTCAATTAAATGGAACTATTGAAATTTTAATTTACAATTTCTATATTTATCTAAATTGAAAATAAACCTGATAATTAGTGAAATAATTAGCTTTGGATCAACATGTAAACTTGTTCTAAGTTATTTTAAACATTTATGAGATCAAAAAAATGAGAAAATTGGTTGGTTTATTTATTTCAATTAAAAAGTGATATAATTAATTTAATATTTATTTATTTAATTAACTGAAATATAGCCATTTTGGTCACTGACTCGGATGTTAATGAAATCAATTTTATCGGATCTGTAGCAGTGAATTATTGTAGGATTTCAAGTTTCGTATCGATCGGAGTTGTCGTTTGATCGTACGGGCTCGAAATACCTAGAAATCAATGAAATTGAAATCAATTGAAATCAATTTGAAATAACTTGATTTTAGCATAACTTATTCATATGATGGAATTTGGACTTGAAACCTATTCCATTGCATTTAAAATATTTGAAAACATCTATTTTGATATGTGGGTTTACCCAATTTTGTTCTAGAGTCAGAACGAGCTTTTCGGGCCATTTTATCCTTCAACGTGTAAATAAATCGTGTCCATCTATTCTATTTTCATCTTTGTCTATAAATACCCTATTATAAACCTAGCAGTCTTTCTATTTCTCATTTATGTATGTATAGAAATTTCTGATGCTCCTTTTTGTCAATGGCAGATAAACCCTGAATTTCACAACTCAGTTTCAATTCAAAATTCAATTCCAAAATTTCAAACTGCACAAACTATATCAAATCATGTATCGATTTGAAGCCCTCAATGAGCACATCTCAGATCTGTAAAAAAATTTTCAATCAGATTCATCGTTTGGCCAGAAAACTAAAATTTATTCTCGGGCGTCCTGTGTAGTCAACGAGATTTAACGATGGATCGTCGATTATACGACGATCGTAGGTTGCTGTGAGGTCGGGGTGTCAAGTAGTTTGTGTCGGTGGGATCGTTCATCCCCTAGTGGTCAAAATCGCCTCGATTCAACGTTGATTAAGGGGCAGTAGCATACGGCGGTAGGGCGACCGGAATTCGCCATTTAGGGCGTATGGAGGCGGCTCGAGGTGTGGGCACCGATGTTAGTGGCCGATCGCGACGGAGTTCATCTGGGAGGCGGCGGAAATGGACAAGGAGATGCAGCAGCTCGTTCCTATTCGAACGCGAGGTTTCTCTGGCTAGGGTTTAACGTGGCAAGTGACGTGTACATTATTAACTATTTTAATTATTTTTAATTTATATTGTTGATCGTTCTAATCGCAATAACTTTTGCATACGACGTCTGTTTCATGCGCGGTTTTCTCTGCTAGGATCATATTGAATTTTGGACATTTTGGCACTGGTTTGGAAAATTCTAAAAATTTTCAATTTTTGGCTTTAAATTGGATTTAAATTCAATTTAAATCAAAAGGCGAGTGTTTTAACCCACTCACAACTTCTAAAATTTCTTATGTTTGTTAAATTAATTTATGATGTAACGACCCGTATTTTACGTGTCGATAGATCGTAGAATTTGCAGGTTGTTAGTGTTGTTTGTGATGTCCCTAGCTCGAGTCGTTTAGAAGTTGACCCGGGTGAAGTAATAAGTCGTGACCGACTCATGGGTATAGCCGAGTTAAGGCTTGAGTCGTGACCGACTCATAGGCATAGCAGAGTTAGGCGACTCATGGAATTGGCCGAGATAAGGATGGACCGACCTATAGTGTTAAGAGCGACTCAGTGGTCTGCCGAGTTAAGATGACCGACCTAAAAGATGTAAGCGACCTAATGAGTTAGTAAGGTCAGGGGGTTAACTCGCTTACGAGTTAACCAGTTAAGTCGTTTATACGACCTAGGTTAGGTCGTTTGACGACCTAAGAGTTATACGAGTTAAGGCTTAGGAATGACCGACCTAGTGGTATGCGACCTATAGGAGTGGACGACCTAAGTTGGTATGTGTATGTTGTTGGGTCGTATGACTTGATGAGTCGTTAGGTCGTTAGGGTAGTTGAGTCGTGAGTCGGCCCCGTAGATGAGTCGTTTAGATGATGAGTCGTTGGGGGGCTGTGTTGTGTTGAGTCGGCATAGCAGCGTGCGTTGTTAGGTCGGCTGTAGGATAGGTCGTTAACAACCTAGTTAACCCGCGTCTTAGTTGAGTCGTTGGGTCGGCCTTGGGTTGAGTCGGTGAGACAGTTGAGTCGTTAGCGACTTAAGGGTTAGTTTGGATAGGGGTTAGGTCGGCACTGATGAGTCGGTAGGGTGTTGAGTCGTGTAGTTGGGTTGTTTGAAGGATAGGTCGGCCTGTGTATGAGTCGCGTGTGTAGTGAGTCGGCAGCAGTTGAGTCGGCAAAGGGGATGAGTCGGGGGCGACTCAGGGGTTGGGTCGGCGACGACTTAAGAGCGACGACTCATGGACATTTCAGCCTATAAATAGAGGGCTTTGGCTCACTTTTTGGCACCGGTTTTTGAAGCGACGAAGTGCTGCCATTTTGAAGACTCGACTACAGTATTTTCTTCACTTCTTTTCTCCATTCCAATCTAATTCTAACATCCATCCAAGATTGAAGATCAAGATCAAAGATCAAGAGCCAAAGTTGAAGATTTTCATCCGAAGAGGCTAGATTTCACCGTTTCAAGTGAAATTTCTTCGGATCAAGTCCAAGTCCTTGCTGTCCAGATCTAAAGTTGATTCATTTTAGGTTGTTTTGGTGATTTGGTGAGTGGTAGTTATCTCTCACGCGGATCCAAAGGAGTATATGGGATTGGTGATATGTTTATGTGTTAAAGTTAGCGTTTTCTCGCATTTTCCTTAAGTCTGCATGTAGATCCATCATATTTGAAAATGTTTATCTATAGAAGCTATTTAACAAGTATTAGAGACAAAACCCATGTTTTAGATTTGATAGATCTATGCTAAAAACTATGATTTCACATATGTTGGACTTTTGCTCACTTAATTACGAAATTGCCATTATAGTTGATATTGCTTAATATATCTTGTTTGAATGCTTGAATGTTTGAATGTATGTTAGATTTGATTGCTCCAAGTTAGCTTGTAGTTGATTTGGAACAAGATGGTTGAAGATGATTCAAAAGCTAAGTGGAAAGGCTCTTGAATGGTGAAAGCTGCCGATGGTATATGAAGCGGATGTGGAAGCTCATATGGATGGATTCGATGATGGGACTTTGCCGTGATGCGAAGAGGCGAAGTATGAGATCGAGATGGGACTTTGTCAGGATGCGAAAAGGCAAAGTATGGTTGAGTTGAGACTTTGCTTTGGTACGATGAAGCGAAGTATGATGTGAGTCTTGGCTTAATCCAGGCAGGGATCATTCCAAGCATGTTGATAACTTGAAGGGTAGTTCAAGTTGGTTGATAATGGATTGCTCAAGAGGAAGCTTGGGCTAAGTTGATAGAAGTCGTCAAGAAGGATGACAAGGAGGCTTGGATCTCATCGTTATTGAAGGTTCTAGCAAACCTAAAGCAAGAGTACATAGGGACGCCTAAAAGACTACAGGCAGTTAGTCGAGTACTCTGGGCCAAGAAGATAAGTCCTAGGCACAAGGCAGTGTGCGGGGTTTTGTCTAGAACCGGGGTTACCATTAGCCCTTGACAGATGGCTCAGGAAGGAGTCGGTCATTCAATTAACGGTGATTTCGAAGCAAGGTTAACAGTGATAGCCAGAGTCATGGATGTTTGGATGTTTGGTTGTATCATCATTCGGCTTCAAGAGCGGTGTTTTCTGGGTGCTTATCTGATCTTGGTTTAGGCCTTGGGGGTTTGTATTTGGAAAACATCGTCCTTGACTCGAGTGATTATTGCTTTACCTTACTTATCTGCTATGTTATGCTTACTTCTCCTTAGTGTGTGTCTGGGGGCTATCACTGTAGAAAGAGGTGGAGTGGGATGGTTTGGTTCCTATTCCTTTATTTCCTTATGCTCTTTTGGTATGCTTGATAGTTGATTTACTGCTCACTAAGACTTTGTCTGACTCAAGGTTTTATGTCTCCTCTTATTACCTTGGGCTGTTCATCCATGTTGGGATGGGCAGACTAGGTAGCAGGTGACAGGTGCTGTTCTTAGAGATCTACGCTGATGATGACGAAGACGAGCAGGAGGCTTTGCATACTAGTTTTCTTACTATATGTACTGGGTGTTCCGCTGTTATATCTGATTGAGTGTTTGTAGTGAGGCTTTGATGTATGGATGATTCATGTTTGTATAAAACTACTACGATGCTTATATGACGATTTTTCTGTTATGGGGCTTCACTATATATTTCTCTATTGTATTTTATCCATGCGCTGTGAGTTGTACGATAGAGTTTGCTGTTTTATTTTACCCTGACTATCGTCCATGGCTACCTGGCACGCCTTTCAGCGCACTATTCCATTGTTTTGGTGCGGGAGTCATGGGCGGTCGTCACATTTGGTATCAGAGCGAGGTTAATCGATTTCAGCCAACGCTCGCTGACGTAACGACGTATGAGAGGCGTAATTGTATTTTGATGAATGATTACTATATATAATATAGTAGCCTGGAAGGATTTGAACTCCTTATGCAGTTGTTTCTTAAGGTGTTCTAATCATTCTTATTACAGATATTAAGGATGAGTCGAAGAGGGAGACCAGCTGCAAGGGAAAGCCGTGCTGATGAAGGAGCTGTTGATTATGGAACTATGTTCGAAGCGATGATGACTTCGATCATGAGAAGGATACCAGCTTCAGGATCATCAGTGGATGTGGGAGTTCAAGTTCAAGCTCCAAGACCGGTGGATTTTGCTAAGCTTTGCAAGGATTATACTTCTCTTGGAGGAAAAGCTTTCTTGGGGACGGAGTCGACTATTGAGGTGCAGAGATGGATTGATGCATGTCGAAGGATCTTTGGTGACTTAGGGATTGAGGATGCAACTAAGAGAAAGCTTGCATCGAGACAGCTTCAGGGAAGAGCTGCTGATTGGTGGAATTCTATCACCATTGATACCCCAGAAGAAGAGATTACTTGGGAGCAATTCCAAGTTAGATTTGAAGCCAAGTTCATCTCTACGGCTCAGAAGTCTGTTTTGTTCAAGAGGTTTGTAGAGCTCAAGCAAGGTGGGAGACCAGTTCTTGAGTATATTTCTGAGTTTGAAGCTTTGTCCAAGTATGCCAGATCGTACATTGATTCTCCCTATCAGAAGAATGAGAAGTTTGTGACTGGTCTGGATGCTTATCTTGGGAGGCAGTTAGTGGATCATTTGGACGATCCATTTGAGAAGCTTGTGGAGAAAGCCCTTAGGCATGAGAGTTTGTTTCCTAAGGAAAGTTCTGTTGTTGCTGTAACCAGGGAAGGATCTAAACCACACCAGAATGGCAATAAGAGGAGGAAGCAGCAGCAACAGAAGGGTAAGGATGGCCAGAAGAAGCCGAAGAGCGAAATGACTTGCTATAACTGCCAGCAGAAGGGCCATCTTTACAAAGATTGTAAGAATCCCAAGGTGCCGGGAAAGTGTTACAACTGTGATAAGCTGGGACATATCAAGAAGGACTGTCCAGAACCGAGGAAAGATAGGCAGGTTGTGCAAGCCTATGCTTTGGGGGCTGTTCCATTGTCTTCGAAAGCTCCTACTGCTGAAGAGAAGGGGAAGAGTGTGGTTGTTCAAGGTACTCTTTCTATTTGTGGTGTTCCAGTTAGAGTGTTGTTTGATACTGGAGCGTCGCATTCTTTTGTTTGTGATGATTTGGTAAGCCGGTTAGGTATGAAACCGGATATTGTTGATAGGCCATTGGTTGTGACTAATCCGGTCGGGGGTTCGTCATGTTTGTGTATGATATGCCGTGGTCTAGTTGTGTCGAGTCATGATTGCTCGTTTGTTTGTGATTGCTTTGTTCTGAACTTTGCGGGGTTCGGAATTATTTTGGGTATGGACTGGCTTAGGAAGTATGCGGCAAGGATTGATTGTGAGAGATTGGAGGTGACAGTCGGGAATGTGGAGGGGCGAAAGGTTGTGATACGATGTAAGCATGAAGAAGGCGTCTTCATGAGCTTCATGTATTCGCTGGTTGTTCCACGGGATGGACTGTCATCGATGCCAATCGTGAATGGATTTGAGGATGTCTTTGACGAAGTCAAAGGGGTGCCGCCGCATAGGGAGATCGAGTTTCGTATCGATCTAGTTGAGGGAGCCAGACCTGTTGTGATGCCTCTTAGGCGGATGGCACCGAGGGAGCAGCAAGAGCTGAAGGTGCAAGTTGATGACCTTTTGCAGAAAGGATTCATTCGGAGAAGTGTGTCCGAATGGGGTGCGCCAGTTGTGTTCGCAACCAAAACGGATGGATCGTTGAGGTTGTGTGTTGATTATCGTGAGCTGAATAAGGTGACTAAGAAGAACAAGTATCCATTGCCGAGAATAGATGACTTGTTTGACCAGCTTCACGAGGCTAAGGTGTTTTCTCAGATGGATTTGGCAACGGGATTTCACCAGTTGAGAGTGGCAAAGGATAGTGTGCCGAAGACTGCTTTCAGGACACCATCCGGGTTTTATGAGTGGCTGGTAATGCCGTTTGGATTGACTAACGCGCCAGCATATTTTGTGGATCTTATGAATAGAGTGTTCAGAGATCAGTTGAATAAGTTCGTGCTTGTGTTCGTGGATGATATTCTGATTTATTCCAGAACTGAGGGAGAGCACAAGACGCACTTGAGGATTGTTTTGGGAATCTTACGGAAACATCAGCTGAAGGCTAAGTTTTCGAAGTGTCACTTCTGGAAGAATGAAGTGAGGTTCTTAGGTCATGTTATTTCTGGAAATGGAATAGCGGTTGATCCCGCTAAGGTGGCAGCGATCCAGGATTGGGTTAGGCCTAAGAATGCATCTGATGTGAGGAGTTTTCTTGGATTAGCAGGATATTATCGTCGGTTTATCAAAGACTTTTCCAAGATAGCTGCACCGTTGACAGGATTGACGAAAAAGAACCAAGTGTTCAGATGGGATGATAAGTGTGAGCAAGCTTTCGTAATCCTGAAAGAACGACTGACAAGTGCTCCTGTTTTGACTATTCCGAGTGGGAATGATGAGATGGTGGTTTACACCGATGCATGTGGCACTGGACTAGGAGCGGTGCTAATGCAGAAGGATAAAGTTGTTGCGTATGCTAGTCGACAACTAAAGCCGCATGAAAGGAATTATCCGACTCATGATTTGGAGTTAGCGGCAATAGTGTTTGCTTTGAAGATGTGGAGACATTACCTATTGGGAGTTAGATTTGAGCTGTTTACAGATCATAAGTCGTTGAAGTATCTGTTTTCCCAAAAGGATTTGAATCTTCGACAGCAACGGTGGCTAGAGTTCTTAGCATCGTATGATTTTGGTATAGCCTATACTCCAGGGAAAGGTAACGCAGTGGCTGATGCGTTAAGTCGAAGACATGCAGGATTGGGAGCCATGTTTTCGGAATGGAAGAGTCTTGAGTATTTGGCTGGATTTGATTTCAGGCCTAGACGTGAATTGGAACCTGAGATGTTGGCAAACTTATCGATAAGGCCTACTCTTGTGGAAAGAATTGGTGAGAGGCAAAGGGGAGATGATAAGCTTGTCAAGATTATCTGTGATTTGGAATCTGGATTGGACCCGGAGAAGGATAAAGGATTTGAAGTCGATCGAGAGGGTTGGCTTCGAAAGCAAGGGCGACTAGTTGTTCCCGATGTAGATGGATTGAGAGATGAAGTTCTGAGGGAGAGTCACCACTCGAAGTTGACAATTCATCCAGGTGGAAATAAGATGTATCGGGATATGAAGAGGACCTACTACTGGGAAGGTATGAAGAAAGATGTTGGAAATTTTATTTCCAAATGTATGAATTGCCAGTTGGTAAAAGCTGAGCAGAAGAAGCCCAGTGGATTGCTTCAGCCATTGGAGGTTCCTGCATGGAAGTGGGAGCAAGTGTCGATGGACTTTATCGATGGTCTACCTAGGACAAGAGCAGGGAATGAAGGGATTTGGGTCATAGTAGATCGTTTGACCAAGAGTGCAAGGTTCATTCCTGTTCGATCGACTAGGACTGCATCGAAGTTGGCTGAGCTGTATGTGAAGTGGATTGTTCGATTCCATGGTGTTCCGAAGAGTATAGTGAGCGATCGAGATCCGTTGTTCACTAGTGGATTTTGGAAGAGCTTCCAGGAAGTTTTGGGAACCAAGTTGTGTTTGAGTACAGCTTATCACCCTCAAACAGATGGTCAGACTGAGAGAGTCAACCGAGTATTGGAAGATCTTCTTAGGGCATGTGTTTTGGACTTCGGAGGATCATGGGAAGATCACCTTCATTTGGTGGAGTTTGCTTATAATAACAGTTATCAGTCAAGCATTGGTATGGCACCATATGAGGCATTATATGGAAGACCGTGTAACTCTCCGGCATGTTGGTTGGAAACTGGAGAAAAGCTGATACTTGGGCCAGAGATGATTCGACAGACTTCGGATTGCATAGAGATCATTCGACAAAGAATGAAGGCAGCCCAGGATCGTCAGAAAAGTTATGCAGATAATCGTCGAAAGGATTTGGAATTCGACGTGGGTGATAGGGTTTTTGTGAAGATTTCTCCATTGAAGAATGTTATTAGATTCGGGAACAAAGGAAAGTTAACTCCGAGATTTGTTGGACCATTCCCGATTATCAAGCGAATTGGAAAACTCGCTTATAGATTGGAGTTACCGGAGAAGATGGTGGGTGTGCACAATGTTTTTCATGTATCCTATCTACGGAAGTATGTGCACGACCCAACTACGGTGGTTTTTGCTGATAGCTGTGAAGACTTAGAGGTTGATCCAGTTGTTTCGAGACCTCGTAAGCCGCTTCGTATTGTTGAAACCGATACGAAACAGCTTAGGAGGAAGACGATTACGTTGCTCAAGGTACAATGGAGTGACGATGTTAACGACTGTACGTGGGAGGAGGAAGAGAGGATGAAGGCAGCTCATCCAGGACTCTTCGAGGTATGGCCCTAAAGTGTCGTGACATCTCATGAATTTGTAGCTTGTTCTAAGTCTTAGAATTCTGCATGCTAGGCTAGAATTGGTTGCATGGATTGTTGATTGCTGTGGATGATAGGCATGCGGAGTAATTTTGATTGCTGTTGTTTGCTTGGAATTTCGGGGGCGAAATTCCTAAGGGGGAGAGAATGTAACGACCCGTATTTTACGTGTCGATAGATCGTAGAATTTGCAGGTTGTTAGTGTTGTTTGTGATGTCCCTAGCTCGAGTCGTTTAGAAGTTGACCCGGGTGAAGTAATAAGTCGTGACCGACTCATGGGTATAGCCGAGTTAAGGCTTGAGTCGTGACCGACTCATAGGCATAGCAGAGTTAGGCGACTCATGGAATTGGCCGAGATAAGGATGGACCGACCTATAGTGTTAAGAGCGACTCAGTGGTCTGCCGAGTTAAGATGACCGACCTAAAAGATGTAAGCGACCTAATGAGTTAGTAAGGTCAGGGGGTTAACTCGCTTACGAGTTAACCAGTTAAGTCGTTTATACGACCTAGGTTAGGTCGTTTGACGACCTAAGAGTTATACGAGTTAAGGCTTAGGAATGACCGACCTAGTGGTATGCGACCTATAGGAGTGGACGACCTAAGTTGGTATGTGTATGTTGTTGGGTCGTATGACTTGATGAGTCGTTAGGTCGTTAGGGTAGTTGAGTCGTGAGTCGGCCCCGTAGATGAGTCGTTTAGATGATGAGTCGTTGGGGGGCTGTGTTGTGTTGAGTCGGCATAGCAGCGTGCGTTGTTAGGTCGGCTGTAGGATAGGTCGTTAACAACCTAGTTAACCCGCGTCTTAGTTGAGTCGTTGGGTCGGCCTTGGGTTGAGTCGGTGAGACAGTTGAGTCGTTAGCGACTTAAGGGTTAGTTTGGATAGGGGTTAGGTCGGCACTGATGAGTCGGTAGGGTGTTGAGTCGTGTAGTTGGGTTGTTTGAAGGATAGGTCGGCCTGTGTATGAGTCGCGTGTGTAGTGAGTCGGCAGCAGTTGAGTCGGCAAAGGGGATGAGTCGGGGGCGACTCAGGGGTTGGGTCGGCGACGACTTAAGAGCGACGACTCATGGACATTTCAGCCTATAAATAGAGGGCTTTGGCTCACTTTTTGGCACCGGTTTTTGAAGCGACGAAGTGCTGCCATTTTGAAGACTCGACTACAGTATTTTCTTCACTTCTTTTCTCCATTCCAATCTAATTCTAACATCCATCCAAGATTGAAGATCAAGATCAAAGATCAAGAGCCAAAGTTGAAGATTTTCATCCGAAGAGGCTAGATTTCACCGTTTCAAGTGAAATTTCTTCGGATCAAGTCCAAGTCCTTGCTGTCCAGATCTAAAGTTGATTCATTTTAGGTTGTTTTGGTGATTTGGTGAGTGGTAGTTATCTCTCACGCGGATCCAAAGGAGTATATGGGATTGGTGATATGTTTATGTGTTAAAGTTAGCGTTTTCTCGCATTTTCCTTAAGTCTGCATGTAGATCCATCATATTTGAAAATGTTTATCTATAGAAGCTATTTAACAAGTATTAGAGACAAAACCCATGTTTTAGATTTGATAGATCTATGCTAAAAACTATGATTTCACATATGTTGGACTTTTGCTCACTTAATTACGAAATTGCCATTATAGTTGATATTGCTTAATATATCTTGTTTGAATGCTTGAATGTTTGAATGTATGTTAGATTTGATTGCTCCAAGTTAGCTTGTAGTTGATTTGGAACAAGATGGTTGAAGATGATTCAAAAGCTAAGTGGAAAGGCTCTTGAATGGTGAAAGCTGCCGATGGTATATGAAGCGGATGTGGAAGCTCATATGGATGGATTCGATGATGGGACTTTGCCGTGATGCGAAGAGGCGAAGTATGAGATCGAGATGGGACTTTGTCAGGATGCGAAAAGGCAAAGTATGGTTGAGTTGAGACTTTGCTTTGGTACGATGAAGCGAAGTATGATGTGAGTCTTGGCTTAATCCAGGCAGGGATCATTCCAAGCATGTTGATAACTTGAAGGGTAGTTCAAGTTGGTTGATAATGGATTGCTCAAGAGGAAGCTTGGGCTAAGTTGATAGAAGTCGTCAAGAAGGATGACAAGGAGGCTTGGATCTCATCGTTATTGAAGGTTCTAGCAAACCTAAAGCAAGAGTACATAGGGACGCCTAAAAGACTACAGGCAGTTAGTCGAGTACTCTGGGCCAAGAAGATAAGTCCTAGGCACAAGGCAGTGTGCGGGGTTTTGTCTAGAACCGGGGTTACCATTAGCCCTTGACAGATGGCTCAGGAAGGAGTCGGTCATTCAATTAACGGTGATTTCGAAGCAAGGTTAACAGTGATAGCCAGAGTCATGGATGTTTGGATGTTTGGTTGTATCATCATTCGGCTTCAAGAGCGGTGTTTTCTGGGTGCTTATCTGATCTTGGTTTAGGCCTTGGGGGTTTGTATTTGGAAAACATCGTCCTTGACTCGAGTGATTATTGCTTTACCTTACTTATCTGCTATGTTATGCTTACTTCTCCTTAGTGTGTGTCTGGGGGCTATCACTGTAGAAAGAGGTGGAGTGGGATGGTTTGGTTCCTATTCCTTTATTTCCTTATGCTCTTTTGGTATGCTTGATAGTTGATTTACTGCTCACTAAGACTTTGTCTGACTCAAGGTTTTATGTCTCCTCTTATTACCTTGGGCTGTTCATCCATGTTGGGATGGGCAGACTAGGTAGCAGGTGACAGGTGCTGTTCTTAGAGATCTACGCTGATGATGACGAAGACGAGCAGGAGGCTTTGCATACTAGTTTTCTTACTATATGTACTGGGTGTTCCGCTGTTATATCTGATTGAGTGTTTGTAGTGAGGCTTTGATGTATGGATGATTCATGTTTGTATAAAACTACTACGATGCTTATATGACGATTTTTCTGTTATGGGGCTTCACTATATATTTCTCTATTGTATTTTATCCATGCGCTGTGAGTTGTACGATAGAGTTTGCTGTTTTATTTTACCCTGACTATCGTCCATGGCTACCTGGCACGCCTTTCAGCGCACTATTCCATTGTTTTGGTGCGGGAGTCATGGGCGGTCGTCACATATGATGTGATTAGAAATTTATTTATGACTATTTGGAATATTTTTAATCGTCATCCCAGTTAAATTGAATTTATTTGAATTAAATTGTTATTTAATTTATTATTGCATACAAACTACCAGTTAAATAGTTATTTAATTTATTATTGAATATAAACTGCCAGTAAATGCCTGTTATTTATTATCTATTCTATATTGATATTATTGATTGAATTGGATGATGATTGTGATAAATGTTTGATGATTGATATTGGATGAAAGGATGTTGTTTTTTATATTGTAATGAATTGCAAGTTGTTATGGATTTTATTTCATCCGAGATTGCGGTTTGAAATGATATATAACCGTATTTATGTTTTAAACTATGTATTGAAATGAGAAATATCTGTATCACTTGATCATAGGATATAAAATTATATACATACACCGTTATCTTTATATAAAAATATTTTGAAATGATTTCTATGGTTTTGTAAAGAAATATATGGGTTATATAAACATTGATTTAGATATTATATAAATGTTATTTTATTATTGATTTTTAGCTATGTGTAAATTCGTTTGGAGATATAAAATAAGTCAAATAATAAAGTTTGATTGTTTTTATATAATATAGTTAAGCATTTATACAAATTATATTTTAATATAGAGTTTATAACGATTTAAATAAATTAAGGTTGGGAGATAAATTGAAAATTTATTTGAAATTAAATTTATTTAAGAATTAAACTCAAACAAATTTGATGAAAAATTTATTAAATTTGAAATTATAAGAGGTATGATTTTATAACTTGATTTTGGTTTAGAGTGATTTAATTGAATATCAAGTTGATTTAAATGAATATATCAAGTTAAATAAATTGAAGAATATCCAATTATTTGAAGTTTAAAAGTTTTACTTAAATGATAATGGATTTATTGAGTAAACATTTCAAATCTAAATAATAGTAATTGAATTTGATATATATGGAATTATCAAAGAATTAGTTTTGAAATGACGGAATATTTAAAGCTTTGAAATATATCAAAATTGAAATGGTTTATTTGGGGGTTCAAATCTGTGTTTGGAATTGATTTGTGAAATTGAAGAAGCTATTTTATTATATAAAGTATTTTAATATTTAAACCATTTATGTGATGGAAGTTATGTTTCAAAGTTATGAATTTCAAAGTATTATGATTTGAAAATGTTATAATTCAAGTTTTTGGTTTCAAAGTGTTATAACATTGAAAGTGCTATGATTTTGGGAAAGAGGATATATTTGAAACAAAAATGATATTATGTTGATTTGGGTTTTAAACGGAAATGATATCGTTTTTATATAGGTTTGAAATAGATATTATATTCTGGTTTTAAAGTTATAAACTATTTTGAAAAGACCACGGTGTTATAATAACGTTTGGTTGTTAAACAGACTGGGATCGGAAGTTGTCATACTCTCTGCCAACTTCAAAAACCACTTTGACAACAGTGTACGCGGTGGAGATTCCAGAACGAAGTAGGATGGTGGTGGCGTTTCCTTTGAGGTATATATGTGGACCCACCTTCCGTGAGTTGGCATAAGGTGGCTAAAACAGGAGCGATTGACGGGCTAATGAGGTAGCACCTTTGATTGGACACATCCCTTCGATATTATACTTTGACTTTTGGATTGATTCGGTGGCCACTTTTGATTTTTTTTTGGGTGTGGCTCAAGGTGGGCGGTAGCTGCGGCTATGCGGTACCACCGCCGGAAGCGCAGTTGATATATCTACCCTGGCATTTTCTAGTTGTGTCGTGTCACCTAGCCTAGCATGCCTTATATGATTTTGGTGTCGTACGATACCTATGGAGTGCCCTCTGACGGCGCCCAGTACGGGGGAGATTGCAATACTGTATAGACTATGGGAATATAAAAGTGTGTTAAGGTGGAAAATGTAAAGCCTTAACGCTATTTTTAATTTATGTTATACTTTCTATAGACACTATTATAATAGCGTATATTACTATATAGTAAATAGTTTAACGGATCCTTAGGATATGTGAATCCTGAGCATCTCTAAATTACTGTACTCACGTTAGACACTGGATATAAGATGTCAAATCCCGTAAACATCTTTGACGCCGTTCCACTCATATTTATTTCTGTTGATTTAACTCACATAAGATCTTTTAGTTCTGACTCGAGTGTTTTGTCTTTTCAATTCGCTCGGGTCAGCCTGAGCATTTCAGGGTTTGAAGAACTTACTTCTGGAGGATGAAGACGAAGTTCGTATTATTTTTATTTACGATATGGTTCCAGTGCATCATATTATTCTGCTGCATTGTTATTCATTATTCTTTGGTATGTGTAACTTTGATTTTCTGTTGTATAAGTATAATCAAAGGTTTTGTAAACAAATTCATGAACTGTTTATTTTATTATTATATTTTGTCGTTCCGCTGCAAGATTCTATTTGTTTTTTCTTTCTCTGCTTTCTCTTATTCACCCCAATAACAATCTGCCCTTGTGTATGGTTTAAGTCTGTAACAACCCTAGATTTTTGACTATAAATTTCTTTAGTTTATTTTTAATTTGTTTTATTTGTTAAATTTCATCTCTAAATATTTTTAAAATGATAATATAATTTTTCCAAAATTTACTGTATTCATATCCTATTTCTAAGGGTTGTTTTCCTATTTTCTGCTATTTTCTTCATTAAAAATTATATTTAAATTAAATTTTAAATATTTATTTTGTGAATGTATTTTTATTTTATGTTATTATTTATGTTTAAAAATACTTTACAAGCTCATATGAATTTTCTAAAAATTATTTTATTTAATTTCAAATTTTCTAGTCTAGTTCACTATTTTTAGCTATTTCCCTTAATTTAACTTTACATAATTGACAAATATTATATATATTTTTATATTTTGAAAAAAATTCGAAATTTTATCTGTTATTATTATTACTACCAGAAATATAAAGTTATATGAATAAAATAAAGAAATATGAAGAGTTTTTGACTTTTGAATTGTCTTTTGCCTTTTTGAATTCCACCTCTTCATTTCCACACAACTCTTCATTTCTTTTGCCATAACTCTCCACATCTTCAGCCGACCACTTCATTTTTCATTTCACGTATCTTTTTCCTCCTTCTTGAAAAAAAATTTCAGCCTCATCTTTCTTGAGAAGTTTGGTAAAATTCTATTTCCTTTTTTCTTCTTTTTTTCGCTTATGTTGATTTTTCTAGTTTGATTTTGCACTTGCTTCACCTCATGTAGGTTCGACCATGCCACCTTGCTACCTAACCGCCTCCACCACCTGATGAAACACCACCAGCACCTCCTCCTCACCAGCCACCCAAGCCATGAACCCCCTTGGTGATGCATATCCACAAAAGTTTCAAAACACCCTTCATACTAGCCTAACCGAGCACCACTCTCATTCCATCACCTCACCGCCCCCCCCTAGCCGCCACCTACCACACTACCACCACCTCCAGCACCTCTAGCATCCATGACCACACCACTACAGTGGACCCCACTCCTATGGCCGTGACACCTAGGGCCTTGGCCGAGCCCAATTCATGGCCCAAAACCCATGTGTATCCATGATTTTGTGTTCTTGCCTTCACCCACCTTTACACCTCATTCCAACATGTAGGACGAACCGATACTCACCCAAACCAGACCCAAACACCTGCAACTATGTTTTATTTCCCCTTATGGATAAGCCTAGTAAAGGTTAAAGGAAAGTGCAAGCATTTATATTTGATTCCGTGCAGTCCATTCTAGTGTAGTTTTGATCGTAGTTGATTTGAAATTTATCGATGTTATATCGTTTTTGTTTGATATGTATCCAAGGAATTTGACACTTGGCTCCTCCATTCGAATCTGTATCGTGCTTTTGTGCTTGTGTAGATCCCGTTTGTGCAATTTGTCGTTGGGTCATCAGCTCAAATCAGTGAGTTATTCTCACCGGACAGTTTTATACTTATATGAATAGTAAATTGATCGCTTGTGAATATGTAAACTGCATCACTATATTTTGTTTGCTATGTCACTATTATATGATGTTCACACATGATTAAAACCTGTTATATCATATGTTGCTATTATATTATTGCTGTTTGTTATTTTATCAGTTAATCACACTGCAAGTTCCCTTTAGATTAGAATCACTATGGGTGAAATGATACATACCCGAACGGACTTTAGAATAAGGGAAAATCGTTATGGGCTGAAATGATAGGCCTGAATGATTTTCAATTTATTTCACTTACTTGGGCCTGCGGGTTCGAAATGATAAAACCCGGATTTTCTTTGTAAATTATGGGTTGGAATGATATATTACCCGTATCACTTTTCCTAGTGTAGAAAATTATATACAGACCCGTAGTTAATATATGTTTTTCTAAAAAATTTAAAATTATTTTAGAAATGTAAATATTAAAATATTTTGACTTAAATCTAATTAAAAATGATTTTTGTAAAATATTATTGATTTTCTGAATAATTATAAGTGAAATAAATTAATGAAAAAGTTAGAAAATTTTGAATGTAAGTTATTTTGGAAAATTTGATTTAATTATAATTGGAAATTAAGTTGAATATTAAATCATGATAAATTTATGATAACTTGAATTTAAACGAATTTAAAGTGATTTTATATCATATTAATGATTTTTAATAAAGTTGAAATGTGAAATGAATGAATATAAGTTGAAATTTTGAAATATAACTAAAATTGAAAATTCATGGAATTGATTTAAAAGTGAATTTTAGTTAAGTAAATAAAAATAAAACTTAGTTATATTTGAGAATTTGAACTTAAGTGTTAGGTTGAAATTTAATGTAAGGAATTTAAAATTGAACATTGCAATTTAATAAGTGAATTAGTGTTAAATATGAATTTTTAAATGGAAATTTAACTTTATGATATCATGAAATTAAGGAAAATTACATGGTGTTTATAAAAGTAAAAGTGAGTGATTTTATAACTTAAAAGTGATTTCAAGAAAAATATAATTGTTGTGAAATTATATTGAAAATTTGAAGTTAATTAACTATATTTTTGAAATGCTATTATTTATAATGTAAATGATAATACAGCATTTGTAAATGCTGTAGTTGATAAGTGAAGTAAATAGCTAAATTGAATTAATGGCTATTATAGCATCTTATAAACGCTATAATTGTTGGATTAAACTAAATTTTCTTTGAAACTAATGTAACTCTATTACAGCATTTTAACGGCTGTCTTTTGTTAAATTGAACTGTTTTGAATATAACTTTCTGTAGCATTTTCCAAATGCTGCGAAAGTTGAATTTCACTGTTTCGATAAAATTTAAGTGAATAAATGAACTTTGAAAGTTGAAAATTTTGAAAATTTAATAATTTAATTTTTTATGTAATAACTTTATTTTTAAATGATTTAAATGAAGTAATTTTTTTGGAATTGAACTATTTGAAATGTGAATTAAAATGGTATTTTTAAATTGAATAAAATGACTATGTTTTCAAATGAAATGATAAGTTTGATATTTTGAAATGGATTTGAAATGATATTTGATTTTTGAAAAATAAATACCATTTTTAAATTATAACTATGGGTTATAATAACGATTGGTTGTTAAAGAGTCCGGGATCGGATATGGACATACTCTCTATCGCAACCGAAAACCACTTTAACAACTGTGTATGCGGTGGAGATTCCAGAATGAAGTAGGATGGTGACGGCGTTCCTAAGGTACATTTCGTGGACCTAACTCCTGTGAGTTAGCATAAGGTGGCTAAAACAGGAGCGATCTCGGGCCAAAGGAGGTAGCACCTCTGGCTGAACACACTTCTTGGATACCATTCTATTACTGTTGTGATTGTTTGGGTGCACCCCTTGATTTTGGAGTGTTGTTCAGGGTGGGCGTATGTGGCTGCTGCATTACCACCAGCCCGTGTGCGTAATTGGTATATCTACCCTGGCATTACCTTGTGTGCCGTGTCACCTACTATACCGAGCCTTTACTACGAGTTTGTTTTTCTCCCGTAGCCCGTGTGGTATCCTCTGACAGTCACCCGGAGTGGAGATGGCATGATATTGAATGGACTACTTGGACTATTATGTGTGAAGGGTGATATGGGTAGCCCGGAACGCTATTTAAAAGTATGTTTATTTTACTGTAGACATTACTATAATAGCGAAATACTACTACATAGTAAATAGTTTAACGCATCCTTAGAGGATGGGCGGTCCCAGGCATCCTTTAAGTTACTTGTATCTTTATTACAGTTCACTTGAGTTGGTTTACATTATATAAGTATATATTGTCATGACTCGAGTGTTTTGTGTTTTGCTTTACGCTCGGGTCAGCCTGAGTATTCACAGCTTTGGATTCTCTTCCTGGAGTTGGTCTTTCACTGGAGTTTCCGCTTATCTACATATTTATCTACTTTTGTTTCAGCTGTTCTAGTTTATCTCATGTATTAGTGAACTTCTATGTATTTGGGATTTCTATTATGTTGTTTTCCGAATGTATTATGTATTTGGTTTGAGACTCTGTTATAGTAGCTTCATGAACTACTATGTTATTTTATATTCTGCTGCGAGTTATTCTGTTTATTTTGTGTCTGTGATTCTGTATATTTGATTTTATTTGCTCCAAATTTATTTACAATCTGTTATTTCGCATCATTCAAGTCTGACATGTGTGGATTATTGTCGATTTGAATGGTACGAAATTGGGGGTTGTTACAGTTGGTATCAGAGCTTTGGTTTTGGCAACCATTGCCTCTGCGGAGCAGAAACTCTTTAGAGATAGGGTATGTCTACCCTAGAATGAGTGATATCAATCTCAGAATCATATCTTTATGAGAGACATATTTTCAAAGTATAAAATGATTTTTCAAAATGTTTTCAAAGGTTTTTCAAAGATTATTGTGATATATAAAATTTTCTTGCTTTTAAAGGATTTTCAAATGTTTTCTAACTTTCCTTTCTTTCGTATCTACCTTGATAGGATTTTTCTTTCTTTAAGGTATTCGTCCAAGTGTATTATCTTGCCTTATCTTAATTTATCTTTGGCTTGTCTTTATTCTTGTCCTAAATTCATTCTTGATATTTTTCAGGATGAATCGAGGAAATGCTAGAGGTAGGGGTCGTGGTATTGCCCAGCTCCTCAACTTGTTGCTCCAGTCAGGTTCACTGTTCTTTGTAAGGAATTCTCTTAACTAGGTCGAACCCCATTCACCGGTTCAGAGACTATTATTGAGGCTCAGCAGTGGTTGCGGAGTCTTGAAAGGATATCTACTGGTCTTGACATTACTGATGCTCAGAAGCATCAGCTAGCAGCCTGGCAGTTGCATGATTCTGCTTTAGATTGGTGGGAGTCCGTTACGGCTAACACCGTTGAGGCTGATCTCACTTGGGAGCAGTTTAGGTATCCTTTGTGTTATCTTAATTTTGTTCCTACATTTTTTCCTTCCTTTGAATCTATCTTAAGTTTTTTTCTGTATCTCTTTTCCAGGGTGGCTTTTGTGGCAAAATGGATGCCAGAAGCCGGAAAATCTCAGCTTTATCGTGAGTTTAAGGATTTGAAGCAGAGTACCATGTCTTTTGCTGAGTATGAGAGGAAGTTCAATGAACTTTCCAAATTCGGTCCTAGCCTTATTGACACTCCTCTTAAGAAGAATGAGAAATTCATTGCCGGTGCTCGTCCAGAGTATTATAGTCGCCTTATTTCCAATGTTCATGGTTCTTTCACCCAGCTCATGGATATGGCTATTCGCTACGAGAATCCTACATCCAAAGGTCATGCTGTTTCTGGTGCTCAGTCTTCCTCTACAGTTTCCAAGAAGCGTAAGCCAAACTTCCAGCAGCATAAGAAGAATTGGCAGAAGCGTTCGGGTTTGGGATCTTCATCATCTGCTCCTGCTCAGAGGCAACCAGTTGATCTCTCCTCCATCACTTGGTTTAGGTATGATTAGAGAGGGCACTATGCCAATAGCTGTCCCACTTTATCTGGTGTTGCTGTTCCTCCACCCGCTCAGTCGGCTAGACGTGATCTCTGTCATATCTGTCTCCAGCCCGGTCATTTTAAGAAAGATTGCCCTACCCAGCATAGGGGTACTCCTTCTGGTATATTTGCTGTCACTTCTGCCTCATCTCCAGTTCCTCCACCTGCCCCTCCTCCTAGTGATGAACAAGGTACACTCCAGGGTTCATTTACTTTATTTCATCATCCTGTTCGTGTGTTATTTGATACTGGTGCTTCACATAGTTTTATTTCTGTTGATTTGTGTGATAAGTTTGAGCATCTCCTTTCTCCAGAGTATACTTATGTTCTGTTATGTGTTTTAAATCCTATTGGGGGTCCTGCTAACCTTAACCAGATTTGTCGAGAGGTGAAACTTCTCCATTCTGATCATCGCTTTAGTGGTGATTTTTATATTCTGGGCTTCGATGCCTTTGATTTAGTGCTTGGTCAGGATTGGTTAGTGAATCATGATGCTTATATCTCTTGTAAAGCCCGCTCTGTTCGTCTCTGAAACGACCCGACTTCCTATTCCCAGGAAATCGCATCATTTTGAAGAAAGAAAGGGATAGAAGAAGAAAAGAAAGAGAAAGAAGAACACAAACAACATCAGAGAACTCACAGCGGAACGAATAAAATATAATATATCAAATAAAATATTACATAGTATCAGATTACATCAGAGTTACACAACTATACAACACATATTAGACAGTTATAAACATCTGTCTAATTCATACAACTCAAGTACAATAGAAGAAACAGATACCAAACACAGCGGAACCAATATATATCTACACGTCGAAGCCTCCTGCTCCATTACTCCTCCAGAATTCGTCAAGCTAACCTGAATCACTTGACTACTCACACGTAATATGAGTACCCAAGAGTTTAATAAAACAGAAAATAAACACTCGGGTCAGACAGGGGTCTGGTGTGAGTAAACGGTTTAAAATTGCTTAACTTTAGAAAACCTTTGGAAGAAAAAGTATCACGTAAGACTTCCCACACATAAACATGGAAAAGTTTTTACCTTACGCTAACCAAAACATTTGATAGGAAATCCAGTGATATTATAATAGTGTCTAGGGTTTTCAAAATAAATTACAGAAATAGCTGGAATGCTTGCATCTCACGTTCCAACATAGTTGGGCACAATCAAAACCGTACAGGCACTTATTGGATTTTGGATTCCATCAATGGCAGGGCTACTGGGGTACCGCCCGTCACAGTACGTGGCCTAGATCACCGTACCGAGGAGCCACCCTAACTCCCCTGCAACACAAGGCCGGACCCATCCCTTACTGGATAGTTCCGAACAAGACAACCCCGGCGGTTGTCCGGATCAACCGCCCCACACAGCCGAATAAAAAGGGACTTCTAGACAGGGGTAAATCTTGCTCTCCAGTGGGAGCTACCCACGAAGCCTTGCTGCACCTCCCCTGTTTTAGCCATTCCCGGTTGATGAGGCTTGAGGCTGCGATTACCTTTATAGAACACATCTATCTTAGAATGCTCATCGTCCGCCTGACGATGTACTGAAAGCATTCAATCCATACAAGTCCGTCCCGGGTTCGAACGGAACCGAAGGCACTATCTCGTTGCACTCGTTTTGGACTCACCCTCAGAGTCAACGACCATAGCCCTTGCACTCTAAAACCACCATCTCGAATCTATAAGTACTATTCCGTCAAACTCATTACGGAATCACCCACAGAGTTATACTGACGTATAGCCCTTACACCTCGAGTCTTCACTTGCTCCACTTGGATTAACGACCTATCGTTTAATTGGAAACGGTGTGGTATTCGGATATCCAAATATGGAAACCCGATCCCGGTCTCATCGAAACCAAACGCCATTTTAATGTCCAAGTTGTACTTAAGGGATTTTAACAATTAACTTATTCAGGATGATATAAACAGATAGATGAATAACATTATCACAATAGATAATACATATCAACATTCATCTCACAAAGCAGCATATCACATATCTCATAAACATCCATATCATCCAGTATCAACCAAACACCCAATATCAATCATCCATTATCATCCAACATCCAATATCAATCATTTAATATCAACCAATCATCCAAAGCAGAATTGATTAACTCTTAATCAATTTAATTAACCTTTAATTAAATTAATTACTATTCTCTAATCACTTGAATTATCCTAACTCCTGCTTCATTGATTTATTACAAATCAAATTCATTTATCATTCCTTAATGATCTTCTTAATTAATCTCCCTAGATTAATTATCCTTTAATTACATTCAAGTAATTATCCATAACCATATTCAGTAATTATCCTTAACCATATTCAGTAATTAATCTCTAATTACTATCATTAATTACAATAATTAATGATCCTTCATTAATTAATTAACTATAATTAATTACATTAACCCTTAATTAATTACAATTAATTAATCACACTTAAATTAATTACTTAAATTAATTACTTCATTAATTATATTAATTAATACTCTTTATTAATTTATAATCCTTAATTAATTAAATAATTAACTTGTAATTAATCTTCTTATTAAATATAAACAGTAATTAACAATTTGTAATTACTTATCTTAATTAATTAACTTCTTAATTAATTATTTCTAAATCCATTATATTAATCCTTGATTAATTAATCCAATTAATTAAATCTTAATTACTTCATTAAGTAATTATTAATCAATAATTAATCCTTAATTAATTACTTTAATCATTAATTATAATTCTTGATTAATTACTCTTAGTAATTAACCCTTATTTAATCTTATTCCTTAATTAATTAATCACATTAATTAATTAACTTAAATAAATTAAGTAATTAACTCTTAATTACTTCTATTAATAAATCTTAATTACTTCCTTAATTAATTACTTTACAAATAATTAATTTCAACATTGAATAACTCATTATTCATTAACAAATTTATTATTCCATAATTAATTAACTTTAAAACAATTTAGTCAATCAATTCCATAATTGATAATATTAAGTGATCCCATTAATCATTTCCAATTAATTACTACCATGAGTAACTCCTCCAATTACTTCCATAAGTAATTACCATTCTAATTACATTCAAAAATTAACCATTGATTACTTCATTAAGTAATTACACTTAATTAATCCATAATTAAGTGATTATTTAAAATTAATAAATAATTAACTAATTATTTAAAATTAATTAAACAATTAATTAATTAATTTCTTATATTTCAAAATCCTTAATTAATTAAGAAAACATTTATCTTAATTAATTCTTTATTTAATTACAAATCATATTTAAATCAAGTATTCTAAGGTTAATAACAAAGATAACTTAACCCTATTTATCCTTAAAATTAAATTATTTGATTAAATCAAATTTTAATAACTTAAACAACTTATTGTATTGATTTTCCCAAAAATTTTAACAATATCTTTATTTGGATATAAGACATTTAGAAATCTAATTTAAATTTAAACTCTTTAAACATCTAATTCAAACTTATATAATTTCAATATAAATTGAAAACTTAGTTTCAAATCATTATTTTTAAATTGAATTTAAATCTTTGATTCAATATTTAAATTCAAAACATACTTCTTTTAAAATCCAAAATGTAATTAAATTACGTTCAAAAGAAATCATTTTAAATAAAATTTAAAAATAGATTCGATTTATACTTTTAAGGTTTGGTTATCAATTACTTTTAAACATCAAGTTTTAACCTTCATTTGGATTTCTTATATAAACTTGTTTATATTAAGATACCTGATTTCCTTACTCAACAATAAGTTTAAATTTGTAACTTATCAAAACAGTACTTAACATAATAAAGTACCATCAGAAAACACTCAAACCAATACCCAGCTAAACACTCAAAACTTCACGAGAAACACCGAAGACACCCCCACGTTCACACGCTTCGAGTTTCCCCCTGGAAACTCACGAGAAAAACGCGATAACGTCAACGGGTCGCAACCTTCTTCTCCAAACTAAACTTCACCAGTACACGATCGTACATGGTGCACGTGCACCTCTGCCGCCGACCACCTACGACCATTACGACCAACGTCCATCATCGCTTCCTCACTCGCGAGCCTAAATCCACACCCAGAATCGAAAATGATCGATCGAATCAAAATTCAACCCACTAACCCAAAACTACAGAAACCACTCGAACCCCACATCCCATCGCCGCCGACCATCTCATCACCTTCGAACCCCACCCTCTTCACCAACAAACGCCAAGACCTCAATCTCCAACATCCTCGAACACGATCGAACTCGAACGCATAACAAAGTCGCAATAATTTCCCAAAGTCAGACCGAAACAAGAACAAACAAAAACCCTAGTTCTATCAAATTCGATCAATATACTCATTTGAAAAATTATTTTGTATTTTTCCCAATATCCCCTACATCTAAGTGAGCTTCAACCAAAAATCAAGCTTCAATCGATGAGCCGATCACTGGTAATACTCAAAACCCCCAAAATCACATAAACCCACATTTCTCAAAATTTGTCAAACTAAAAATCATGAAATTGGTATTAAAAATCATGATTTCTAATTACTAATTCATTCATGTAATCAAGATCAACAAACAAGATTTTAATTTTTTTCAAGTATAACAGTATTTTACTGTAAATTTAAATTCCGAGAAACTTCTTTAATTTAAAATCTTAAAATTATTTTTAAATGATATAATATGTTGTTACAAACAACTTCCGTTTATAAATCACAGGTTAATATGGATTGAATCTGGAGATTTTTGAAATTATAGCAAAACCAATCCAGTTACTAACAGGAACAGATAGTCAATATATATACATGCATACCCAAACCTGTTCAACAGCATATTTATATTCATTCAGATAAATATCAAACAGAAGAACTTTAATTCAACCAATATTGTCAAATGCATTGTATTCAAAACAAGATTCAAACTGTTTTTAAGATAGTTTACTCACCTGTTATTTAAGGTTGCAGAGTAGAGAAACTTTACTTCCCAGGCTTTAACTCTAATTCAAATGCATTAGCTGTTATTTATGCAGAGCATATTTCCAGGCTTGCTGTTTTGAAACTTGAATCCATGCATGCATCAAATTGATGTTGATCTCCCTTTGCATGTTTCCAGATTAATGATTAAAAGTTGAAATTGCAGAGATTTTGCAGTTTCATGTTTGAAGGTTGAAGATTTAATTTGCAGGTTAGATTTTTCCATTTGCATTTCAGATTGGATTTGGTATGAAGTTGCAAGTTGATCTTTTTGAAATGCAGGTGATAAATTTTGCAGATTTGAAGAACTTTCATTTAGTTGCTGATTTTAAATTTTGCTTTTGATTCTGCAATTTCATTTCAGATTTGAAGAAGAAAAATTTCTGGGTTGCCATTAAAATTAGAAAGTGCAAAACAAAGAAAGTGCTTCTAAAAACATTTATTAAAATTATGTTGCCACTTGTTACTAATTTTGAACAAATGTCACATAATTATTTTAATAGGTTTACATGTGTTACTAAGGTGTTAATATGAATACACATGTCTCTTTTTATTTATTTTTAGTATTAATAAATCCTTATTTAATTTAAATGTAATTATGAATTTACATGTTAAGTTACTTTGTTAATAAATGCTTACTTATATATTTATAAATTTACTTAATAAATATAATTCATATATATAAATATAAGTTTAATTCTTTAAAGAAAATATTCTAATAAATTTCTTATACATGAATTTAGAAATCTAAAACATATATTTATATACATTTATAACCATTTAAATTAAATATTTTAAAAAGAAAGAAAATCAAAGTGTTTAAATCTTTTTACACTATCATATTTAAAATAAACAACTATCTTATATTTTGAAAATAAATTTGAATTAAACTAAATTATCTTTTTGAAAATCTTATTGAATTTAAAACAAAACTTTAAAATTGCAATATTCATTCATACATAAATTATTAATAGATTAAATTAAATTTTCAAAACAATTCAAATTATAACATATACATACATATATATTACAATTTGAAAATTCATTCTTTATTTAAAACAAAAGATCACCTATTCACAATATACGTCAAATGTATATATTATAAATAGAATTAAAAATTTATTAGCTTTGGAAAATAACTCTTATCAATATTGTCAGATTAAAATTTATTAACCTTTTAAAAGATTAAATTTACCAATTTAAATTAAAATTATAAAGAAAATCATTAAACCAATTAAATTATTTACACAGATTATTAAATCGATATTGCCCAAAATTCCGGGTCATTACAGTCTCTTTGATGATCATGGGAATGCCTTGATTATTCAGTGCCGCATGCCTCACGATTTTGCTGGCAACTTTATTTATTCTTTGGATTCTTCTCCCAGTGATCTTGATTCTACTCCTGTGGTTAGACTATATCCCGATGTATTTGGTGAAGTCAGTTCTTTACCTCCTAAGCAGGAAATTGATTTTCGGATTAATCTTATTCCTGGTGCTCGACCTGTTGTTCTTCCTCCTAGAAGAATGGCACCCTGCGAGAAGGTTGAGATGGGAAAGCAAATTGAAGACTTATCGTCCAAAGGTCTGATTAGGCCTAGTTTTTCTGAATGGGGAGCTGCGGTGGTTTTTGTCACCATCTGATGATTCACTTTGGATGTGTGTTGATTATAGGGAGCTGAACATGCTCACTATGATAAACAGATATCCAATGCCTCGTATAAACGATATGTTTGATCAACTTCATGGTGCCACTATTTTCTCTCAGCTTGACCTTGCCACAGGTTTTCATCAGCTCAGGGTTGTTGAGGATAACATTCCCAAGACTGCTTCCCGCACTGAGAATGTATTTTATGAATGGTTAGTCATGCCTTTTGGTTTGACTAATGCTCCTGCTTTCTTTGTTGATTTGATGAATCGTGTTTTTCGTGTGTGCTTAATAAATTTGTGCTAGTCTTTGTTGATGATATCCTTGTCTTCTCTAAGACTAAGGATGAGCATAAGTCGCATTTGAAATATGTTCTTGAGACTCTCAGAAATCATCAGTTAAAGGCTAAATTTTCTAAATGCCATTTCTGGAAGGATGAAGTCGGTTATCTCGGGCATATTGTTTCCAGTAATGGAGTTTCTGTTGATCCAGTCAAGATCACTGCAATCAATGAAGTCTTTCTTTCTTCTCTTTCTCTATCATTTTAATAATTCTATTTTTCCTGTTGTCCTTATTTTCTCCTGATTCTATTCCAGGACTGGGAAACTCCAAAGACTCCATCTGATATTCGTAGTTTTCTGGGCCTTGCCGGTTATTACCGAAGATTCATTGAGAATTTTGCTCGGATTGCTGCACCTCTCATAGCTTTGACTCGGAAGAGTGCCAGATTTGTCTGGAGTGATCAGTGTAAGGATGCATTCAGTGAGTTGAAGAGCAAGCTAACTTCTGCACCAGTTCTTACTGTTCTGAATGGAAGAGAGGGATTTACAGTTTATACTGATGCTAGTCGTGAGGGTTTGGGTGATGTTCTCATGCAGGATGGTAGGGTCATTGCCTATGCCAGCCGTCAGTTGAAAACCCACGAAGCAAATTATGCTACTCATGATTTAGAGTTACTTTTTGTTGTCTTTGCTTTGAAACTTTGGAGGCATCATCTTCTTGGAACCAAGTTTGAGCTTTTCACAGATCATCAGTCTCTGAGATATATCTTCTCCCAGAAGGATCTAAATCAGAGGCAAGTTCGTTGGCTTGAGTTTCTGGCTTCTTACGACCTCGACATTAACTATACTCTCGGTAAAGCTAATGTTGTGGCCGATGCTCTGAGTCGGAAGAAGGCTTTGTTGTGTCAGCTTGTTGTTTCTTCATCTCCTCTTCTGGATCGGATTATGGCTAAGCAGGATGAGGATAAGATGCTTAGATCGATGAAGGAGAGTGTTCGTAGCAGAGTTGGTGGTAGTAGTGGTAGTAGAGGAGCTCAGATTGATGATAGAGGGATATTGAGGATTAATGGCAGGATTTGTGTTCCGTAGATTGATAGTTTGAGGCAGGAGTTGCTTCAGGAGAATCATCGATCCAGACTTTCTATTCATCCTGGTGTGTCGAAGATGTATCAGGATATGAAGAAGCTTTATTGGTGGAAGGGGATGAAGAGGGATATTTCTATCTTTGTTAGTCGGTGTGCGACTTGTCAACAAGTCAAAGCCGATCACCAGAAGACCCCTGGTTTGTTGCAGCCCCTTGATATTCCTAATTGGAAGTGGGAACAGGTTTCCATGGATTTCATCGATGGTTTACCGAGGACTCGGAAGGGCAATGAGAGTTCTGGGTTATTGTGGATGGACTGACCAAGTCCGCTCATTTTATTCCGGTCAAGTCTACTCGTTCTGCTTCTAGTTTATCTGAGATTTACATGAGAGAGATAGTCTCCATGGTGTTCCTCTCAGTATTGTTTGGGTACTCGTTTGAATCTGAGCATTGCTTACCAGCCTCAGACCGACGGTTAAACGGAAAGAGTAAATCAGATTCTCGAGGATCTTCTTCGTGCTTGTGTGCTTGACTATGGAGGATCTTGGGAAGGTTATCTCCATCTTGCCGAATTTACCTACAATAATAGCTATCAGGTATAATCTTATCTTCTGTTCTCAGTCTATGCTTGATCTTTTTATCTATCTCATTCCATCTTTATATTTAGGCCAGTCTCAAAATGTCTCTGTTTGCTGCTTTATACGGACGACCTTGTAGATCTCCATCTTATTGGATTGAATCCAGTAATCGTTTGGTTCTTGGTCCTGAAGTGATTTTGGAAGCTTCTGAGAGAGTTGAGGATATTAAGAAAAGGTTGAGAGTCGCTCAGGATAGACAGAAGAAGTATGCCGATAGGCGTAGGAGGAATTTGAAATTTGTTGTAGGTGATCAGGTGTTCCTTAAGGTTTCTCCCTTGAGGAATGTCATTCACTTTGGTCTTAAAGGGAAGCTTTCTCCTAGGTTCATTGGTCCTTTCCGCATTGTGGAAAGAGTTGGTTCTTAGGCTTATCGTCTGGATATGCCCGAGAAGCTTTCTGGAGTGCATGATGTATTCCACGTCTCGCATCTTCGCTATCATCTTCATGATCCATCTCTTATTGTCCAGCCTTCTGCTCTTGATAGTTTGGATACTAAGCCTAACCTGACTGTTCAGAAGAAGCCACTTCGTATTGTTGGTAGAGATACGAAGCAGCTCAGAAGGAAATATGTTAATCTGGTCAAAGTACAGTGGAGTACTGATGATCGAGACTGCACCTGGGAAACGGAGGAGAGCATTCATGCTTCGAATCCGGAGTTATTTGTTTCAGGTACTATTTTGTTTTTCTATCTTGTTTCTCTTCTTCTTTTTCCTTTCCATTCTTTTCGAGGACGAAAAGATTTGAGTGAGGGAGAGTGTAACAACCCTAGATTTTTCACTATAAATTTCTTTAGTTTATTTTAAATTTGTTTTATTTGTTAAATTTCATCTCTAAATATTTTTAAAATTATGATAGAATTTTTCCAAAATTTACTGTATTTATTTCCTATTTTTAAGGGATGTTTTCCTATTTTCTGCTATTTTCTTCATTAAAAATTATATTTAAATTAAATTTTAAATATTTATTTTGTGAATTTATTTTTATTTTATGTTATTATTTATGTTTAAAAATACTTTACAAGCTCATATGAATTTTCTAAAAATTATTTTATTTAATTTAAAATTTTCTAGTCTAATTCACTATTTTTAGCTATTTTCCTTAATTTAACTTTACATAATTGATAAATATTATATATATTTTTATATTTTGACAAAATTTCGAAATTTTATCTGTTATTATTATTACTACCAGAAATATAAAGTTATATAAATAAAATAAAGAAATATGAAGAGTTTTTTACTTTTGAATTGCCTTTTGCCTTTTTGAATTCCACCTCTTCATTTCCGCACAACTCTTCATTTCTTTTGCCATAACTCTCCACATCTTCAGCCGACCACTTCATTTTTCATTTCACGTATCTTTTTCTTCCTTCCTGAAAAAAAATTTCGGCCTCCTCTTGCTTGAGAAGTTTGGTAAAATTCTATTTCCTTTTTTCTTCTTTTTTCACTTAAGTTGATTTTTCTAGTTCGATTTTGCACTTGCTTCACCTCATGTAGGTTCGACCATGCCACCTTGCTGCCTAGCCACCTCCACCACCTGATGACACACCACCAGCATCTCCTTCTCACCAGCCACCCAAGCCATGAACCCCCTTGGTGATGCATATCCACAAAAGTTTCAAAACACCCTTCATACAAGCCTAATAGAGCACCACTCTCATTCCATCACCGCAACACCCCCCCTAGCCGCCACCTACCACACCACCACCACCTCCAGCACCTCCAGCACTCCTGGCTACACCACCACAGTGGACCCCACTCCTTTGGCCATGACACCTAGGGCCTTGGTCGAGCCCAATTCATGGCCCAAAACCCATGTGTATGCATAATTTTGTGTTCTTGCCTTCACCCACCTTTACACCATCATTCCAACATGTAGGACGAACCCATACTCACCCAAACCAGACCCAAACACTGAAATTATGTTGTATTTCCCCTTATGGCTGATCCTAGTAAAGGTTAAAAGCAAGTACAAGTATTTATATTTGATTCCGTGCAGTCCATTCTAGTGTAGTTTTGATCGTAGTTGATTTGAAACTTATCGATGTTATATCGTTTTTGTTTGATATGTATCCAAGGAATTTGACACTTGGCTCCTCCATTCGAATCTGTATCGTGCTTTTTTGCTTGTGTAGATCCCATTTGTGCAATTTTTCGTTGGGTCATCAGCTCACACCGGTGAGTTATTCTCACCAGACAGTTTTATACTTATATGAATAGTAAATTGATCGCTTGTGAATATGTAAACTGCATCACCATATTTTGTTTGCTATGTCACTATTATATGATGTTCACACATGATTAAACACCTGTTATATCATATGTTGCTATTATATTATTGTTGTTTGTTATTTTATCAGTTAATCATACTGCAAGTTCCCTTTAGATTAGAATCACTATGGGTTAAAACGATACATACCCGAACGGACTTTAGAATAAGGGAAAATCGTTATGGGCTGAAATGATAGGCCTGAATGATTTTTAATTTATTTCATTTACTTGGGACTGTGGGTTCGAAATGATAAAACCCGGATTTTCTTTGTAGATTACGGGTTGAAATGATATATTACCCGTATCACTTTTCCTAGTGTAGAAAATTATATACAGACCCGTAGTTAATATATGTTTTTCTAAAAAATTTAAAATTATTTTAGAAATGTAAATATTAAAATATTTTGATTTAAATCTAATTAAAAATGATTTTTGTCAAATATTATTGATTTTCTGAATAATTATAAGTGAAATAAATTAATGAAAAAGTTAGAAAATTTTGAATGTAAGTTATTTTGGAAAATTTGATTTAAGTATAATTGGAAATTAAGTTGAATATGAAATCATGATAAATTTATGATAATTTGAATTTAAATGAATTTAAAGTGATTTTATATCATATTAATGATTTTTAATAAAGTTGAAATGTGAAATGAATGAATATTTAAGTTGAAATTTTGAAATATAACTAAAATTGGAAATTCATGGAATTGACTTAAAAGTGAATTTTAGTTAAGTAAATAAAAATAAAACTAATTTATATTTGACAATTTGAACTTAAGTGTTAGGTTGAAATTTAATGTAAGGAATTTAAAATTGAACATTGCAATTTAATAAGTGAATTAGTGTTAAATATGAATTTTTAAATGGAATTTTAACTTTATGATATCATGAAATTAAGGAAAATTACATGGTGTTTATAAAAGTAAAAGTGAGTGATTTTATAAGTTAAAAGTGATTTGAAGAAAAATATAATTGTTGTGAAATTATATTGAAAATTTGAAGTTAATTAACTGCATTTTTGAAATGCTATTCTTTATAATGTAAATGATAATACAGCATTTGTAAATGCTGTAGTTGATAAGTGAACTAAATAGCTAAATTGAATTAATGGATATTATAGCATCTTATAAATGCTATAATTGTTGGATTAAACTAAATTTTCTTTGAAATTAATGTAACTCTATTACAGCATTTTAAAGGCTGTCTTTTGTTAAATTGAACTGTTTTGAAAATAACTTTCTGTAGCATTTTCTAAATGCTGCGAAAGTTGAATTTTACTGTTTTGATAAAATTTAAGTGAATAAATGAACTTTGGAAGTTGAAAATTTTGGAAATTTAATAATTTAATTTTTTTTATGTAATAACTTCATTTTTAAATGATTTAAATGAAGTAATTTGTTTGGAATTGAACTATTTTGAAATGTGAATTAAAATGGTATTTTTAAATTGAATAAAATGAATATGTTTTCAAATGAAATGATAAGTTTGATATTTTGAAATGGATTTGAAATGATATTTGATTTTTGGAAAATAAATACCATTTTTAGATTATAACAATGGGTTATAATAACGATTGGTTGTTAAAGAGTCCGGGATCGGATATGGACATACTCTCTATCGATACCGAAAACCACTTTAACAACTGTGTACGCGGTGGGGATTCCAGAATGAAGTAGGATGGTGACGACGTTCCTAAGGTACATTTCGTGGACCTAACTCCCGTGAGTTAGCATAAGGTGGCTAAAACGGGAGCGATCTCGGGCCAAAGGAGGTAGCACCTCTGGCTGAACACACTTCTTCGATGCAATTCTATTACTGTTGTTATTGTTTGGGTGCATCCCTTGATTTTGGAGTGTTGTTCAGGGTGGGCGTGTGTGGCTGCTGTGTTACCACCAGCCCGTGTGCGTGCTCGGTATATCTACCCTGGCATTACCTTGTGTGCCGTGTCACCTGCCATACCGAGCCTTTACTACGAGTTTGTTTTTCTCCCGTAGCCCGTGTGGTATCCTCTGACAGTCACCCGTAGCGGAGATGGCATGATATTGGATGGACTACTGGGACTATTATGTGTGAAGGGTGATATGGGTAGCCCGGAACGCTATTTAAAAGTATGTTTATTTTACTATAGACATTATTATAATAGCGAAATACTGCTATATAGTAAATAGTTTAACGCATCCTTAGAGGATGGGCGGTCCCAGGCATCCTTTAAGTTACTTGTATCTTTATTACAGTTCACTTGAGTTGGTTTACATTATATAAGTATATATTGTCCTGACTCGAGTGTTTTGTGTTTTGCTTTACGCTCGGGTCAGCCTGAGTATTCACAGCTTTGGATTATCTTCCTGGAGCTGGTCTTTCACTGGAGCTTCTGCTTATCTACATATTTATCTACTTCTGTTTCAGCTGTTCTAGTTTATCTCATGTATTAGTGAACTTCTATGTATTTCGGATTTCTATTATGTTGTTTTCAGACTGTATTATGTATTTGGTTTGAGACTCTGTTATAGTAGCTTCATGAACTACTATGTTATTTTATATTCCACCGCGAGTTATTCTGTTTGTTCTGTGTCTGTGATTCTGTATATTTGATTTTATTTGCTCCAAATTTATTTACAATCTGTTATTTCACATCATTCAAGTCTGACATGTGTGGATTATTGTCGATTTGAATGGTACGAAATCGGGGGTTGTTACAAAGTCTGACGTGTGTGGTTTATCGTCAATTTAAAGCATGCAAAAAGGGGATGTTACACTTGGTATCAGAGCTTTGGTTTAGCGATAAACCTTAGCTTTGTCGGGTCTGACTCTTTATTACTAGGGTAGTAATAACCTATGATGAGTCGCTGAGAGTATATATATGAGAGTGCGTATTTGTTAGTGTTATAAAAAGGGTTTTCATATTGTGTTAATTTGTTCCATTTTGTATTTATAAATTCTGGTTGGTGCATATGACGCTATGACATTAATAGGGATTTCTAAACACTTAACAGGACAGACCGACACAATATTATTTTGAATATAGGTGAATGAAATAATTTGCCTGTTATATTTTCTATATATAAAATAATTTTTTTATAAAAGGCATATTTGGTTGTAATATATTGGTTGTTTAGTAGTGAAAGTTATAAATATTGATTGGAAGCAAAATTTGAAGAAAATAAAATAATTGCAATTTGGAAATTTTAGAACTTAAGTTCCAGGTTTTGAAAATTTCTTTCGAATAATTTTGAGATATAATAATAATATTGTCAGAAGTATTTACTGAAAAATACTTCAATATATTTGAAAGAATTATTTTAAAGAAACTTTGAAAAGAAATAAGTTCTGTACTTCCCTCTTTGTCGCTGGAAAATAATTTCGATGATGAGTGCACGCATCATCGACATTCATTTTTGAGTTTCTAAGTGGGAAGCCATTGTAGCAGTTTTACTGCAGACTTATTTCGATAAACAAATATAAATTTTGAATTATTTTAAATATAATTAGATATATAAATTATAGGTGTATACATCTATATATTATTTTAAAATGATTTGAAATTTAACCCGGTATTTAGTTCTTAAGTTTCCGTTAATTAATAGTTTCGAATATTTTAGTGAAATGGAATGTAACTTATTAATAATTGGAACATTTAATTAAAATAAGAGATTAAATGCCAGGTTATAAATGAAATTACAAGGAAGTTGAAATTAGTAACCTATATAACGAATGATATGATTATTGAACATTAATTTGATTAAAAGAAATGAGAAAACTTATATAACTTTCAACTACATCCTTAAAGCATATATATAACTTACCAAATATTAAAAGTTGTAATGTTAATAAGAAAGTGTAATGAAAGTTGTACAAGTAAAATTATGTAAGTGCTCAATTAATTGCTTTGATTAATAGGAATTGATGTTAAAATTGCTATAAACTTAAGTTATAATGGAAATCTTACTATACTAAAATATGATATAAGGTAAATGTTGTAAGTAATTATAGACTTAAGTAAATGTTGAAGTTATTTATTTTAAAAATAAGTATAAAGATGAATATTGTAAGTAAAAGATTTTGAACTTAGGAAATGTTGAATACTATGGATAAATGAATGAAAATAAATGAAATTGAGAAATGAATGAATGTAATGCAATAAAAATGAAAATTTGCATGAAATAAATGTAAATTAAAAAGATAAATCATTATATGAATGAAAAGGAAATCAAACAACAAATGTTATGAAATTAAATTGATAAGAATGAACTTGATCTATTGTTTAGAATTGTTGTTTGTTTGGTTTATGGTTGTTTGGGCAACGATACTTTAAATTTGTTTGGACGTATGAATAATCTATTTAGTTTCATCTAAGACTGTTGAGTAAATGGTGCACTTAATAGCTTATTGTCCATTATGTACAATTTAAAGTTTTGAACCCGAACACTATTTGTTTTGTTTGATATGGATGGATAATTGAATTGTGTTGATTCTTTACTATGATCGTATACTGGGGTTGTAAGTGATTGTTGTTGTTTGACAATGATTTGTTTGCCAGTGGATGAAACAAAATTAATATTTCATTCTATATAATTATTAAGCCTTTAAGATTATGTAAGTGAAATGCAGGTTATGGAAGCAATTGCTACTGCTTTTGGTTTCACAATTAAGCGTTAATTGCTGTGATAACCCAGGTTTTTGATATCTGATAATTGAATAATTGACTGGTTTTATTCACTTGAACAGATCAAATTCTGATATCTGTATGAGTTTGAAACTTTGATAATTAGAGGAAGTCTTTGGTTTTAAATTTAATAAAAGATATATTGCCTAATCTTAATATATATATGTATATTTTGTAATTGGAAAATTTGTTTTAAAATTTCAAGTTAATAATTTTCAAAACTAGTTAAAATTTATTCTTTATTTTCAAATCAATATATATATATATATATATATATATTAGCTTAAGTTAAAATAAGATTTAAATTTTCGATCATTTCTTTGATTTTAAAATTCTTTCTTTAAATAACACAAGAATAAGGTTTATAAATATGTATATAAGTTTAAACCTTAAATAAATAATATAACATAGCATATTAATATAAATACTTGTATAACTAATTTGTAAAGAAAAGGAAAAAAAACATAAGTCAAGATTTGGACATTTGTTAAATGGACTCATGTAAAATACATTTGTCACTAAAATATCATTTGAATCAACAAGTGGCTAAACTTGTATTTACTTTAATTTTAAAAAAAAATTAAGTAACATAGGTTGGAAAAGAACCAGGATTCCATTTTCTTCTTTCCACTTTCAATGAAACCTGGAAAATAAAAATAAAAAAGAGAAGAGGAGAAACAAACAAATCTGTAAGGAAACAAACCAAGGGAAGATGAAATTCAAAACAATTCCAAGCCTAAAGCTAAAACAAGATTACCCTAAGTCAATTTCTGCTCAAGCACTAAGGATTTAAAGAAGCTTCCAGATTGAAATAATAGCAGTTCCAGATCTAAAGGCTTACCTCTGTTTTGCAAAAATGGTGAGTGAACCTTTTTACTTAAAATAGTATATGGATCTAAGATGAAATCTGTTGCATGCACATTATATATAATGTTGCTTGAATTTGAATATAAATTTATGCATATGAGTATTATATTGCTTATTTGTTTCTGGAATATTGTGTTTTTTTTTGTGATCTGTTATTGATAAAGACTCATCATCATCAGATATTTCCTATCTTTCCAAACAATTAAAATTTGACTTTAAATTCTGAAAGGAAAATGTGAATAATGGTATGATCTCATTTTTAAAAATAATTTAAGGTGATTACATTTAGTAAAAAGACTGTAAATTATGGGATTTCATAAAGATCAAGTTTGTGTTAAAATTCAATATCAATAACTTCATTTTGAAATATATAATCTGGTTCGCGCTAATGAATCATGATTTTTAAAATGTAATTGGTAATTTTTCGTTTGGAAATTTAGGAGATCTTTGATGATAAGCAATTTTGGGTATTTCGGCTACCCACGGTGAATGGTGTCGACTGAAGCATCGAGCTTTGGCTCGAAGGAAGGTGGAGTATGGTAGAGTGATGAAAAAATAAGGTTGTATTTTTCTAAGGGCTGAGACCATCGATTTTGGTCAGGGTAGTGTTTAGTGCAAGATTTTTGGAGGTCGGCTTTGTCGAGGTGGTGTGGCGACTATGGCACATCGAGTCAGGCCGCGTGGTGTGGGATTAATGCAGGAGGTCATGGCGATGCTCTGGTGATGTTGGCCGGAATCATCGATGGTGGGGTCATCGGCAAATTAGAATTTCTGGTGATGGTCGAATCTCAGGTTTCGACCTGATCATTCGATTTGAGTTTGCTTGCGTTTTTCGATGTTCCGCTTGGTCGTGATGGTTGACGAGGTTGATCGTGGGTTGATGCAAGACCGAGAGTTGATCAACGCTGAACTTTCCGATCGTGTACGTGCACAGTGGACTTCGTGTGCATATGGGTTGAGCTTGGGAAAGAAAATGGTGGCCGGAGTTTTCTTGAGTTTTTCACGTGAAGTATTGCGATGATGGAAGTTTGTTTGATGTGCATCGAGTTTACACAAGCATAGACTCAAGTATGACTTGGGAGTTTTGATGAATTCTCGAAAACAATGTTGTTTCCAGGTTTTTGTTAAACATAACCAGGTTTAATCTAAAGCAATTTTCAAAATTTGAAAAGAAAAAAAAAGAAGGAGACAAACTTAATTTTTAGAAAAGTTTGACTGATTTTTAAAAAGAAGTGTAAAATGTTTAAAGTTAGAAATGATGTTTTTTTAAAAAAGGGTTTAAATGTTGTTTAAAAAAATAGTTTGATTTATACAAATATTACATTAGAGTAAATTTGTAGTTAGTTTTAAATATATAGATATGTTCAAATGGAAGTTAAGAGTTATGTGATAAATGATTTATTTTAATTAAATTATGTTTTATTAACTAAAGTAATTAAAGTATAATTACTTGATTAACTAAGATATTTTTTCTTAGGTAATTATATTAAAATAAATTGATTTGTGAAATTAATTAATGATCACTCATTAAAAATTAATTAATCAAGAATTAATTAGTTAAGAAATAATTAAGTAATAGGTAATTAAGAGGTTAATTACTTAATGATAAGAAGATTATTAAAGGAATTACTAAATGAAATAATTAAAGGAATTAAATTCTCGGTGTAATTAATTAAGTTAATGAGGTTAACTTTAATTAATTAATTAATTAAGTTAATTAATTAAAGAGGATTACTTAATTATGGGATTAAGTATAATTAATTAATGTGATAAATGAAGTGTAATTACGTAAGGGAAGTAATTAAGTGATTATTACTCAGTGTAATTAAAAGGATAAAATAATGTAATTAATCAAGAGATTGGTTTAATTGATAAAGTAATTAAGGGTAGTTAATTACTAATGTGATTAATCAAGGTTGATTAATGAATGTAATTAGGTTAAAAAATTAATTGTTAATTGTGACTAGAAGGGATAATTTAATATAATTGATTTAAGTGTTAATTAATTATCTAAAGAGTAATTAATTAATTAAAGGGTTAAGGTTAATTAATGATGTGATTAATTACTTGTTGAGATAATTAATCAAGAGAGTAATTAACTAATGAAAGCAAATTAAAGGATAATTACTTAACGGAAGTAATTAATTTAATATATTAGAAGGGTATGGCTAACCAACCTTGCGTATGGATGATAGAATAATATTGGAAGCCTTGGATTAATTATTATCCCTAATATGTGATTCGTGATGCTATGTGATATGGTAAGTTTGATTTAAATTGTGATAATGTGTTATATATTGGTAATGAATTATCGTGACACCCTGTATTTAAAAATTTGAATTGTAATCATTTGAATAACTTGGTTTAAGATGACATTGGACTCGGAGAAAATTGGAGTCGGGTATTAGTTAATACCTGAAAACCACTACTATTTTCTTATATAAAGATTGATATGTGAAATTAATAGGCTGGTATGGAATGATTTAAGTAAATTGGACCATCTAATCTAAGTTTTGGTACTTAGAAATTGATGTGCGTGATAAGTGATGTCTATAACAAATTGTAAATTTGTAAATTGATACGAGTTACCCGGGTTGATATAAGTTGTATGCTTTTGTATTCCATGATAGTTGGGTTTACTCACGCTGGTTTACAGCCTGACCCGGGTGTTACTTTGATGTAATGCTCGGGTCAGACCGAGTATTACAGATTTCCAGGTAAGGACGTTTTGGAGCTCAGGATGCGAGCAGGATGGCTGGAACGTATGGAGTGTTTACCGTTGTGCATAGTATAGTTGGCTTGGACATGTTGTTTAAAACTGTCCGGTGTACTGTAATGGTTGTAACTCTCATATATAAAAATATAATTGTACTGATGATGATTCTTCTTTGTAAAACCGTTATTTATGTTATATTATATTTTGATCCGCTATGAATGTGAGTTTTCTGTAACTGGTTTCTGTTTCTTCTTCTTTCTCTTTCTTCTCTTCACTAACTCTCTAGAAGTTTCGGGATCGAAATTTCCGGGTCATTACAATTGCTCGACAAATTGGTATGTTCTTGGATTTCGGTTTTATAATGTTATTATATTGCTTTTCCCGTTGTTAGGATATATTATTTTGGAAGATATATGTTATGTATTGTTATATTTGATATTATATTTTCGTCCGAGCCTCTCCGTACAAAGGAGACTCTGCCAAAATTTTCCGTAAATTTTGGACTTAGAAAAAGTTTGAAAATGTTTTCCAAACTTTATTAATTTGAGTATAAAAAGATTTAAATGGTTATAAATTGTTATATTTTATTTTAAATTACTTTATTTTGTAAATTTATTTGTTTATAAAGTTAATATTTTGAATAAGATACATTGACTACTTAATTCCTTCTTTTTCCCTTTCGGGGACGAAAAGTTTTGAGTTGGGGAGAGTGTAACGACCCGTAAGTTTTGATAATTAAATTGTTAACTTAATAGGGTTTTGGTAATTAAATATTGAAAGAAATAGAAATTGGTAATTTTATAATGAAGTAATAACTAAAATGAATGGTAACAATGACAATTAAAGCCAATATTAACCATTTGGATGTAATGTATACATAGTCATAAAATTTAATATATGGAAACAAATGTGGATATGGGATTTATTTAACGAAATAAAATTTAATGAACGGTAAGTGAGTAAAACCATTATTATTTAAGTAACTGTAACATTGGTCTGTAAACAATTATGATAAGTTACCTATATATTTAATCCGTTAAGTTGAATTGGAATTTATTGCAATAAATCAAAATTAAATATTACGTGATGTAAATTAAGTTAATATTTGGAAATAACGTTAATTCTATTCATAAAATGATAATTGGTTGAATATAGAGAATGGAAATCAAGATTTGTTAATTTACTAGAATTTAAAATTTCAGAAATTAGATTATTTGCAATTAATTGAAATTAAATATTTAAATATTACGTTGTTGGAAATTTAGATGGGATTTGAGAATATTAATGTATTAAATATTGGACCAATGCTAATTTCACCAATCTGATAATAACGAATTGAATAATAAGAAATGGTCAATTAAATGGAACTACTGAAATTTTAATTTACAATCTCTGTATTTATTGAAATTGAAAGTAAACCTGATAATTTGTAAAATAATTAGCTTTGGATCAACATGGAAACTTGTTTTAAGTTATTATAAATGTTTATGAGATCAAAAAAAATGTCAAAATTGGTTGATTAATTTATTTGAACTAAAAAGTGATATAACTAATTTAATATTTATTTATTTAATTAACCGAAATATAGTCATTTTGGCCACTGACTCGAATTTCGACGAAATCGGTTTCATCGGATCCATAGCAGTGAATTATTGCAGGATTTCAAGTTTCATATCGATCGGACTTATCGTTTGATCTTACGGGCTCGAAACACCTAGAAATCAATGAAATTGAAATCAATTGAAATAACTTGATTTTAGTATAACTTCTTCATACGATGGAATTTGGACTTGAAACCTGTTCCATTGCGTTAAAAATATTTGTAAACATTTATTTTGATATTGGGTTGATCCAATTTCGTTCCGGAGTCAGAACGGGCTTTTCAGGCCATTTTATCGTTCAACGTGTAAATAAATAGTGTCAATCTATTCTATTTTCAGCTTTGTCTATAAATACCCTGTTATAAATCCTAGCAGCCTTTCTATTTCTCATTTTTGTATGTACAGAAATTTCCGATGCTCCTCTTTCTCAATGGTAGACAAACCCTGAATTTCATAACGCAATTTCAATTCAAAATTCAACTCCAAAATTTCAAACTCCACAAACTATATCGAACTATACATCGGTTTGAAGCTCTTGACGAGCATCTTAGATATGTAATTCCTTTTTCAATCAGATTCACCGTTTGGCCAGAAAACTGAAATTTATTCTTGGTCGTCCATGTGTAATCGACGAGATTTAACGACAGATCATCGATTATACGACGATCGTAGGCTACTGTGAGGTTGGGGGTGTCGAGTAGTTTGCGTCGGTGGGATCGCTCGTTCCCTGATGGCTAGAATCGCCTTGATTCAACGTTGATTAGGCGGCGGCGGCGTACAGCAGTAGGGCGACCGGAATTCGCCATTTGGGGCGTACGGAGGCGGCTCGAGGTGCAGGCGCCGATGGTAGTGGCCGATCACGACGGAGTTCATCTGGGAGGCGGTGGAAATTGATGAGGAGATGCGGCGGCGCGTTCCTATTTGAACGCGAGGTTTCTCTGGCTAGGGTTTAACGTGGCAAGTGAGTGTACAATATTAACTATTTTAATTATTTTTAATTTATATTGTTGATCGTTCTAATCGCAATAACTTTTGCATACGAGGTCCGTTTCATGCGCGGTTTTCTCCGCCAGGATCGAATTAAAATTTCGGACATTTTGGCACTGGTTTGGATGAATTCTAAGACTGTTCAAATTCTGGGTTCAAATTGGATTTAAATTCAATTTAAATTCAAAAGGTGAGTGTTTTAACCCACTCACAGCTTCTAAAATTTCTTATGTTTGTTAAATTGATTTATAATATGATTAGAAATTTATTAATGACTGTTTGACATAATTTTAATCATCATCCCGGTTAAATTGAATTTATTTGAATTAAATCGTTATTTAATTTATTAGTGCACATAAACTGCCAGTTAAATAGTTATTTAATTTATTATTGAATATAAACTGCCAGTAAATGCCTGTTATTTATTATTTTTTCTATATTGATGTTATTGATTCAATTGGATGATGACTGTGATAAATGTTTGATGATTGATATTGGATGAATGGATGTTTTATTTTTTATTTTTTATTGTTATAAACTGCAAGTTGTTGTGGATTTTATTTCATTTGGGATTGTGGTTTGAAATGATAACTAACCGAATTTATGTTTTAAATTACTGTTGAAATGATAAATATCTGTATCACTTGACTATAGGATATAAAATTATATACAGACACCGTGGTCTATATATAAAAATATTTTGAAATGATTTCTATGGTTTTGTTAAGAAATACATAGGTTATATAAATATTGATTTCAGATGTTATATAAATGTTATTTTATTATGATTTTTAGCTATGTGTAAATTCGTTTGGAGATATAAAATAAGTCAAATAATAAAGTTTGATTGTTTTTATATAATATGGTTAAGTATTTATATAAATTATATTTTAATATAGAGTTTATAATGATTTAAATAAATTAAGGTTGGAAGATAAATTGGAAATTTATTTCAAATTGAATTTATTTAAGAATTAAACTCAAATAAATTTGATGAAAAATTTATTAAATTTGATGTATATGGAATTATCAAAGAATTAGTTTTGAAATGGTGGAATATTTAAAGCTTTGAAATATATGAAAATTGAAATGGTTTATTTAGGGGTTCAAATCTGTATTTGGAATTGATTTGTGAAATTGAAGAAGCTATTTTATTATATAAAGTATTTTAATATTTAAACCATTTAAGTGATGGAAGTTATGTTTCAAAGTTATGAATTTCAAAGTATTATGATTTGAAAATTATAACATACGGATTTTCGACTTACGAAAGTCGACATTAATAAGTCCATTGTATCAACTGCCGAGCAATCGAAGGCCGAAAATCTGAATTGTTAGGGTCAAAGAAGAGGTAGAAGAAAGAAAGAAGCAATAGAAACAATAACAGAATCTCACATTTCGCAGAGGAACATCATATAATATATCAATGAATAATCTTTAAAACAAAGAATCATATCTGTTATTACATTACATCACATTACATTACATTATCAGAGTTTACAACAGCGAAAAAGAAGTACTATATACCAGTTGATACGCCATGCCATCCAGCTTGCTCCTGATCTCCACAGCAACTCCTGAATTTCCAGAATGACCTGATAACCTGACTCTAGGCTGCCCATGTGGAAAATAATGGGCACCCAAGGTTTAGGAAGGGAACAATAAACTCCAGGTCAGTCATGGGACTGGTGTGAGAACTTAAAACAGTTTATCTTAAAAAAAACAAACAAAAAATATATTTTAACATAGATTCGCAATGCTTTTGGAAAATGAAACTACCATAAGGCCTCCCGCACACACACACACACACAATGCAAACGCAGAATCGGAGGAGATTTATCCTTATGATAGTCAAACATGCTTGATACGCAAACTTCTTTGATATTATTACTATAAGTGCAAAGTGTAGGAAAACAATTCGAAAGTATAATATAAATCTTAGCCAACATACGACCATTATCGTGTGCCTATTATAGCTACCATCTAAACAGTGGTGACCACCATAAGTAAATGGCAAGTTATACAACTAAAACCGTACAAGGTGCGTATTGGAGTTTGGATTTCCAACAAATGGTCAGGCCAAGGAACTTCCCATTGCCACATGAGTACGCCTTTGGAAAGACGCCACGAGAACCTAACCGGATCTCTGCCAACACAAGGCCGGGTTACCTCTAGCTAGGTAACTACTGACACGAGTATGCCATCCCCCGGTCGTAACTGACCTAAATCCCGGGATTCACCAACAACCACAAAGAAATAAATTTGTAGCAACCACATAGGTTAAGTATCAGGGCTCCATACCATAATAGCACCTCTATCCAGAAGGAAATGAACATACCCTATGGGGGCGCTATCCCCAAATAACCTTGCTGCATTCTTCCTGCTTTGACCATTTCCGGGGTGTGAGGTCCTACGAAGTCTCGCCCACAAAGCTATGCTTTTCACAAAAGCCATGCTTTGATCAACAAATGATCAGCAGCACTTAGCACACCACATTACCAAATTGGGAATATATCACTAGTAACCATCAACTACATAACCTCTGAGCTCGTACGTCTCAGAGAAGGGTGTTAAGCTAAGAAAATAAATTCTCCGCCACCAACAGAAATATATTTGATAGAAACTAGCTCTACATCTCAAATTGTAACGTCAGACACACATCCATACAAGTCCGTTCCGGGATCGAACGGAACTGAAGGCACTTGCAAAAGAAGCCCTTGCAATCCGGATATTCACTAATCACGTCCGGAATTCCCATCACAAAGGGTGATAAAATCTCTATATCGGATATCAACCGATGCAGAGTCATTCGACAGTAACCCTTTCGTTTTCGAAAATATCTGGTCTTCAACACCGGTCTTCAAATGCTATCCATTACGACATATCGCTATTCGGAATGGGATTTATGACCCAAAGGTCCTCTCGCGGCTAAACCGAATAACGAGCGATTATTTTAAAATAAGTGTAGCATTCAAATTCAAGCAAATCACAATAAATACCCATTAAAAGGCAATTATTGATAGTTGGTTATTTAACTATCAAATAGATATGCACAACATCATCAGATTCCAAATAATTTCCCAAATTATTTATTTTCCAAAAATATCTTTACAAGATATATTTTTCCACACTTCAACCATTTGAAAACAAATTTCAAATCATTTTTCACCTTTACCACTTTTGAACACAAATTTTCAAATCATTTTCCTTATGCGGAAACACTTCCAAATATTTATTCATTTTCATTTCAAAATGGTTCATTTAAACCAATTAAATAAATCCTTACCGGTTTACTTCAAATTTACGTTCCAAATCCGTAAATTTATTTCCACACTTCAAAAATAAATCAATGATTATTTTTAAAATAATTTTCCCTTTGTTTTATGGATTCCATGGTGAATTCACATTTCCAAAATATCTATTAATATACGATTCTCAAATCGATTTCAAATATTCACTTCTAATGTATCTTTAAAAGATAAAATCTCAAAACATTTCACTTCATATTGGAAAACATTTCCATACTTATTTAATAATAAGTAATTCACAAATCTATTTATTTTCAAAATTTGGAAATTATTCAATATACTTAAATCACAATTAAGTATATAATTTATTCTTTAAGGAAAATATTCTCTTAAACACATTTATTTGAGTCAAAACGAATGTTGCGTAAAACATCGTTACGATAACCTAAAATCACTAGCATAGGGATTCAAAATTAAGATAGATATATAAATCCCAATACTATATAAAACATTTCCTTTCGAAAATCATTTACTATAACAACAGTGTTATAGTCCATCTTTTCCTTATTTCTCGTAAACGTCTATTGCAATAATGAATGTTGAAATCTATGGTTTCGATCCTTAACACATTTTCAAATCGTTTTAATTCCATTTAAAAGATCACTTCCTGAAACATTTCTTTAATATATTATTCACTGTCCAAAATCGTGAATATAAATTGTTTACCTCATTCACACTTCTACATATTTAATTTAAAGAATTTCCAGTGTCCAAAATCGTGGATATATCTTCTTTAATAAGCTTTCATATTTACTTATCAAATTCAATTGGTTTTGGATTTGTAGAACAACGTTTATAAATTCACATTTATATATATTTTATAAAAATTTCAACTTATAAAATCCCTTAATTAACAAATTCTATTCATATCTCATTTAAGTGCCAAAATCCAATTTATAAGTTAATTTCTTATAAATCTTTTATTTTACAAAAATCTTTTCATTTTATTACTTCACAATTTATAAATCTATAAATTTCATTCACTTATGAAATCCATTTGTACTTCATTTTAACACTTATAAAAACTCATTTTATAATTCCAATATTTTTTTATTTATAAATACCAATTTTATAAATCTTTTATATAAACCGTTTATAATAATTCAAAAATCCCAATTTAAACCACTTCACAAATTAATCAACTACTTCTTTCAAAAATCACATTTCGGTTATATTTCACAAAAAATCATAATTTTTATAACATAAAAATTATAACGTTTATTATTTAAAATAAATCAATTCCAAAATTCAATAAAATGTATACTTTCAAAAATCACTTGAAAACCTTTTTTAATTCAAAATCGTTACTTTAACATTTTTAAAACTCCAAAAATAGGCCCAATGCTGCAACAGCGCCAATAAATCAACCACGGCATCCAAACATCATATATCAATATGATAACAGAATATATCACGAATATCTGTAAATAAATCAATACTGTTGAGGAATCCAGTTAGATCCCTCCAACCTGTTTCCCTGCATCCACAGATGTTAGCACAATATCAATCCCGTTTCAAGACGGAATATCGTGGTATATGGGTTTTATATAAAATATTATCCGCTATTATGTGGCGCAATAGGGTCTCATCCATTATATAATGCGGAAAAATCAACTCCAAGTACATATATAATACTAATTCCACTCTAAGGTGGAATATCGCGGTATATGTGTTTAATAAATAACATCCGCTTAATATACGGCGTATAGGGTCTATTTCAAAACAATATATAATAATTTATCATTCAATCACACAATCAAGAAATTTTAAATCTAACTATTTAAAACTTAAATCGAAACAGATTCGATTGGGTGAGAAGTTCTTACCTTGCTTCTAATAACAGTTTCAGTGTTTCGTTCCGAATAAAATTAAACGCGCGTTTAATTTTACCTAAAATTCACACTAGCTCAAATCAAATCCAATTCAGCTCCATCGCATAGTGCTCATTAATACGAACCCGACGTAATTCGTTTCGTCCAAAACGGACCTCGTATGAAAAGGTTATGATAGTTTAAAGTTTGAACGATTTGAAAATATAATAAATTAACAATTTCATTTTATTTCTAACCCTACACAATCACGGTCGTTCGTTTTTAATTGATGAGATCTCGGCCACTCTATCCTTCTTCTCCCTCATGCGTGAACAACCCAGGTTACGCACGCTATTTGACCCATAGCCGCCATTAGGTTTTGAATTTTCGTGACCAACTCGAGCAACCTGAAGACGATCGAACACCGCCATATCGAAGCCTTATGCGAGCACCTCCTTCAGCTACAATATCAAGGAGCTCGGCCTCCTCCATGCATAGATAAACGCGCCCAAACAGGTGAAGAACGCGAGCTCGTAGCTCCTCGATTGTTGCGCCGTTTTAGATCGCAGCCGTATAGATTGAAAGTACTCGACGTTATCTACAACATTGTAGTTGATGGTTTCTGATAATTGTTAATGGATTTGAAGAAAATGAGGGAGGAAGAGTTGAAATTTTCGGCCATTGATTATAGAAGGTGGCGGCTGAAACATTTAACCTAGGGTTTCTGTAAATTGTGAAATATGGAGGCCTTTTATAAAAATTTGATGACACTATTCATCCCAAAATTTTCCAAACTCCAAACGAAGCGTGCCGCCTGGTGTTTATAATGTTTTGCCCTCATTCCGAACGCAACGGAATATATATCGGGAGCCAATTCAATCAATTTTGGAAGATAGGTTTTCGAATCGACTATTTAAATTTAAAAATTCACTCAAACCGATTTCAGTGCGTTTTAGCTTGCCACGGACAAACCGTAAATCCGATTGACACAAAATTTGAAATATTACAATAATATAACATTACAGATCCGATGAAACTGGTTTCGTCGAAATCCGAGACCGTTTGAAAAATGGCTATTTTTACTCGTCAATTTAATATCAAAATATTCAATTTCTACAATTTAACCTTTAATTCGATTTTAAAAGTTGTATAACATCATTCTAACTCCAATATGATTTAATACAACTTTACAAATCAATTTTAATCACTTTAAACCCAATTTTGAATTATTTCTGCAATTTCACATATTAAATTATCGATTTAATTATCCCATTAAATCCAGATATTCAAAATAAAATTTATTCGACTTACGAATTTTATTTGTTAATATTGAAAATCAATTAAATATACGAATTTCAAATGACGTAAATTCTGGGTCGTTACAAATTTCCCCCTTAAAAGAATTTCGTCCTCGAAATTACCAAGTAAGAAAAAGTTACAGAATCCATTAACTTTTCAAAACCATTTGTTCAAATTAAATTTCAAATTCATTTAGACATTTTAACTTTTCGAAAATCCATATTTAAACTTCTTACAATAACTTTACTAAGTTTTTCAAATCATACTTAGTTATCTTTTCAAAACCAACTATATCGTTTAACTTTTCACCCCAAAATCAAAGTTATAGTTTTCAAAAAAATTCCAATTTTCCAAAAAATATTCTAACGCCTTAAATTTTTGAAAAATTTCGCCAGCGTCTCCTTTGCGCGGCTAGCTTGGTACGACTAAAAAATGGCACCACGGCCCCCATATTTCAAAAAGAAAAGAAAAAGCCAAGTGGCTGGACAAGAAAATCATTAAATTTCGTACTGAAATTCAAATACATACCTTTTTGTCGTGCAATTCAATTTTTTTTATCTTCGAAATCAAAATCCCAATTTCCTTTAATCCACCTGTATATCCTGCTAACCATAATATCCATTTTCATTCATTCTCACATTATCGATTTCATTTGGATTCAATTTACCTTCTGAATATTGAATCTTATCAATTATTTTTCATTCACAACTGATTCATCTTGCTACTTTAAATTAGTTTCTTTTACTAATTCATCACAAGTTCTAACTCATTTCATCTCGCATAATTCAAATTGGTTTTCGATATTCAGGTTTTATTCCTTTGTTCATTCCCAAACACAATTCAATTCACTATTTCGGCTTATAACCACTTATATTTAAGCTGGATTTCAAATTCCATATGAATTTAATTTACCCTTTATTTATAAATGTTGAATTCAATTCATTTCAGCCCATATTAAAATTTTCATTTCTTCAATTAGTTTTACTTACTAATTTTATTTTAATACTTAGCTTCATTTGATCCAACATGACAAATTTTCAATTTACTTGCAATTGTAAATTCATTCATTCATAAATTCATTTCCATAATTCAAACTTAATTTCAATTCATTTGCTACCCCAAATTTATTTTCAACTTAATAAATTTTATTCCATAACTATTTTTATCAGATTCCGGAGTCTTTCCAATATTTCAAAACCATTTTTTGAAAACAATTCAAATTATCCTTTGAATTTAAAAACCCAAACCAAATTTTTCCAAACAGCTTCCATTTAAAACAACTTGGCAGCAATCCCTCTTTTAAAAACTCGAAAATGAACACCGATGATGCTGCAGTCATCACCGAAGTTATTTTCCAGCGACCGAAAAGAGTTTAGGGCTTTTATCCCTCCAAAAACATTTTTCCAAACCCTTGAAAACCATTTTCAAACTCAAAAAGGAATTTAATATTTTCCAAATTGCAAACCCTTTCAAAACATTTCCAAATATTCCTCCGGAATTTTACTTCAAATTACAAATCACACTCATAATTTATATTCTCCAATTCTATTTGTATATGAATTTATTTCCTAACTTTGGAGTTACGATTTCAATTTCTTTTTCAACTTTAATGATAATAATTTAATATCATCACTTTCTAGCAACCAAGCAATCATATATTATAATAATTCACAGAAAATTTTTCACTTTTATATACGAAAATAATTTAGGTAAAATTATATCATTTACCCTATTTTAAAACGATATCGTGTCGAATTTGTTCTGTACAAGTGTTTAGAGACTCCTGTCAATAACGTTAATTACTCGTATTGACCAGAATCCATCTACCACTCAACAAACCAATCATCACAATATAATACAATTTTCATTTTCACTAACAAATACGCGCTCATATCTATTGTTACACTCATACTCATTCCAGAGTACTGCTGACTTTATATCTAATGAGTAACACCCAACAGAGCCAAGGTTGTCGCTTAACCAAATGCTCTGATACCACATTTATAACATACGGATTTTCGACTTACGAAAGTCGACATTAATATGTCCACCGTATCAACTGCCGAGCAAGCGAAGGCCGAAAAACTAAATTGTTAGGGTTAAAGAAGAGGTAGAATGTAATATCCCGAAATTTTGGACAATATAAATTTAATAATCTGTGTTTAAATTTAAACTGAATTGATAATTATTGTTAATAAATTTGATTTGATTTAATAATCTTCTTTATTTAAATATTTAATTTCTGAATTTATTTTTAATTTACTAATAAATCTATTTTCTATTTAATAATGTATATGTATTTATATATATTTTAAATAGATAAGTTGTTTTTAATTAAATTAGTATAGCATAATTTTAATATTTTGAAATTAGGAATTGTGATTTATTTTTGATTTTAGCTTTTCAAAAATATTTAATAAAATAACTAAATGATTTTAAATATATAAGATAAATGTTTTATTGGTTTAAAATTCATTTTAACTTAAGTTTGAATATTAAAACAAGTTACAAAAATGTTTATGTTATTCTTTTTAAAATATTGATTTATAAAATGTGATTTGTTTATTTAAATATGAAATTTAAAATACAATTTAAAATATGAAACATGTATTCAAGTAAGTTATAACCTCTTTTATAAATCTATTTAAATGATTAAAAGTATCTTTGTCAAATAATTGATTTGTATATTGTTTTCATTTATAATAATAATTTGTTTTATTCTTTAAAAATTATTTATCTATATATAACAAAGTATTTATAAAACTAATTAACTAAGTTAAACTTTCTTTAACACATAATTAAAATACTAATTACTTAGATTTATAAGTGTAAATATCTTAAAGCTTAAACTAACAAATGTAAACTAAATACCATTTTTAAATGACAAGTGTTAATAGCTTAAGCCATGTGTCAAAATTTGGTTTTAATTTTCCTTTAATTTTAATTTAAATCAGATATTGTTATTTAAACTTGCATGTTCTCTTTTTCCTTTCTTTTCTCATTTTTCCCTTTCATAAACAAAGAGAATTTTCAGATAAAATGAGAAACACCCCACTCTAAAAACAAATCTGCAAGTTCATCTCCTCAAAATACAAAATCAAATGCATAGCAATCTGTTCATCAAATACTTTGCAACCTTCATGTAAGATATGGAAGCATCTTTTAAAACAAGTTTAAAAAGCATCAAATTTGAAGTAAGTAGCTCAGGGAATTTCAAACTGTGTTCTGCATGTTCAAATCTGGGCTCTGCATTTTTAATTCAGGTGAGTAACTTAACTTTTTTGAAAGTTTAAGTATAAAATATGGTTGCTTGATTTATTCATGAAAATAAGTAGGCCTATACTTATATATTGTTAAATATTTTGTTGTATATATATAAGTATGAATGTGATGTATCTTTGTTACCTATGGTACTGTCTACACAGTACAAGCTCAAATGGATCAAAATTTCTTTCCTTTTGATCTCGTTGTTGTTATGACCTAGTGATTGACTGAAATTTGATTATTACATGATAAAGTAAAACTTAGAAATTTATACAAGTCAAATAAATGTTTATATTACCTGAAAAAAAAAGTAACAGAGCAGAATTAGTAAAAGTGAAGAATTCAAATGTTATGATTCTATGCTTCAGGGTTATGAATCAAATCATAATACAAAATTATGATTTTCAAAGGTAAGATTTCAACTTTTAATGTAAAAACCAGGGAGCAGTTCTCTATTATCTGTATTTTATATTTGGAAACATTCCTGTTGCTACAATTGTCTGGAGGGTCGTGATTGCACCTGGGGGTAGTGGAGTTATCAAGGATATTGTGAAAATTATTTGATGGAGTTACATTTCATTTTGGAGGAGGTAGTTGTGAATTAAAGTGTAGAACCCTAGTTTTTTCTGGGCTGTGAAGATTCGAACTTTACTATGTTTTTAGTGGATCGAGTTTGATGTTGTTTTGGGTAATGGTAGATGATGGGTTGGCGAAGTCATTGACGGAGATTCAAAGGTGATGGTGGCCGGAGGCGCGGGGGAATGGCATGTTGACAGGTTGGTGGTTTTTGGTATTGACTGTTTCCAGGTTTGGAAATTGGGTCGAAACTTTGAATTAGTGCGTATGTCAATCAATTGATGGTTTGGTTGGCCTGAGGGGATGTACGGTGACTGAGGGAAGGTCTAGGCGGTGATCAGCGGTGGCCGGCTTAGTTGTACAGGTGCACGGTGATAGGTGGCATGTTAGGTGGTTACAGGTTTTGTTTCTCATGATGGTCTCGGGTAAAATGAAGGGTGACTCGAAGCTGAGGGACTCGTGGCTCGAAGTAAAAATCATGGTAGCTCGGGTTGGTGTTAATGTTTCAGGATTTGGAGTTTAATCAGAAACCTGTTTTCCACGTTATATAAATATTGAAGTGATAGTAGAAATGCAAACTTGAAATTTGAAACTAGTTTGGAACCTGAATTTAGTTATAAATTCAAATAATTTAAATCTTGATATTTGTATTATTCAGATTTTAAATTTTAGTTTGGATTTTAAATCTAAAATCAGAAAAGTGTTTACAGTTTTTTTTTAAAGTAGAAGTAAAAGTTTGTAAACTTGAATCTGAACAAAGTTTAAGATTTAAACTGGATTTAAACATAAATTCAATTAGTTTAAATCTTAGGTTTTAAAATAATTTAAATTTTGAAACTCTAGTTTGGTCTTAGCATAATCTGGAAATATGTTTGCAGTTTTTAAATTTTAAAAGTTAAAATTTAAAATGTAAACTTAATTTGAACTTGGTTTTTTAAATCTGAATCTAAAATATGAATTCAAATAAGTTTGAGTTTTGGTTTTAGAAATAATTTAAATTCAGAAAGAAAACTTAAGCTTGGATACTGTTTTCTGTTTTAAATTTAAAAGTAAATTTTAAAATGTAACTGAGAATTTAAAATAAAGTTTAAAACTGGAAACTGAAATATGGAACTTAGCAAATGAATCTGAATTTGAATTGATTTAAATCTGGGAATTTAAATTTAGTTTTTAAACATTTTAAAGTATAAAGGAACGTTGGTTTTGAATTTAAAACTATGGGTTTTAACTATGAATAAGGATTTAAAATTGGTTTAAATTCTGTTTTAAAACCTGAACTTTTATTTAATGTCAGTTTTTAAAATTAAATAAGTTTTTAAATTTAAATTTGTTTTAACTATTTTAGGAAAGGTTAAATAATTTGAATTTAAAAATGAAGATGGAAGTGTAAGTAAAGTTTTAAATTTTTAAGTTTGAATCTGAAATGAAAATTTGAATTGTGTTTCAGTTTGAAATTTTCAAAGAAATTTTTAAAATTGAATTTGTTTGAAATAAAATTGTTTAAAATACTTTATATAAGAAGAATGTTTCTTAATTTTAGAACTTAAGAAATTGGTTTCATTTAAATTATTAAATTAATTTAAATGGAATATTAATTAATGAATTAATGAAGAATGTGGATGATTAATTAAGTAATTAATAATTTTTAGGTTAATTAATTAAGATTTGAGATTAATTAATTAAGGTTAATTAATCTATAACTAAGGATGGTTAATTAAATTTTAATTGATGATTAAGATTTATTTAATCAAGTGATTAAAGTAATTAAGATTTTAATTAACACTTTATTAATTAATAATTAGAGATTAATTAAATTGTAATTAAATATTAATTAATTGATAATTAATAATGATTTGTATAAGTTAACTCTTAATTATGTAATTAAGAAATGTTAATGAAGGTCATTAACTTAAGATTATTTAACAATTAATTAATGTGATTAATTTTAATAATTAATTAGATTAATTAATTAATAATAATCAATTGTTTAAGTTTAATTACTTAATGAAAGTAATTAATGAATTAATTACTTAGTGTAATTAATTTGATTAATGTGATTAGTTTAGATTAATTAAGTTAAGTTAATTTAAACATGTGAGGATTGATTGATAATTACTTTATGTAATTAATGAAATTGTAATTACTTAAGAAAGTAACTAAATAAAAAATTACTGGATGTAATTAAGGATATTTATTATAGAAGTAATTTGGATTTAAATTACTTTGAAATTAATCAAGGGATTAATTTAGATAATTAATTAAGAATAATTAATTTATGGGATGAGTATAAAGTAGTTAATCAAAGGTGATTATATATATATCGTTTAAATTGAAGATTAATTACTTATGTAATTAATTTATATAGAGATTGATTAAATGTAATCATAAATCATTAATTAATTAATTAATGATGTAATTTAGAATTGATTAATTTAGGTATAATTAAAAATGAATAAATGACTAATGTAATTAATTTTAGCTAATTAATTAATTAAGCAATCACAAGTTAATTATTTGCAAAGGGTTTAATATAATTAACTTATGTAATTAATATTAAAGGCTAATTATTTATTATAATTAGAGATTGTTAATCTGAAATGATTAATTGGAAGAATAATGAGATGATGATTTGTAAATTGAATTGTAACCAATTGATGGTTAAGTTAAGCAGGATTTTAATGATGAAGTAATTAATTTAATTCATTTTAAATTAATTAGAGATTAAGTAATTAATTTAATTCATTTTAAATTAATTATGAATGGTGTGATCATTAGATCATTGCTTATGTTTGATGATTGGTATTGATTGCCATGTATGGTTGTAATCTCAGCTATGAGATGAAAATGTATGTGGTATGGATGTATTGGTTACTTTTGGATGATAATATGGATTATCTGATTATGATATGAATTATCTGTTGATGATAATATTGATTATCAGTCGGGTTGCGAATTTTCTATCTGTGTCTATATAGATAATGAATTGAACTGTCTTAAACTTAAAACAACTTGGCCTTAAAAGACACGCTTTGGATTTCGATGAGACCGGGATCGGGTTTCCATATTTGGGATCCGAAAACCACATCGATTCCAAATTAACATTAGGTCGTTAATCCAAGTGGAGCGAGTGAAGAATCGAGGTGTAAGGGCTATACGTCAGTATAACTCTGTGGGTGTTCCGTAATGAGTTGACGGAATAGTACTTATAGATTCGAGATGGTGATTCAGAGTGCAAGGGTTATCGTCGTTAACTCTAAGGGTGATTCCAAAATGAGTCTAACGAGATAATGCCTTCGGTTTCGTTCGACCCGGAACGAACTTATATGCATTGAATGCTTTCAGAACATCGTCAGGTGGACGATGAGCATTCTAAGTGATATGTCCTATAAAGGTAATCGTAGCCTCAAGCCTCATCAACCGGGAATGGCTAAAACAGGGGAGGTGCAGCAAGGCTTCGTGGGTAGCCCCCACTTGAGAGCAAGATTTATCCCTGTCTAGAGGTCCCTTTATTTCGGCTTAGTGGTGCGGTTGTTGATCACAACTGCGGGGTGGTCTTGTTCGGAACTGTTAAGTAAGGAATGGGTCTGGCTTTGTGTTGCAGGGAAGCGGGCGTACTCCTCGGTACAGTGATCTAGGCCACGTACTGTGACGGACGGTACCGCAGTAGCCCAGCCATTGTATGGAATCCAAAATCCATTAAGTGCCAACGGTTTTGATTGTATTACCCACTTTTGTGGCAAGTGGCTGGAATTTAATGAATGTAACAATTTCGGCTATTTCTTATTTACTTGAAAACCCTAGACACTATTATTATATCATCGGATTTCTTATCAAATGTTTTGGTTAGCGTAAGGTAAAAACTTTTCCATGTTTATGTGTGGGAAGTCTTACGTGATACCTTTTCTTTTCAAAAGGTTTTTCAAAGTTAAGCAACTTTAACCTGTTACTCACGCCAGACCCATGTCTGACCCGGAGTTATTTCTGTTTTTCTTTAACTCTTGGGTACTCAAATTTTTACGAGTAGCCAAGGGAATTCAGGTTAAGGTTCAGGTTAGCTTTGACGAATTGTGGAGGAGCAAATGGAGTAGGAGGCTTCTGCGTATAGATATATAGTTTCCGCTGTGTTGGTATCTCTGAGTGTTTGTCTGTAATGTATTGAGTTGTAATAACTGGACAGGTGTTTATAACTGTCTATTATGTGATGTATTGTCTGTGTAACTCTGATATTTGATGTATACTATGTAATACTTATGTTATTAATATAATTTATTCGTTCCGCTGTTGAGATTCTTGTGTTGTTTCTTCTTTCTCTTCTTTCTTTTCTCTTTCCTATCCCTTTCTTTCTTAAGAATGATACGATTTTTTGTGGAGAAAAAGTCTGGTCGTCTCAGCTGGTATCAGAGCACTAGGTTGAGCGAATACCTAGGCTCTGTAGTGGTGTCTATCTTGAGAGAGCGTATTTGTATTTTTATTATATATATATATATATATATAGATATATGGTTCTACCTATTTGTTGGTTTACCTGTTCGGGTTTTTTCAATATAAGTTATAAAGGTAGATGAGGTAGAAGTGTGTATAACACGACTACCATTGGTTGGAGTTTAATAGATGAGGTTGGATGTGTATTTGTCGAGACTGTAAACCGAATACCGTCTTGATTAAGTTTTGCTTGGTGTAAGTACTTCATCGATCTATGAAGGAAACCTTCTAAAGATTCGGAGTTCATCTTTGAAGTGCAGAATTGATTTTTTGATCTGTCGGTAAGACTGAAGCAAGTGAGTGATGATATCTTGAAATCTCAGGAAGTAGTAGCTGCGTGATGAGATGCAGTGACTATGGATATTTCCGAAGATGTTTCTTTGGAATAAGAGTAAGAAGTGAGTTTGCTCGGTGATGTGGCTGAGTTTAGCAGAGTGTTCTGAGTTGGTAGGGAGTCTTCTGCTTGAGTAGTTTTTCTGAAGTGGAGTTCAGAAGCAGCAGAGTGGGCTCATTTCTCTGGTAAGTTGGCTAGGCCAGCATAAGCTGTTCTGTTTGGTTGAGAGAGAGCGGTTTCTTTGGATATAGGCTGAGTTGATTGCAAAAGTGACTTGCGATAGTATGTTCTTTTGGATTGTTGGAGATTGTCCGGATTTCTTCCAGGAAGTCGGAGGTTTGTCTGCATCTGGAGATCGAGTTTTCTTTCCAAAAATGGAACTGGTAGTTCAGTTAATAGATAGATGGTTCTTTGAGATAGAAGTTGGAGAAGTAGCTCAGGTTTCGGAGGAACTTCTGAGTATTTCTTTATGGATATATGGAACCGTATTTCTGTATTGGGTTGTCTAGTCTGTGCTTGTGTTCTTCAGCATTTTCTTCTGTTTTGGATCAGAGTTGTGCAGTGGAAGCAGTTTTGGGGGCATTTCTGCTTTGTCTTTTTCCGGATAAGAAGAAGTTTGTTCTGTCTTCTGTTGTTGAGAAGCAGGGTGTGTGTTCTTGGCTTCTGAGTGATCTTGAGGAGATCATTGGATTGTTTTGATCTAGTCTGTTTCTAATGGAATCAGCAAGAGTTGAGCTGATTAGGATGGATAACCCAGGATCGTCCGAAGAGTATTTATGGATAAGAGACGGAGAAATTTGGATTCTGGAGTCGGAGATTATTTGGGATAAGTTTTTCTCCGATCCAAAGAGCTATAAGTTTGGGAAGCTAGCTCCGTAGTGTTTTGGTTTCTTCTGTGATGGGTTAGATCAGTGTTTGGTTTTCTAGAGTTGAATTGCCAGTTTGGATAACTGGGATTCAGGGTGTTTCACGTATCTCTAAGGGAGTACGTGTTTGATATTTCTGGTTGTAGAACCAGCAGTTTAGGATGGTTTGGTTGTTGAGTCAGACTCGTTTGTAGTCTGATATTCTGTATAGAATTGTTGATAGAAGCTCTATAGCTTAGTAGTATTGATTGATTGGATTTTATAGAGCGAGTATCCCGATATATATATAACGGGGAAATTCGTTAAAGTTTTATCCAAAATTCTTTTGGATAATTAGATTTGTTCTGATTGTGTGAATTGGTTGCTTTGGTTGTCAGCATATGATTAACATATGCAGTGTTTTAAAATAAAATCTGTAAATAGATTATTAAATTACCTTTGTTTTAAATTTCGGGGACAAAATTCTTTTAAGGGGGAAGGATTGTAATATCCCGGAATTTTGGACAATATAAATTTAATAATCTGTGTTTAAATTTAAATTGAATTGATAATTATTGTTAATAAATTTGATTTGATTTAATAATCTTCTTTATTTAAATATTAAATTTGTGAATTTATTTTTACTTTACTAATAAATCTATTTTCTATTTGATAATGTATATGTATTTATATATATTTTAAATAGATAAGTTGTTTTTAATTAAATTAGTATAGCATAATTTTAATATTTTGGAATTAGGAATTGTGATTTATTTTTTGTTTTAGCTTTTCAAAAATATTTAATAAAATAACTAAATGATTTTAAAATATATAAGATAAATGTTTTATTGGTTTAAAATTCATTTTAACTTAAGTTTTAATATTAAAACAAGTTACAAAAATATTTGTGTTATTCTTTTTAAAAATATTGATTTATAAAATGTGATTTGTTTAATTAAATATGAAATTTAAAATAAAATTTAAAATATGAAACATGTATTCAAGTAAGTTATAACCTCTTTTATAAATCTATTTAAATGATTAAAAGTATCTTTGTCAAATAATTGATTTGTATATTGTTTTCATTTATAATAATACTTTGTTTTATTCTTTAAAAATTATTTATCTATATATAAATAAGTATTTATAAAACTAATTAACTAAGTTAAACTTTCTTTAACACATAATTAAAATACTAATTACTTAGATTACAAGAGTAAATATCTTAAAGCTTAAACTAACAAATGTAAACTAAATACGATTTTTAAATGACAAGTGTTAATAGCTTAAGCCATGTGTCAAAATTTGGTTTTAATTTTAATTTAAATTAGATATTGTTATTTAGACTTGCATATTCTCTTTTTCCTTTCTTTTCTCATTTTTCCCTTTCATAAACAAAGAGAATTTTCAGATAAAAATGAGAAACACCCCAATCTAAAAACAAACCTGCAAGTTCATCTCCTAAAAATACAAAATCAAATGCATAGCAATCTGTTCATCAAATACTTTGCAACCTGCATGTAAGATATGGAAGCATCTTTTAAATCAAGTTTAAAAAGCATCAAATTTGAAGCAAGTAGCACAGGGAATTTCAAACTGTGTTCTGCATGTTCAAATCTGGGTTCTACATTTTTAATTCAGTTGAGTAACTTAACTTTTTTGAAAGTTTAAGTATAAAATATGATTGCTTGATTTATTCATGAAAATAAGTAGGCCTATACTTATATATTGTTAAATATTTTGCTGTGTATATATATAAGTATGAATGTGATGTATCTTTGCTACATATGGTACTGTCTGCACAGTACAAGCTCAAATGGATCAAAATTTCTTTCCTTTTGATCTTGTTGTTGTTATGACCTAGTGATTGACTGAAATTTGATTATTACATGATAAAGTAAAACTTAGAAATTTATACAAGTCAAATAAATGTTTATATTTCCTGAAAATAATAATAATAACAGAGAAGAATTAGTAAAAGTGAAGAATTCAAATGTTATGATTCTATGCTTCAGGGTTATGAATCAAATAATAATACAAAATTATGATTTTTAAAGGTAAGATTTCAATTTTTAATGTAAAAACCAGGGAGCAGTTCCCTATTATCTGTATTTTATGTTTAGAAACATTCATGTTGCCACAAATGACTGGAGAGGTCGTGATTGCACCTGGGGGTAGTGGAGTTATCAGGGATATTGTGAAAATTATTTGATGGGGTTACATTTCATTTTGGAGGAGGTAGTTGTGAATTAAAGTGTAGAACCCTAGTTTTTTCTGGGCTGTGAAGAATCGAACTTTACTAGGTTTATAGTGGATCGAATTCGATGTTGTTTTGGGCAATGGTAGATGATGGGTTGGCGAAGTCATTGACGGAGATTCAAAGGTGATGGTGGCCGGAGGCGCGGGGGAAAGGCATGTTGACAGGTTGGTGGTTTTGGGTATTGAGTGTTTCTAGGTTTGGAAATTGGGTCGAAACTTTGAATTAGTGAGTATGTCGATCAATTGATGGTTTGGTTGGCCTGAGGGGATGTACGGTGACTGAGGGAAGGTCTCGGCGGTGATTAGCGGTGGCCGGCTTAGTTGTAAAGGTGCACGGTGATAGGTGGCATGTTAGGTGGTTATAGGGTTTGTTTCTCGTGATGGTCTCGGGTAAAATGAAGGGTGACTCGAAGCTGAGGGACTCGTGACTCGAAGTAAAAATCATGGTAGCTCGGGTTGGTGTTAATGTTTCAGGATTTAGAGTTTAATCAAAAACCTGTTTTCCAGGTTTTATAAAAATTGAAGTGATAGTAGAAATGCAAACTTGAAATTTGAAACTAGTTTGGAACCTGAATTTAGTTATAAATTCAAATAATTTAAATCTTGATATTTGTGTTATTCAGATTTAAATTTTAGTTTAGATTTTAAATCTAAAATCTGAAAACTGTGTACAGTTTTTTTTAAAATAGGAAGTAAAAGTTTGTAAATGTAAACTTGAATCTGAACTAAGTTTAAGATTTAAACTGGATTTAAACATAAATTCAATTAGTTTAAATCTTAGGTTTTAAAATAATTTAAATTTTGAAACTCTAGTTTGGTCTTAGCATAATCTGGAAATAAGTTTGCAGTTTTTAAATTTTAAAAGTTAAAATTTAAAATGTAAACTTAATTTGAACTTGGGTTTTTAAATCTGAATCTAAAACATGAATTCAAATAAGTTTGAGTTTTGGTTTTAGAAATAATTTAAATTCAGAAAGAAAACTTAAGCTTGGATACTGTTTTCTGTTTTAAATTTAAAAGTAAATTTTAAAATGTAACTGAAAATTTAAAATAAAGTTTAAATCTGGAAACTGAAATATGGAACTTAGCAAATGAATCTGAATTTGAATTGATTTAAATCTGGGAATTTAAATTTAGTTTTTAAACTTTTTCAAGTATAAAGGAACGTTGGTTTTGAATTTAAAACTATGGGTTTTAACTTACGAATAAGGATTTAAAATGGGTTTAAATTCTGTTTTAAAACCTGAACTTTTATTTAATGTCAGTTTTTAAAATTAAATAAGTTTTTAAATTTGAATTTGTTTTAACTATTTTAGGAAAGGTTAAATAATTTGAATTTAAAAATGAAGATGGAAGTGTAAGTAAAGTTTTAAATTTTTAAGTTTGAATCTGAAATGAAAATTTGAATTGTGTTCCAGTTTGAAATTTTGAAAGAAATTTTTAAAATTGAATTTGTTTGAAATAAAATTGTTTAAAATACTTTATATAAGAAGAATGTTTCTTAATTTAAGAACTTAAGAAATTGGTTTCATTTAAATTATTAAATTAATTTAAATGGAATATTAATTATTTAATTAACGAATAATGTGGATGATTAATTAAATAATTAATAATTTTTAGGTTAATTAATTAAGATTTGAGATTAATTAATTAAGGTTAATTAATCTATAACTAAGGATGGTTAATTAAATTTTAATTGATGATTAAGATTTATTTAATCAAGTGATTAAAGTAATTAAGATTTTAATTAACACTTCATTAATTAATAATTAGAGATTAATTAAATTGTAATTAAATATTAATTAATTGATAATTAATAATGATTTGTATAAGTTAACTCTTAATTATGTAATTAAGAAATGTTAATGAAGGTCATTAACTTAAGATTATTTAACAATTAATTAATGTGATTAATTTTAATAATTAATTAGATTAATTAAGTAATAATAATCAATTGTTTAAGTTTAATTACTTAATGAAAGTAATTAATGAATTAATTACTTAGTGTAATTAATTTTATTAATGTGACTAGTTTAGATTAATTAAGTTAAGTTAATTTAAACATGTGAGGATTGACTGATAATTACTTTATGTAATTAATGAAATTGTAATTACTTAAGAAAGTAATTAAATATAAAATTACTGGATGTAATTAAGGATATTTATTATAGACGTAATTTGGATTTAAATTACTTTGAAATTAATCAAGGGATTAATTTAGATAATTAATTAAGAATAATTAATTTATGGGGTGAGTAATTAAAGTAGTTAATTACTAAATGGTTATTAATCAAAGGTGATTAATATATATCGTTTAAATTGAAGATTAATTACTTATGTAATTAATTTATATAGAGATTAATTAAATGTAATCAGAAATCATTAATTAATTAATTAATGATGTAATTTAGAATTGATTAATTTAGGTATAATTAAAAATGAATAAATGATTAATGTAATTAATTTTAGCTAATTAATTAATTAAGCAAACACAAGTTAATTATTTGCAAAGGGTTTAATATAATTAAATTATGTAATTAATATTAAAGGCTAATTATTTATTGTAATTAGAGATTGCTAATCTGAAATGATTAATTGAAAGAATAATGAGATGATGATTTGTAAATTGAATTATAATCAATTGATGGTTAAGTTAAGCAGGATTTTAATGATGAAGTAATTAATTTAATTCATTTTAAATTAATTAGAGATTAAGTAATTAATTTAATTCATTTTAAATTAATTATGAATGGTGTGATCATTAGATCATTGCTTATGTTTGATGATTGGTATTAATTGCCATGTATGGTTGTAATCTCAGCTATGAGATGAAAATGTATGTGGTATGGATGTATTGGTTACTTTTGGATGATAATATGGATTATCTGATTATGATATGAATTATCTGTTGATGATAATATTGATTATCTATTGGGTTGTGAATTTCCTATCTGTGAATATATAGATAATGAATTGAATTGTTTTAAACTTAAAACAACTTGGCCTTAAAAGACACGCTTTGGATTTCGATGAGACCGGGATCGGGTTTCCATATTTGGGATCCGAAAACCACATCGATTCTAAATTAACATTAGGTCGTTAATCCAAGTGGAGCGAGTGAAGACTCGAGGTGTAAGGGCTATACGTCAGTATAACTCTGCGGGTGATTCCGTAATGAGTTGATGGAATAGTACTTATAGATTCGAGATGGTGATTCAGAGTGCAAGGGTTACCATCGTTAACTCTAAGGGTGATTCCAAAATGAGTGTAAGGAGATAATGCCTTCGGTTTCGTTCGAACCCTGCACGAACTTGTATGGATTGAATGCTTTCAGAACATCGTCAGGTGGACGATGAGCATTCTAAGTGATATGTCCTATAAAGGTAATCGTAGCCTTAAGCCTCATCAACCGGGAATGGCCAAAACAGGGAAGGTGCAGCAAGGCTTCGTGGGTAGCCCCCACTTGAGAGCAAGATTTATCCCTGTCTAGAGGTCCCTTTATTTCGGCTTAGTGGTGCGGTTGCTGATCACAACTGTGGGGTGGTCTTGTTCGGGACTTTTCAGTAAGGAATGGGTCCGTCTTTGTGTTGCAGGAGAGCAGGCGTACTCCTTGGTACGGTGATCTAGGCCACATACTGTGACGGGCGGTACCCCAGTAGCCCAGCCATTGTATGGAATCCAAAATCCAATAAGTGCCAACGGTTTTGATTGTATTACCCACTTTTGTGGCTAGTAGCTGGAATTTAATGAATGTAACAATTTTGGCTATTTCTTATTTACTTGAAAACCCTAGACACTATTATAATATCATCGGATTTCCTATCAAGTGTTTTGGTTAGCGTAAGGTAAAAACTTTCCCATGTTTATGTGTGGGAAGTCTTACGTGATACCTTTTCTTTTCTAAAGGTTTTTCAAAGTTAAGCAACTTTAACCTGTTACTCACACCAGACCCATGTCTGACCCGGAGTTATTTCTGTTTTTCTTTAACTCTTGGATACTCAAATTTTTACGAGTAGCCAAGGGAATTCAGGTTAGGATTCAGGTTAGCTTTGACGAATTGTGGAGGAGCAAATGGAGCAGGAGGCTTCTGCGTATAGATATATAGTTTCCGCTGTGTTGTTATCTCTGAGTGTTTGTCTGTAATGTATTGAGTTGTAATAACTAGATAGGTGTTTGTAACTATCTAGTATGTGATGTATTGTCTGTGTAACTTTGATATTTGATGTATACTATGTAATACTTATGTTATTAATATAATTTATTCGTTCCGCTGTTGAGATTCTTATGTTGTTTCTTCTTTCTCTTCTTTCTTTTCTCCTTCCTATCCCTTTCTTTCTTAAGGATGATATGACTTTTTGTGGAGAAAAAGTCTGGTCGTCTCATAGAACATAGAAAAAGAAAGAAAGAAGCAATAGAAACAGTAACAGAATCTCACATTTCGCAGCGGAACAACATTAATATATCAATGATTAATCTTTAAAACAAAAAATCATATCTGTTATTACATTACATCACATTACATTACATTATCAGAGTTTACAACAAAAAACTGCGGAAAAGAAATACTATATACTAGTTGATACGCCATGCCATCCAGCTTGCTCCTGATCTCCACGGCAACTCCTGAATTTCCAAAATGACCAGATAGCCCGACTCTAGGCTGCCCGTGTGGAATATGATGGGCACCCAGAGTTTAGGAAGAGAACAATAAACTCCAGGTCAGTCATGGGACTGGTGTGAGAACTTAAAAAAGTTTATCTTAAAAAAAACAAACAAAAAAATATTTTAACATAGATTCGCAATGCTTTTGGAAAATGAAACTACCATAAGGCCTCCCGCACACACACACAATGCAAACGCAGAATCGGAGGAGATTTCTCCTTATGATAGTCAAACATGCTTCATACGCAAATTTCTTTGATATTATTACTATAAGTGCAAAGTGTTGGAAAACAATTCGAAAGTATAATATAAATCTTAGCCAACATACGACCATTATCGTATGCCTACTATAGCTACCATCTAAACAGTGGTGACCACCACAAGTAAATGGCAGGTTCTACAACTAAAACCGTAAAAGGTGACTATTGGAGTTTGGATTTACAACAAATGGTCAGGGCAAGGAACTTCCCATTGCCACATGGGTACGCCTCTGGAAAGACGCCCTAAGAACGTAATCGGATCTCTGCCAACACAAGGCCAGGTTACCTCTAGCTAGCTAACTACTGACACGAGTATGCCATCCCCCCGTCGTAACCGACCTAAATCTTGGGATTCACCAACAACCACAAAGAAATAAATTTGCAGCAACCACATAGGTTAAGTATCAGGGTTCCATACCATAATACCACCTCTATCCAGAAGGAAATGAACATACCCTATGGGGGCGCTATCCCTAAATAACCTTGCTGCATTCTTCCTGTTTTGACCATTTCCGAGGTGTGAGGTCCGACGAAGTCTCGTCCACAAAGCTACGCTTTTCACAAAAGCCACGCTTTGATCAATAACTGATTAGCAGCACTCTGCATGCCACGTTACCAAATTGAGAATATATCACTAGTAACCATCAACTACATAACCTCTGAGCTCGTACATCTCAGAGAAGGGTGTTAAGCTAAGAGAATAAATTCTCCGCCACCAACAGAAATATATTTGATAGAAACCAGCTCTACCTCTCAAATTGTAACGTCAGACACACATCCATACAAGTCCGTTCTGGGATCGAACGGAACCGAAGGCACTTCCAAAAGAAGCCCTTGCAATCCGGATATTCACTAATCACGTCCGGAATTCCCATCACAAAGGGTGATAAAATCTCTATATCGGAGATCAGCCGATGTAGAGTCATTCGACAGTAATCCTTCTGTTTTCGAAAATATCCGGTCTTCAACACCGGTCTTCAAATGCTATCCATTACGACATATCGCTATTCGGAATGGGATTTATGACCCAAAGGTCCCCTCCCGGCTAAACCGAATAACGAGCGTTTATTTTAAAATAAGTGTAGCATTCAAATTCAAGCAAATCACAACAAATATCCATTAAAAGGAAAATATTGATAGTCGGTTATTTAACTATCAAATAGATATGCACAGCATCACCAGATTCCAAATAATTTCCTAAATTATTTATTTTCCAAAAATATATTTACAAGATATATTTTTCCACACTTCAACCATTTGAAAACAAATCTCAAATCATTTTTCACCTTTACCACTTTTGAACACAAATTTTCAAATCATTTTCCTTACGCGGAAACACTTCCAAATATTTATTCATTTTCATTTCGAAATGGTTCATTTAAACCAATTAAATAAATCCTTACCGATTTACTTCAAATTTACGTTCCAAATCCGTAAATTTATTTCCACAATTCAAAAATAAATCAATGTTTATTTTTAAAACAATTTTCCTTTTCCTTTATGGATTCCATGGTGAATTCACATTTCCAAAATATCTATTAATATACGATTCTCAAATCGATTTCAAATATTCACTTTCAATTTATCTTTAAAAGATAAAATCTCAAAACATTTCACTTCATATTGGAAAACATTTCCATACTTATTTAATAATAAGTAATTCCCAAATCTATTTATTTTCAACATTCGGAAATTATTCAATATACTTAAATCACAATTAAGTATATAATTTATTCTTTAAGGAAAATATTCTCTTAAACACATTTACTTGAGTCAAAACGAATGTTGCGTAAAACATCGTTACGACAACCCAAAATCACTAGTGTAGGGATTCGAAATTAAGATAGATATATAAATCCCAATACTATATAAAACATTTCCTTTCGAAAATCATTTACTATAACAACAGTGTTATAGCCCATCTTTTCCTTATTTCTCGAAAACGTCTATTTTTGAAATCTATGGTTTCGATCCTTAACACATTTTAAAACAACTTCAAATCGTTTTAGTTCTATTTAAAAGATCACTTCCTAAAACATTTCTTTAATATATCATTCACTGTCCAAAATCGTGAATATAAATCATTTACCTAATTCACACTTCTACATATTTAATTTAAAGGATTATCCAGTATCCAAAATCGTGGATATATCTCCTTTAATAAGCTTTCATATTTACTTATCAAATTCAATTGGTTTTGGATTTATAAAATAACGTTTACAAATTCAAATTTATATATTTTATAAAAACTTCAACTTATAAAATCCCTTAATTAACAATTTGTTGAATTACTAGTTTTGATTCATGACAAGACAGTTCAGAAACTAAAGAATAATTTGCATTCATACATGACAAAAAGAAGACAACAGAGGATCTCTAGGTTTAAAGTAACTTTTGTAGATATTGAGTCTTAGACATATGTTAAAATCAATCCTCAAGTTTTCGATTTTAAAATTTTTCTTTACAAAACAGAATTCACTATGCAATTTATGCACAGCCAGTCGACTGACTGGTTTTACCAGTCGACTGACTGTGCATATGCACATCAGTGAACTCTGTTCATAATTTTTGAAACGGCAAATATTTTAAACTTTTAGATATTCAAAACACCAGTCGATTGACCCAAATACCAATCGACTGAACCGGCTTCAACTGCAAAATTTCTGAATGGACATCTTCTTCCATGAAGAGATGCACTGCATGAATGGATGTCTTTCTTGGCTGCAACTCTTCACTAAGAGTTGCATCTCTCTGAAAACTATATAAAGAAGTTATCACTCACTTCATAATCACCAATTTTTTGATTCTAATTCTCTATATTCTCTCTTGTGATTATTCAAGTGCATTCATATTCTCCAATGCTTTGAATCTTTGAATTATATAACATATACTTTGATTCTTAGCAATATTCTTCCTTTCAAATCTTTACATACTCTTTATATTCTTGAGGAATTGATTGTAGGAAGTTTGTAATCTTAATAGACTAATCAGTGTTATCAAGAACACATTAAGTCAACTAAATTGTACTTTATCAAAGTCGTGTTCTGCTGCTCAGGCAAGGGAAAGTCCTCTTCTGCTGCTGAGGCAAAAATCCTGTTCTGCTGCTCAGGTGTTGTTTACCTATTCCTCCGGGTTAAGAGAGGGTGTTGTTAGTTAAAGGAAAAGTTAGTCTGGGACTGGACATAGGACGGTGCTCCGAACCAGTATAAAATCTCTGGAGTCATTTTACCATACTGCTTTTATATTCCACATTATTTACTATCTATACTTTGCATTACTGTTTATCCATATTATACGGTCCTATACACTTTCATTTGGTATCGGAGCAAGGCATCTTATAACCGTTACAAAGTTATCTGATATCTTATTAATACGGAAAATAACACCAGCACTACCTCTAACACTGTCACTAACACTAGTTTTATTGAAAGTCAATCCACTACACGACCCCCTTTCTTTAATGGTTTAAACTATAATTATTGGTCTACTCGTATGAGAATCTATATGCAATCAAATAATTTTGAATCATGGAATATCACACAAAATGAATACACTCCTCCTACTGGAGAATATTCCACTTGGTCAAACATACAAAAACTAGATGATACTGCCAATGCTAAAGCTATGAGCATGTTATTCTGTGTACTAGATAGAAATGAATTTAATCATGTTAGCATGTGTCAAACTGCTTATGAAATATGGAGAACCCTTAAAATCACTTATGAAGGAACTAATAAGGTCAAACAAAGCAAAATCTCCATGCTCAAAAATCAGTTTCAAAACTTTAGAATGAAACAAGACGAATCCATCAATGATATGTACTCAAGATTCCAAGATATCTATCATTCACTATTAGGATTAGGAGAAAAGTACACTGATTTTGATATTGTATCAAAAATCCTAAACTCTTTAACGGATGAATGGGAGAGAAAAGTCTTGGCTATTGAAGAAGCTAATGATCTCTCTACCATAAAGCTGAAGAGTTAATAGGAAATCTAATGTTCTATGAAGTGAATTTGCAGGCAAAACGAGTACAAGCACAAGATAAAAAGAACATAGCTTTTCATGCTGAGGAAGAAAAAGATGAAGATTCGGATGAAGAGGATCTAGCATTTATTGCTAATAATTTCAAAAAGTTCTTGAAATTTCAAAAAAATAACAAAATTATTGGAAAAAGGAACTTTCTAAACAAATCATCATCTTCAGTTCTAGAATGTTTCAATTGCCATAAGAAAGGTCATATTCAGAAGGAATGCCTAGAATTAAAGAAGAAATATTTCAAAGGCAGAAAAGACAAGAAAAAGAAAGCATTCTCAGTAACATGGGATGATTCAGACACTTCTTCATCGGAAAACAACAGTGACAGTGAAAACGAGCAAGCAAATGTCTGCTTCATGGAAACTGAAAACGAGGTTAGTGATTTTACTTTTGATGATATGATTGAGATAAATTCGGATCTATTTGACACTCTAAAAAATCTCAAAAGAAAATATAAGGAGACTCGTGAATATTAGAACAAAGCAGAATTCGAAAGAGATATGTTTAAAGATGAAAAGAAAATATTAGAGGAAGAACTTGAAAAATTACAAGAATCATTCTCTAATATCAATTCTCAACTCACTCTCTTGAGCAAAGAAATTGAAACTCAAAAAGAGAAAAATGATGCTCTTGTTTCTGAAAATCATGAACTGAAAACAAATTAAAATTGATAGAATTGGATAACACTAGTCTCAAAACTAAGTTAGAAAGCATCACCAAAAATGTTTCGAATTTTAATAAAGGAAGAGAAACATTATCAAAAATTATTGATAACTCTCAATCCGTGTCAAGTAAGAAAGGGTTAGGATATGTTAAGAAAACAACAGCTCCATATAAAAAGAAAAATAGGAGAAATATTAATCCTAATAAAGTTTAGACAAAAATGAATTATTACCCACAAAGCATAAAAATTTGGGTTCCTAAAACAAACAAATGATTGATTAGAAAGAAATATATAAACCCTTTTTACAAACTGTTCATAAGAATAAAGATTATATTTTTAAATGGGATACTGAGCCCTCTTGGGTTTGGTTTCCTAAGATTTAACTCTTAGGACCCTATTAAAAAAAGTGGGTACCAATATTATATTATATTTTTTGCAGGTCCCACTCAAGAAAAGAGGAAAATGGATACTCGATAGTGGTTGCTCAAAATATATGACATGAAACAAAGATATGCTATCAAATATTATTTACACAGATGGAGGCTCCGTCACATTTGGAGACAACTCTAAAGGATGTATCATCGACAAAGGCGATGTGAGCAACAATGGTATTTCAAGTTTACCTCTTATTTCAAATGTTTTACTTGTCAAAAATTTAAAACATAGTTTACTTAGTATCAGCCAATTGTGTGACAAAGGATTCAAAATCACCTTTTCTGAAAACAAATGTAGTATTTTTGATCAAAATCATAATCTTATCTTTGAAGGAAATAGAGATAGAAATATTTATGTTCTGAATATGAAAATAAAACATAATTCAGATATGTGTTTAATAGCCAAAGAAAATGATCCTTGGTTATGGCACAAATGATTCTGTCATATTAATTTTCAAACTATAAATAAGCTTTCTAAAAATGATTTAGTAAAAGGTCTACCAAAAATGAATTTTAAAATAGATCATATTTGTGATGCATGTCAGTTAGGAAAATTAACTAAATCATCTGTTAAATCTAGAAAGGTTATTTCAACCTTACAACCACTTGAATTACTACACATGGATTTATTTGGACCAACACAAGTACAATCCATTAATCACAGTAGATATGTATTTGTAATTGTTGATGATTTTTCTAGATATACTTGGACTATTTTTATGAAAAATAAAAGTGATACTTTCGATAATTTTAAATTATTTGTCAAAAGAATTCAAATTTTTAAAGGTTTGAAAATCAAAAACATAAGAAGTGATCATGGAGGTGAATTCGATAACGAAGCCTTTGAACATTTCTGTAAGAAAAAAGGAATATTCCATAATTTTTCTTTTCCTAGAACTCCACAACAAAATGGGGTTGTAGAACGTAAAAATAGAACTTTACAAGAATGTGCAAGGACTTTGTTAAATGGAAGTACGTTACCAAAACATTTTTGGGCTGAAGCAGTTGCCACAGCTTGTTATATTTTGAATCGTGTTTCTATTCGACCACTAACAAAGAATACTCCTTATGAACTTCTTAATGGACGAAAACCAAATATTTCCTATTTTAAAGTTTTCGGTTCAAAATGTTTTATGTTAAACACAAAAGATCAGCTTGGTAAATTTGATCTAAAATCTGATGAAGGAATCTTTTTAGGATATTCGGATCATAGCAAAGCTTATCAAATTTATAATAAAAGAACAAATATCATCGAAGAAACTCTTCATGTATCTTTTGATAAAAAATTTAAACCAACTCCAAGTATAATAGATGATGAAGATTTCCCTGATAAAACCACAAATACAGAAACTACAATTTTTGAAATTAATGAAAACATTGCTCGTAATAACAATGAATTAAGATCTCCACCTAGAGTATTAAGAGATCAGCCTTCTATTAATGTTATTGGAGAACTAAATTCATCTGTTAGGACAAGAAGTCAATTAAATCAAATGGGTCATGTAGCTTTTCTTTCTCATATTGAACCTAAAAATATTAAAGAAGCATCTACTGATGAAAACTGGTTAATCGCTATGCAAGAAGAACTAAACCAATTCGAAAGAAATGACGTTTGGGATTTAGTTCCACGACCTAGTGATCAATCAATTATTGGTACAAAATGGGTTTTCAGATGAACAAGGCAATGTTACTAGAAATAAAGCTAGATTAGTTGCTCAAGGTTATAATCAAGAGGAAGGAATTGACTATGAAGAAACGTTTGCTCCAGTCGCTAAACTAGAAGCAATACGAATCTTACTGGCTTTTGCATGTTTTCATAATTTTAAATTATATCAAATGGATGTCAAAAGTGCTTTTTTAAATGGTTTTATAAAAGAAAATGTTTATGTTGAACAACCTCCATTATTTATACATGAACAATTTCCCGACCATGTCTATAAACTCAAAAAGGCTTTATACGGTTTAAAACAAGCACCTCATGCTTGGTATGATCGTCTTAAAAGTTATTTACTAAATTTTGGTTTTGAAATTGGAAAGGTTGATCAAACTCTTTTTATTAAAAGAAACAAGCATGATATTTTAATTATCCAAATATATGTTGGCGATATAATTTTTGGATCTACAAATGAAAAGCTTTGTCAAGAATTTTCTAAAATAATGACAAATGAATTTGAAATGTCTCATATGGGTGAGTTAAATTATTTTCTTGGTTTGCAAATAAAACAAATAGAAAATGGTATTTTTATTAATCAAGAAAAATATTGTAACAATCTAAGTAAACGCTTTGGTATGGAAAATACTTCTACCAAACCAACTCCTATGAGTACAACCATACATCTTGATAAAGATGAAAATGGAAAAAGTATTGACCAAAAATTATATCGAAGTATGATTGGATCCTTACTATATTTAACAGCTAGTAGACCTGACATAATGATGAGTGTTTGTGTGTGTGCACGATTTCAAGCAGATCCCAAAGAATCACTAAGAGCACTGAAACGCATATTACGGTATCTTAATAAAACCAAGGATTTTGGACTATTCTATCCAAAGGAATGTCCTTTTGAATTAGTATCATATAGTGATGCTGATTTTGGGGGAAGCCGGACAGATAGAAAAAGTACAAGTGGGACTTGTCATTTTATTGGACGATCTCTTATATCTTGGTTTAGTAAGAAACAAAATTGTGTTTCATTATCAACATGTGAAGCAGAATATATCTCTACCGCCCTGGCATGTGCTCAAGTTATATACATGCAACAAACACTACAAGATTTTGGTTTTAACTTAACTAAATCAACTATTTACTGTGATAATTCTAGTGCTATTAATTTATCTAAAAATCATGTTAATCACTCACGAACAAAACACATTGACATTCGTCATCATTTTCTTCGTGATAATATTGAAAAGAATTTGATAAATATAGAATTTGTTTCCTCTGATAAACAATTTGCCGATATATTTATAAAACCTTTAATTGTAAATTTAAGACGAGAGCTTGGTATTGTTTCTTTTAAAAATTTATGATTTATATATATATATATATACATATCTATACTTAGCTTCAAATAAAACATCTTTGCAAAATAAATTTTTTTTATGACTCTAGTAGGACTTAAACTCATAACCACTCCTATGTTTTCATATACTTCTTACCATTTGAGCTATGATTGTTTCTTGTTTCATGTAGAAGATTGGTTCTATTTATTCTGAATATTTTCGTTTAAAAAATCACAAAATAACAAGGCCACCAGGACTTGAACCTGGGTCTTTTAGCAGGTAACTCCATAGCTTACCAATTATGCTATGATTACACTTTCTGCTGAGTTATAAGGTTCATACATTCTTAACCATATATCTTTCTTTTCCTTAAATTATTATGCCCCATTATTTTTTTAATTTTAATCTCTGGTTATTAACTTTTGAAGGTCTATAACCATTCATTCTAAGCTCATATTCAACTATATAAACTGCCTCTTCTCAGTTATTAAACATCATTACAATTTTTTTTACAAAATCTTTACAAACTATATTCTTCTCAATGGCCTCTCAAAACTCTCATGATTCCTCTAACTCAAAATTATCTTTTGCTACTCCAACCTCTTCAAGTAACTATGATTCATCCAATAGCTCCACTCCAACATTACCAACTCCTACCCCCATTCATGAACCAGGAAGATAACACACCGGTTTTTCACCAAAACCAAAAAGGTCTCGAAGATCGTTGTTTCATTCTCCAAAAACAAAAACAAAAATTGATGAAATCCATCACTATCAACAGGAGCAAGTCAATTTACAAAGAGAAATGTTTTACGAACAACGGATGAATGCAAATCGTCTAAGTCTTATTGAATCTATTGCACTTAAGTATTGTGGCAAATCATCTAAACATGATGTCGTTCAACCTTCAACATCCCATCAAGCAAATTCATCTGGCTGGAATAACTGGGAGCAATCTCCAACTCAACCTCCGGCATCTCCAAACTCATGGGAACGCTACAATTATTGGTCTCCTTTGCAACCTTTTGTTGAGCATACCAAGGTTGAACCACAAGAATGCTCTCCAAAAACTCCAAAATAATTATCATTTCTTGTATATTATTGATCCTGCTTATTTGTATTTTATTTATGTAGTTCATTCTTTATATAAATTTTGTTTTCTCAGCTTCATATAATTTTTACTCCCAGTCAGTCGACTGGAAATAAAGGTCAGTCGACTGACTGCAGGGTTCCAAAACTCTCGGGAAACCAGTCAGTCGACTGACCTATCACGTTCAGTCGACTGGCTATTGAAATTTTTGCAAATAATAGTGCACCAGTCGACTGAACGTTATTACCAGTCGACTGGCTGTAGGCCAACTGCCTTATCTTCCCTATTTACTTACCTTTTTACCCCATTTCTCTTTACTCTTCTCAGTTTTTTACCCAAATCTATTTCGCCCAAAAACCTAAATTCCCAATTTTCCCTAATTTTTCACTACAAATGGCTCCTCCAAAACGTCAAAGACAAGGTTCTTCTTCCGTCGATCCTACCGATGCCCAAATTGCTCAATGGTTATACAATGATGTGGCTATACAAAGATGGCATAAAATGAAAAACTCAAGGATCTTTGAAGGTTCTTTCATGGTCTATAGTGATTTCGCGGCTTATGGTTTACAAGAACTTATGCGTAGATCCGGTTTGGAATCTCTACTTGATTTGAATGCTAATTCTCACAAGATCAACCACCTTATGTTAAAGTTATTCTTCGCTAATTTAAATCTTCCTCACTAACGCCCATCGAATCGGGATGATTGTGTTAGGAGTTTAGTGTGTGGTCAACAAGTATTTTTCTCCTTGGATCGAATGGCATACATACTTCAAACTCCCAATCATGACATTCCACTAGATGATGTCGATGTAATATTCGACAAAGGGATAGAACTAGCCATATGTTTATGGGAGATAATATGACGGAACAGAAATCTATTCTCCTTCGTCCAAAAGCTAGAATTCTTCACAAAGCTTTAATGCGAAGTATACTTCCAAGAACAAGGTCATATGAACTTATCTACCCATAAAATTTTAAAGCTTTATATGCGATATGGGGAGGAATACAAGTAAATTGTCTACGACGAATTTTGGATGAGTTTTTATCTTTGAACAACGGTAACATGAGAACAATTTATTTTGGTGAATATATAATGTGATTGCTTTTAAATATGGGAACACCTCAACCGAAATCCGAAACTTCTTCCATTGGGGTTATCAATATTCACACAATAAGCCTCATGAAACTACCGTCAGCTCCTCCGACATTTACCTCCTATGAAGAATGGCGTCAGCAACATCAACGACAATCAGGCGGACCAATTATTCAAGAATGAACATCTCATCCCGAAGAAGACGATGATATTCGTCTTGCACAATCAGCGAGTTTGCGAGAATCCGTCGAGATCCTTTCTAGAAATCAACAAATACTAGGATCTCGTTTGAGGAAAGTTGATAAGAAATTAGACAAAGTGAAAGGATTCTTTTCTATCTTATGGGATGCAATTTCATGTTCGTCTTCCACAACTGCTTCTTCAATAGCTCACGGTAAACGTCCTGAACCTAGATTTACATGGTCAACTTTCGAAGAACATACTAGTAGTGATGCTAGTGGCACAGGAAGCGGTGCTCATGGAACTTCTAGACCCGAAAAGGAGCCTGTACAAGAGGAAGATGAGTAGGTTCTTTTTGCAAGTAAGTTGGATATATATTTTAACTCTATTGACATTTCAAACTTATGAAACTCTATTGCAACTTATTTATTGAGACTTGTACTAAATAGTCTCTCTTTTATATATTCTGCACTTTTATTTTATATTTTTGTTTGCTGTATCTCCTTTTTGTCGATGACAAAGGGGGAGAAAAATTATGTGCACTGACATATTTGATGCAGGAAAAAGATATCATACATTCAGGGGGAGAAATATTTTCTCTCCAATATATATACAGGTTGTCATCAATCAAAAAGGGGGAGAATGTTGAATTACTAGTTTTGATTCATGACAAGACAGTTCAGAAACTAAAGAAGAATTTGCATTCATACATGACAAAAAGAAGACAACAGAGGATCTTTAGGTTTAAAGTAACTTTTTAGATATTGAGTCTTAAACATGTGTTAAAATCAATCCTCAAGTTTTCAATTTTAAAACTTTTCTTTACAAAACAGAATTCACTGTGCAATTTCTGCACAGCCAGTCGACTGACTGGTTTTACCAGTCGACTAACTGTGCATATGCACAGCAGTGAACTCTGTTCATAATTTTTGAAACGACAAATATTTTAAACTTTTAAATTTTCAAAACACCAGTCGACTGACCCAATATACCAGTCGACTGAACCGACTTCAACTACAAAATTTCTGAATGGACATCTTCTTCCATGAAGGGATGCATTGCATGAATGGATGTCTCTCTTGGCTGCAACTCTTCACTAAGAGTTGCATCTCTCTGAAAACTATATAAAGAAGTTATCACTTACTTCATAATCACCAATTTTCTGATTCTAATTCTCTATATTCTCTCTTGTGATTATTCAAGTGCATTCATTTCTCCATTGCTTTGAATCTTTGAATTATATAACATATATTTTGATTCTTAGCAATATTCTTCCTTTCAAATCTTCACATACTCTTTATATTATTGAGGAATTGATTATAGGAAGTTTGTAATCTTAATAGACTAATCAGTGTTATCAAGAACACATTAAGTCAACTATATTGTACTTTGTTAAAGTCCTGTTCTACTGCTCAGGCAAGGGAAAGTCCTCTTCTATTGCTGAGGCAAAAATCCTGTTCTGCTGCTCAGGTGTTGTTTACCTATTCCTCCGGGTTAAGAGAGGGTATTGTTAGTTAAACCCAGAAGTTTCTGGGACTGGACGTAGGACGGTGCTCCGAACCAGTATAATATCTCTGGTGTCATTTTACTATACTGCTTTTATATTCCGCATTATTTACTATTTATACTCTGCACTACTGTTTATCCATATTATACGGTCCTATACATTTTCACAAATTCTATTCATATCTCATTTAAGTGCCAAAATCCAATTTATAAGTTAATTTCTTATAAATCTTTTATTTTACAAAAATCTATTCATTTTATAACTTCACAATTTATAAATCTATAAATTTCATTCACCTATGAAATCCATTTATACTTCATTTTAACACTTATAAAAACTCGTTTTATAATTCCAATATTTTTTATTTATTTATGAATACCAATTTTATAAATCTTTTATATAAACCGTTTATAATAATTCAAAAATCCCAATTTAAACCACTTCACAAATTAATCAACTACTTATTTCAAAAATCACATTTCGGTTATATTTCACAAAAAATCATAATTTTTATAACATAAAAATTATAATGTTTATTTTTTAAAATGAATCAATTCCAAAATTCAATAAAATGTATACTTTCAAAATCACTTGAAAATCCTTTTAAATTCCAAATCGTTACTTTAACATTTTTAAAACTCCAAAAATAGGCCCAATGCTGCAACAGCACCAATAAATTAACCATGGCATCCAAACATCATATATCAATATGATAACAGAATATATCGCAAATATCTGTAAATAAATCAATACTGTTGAGGAATCCAGTTGGATCCCTCCAACATGTTTCCCTACATCCACAGATGTTAGCACAATACCAATCCCGTTTCAAGACACAATATCGCGGTACATGGATTTTATATAAAATACTATCCGCTATTATGCGGCGCAATAGGGTCTCATCCGCTATATAATGTAGGAAAATCAACTCCAAGTACATATATAATACCAATTCCACTCTAAGATGGAATATCGCGGTATATGCGTTTAATAAATAACATCCGCTTAATATTCGACGTGTAGGGTTTATTTCAAAACAATAGATAATAATTTATCATTCAATCACACAATCAAGAAATTTTAAATTTAACTATTTAAAATTTAAATCGAAACAGATTCGATTGAGTGAGAAGTTCTCACCTTGCTTCTAATAACAGTTTCAGTATTTCGTTCCGAATAAAATTAAACGCGCGTTTAATTTTACCCAAAATTTACACTAGCTCAAATCAACTCCAATCTAGTTCCATCGCATAGTGCTCGTCAATACAAACCCGACGCAGTTCGTTTCGTCCAAAACGGGCCTCGTATGAAAATGTTATGATAGTTTAAAGTTTGAACGATTTTAAAATATAATAAATTAACGATTTCTATTTATTTCTAACCCTACACAATCACGGCCGTTCGTTTTTAATTGATAAGATCTCGGCCACTCTATCCTTTTTCTCCCTCACGCGTTAACAACCCAGGTTACGCACGCTATTTGAACCCATAGCCGCCATTAGGTTTTGAATTTTCGTGACCAACTCGAGCAACCTGAAGATGATCGAACACCGCCACATCGAAGCCCTATGCGAGCACCTCCTTCAGCTACAATATCAAGGAGCTCGGCCTCCTCAATGCATAGATAAACGTGCCCAAACAGCTGAAGAACGTGAGACCCTAGCTCCTCGAATGTTGCGCCGTTTTATATCGCAGCCGTATAGATTGAAAGTACTCGATGTTATCTACAACTTTGCAGTTGATGGTTTCTGATAATTGTTAACGGATTTGAAGAAAATGAGGGAGGAAGAGTTAAAATTTTCGACTATTGATTATAGAAGGTGGCGACTGCAACATTTAACCTAGGGTTTGTGCAAATTGTGAAATATGGAGGCCTTTTATAGAAAATTTGATGACACTATTCATCCCAAAATTTTCTGAACTCCAAACGAAGCATACCGCCTGGCGTTTATAATGGTTACCCCCATTCCGAACACAATCGAATATATATCGGGAGCCAATTTGATCAATTTTGAAAGATAGATTTTCGAATCGACTATTTAAATTTAAAAATTCACTCAAACCGATTTTACTGCGTTTTAGCTTGCCCCGGACAAACCGTAAATCCGATTGACACGAAATTTGAAATCTTACAATAATATAACATTACGGATCCGATGAAACTGGTTTCGTCGAAATCCAAAAATGTCTATTTTTATTCGTCAATTTAATATTAAAATATTCAATTTCTACAATTTAACTTTTAATTCGATTTTAAAAGTTTTATAACATCATTCTAACTCCAATATGATTTAATACAACTTTAAAAATCAATTTTAATCAATTTAAACCCAATTTTCAATTATTTCTGTAATTTCACATATTAAATTATTGATTTAAGTATCCAATTAAATCCACATATTCAAAATAAAATTTATTCGACTTACGAATTTTACTTGTTAATATTTAAAATCAATTAAATATACGAATTTTAAATGACGGAAATTTTGGGTCGTTACAAAAATGTTATAATTTCAAGTGTTTGGTTTCGCAGTGCTATAACATTGAAAGTGCTATGATTTTGGGAAAGAATATATATTTGAAATAAAAATTATATTATGTTTATTTGGGTTTTAAACGAAAATGATATCGTATTTATATGGGTTTGAAATGGATATAATATTCTGGTTTTAAAAGTATAAACTATTTTGAAAAGACCACGGTGTTATAATAACGTTTGGTTGCTAAAGAGACTGGGATCGGAAGTTGTCATACTCTCTGCCAACTCCGAAAACCACTTTAACAACAGTGTACGCGGTGGAGATTGCAGAACGAAGTAGGATGGTGGTGGCATTTCCTTTAAGGTATATACGTTGACCCGCCTCACGTGAGTTGGCATAAGGTGGCTAAAACAGGAACGATTGACGGACTAATGAGGTAGCATCTTTGATCGGACACATCCCTTCGATATTATACTGACTTTTGGATTGATTCGGTGGTCACTTTTGATTTTTTTGTTTGGGGGTGTGGCTCGAGGTGGGCGGTAGCTGCGGCTATGCGTTACCACCGGTCCGGAAGCCTAATTGATATATCTACCTTCGCATTGCCTAGTTGTGCCGTATCACCTACTCTAGCGCGCCTTATACGATTTTGGTTTTGTACCATACCTATGGAGTGCCATCTGACGACGCCCAGTACGGGGGAGATTACGGTACTGTATAGACTATGTGAATATAAAAGTATGTTAAGGTGGAAAATGTAAAGTCTTAACGCTTTTTTTAATTTATATTATACTTTACTGTAGATATTATTATAATAACATATATTACTACATAGTAAATAGTTTAACAGATCCTTATGAGATGTGAATCACGAGCATTTCTAAGTTACTGCACTCACGTTAGACACTGGATAGGAGATGTCAAATCACATAAACATCTCTGACGTCGTTCCACTCATATTTATTTTTATTGATCTAACTCATATAAGATCTTTTAGTTCTAACTCGAGTGTTTTATCTTTTCAATTCGCTTGGGTCAGCCTGAGCATTTCAAGGTTAGAAGAACTTACTTCTGGAGGATGAAGACGAGGTTTGTATTATTATTATTTACTATATGGTTCCACTGCATTGTTATTTATTATTCTTTGGTATGTGTAACTCTGATTTTGTGTTGTATAAGTATAATCAAAGGTTTTGTAAACAACTTCATGGACTGTTTATTTGATTATTATATTTTGTCGTTCTACTGCAAGATTCTATTTTTTTTCTTTCTCTGCTTTTTCTTATTCACCCCAATAACAATCTGTCCTTCTGTATGGTTTAAGTCTGACGTGTGTGGTTTATCGTCGATTTAAAGCATATAAAAAGGGGATGTTACATGCAACAATTTATACAGCGAATTATGTGTTAAACTGAAAATTGCTCTATTTAAAAATTCTTTAGTTCCTGTTTATGACATACTACTAAAAAATATTCAATTTGTAAATGTTCTATATTTCCATAGAAATGTACACATTCTTTATGTGCTAAGTAGGCATGTCAATCATACGGATTTCAGCTTGAGCCAAGTACGAACCCACCATTTTAATACGGGTAAGAGTTTTCCATAACTACCTTGGTTCGACTCAAGCATGGCAGTCGGATTCGGTTTTATCAAAAAGCCTTCCGGTTTAGGCCCAATCTAATTATTAATTTTCTATAGTAATCAAAACGTGAGTGCTTATATTATTTGTTTACCATTTTATTTATTTGCATGTAGATATTTTTTTTTCTTACTTTTATTATTAACTTGACTACGTCACCATGCATTTGTATGTTAACATTGTTTATACAAAAATTGCAAATTTAAAGTACGATTTTAACATAAATATTAAGAGTTCGGAATATGGATATTATTATCCAAGGTGCTTGGAAAGCCCAACAGGCTGAGTTTGAATTGGTTTTAAAATACCCTATGCGTTCGGACCAGGCTCGTGTTTTGATTATTTTATTCTCCTATGTCCATTATTAATTTTCTTTTTTATATTAGATTATAAGCTCCTTATTCCAAACCGAGAAATCAAACACGAGTCAATTGAATTATGAGCAACTTAGACAGTTCGGTAGTAAAGAATATCTAAGCAAATCAAGTGAAAACTAGCAAAGCTCCATGAGTTGTAGGTAGAACGGTTCTTGAGAGTTGTGGCGGCATTCATCAAAGCATAATCAAAGGCCGCAAAACATCTTGCATGACTTCAAAATTGTTGCAATCAACCAATACTGGTTTAGGCGGTTGTTCTGGCAAATTTGGAATAACTCCATAGTATATGACTATGATCAGTTTTCGACATGGTAACCATAGTGCAATGTATCTTTTGTAATGTTTCAAAATTCATTAGCGAACTAAAAGATTTTCCATATTAAACATGATCATGTTGTCTATTGAAAGTTTGGACTGATTTTTTATTATTAGAAAACATTGTGAAAACTAAAGCATACTTCAGTAATGAGCAAAACTTTATTATTTGTAGAACTTTTGACTAATGATCATACATCATGAACAAGGCTATGTATAAATCATCCTCTTTTTTGTTAAATTCTCTAAGAATTTTTATGTAGTTTAATGTAGTTATCTTCTTCAGTGGGCTTTCATTTGAGATAAGTTAGATCCAATTATATATTTGTTTTCCATGAATACTTTACTAAATAATTCTTATTGACACTAGCATGGACATGTGCATAAGGGCAAGGACATTTTTGAAATTTCAAAAAGACACCGAATATATTAGTTCAATGAATTTTTTTTATTAGTAGTAGGGATTAGCTGATGTTTCTATTAAGAATTTTGTGGACAATATTTTTTTTCCCTTCGGTATTTACAAAATAACCAAATTTATGCATAGAATTAATATATTGAGTATTGTACGTATTTGTACGTTCTGTTTTGCACTAAAAATAAATTAACGTCTTTACACACATCCAACGGGCGTGCCAAGCGTACTGGTCATCATAGTATACATTCAAAGGGGAAATCCATAGTTCTGAAATATTTTGATCTGAGCACCGTGTCCTGCAGTCACGATCATCATGCCCCAAGTTGGCCTACTCTACACACTACCACACCTCCGTTCATCCCAGGTCTATTCTGTAACTCAACTTCTCCTCTGGCCATGTGTCCTTACTTTGTCACTAAACCATGACATGTCATCCTGCCTCTGCAATGCGATTGCTGTGTTGGTCATTGGCCAAGGTAGCGCTGCTGTCATGTCCTCGCAGTAGAACTGTTTGTAGCATTTAGTCGATGAAGTAGAACATGATTTGTTTCTGTTCCATCTAGAATCTGATGCTTCATGTCTCCATATGTACACGTGAGAATCTTCACTTGCAGAAAACAGATATTTTCCATTTTAATTTGAATGCGCTGAAATCTGTCTTCTAGTATTATGAAAACCTGCAACACAATAATCAATACTTACCAGATAGTCACTTAAAGAGGTAGCATAAACATTGAATTGGTATGAAGCTGTCATACCTTTGAATTTATGTACAACATCCACACCATTGACGACTCTTATTAGTGATTCTACGAATGTAATTATCACATCTAATAAACTCCCCTCTGAAAACTGAACGAGCATCAAAATTTATTGACATTTACTTACAACGGACAGTGTTGTGCAAAATCAATGGCATCTAGTAATCACAGATCTGACTATAAAAAATTACCCATACAAGCATAAACTACAATCACAGCATCAAATAAACAGAGTTCCACACTATCCATACTCAAGCCAATCACTTTTGCTCCAAAACACGATATGTTCCCTTATTCCAACCCATTTCAATACAAACTAATAAACATATTGTAAAAAGAAATCAAAACAAATCAGTATGTACAATAATATAAGTCAGTCAGAAAGTTATTCTAAAGGGTATAATAGGAGCTTATAGGCATTAATTTATGCAAAAAATGGAAATAAACTATGATACAATAATGTAATATAAATGTAAAGGATAAATGGGTGGGGATTTTATCTCCAAGAGATGAAACCCAACTTTTTAAGTAAATGCAGTGATGTTAGTTACCTCTAAGTTTCAATAAACATCTCCTTCAATAAACAAATTTCTTCCATACTGTTCATTGTACTGACAATAATATCAAATATTACATTGCTTATGTACGTTATGAATTTCTATTGTCATCTTTACAAAGTGGGTGTTTTTCCTTTTGTCAATAGTCATGTAACATGAATCAGTGAATGAGTTGTAACAATAATTAACAAGTACTATAACCAACCTTTTCTCATATGTGCTTTGGATGTGATTTTAATAATAAATTGTGGATCTTAGCATTGCAAAGATCAAACCATTGAAAAGGGAAGATTAAAGTCATTTAAATATCGACAACTTATATTCAAAGAAAAGTTTTTCTAAGCAAAAGTGAAAGAAAATTGAAAACGAGAAACGATGGTGCACACCTATAAGCATAATAGATATATCAACCACACCCTAAAATATTTTAGTATGATGTGAATAGCACTTTCCATCGCAATTCATTATTCTTTGACATTTGTACTCTAAATTATTTTCTTGTAACCAATTTTTATTCCAATATTTGTTTAAGCTCACGTATTACTTTATACCTCTCCTTGTGTGAAAAAAATATATCAGTGTATTAACATGTGATGATATATGGTAACATGGACTAAACTATTGACATTTAACACTGTTTAGAATACATAATGTCTTAAAAATTTATCAGTACGCTCACATAGTTGTTTTTGATATTCTAGTTTTCAAGTAAAGAAAACTATGCCTTAGACTAGTTTCTAGAAATTACTTAAGTTGATTTCTTTAGTAAGTCTATTTTTGAGAATATCCACATCAGATTATAATCAGCAGAAGCCAAAATACTTGCAAAACCAAATGTAAGGATATATAATTTTTGTGCGATAATGCAAAATGAACCGTCCACTAACTTGAACATCTAACCAAGTGGAACCACACTAAAAAGAAGTAGCAATACCGATGCAAGAATCAACCATGCTCGTAATTAATGCAATTCAACCTATATCCATAAGCACATTTATGAACATTCATTGCCAAACTAAAACACAATAAAAAAAAGCAAGCCGAGCTAGGATAAATCCGTTCAATAATTAAACATTGAAACTACTGATGTAGATTTTGAAACGCCTAAAATGCCAAATTTTGGAGGGAAGATCAAGAAAAATCCATCAACTATAAAATAATAGGTATGAGCTGACCTTGCCCTAATAACTGCCTTAGCTTTCAACTTGTTATGACTTTTTTGAACGTAAGAATCCAACCGCTTTAATTTTATATATGCCAAATTCTAGTCCAACTTTCACTTAGCAGCCTCCCATTTTTTTAAAAATCTTGTAAACCCCTAAAAATACTCATTAGCCTCTAATTTCTTCCACAATTGCCCCTCACATGATTTCTTAGTTACCACGCACTGACAAGACGATGTTAGATAGAAAACCACGTAGAGGTAAGACGAGTTCAGATAGAAAACCACGTAGAAGTAGTGCGTGGTTCAGCCCATAACCACGTAAAGCGTCAACGTGGATACCTTATCATCCACGTTTGGAAACCACTTTCTTAAGGTTATTTTTGTGTTCAGAAAATTATTTTTTCAAAGGAGGCTACCAAGTAAAAACACCGGTTGAAATAGAATTTGTCTTTGTATATATTTGACAAACATATAAAATGGTATCAACGTAGCACTTACCTGAATTAGAGCCACGCATATTACATACCGAGCTATTTTGATTTAAATTTATCATATTCCCATTCCAAACTTTGTCACCTATGATAGATCCAACCAACCATCCAGATCAACCCTCAAAGTTAGGATCCAGATCCAACCTTCTACACTTCTGCAAAGCCCTCAATAACTTGGCTCATTTCCTCCTTCCCAAATACAAATCGCGACCATGACTGCCCTCATAACCTCATCAGGCCCATCCTTCGCTTGATCTCTAACATACACGGACTACACACTCCTTTCCCACTACTCCTTAACGCATCCCGTCTTGGGAAGCGCTCGCTAAAATCGATTTGGGCACCATTGCCAATCATTTTAGATTTGCACAAAGCATTTTTTGTCTATTTCTTTTCAGGTTTGGGCGGCGTCGCTAATATTTAGAGTTCTGAGATTTTAGGAAATATTTTGCATGGGTGAACTTGAAAATTACGGAGTGAAGGGTTCTTTGTGATAGAAGTTAGAGTTTTATTGGAAGAGAGAGAGATTGATGAGGAGGAGGTATGTACAACGTTTGATTTGTTTGAATTTAACGGTTGTAACTTTGTGAGTGTACAAAATGCGGATCGTTATGATATGAATTTTTAAGCTGTCGCAAAGGTCGTGGTAATTTCCATTTTTGTGACCCCATTGCGACAATGTTGAGAAAAAGATGGCGTTTTAAGACATAGCAAATTAGCGACGTATCAGTGACGCCTTAGTGACGGCTGTAATTTTAGCAACGCCGTACCATTGTCGGTCATCATGGCGTCGCTAATCGACATCAAAAATCAGCCCTTCCTCTTGCGGTGGAATAAGCTTTCAAAGATGTGCATGAGGCAAAGTAGCTAATATTATATGAGTTTTATTTACGCTGTGTTCTTTAAAGCTTATACTATGTTTGAATGGATGTAATGATAGAATTTATAACTGTCAAGTATTACTCTGATCAACCAAGATGACATCTTCATATGTCGCTCTTGAAGTACTTTGTACTTATTATATTTTCTCCGTACGTGGGCGACGAATGAGATTATGTAATGAATGTGAAAATATTGCTTCTGAAATGTAATGAAAGTTTGATTAATGATAAATGTTTGAATAAATTTCATATTCATATACTTTTGATATTATTGATAGGATAACATAACTTCATTGTCACCGGAGAATAATACTATTGATGACTGCAACATCAGTAGCATTTTTTTTCGAACCTCAAAATGGGTATGTTACAGGATAGGTAAGGAAAAATATACCGATGGTTCGCCTCAGATTTGAAGTGTTAAATGGCCTAGTACTTTTAAGAAAATTGGGTCTGTTTCATTTCTAATAAGAGATATTATGTAACAAAAAGGACATTTTCCTTGACTTACTTAGATTAGCCTTAACGGGATGTCAGCTGCGAAAGGTCAACGGGCTATGTCAATATTTTGTACCAGTTTTTTGCTAGTAGGTCTGACATATAGGCTATGACCACCAGCGGTCCCGAGCGAACGGTAGAAAAGACTTGGGTTATGCCCTGACGAATTTCACTTCCTACTAGTGCAGAATTTGTATGAGAGCTGCATAGACCTCAGAGTAGATGGTTAGAAAAAAATTTGTTTATCGAAGGTGCGCTCATTAACCTTTAGATGAGCCTTTAAGATGCGTTAGCAGTACGCCAATTAGATTATAAATTATATAGTCATATATATGGGTCATTGATTACTGTAGCTAGAAACGATCGACTAGAATTTACGTTGTGGAGGGCCCGCTTCAGAGATTGAGGCATTAAATAACCATTGGATCTACCTCCTCCCTATTAAAGAAGTATTAAGCGGCCGAGGGTTTGGTAGTAAACATTTATGGTTATACCTTAGAGAAGGTTAGGTTAGGTATATCATAAATGCACATAAGATTAAACAGATTAGTGGTAATTACTAAATATAATACTTAAATGGAAATCAATCGGCATAAATTAATGGTATGGGTAAAGTATGTAACCTTTCAATCTAGAATGTTGTTCTAACCTACTTCCTCATTACTATCCAATAGATAGATTTAGAGAGACAGGATGTTGGAGCAAAACGGAAACGGTAGATGGAGAAGCCTTCTTATTCATGCTCGACACTGACAATGCAATTAGACATCTAAGGAATAATATTAATTCTAAGGTAGTAGCTTTAATCAGTATGTATGTTTTGTTTTATTTTCAATTCTGTTATGAGTTTATATTGATCGCTCGCTGATATGCTTATGTTTATTACAGGTTATTAAAACCAACGATATGTACCTTAATGGACTTGGATTTCGATTTAGTTGAAATTTAAGCCCATTAAGGTGCAGGTTTGTTACATTTGTTATCAGAGCTTAGATTGGACGATCATAGGAATTAGAATACATTGAGAAAATGTATCTGTGTTTTTACCTATATATATGTGTGTGTGTGTATATATATATATATATTATATGCCTAAATCTATGAATTTTGACGATAAAATTAGTTATGATGATATTTTGAAAAGGATGGACGAGGCAACTATGAGTTAGAAAAAATAAATAGAGTTAAAATTATACTCCTACTCCGATTACCCCGAGGGTCGAAGGTCGTGTCTTAAGGAAGGGATCGAGGAAGAGCATGAGCACGACATATAAAAGAATTTCGAAGGCTGGATGGTACTTGACTCTTTTGCTGGACCTAGGATGCCTTATGAATGTAGATTTTGATGCATTGCCGATTGGGGATGCACATTTTATCCAAACAAATGAGAAGTAAGAAACTATATGTTGCAAATATCCGGAAGATATGAAGGAGTGTAGCAGGTTCCTACAAGATGGTGTGCACTACCATCGGTAGAAGAAAACCGGACTATTGATGAAGAGGAGTAAAGAAGGAGTAGAAAGAAGGAAAGTCCAAAAGAAAGGACGATTAAAGTCCATTTTGGTGTCCAATCATATATGGAAGAATTTGACAAAAAAATTTCGGAAACTCTTGAGATGTTTCAATTGGATTTTAAAAAAGGATTTATTGAGAAGTTTTACTTTTGAAAGTAATTGAAATTCTTAGTTTAAAATTGGTTGGATCAAAAGTTTCTAATTTAAAGGCTTTTGGAAAAAGAGTTTTTCGTTTTTGAAATGAATGGAAAATAGAGCGCAGGTTTGGGCCGATGATATTTCTTATATTTGTAAATTTGGACGTCACATTGTGAAATTCTTCCTAATGGATGGATAAATGAAAATGATACATTATTCAAATGGGGTAAAGAAAATAGAAGGGTAAGAATGTTCGATAACTAAGATGGAAGGAATATATTATTAGAGAAATGGAAGCCACTTGAAGGCAATTTAGATATGAGAACTGTTAATAGTAGTACTATTAGATATTTAAATAGAATTATAATTATGAATATATATAAAATCGGATTAGTAAACTAGTAAGAAATAATATAGGATAGGAACATGATAGGAAGAATGGATAAATTCCATAGATATGTAGCAATTGCACATATATTTTAAATAAACGCTTAGATTTATGTAGTAGTTGCATGTATCTTTTAGAAGTCCCATTCGTTTGCTATTATAATCTCCGTCAAAGGTGAAAGCGGAAATAGCATGAGTAGTAAGAAAATAATAAGATGAAAGTTACCATTTTATGCTCCACTTTTCATTTTTTAAAGTTATATAAGATGTTTTTGAAAAAAATGGTTGGGTATGACAATTGGGTTTTCAAACGTGATTAATGTTTTGAGTTTAAAAATTCTGCTTTAAATCTTTGTGGTAAAAGGTCTTCGAGAATGGAAATTTTTTGTGGCTTATTTTAGAAATCAAGGAATTTTTGAATTTGATAAAAAAGTTTCTAAGTTTATAAGTTAAAGATAAAATATTTGGATCAAGAACTTTATGTAAAGAATGGTGAAAAAAACCCAAATCAATTTTTGATATGGAGTAGATAGGGATTACTTTCTAGGTAAAACAAGGTAAAGGTTTAGGTTAGGAATAAAATAACTAGGGATACTCATAGGTTAGCAACAAGGAATTCCTGCTGAATATAATGAATGTTGGTATGAATCTATGAATATTTGATTAGAAATTTGTGGATGCCATGAGAAGAACCCTCAAATGAGGAATGGTACCAAAGTACAATTTAGTGAGTCCTAGGGTATACTCGCATAAAGGATCAAGGATATAGAAGTATGAGTCAGGGAATAGGGATCTTAAGGCTAAATTAACACTAGAGGGGGCGAATAGTGTTTAGTGGATTATATGAATATTTTTCAAGTTTTTTAAGCTTCTACTTGGAATAATGTAATTAACAATCACAGAATCAAAGTGCAAATAAAAGTAAATGCAGTAAAAGTAAAAAGGAAACATACCTGGATTTTATACCGTACCCTACATCCAGTCCCGCATAATTTCTTGTACAGATTTCTTTTCAACTAGTAAATGCAAATACAATCTCAATTTTTAGACTACCAGATACATCCTCTAGAATCTCAACCTCTGAGTAGAGTCACTTGATTTCTAGGCTACAAGCACACCCACTTGATTTATAGACTACTAAGCACACCCATTTGAATTTACAGGTTATAATCATACCCACAAGTATAGTAGTATGTTTTGATAGATTTTACAGACTCGGATCTTCGATCTTGATTACAATTGATCCTATAACTCTTAAATGACACTTTGATCTTGGTTTGATTGAGAGAAATGAGAGAAATCAGAGAGTAAATGATGGAGAATCAAACTAGTGGTGATTGAAATTGATTCTGGTTGAATTTTGGACGAGTTTGAGTATATTTTGATTTAGAAAATGAGAGAGTGGAAGGAGAAGAGATGAATAAGAAAATTATAATTGGAAATTTGTTTGGAAGTCCGGTATTTATAGAGGAACAACGGTCATATCCATTCATGAAGAGATACGACGAAAAGACACTTCTTTTGAAATTTAAATCTTGAAAAATTAGCCACTATGTCAACATACATACGTAAAGTATGTCGACAAACTCATTTTTAAAGTTTAAAAATAGTTTAAAACATTATTTTTAAAACTCGTTGTTTTGTAAAATAGTTTGACACTTTGAAATCATTTAAGCATAGTTTATAAATATTTTAATCATAATAAAACTTTATATAATAATTTTGAAAATTTTAATATAATGTAAACAATACATATAATCAATATAAATATAACTTATTAACGTATAAACAAAAATTCAATATACATAAACTTTAAAACACTAAAATAATGTCTTTATAAGTATAAGAGGTTGAAAATCATTTTGAGAAATATTTTGAAAAGATTATTTTAAAACCAGGATATTTAAAAAATAATTTAAAACAAAATTAGAAAAGTAGAAAGAGATCAGGAAAGTGCTATTAAGCTTCTAACATAAACTCCATGACTATAACTTATCTGGAATATCTTGAAATCTTTAAATCTTCAATACTCATGAGTCTTCATTCTTCAACTCTTGAAGCTCTATATCAGCATCTTGAATCTATTCTTGATATTGTACAGTTTTCTTAATCAACACCTGTCTAATATCCTACACTATATACTATATATAACTTGACAAAATATTAATATCCATATTTTCTATAATGTTCTATAGTTGTTATCATCAAAACCAATACCTATGGTACTAAAAATCTCCACCTTTTTGATATTGACAACCCCGTATATAAAATATAATATAACCCCCTGGATTACAGAACTCTCTCTTAATCTATGCCTAGATATTATATATTTCTCCCCCTTTGTCATCAACAAAAATAACCACCTAAAACTACAACTCTAACACTAACTCTTACTCTAATTCTAACTCTACCTCTCCCTAAATAAAATACAAACTGATATATATAGGAGTTATAATAATAATGATGAGAATGATTGTATAAAAACAATAAGTGATATGTAAAATTAGATAATCATGAAATAATCATAATCAATCTAAATATTCATCCAATCCAACAAAGTTAATGTCACACACAAGTCAAACAAATCCACACAAGTCAAACCAATAAAATCCAAACCAAATCAAGTAATATAGTTTAGGAATGAAAAGGAATAAGAAAGGACTTGCATAAATGATTCTCTGGTCTTAACAGGTATTTAAATAGGTGAAAATTCGTTGGAAATGAATAGACACTTTCTGTCTATTTAATTTTAAAAATTTAAAATTTTACCATTGCATGTCCAAGGTATGTCGACATATATAAATAAATTTTCAAAACAATTCTGTTTTCATATTCTAATGTAGATTTAGCTTATACTTTTATACCTGTATACATTCCAGAGATGACAAACAATGTACAACAGCAAGGAAATAGGTTTTTCATTAATATTATATGATGATTACACAACTCATACACTAAAATAATGAAAAGATACATAAGATCAAAGCAAACTCAAAATAAAATGACCATATACAACACATTCATAAGCAAGTAGATACCTATTAAACTAGAAAGATGTAGACGAAGAACGATGGAGATCCCAAGCTTGTGTTTCACTTTTCCAAAGAATTTATCCATGTTGTTAGAAATAGCGGTTAATTTATGACTAACGAAACGTTTGAGATCTTTGGTTTTCAACAATCTTCGTTTGATTATTGAGAAGGTCTTTGTTGGTTAGTTGAAGAAGAAAATCAATGTTTTCTAAGGAGGTTACCTCCTCCTCTTCTTCAATATCCATATCTTCTTCTTCTTCCTCTTCCTCCTCATCTCTAATTTCTTCCTCCTCTTCATAAGCTAACCTTTCTTCTTTCTCCGCAAGAGTTTCATACAGCTTGAAAAAGGGTGGAATTGTCATAAGAGCGATGTTAGCTTGATTAAAGACTTTACGAGAGACAAATTCCTCTCCATTAAAGTCAACATCAAAGTAATTGAAGATTCGAGTAAGATACACACCATGAAATAATGTATTTTCATGATTAGTAATATTTTTAGGATAAAATTCATCCAAACTAACTTGAGCCCAAGTTATGTCACATTGATCATAAGTGGCAAAAAGAGATTTGCAAACTATTGGAGTTGGATTATTGAAATTTCTTTATTTAGGAGTAATAATATGTTGTGGAAGAAGATTTAGAATTCTTGTTTTTATACGAAAGTTTCGGTTTTTGAATTCAAAATCATTATCACCTTCAAAAATTTTGTGAGATACTTCATGATTTTGATCAGCAATTTTATGAGATGTAAGGTCCAATCAGGTAGATTTACATCTAAGAATGGTATCCAAAAGCTAACAATTTAAAACTTTAAAGTTCCTTTTACACTACTCCACACTTCTCCTTCATTACCCTCACGAAATTTTCCTTCCAAGTTTGCATAAAACATTTTGACCAAGTGTAGATAGAAAACATAATAATTTGGAGAAGCATCAATTAAACCAAGAATACCATTTTGTAGACAAAGAGAATCAAGTTTGAGTAACGACACGTAATTTTTAGTGATTTTTATAACGTAATTAACTAAAAATTTTCTAGAAATTAAATAATTGAATTTTGCAATGAAAATTTGATATTTGAAATGCATCTATTTAAATATAGTAAATGGTAGATTTTCATCTAAAAATATGGAAGTTAGTTCAGTTGTGTAATTTTCATTTTCGATTTAAATCAATTAAATTTGATGGTAATAATTTTTTTTCGAAATCTGAATTTTTTTATATAATAAAAATCTATACTATTTTCTGAATGAAATGTCATATATCGTCAAATTTGGACAACTCTAGTTTCATTTATTTTATTTTCGGTGTTTTAGCAGCACTTTGACAACAGAAAATCGAATTTTAATAGGATAATCGTATCGCTGATATCTGTGTACTATTCTATTCGTCTTGTCATATTGATCTCTGCAGTATATTTATTTGTGTGTTTTGATGTCTGGTACGCGGTGGATTCCATGAAATGACTAGCCGTATTGGTAACCGTTTGCAACCTTATCGTGTTCTGTGTGCCTTCATAATTCATCGTGTCAAACCTAATGGCCACTATCTTTAATATTCCCATAAAATTTAACCCTTGACTTTTGTTATTCCTTCAAAATTTAATATATTGGCTATTTATCCTTTTTATCTCCTGTTCCTTTAATCCCTTCGTTCATTTGCAATTTAATATAAATTATATATTAGCTTATATCTGAAATAAAATCCAGCTCCTCCTATTTCGTATTGCCTGAAGCTTGCTCCTCTAATCCTGCTTCCCTCCCCCTTTTTTTCTTCATTTTCATTGTTATGTCTAACTTTAAAATAAATAAATAAATGTATGTATGTATGTATTATGTATAATCTGAGTTCAAATATATATGTCATGTTCACTTTGCTTTGCTCGTCACCGAATGCCTCATTCATGGAACCCAGACTATATCTTCTTCCACCTTAGATCCTTCCTGTTTTGCGTCAACACTTCCTCCGCCATGTATTCTTCCAGCCGACCCTTGCATCCAACCATTGCCTTCACCGCATCAAACCATTGTCGTGTCGTCCGCCCTCTGGCCATACCTCATTCTCTTCTGACCACCGAACTTGCAACCCTCCACCAATAACCTGCTATTGTTCTACCTCACACACACAAATCCATACTGCACCTATTGCTGCAACAGCCCATCTCCCTTGTCTCGCGATGGCCATAGTAGCCGACTTTCCTCCCTTTATCCCCTATCCACATCAGTAGCCCGCTCATAGCCGAGCATCTCCAGCCCATGCACATGGTCATTTATGTGAGTTGCAGTCCATATCCCCTTCGATCTCAGGTCTGCATACATTCATTTTTTTAGTTGCACCCTTTCTTTACTTTGTATTTATAATTTCAAAACTATATATTCGATGTTTATATGTATTTAAAGCAACAACCTTTTTCTTCGTTTATTTGTATATTACCTATTTATATATTGTTCGTATATAATATAATGATACATATATATATCTATATTATACGTATATATTTAAGTTTACTTCTTTTTCCCGAGATACTCCTTGCAGCCTTTCTTTGTTTAGATATACATTATAGGTTTATATATATACGTTTGTATATTTATATGTTGCCTATATGCTGCAACATCTTTTGTATCTATATGTGCATATATCGATCTGTTGTTATATATATAGAGTCTTATAAACTAAAGTAAGTATATGTTGATCATGTATAATATATATATGTCACATAAGTTTGTAGATAAGTTGTGAGTTTATGTATGCACTATATTAAAGTAAGTTATTTTGATTTTACAATAGATACTGTTTTTAAATAAAATATATATGTTAGTCTATATATTAGTTTACATCAATATACATGAGTTTGGTTATCAAAAATATATAGAGATATTTTTATGTGTTTAAATTAAATTTTTGATTTGAAATTATATATAGAGAATTTATTTTAAATGTATGGTTTTAAATTGATTGAGAGGAAATTTACATATATAACATATACTTTGCTCCATTTATGTTAAGCTAATTTTGATTTGTTTTCCGTCAATTCCAAACTTCCATCTTTGCTTTGATTGTCAAATTCGTGTTCATCGTACTTTACATTGGAATTCTTTGCTCGGATTCGCAGCTCGGCTCGTTATCAAATTTCTCTAGCCTCGAATGGGGAGTAATCACTCTCGATTAACATTCTTATATTTAAAAAATTTAAGTCATATTGAAACGACAATTGAAATATGCTGTTAAATTTTAACTGTTAATTATATAATTGCTATATACGATATGCCATTATTTGTAACCGTTCACGTATGACATTTGACACTATAACATATCATTTATATTATGATTAAATTTTTTATTGATGATATATACCTGTTGTTGATATGTTATATTATTATCGTATTTGTTCTCACTTTGCAAGTTCCCATTTGTTAGAATTTTCTATGGGTTGAAATGATATATACCCGAACTATCTTATAGATTAGAGGAAAATCGTTATGGGTTGAAATGATAGTCCCAAGTGATTTTCATTGATTATGAATTTTAGGATTTTGGGTTGAAATGATATATATTCGTAAATATTTAAATTGCGGATCGAAATGATAAATATCTGTATCACTTGACTATAGGATAGAAAATTATATACGGGCACCGTCGGTCTATATTTTGAAAATGATTTCCAAAGTTTGAAAGGAGATACATAGATTTTATTAAATATTGATTTTAAAATTTTAATATACAGAATTTATTTAATATATGGAAAAAATATTTAAAAAGAAAAGAATTTTTTATATGTTTTGGAAATTTTAAATTATAGGTTAGTTTTGAAAACATTAATTTTAAGATTTTACTCATAATTTGTTATTTTAGAACATATAAAATAAGATTTAAAATAGATTTAATTTGACATAATTTATTTAAATCAAATTTAATTTAATTAGGGTATATATATATGATTTAATATTTATTTAAAATTTTATATTAATATTTTAAATAGATTTTTGTAATAACTTTAAATAAATAGAGGTTGGAAAAATAAAGTAAAATTGACTTGAAATTTATTTGGTTGATAATTTAATTTAAATAGGAATTTATTTAAACTTATTGATTTTGAGATTTGAAAGCCATGACTTATAACTTGATTTGATGGAAAGTGATTTAAATGAATATTCTCAACTTTAAATAAAAAATTGAGACTGAATATTTAATATTGATTTAAATTTGTAAATTGAGATTTTACTCAGTTGTTACTAAAATTATTAAGTGAATATTTTCCAATTTGAATAAAATTAAAATTGAATATTGAAATACAAATGAAACCTATATTGTTAAATGTTTGAACATTTAAACTTTGAATCTTATGGGAATGGAAGTGATAGTTCAAAACCTGGATTTGAAATTGAAAGAAATTGAAATGGTTTATTGAGAATTTGAATTGTTAACCTTTTTAATTGAAATTGTGGAACTGGGATTGATTAAATTGAATTTTGGATTTTAAGTTGACTTGAATCGATTTGTGAAATTGGAGAAAACTAATCTTATTATATAAAGTATTTTTAATATATATATATTATTTTATCCTATAAACTACTTAAATATATAAATTATTTTAATATATAAACTATTTTAATTTATAACTATTTTAATATATATACTATTTTCAATATCTAGACTATTTAAGTTGGAAGTGTTATGATTTCAAAAGTGTTATGATTTTAAAACTGTTACGATTTCAAAAGTGTTACAATTTTAAAAGTGTTATGATTTCAAAAGTGTTATGATTTCGAAAGTGTTATAATTTTGAAAGTGTTACGATTCTAGAAATGAATATTATTTAAACTGAATAATGATAGTGAATCAATATGCTTTTGAAATGAATATGATATTTTGATATGAAGTATAAACTATTTGAAATATAAAATGGCCATGGTGTGAAATAAGCGTTTGGTTGTTAAAGAGACTAGGATCTGATTGTCATACTCTTTGCCAATACCGAAAAACACTTTAACAATGTGTACACGGTGGGGAATCTAGAACGAAGTAGGATGGTTTGATGACGATGCTGTATTGAGGTATGAAACAAGCCCTAAATAAGATGACTAAAACAGGAACAATTGATGGACGAAGTAAGGTAGCTCCTCTGATCGGCACACTTCTTCGATACCATTATGTTACTTTATGATTTGATTGGATGCACCTTTGATTTTGGGAGTGTTGTATGAGGAGGGCGGTAGCTGCGGCTATGGTTACCACCAGACCGAAAGTGTAAATTGGTATAATCCTACCTAGGGTATAGCCTCGCGTGCCTTGTCATTTACCTTATCGAGCCCACTATGATTTTGGTTTGTGTCGTACCTATGGAGTGCTCCTTGATAGCCCATTGGTTTGGTGGGGTTTACAGTACTGTATAGACTACGACATTATATAAAATGTGTTAAGAGGGATATGGGTAAAGCCTTAACGCTATTTTAGTAGTTTACTTTACTGATAGACATATTATAATAGTGTATATTACTACATAGTAGATAGTCGCACGGATCCTTAAGGATGGAAATCCCAAACATCCTTTAAGTTAGTTGTATTTCATTTGACATTTCACTTGAGTTGAATTTACTGTTATAAGAATGTTAATCCTGACTCGAGTTTTCGTATTTTCCTTTATGCTCGGGTCAGACTGAGTGTTACAGCATTTGCGACTCACCTTTGGAGCTTGGAGCTTTGCTTGAAGATCCTTCTTTTATCCAGTCTCCTTTCGGTTATTCTAGTTGATTCCAGTTGTTTGTTCAGTCTTGTTAGCTCTTTTGTATTAGTGACTTGTATTCCGTATTCGAGATATTTGTTTTATTTTACTGTAATTCTGATGTTTATATAGTAGCTTCATGAACTACTATTTATCTATTCTGCTGCTTATTTTTATATTACTCTATGTATGTGATTTTTGATTGATTTATTTACAGCATATGCTGAGTTTTGCCAAATATAAATTAGCAATCTGTTGTTTTGAACGATTCAAACCTGACATGTACGGATGCGAATAGTTCAAAATAGCGGGTCGTTACAGTTAGTATAAGAGCTCTTTTTTAGGCAAAACTTAGCATATGGAGTAAAAAAATTAATTACATAATCACCTTCGTTTGAGCATGAGTTTCTCCTCTTTAATTAGGATCTCTTTTGAATTTTGAATCTTTCCCATTTGTTTTGAAATCCATCCTTGTTTTCTCCTATTTGTGTTCCTTTGATGCTAGAGCATTACATAGCTCCATTTCTGTTCCGACAACCTTAGTATGATTTGTAAAGGGGTGAACTCCTTTACAACAGGCGTCGATTCACCGGAGATTTCTACATCCTCGGTTATGATGCTGTTATTTCTTGAAAAGCCGAATCGTTTCTCTAGTAGACGACCCATGTAATTCTCTTCTCATCGAATGTCGAACGCCTTCGGTTATGCAGGCAGTTCTACCTTTCGCTTGATACTCAGCCTAATGATCTCGACTCCACCCCAATATTCAGGGAATACCCTGATGATTGGTGAAGTCACTTATCTTCCCTTCAAGCGGGAAATTGAATTTCCGCATCGATCTTATTCCTGCAATCTCGGTTGACCCGGTTAAGGTCATCCTCGATTAATATTAGTTTATCCATCCCTTCACTTTTTGTAATATAATTATTTTATCTTTCTTAGCCAATCTTCTTAGTTAGGATTCTCTTTGATAAGTGTCTCTCTAAATTTAAATCTCTATCCTTGTTCTATGATCCATTCTTGAATAATCGTATAAGGAAGTGTATTTGTAATTAATATAAAGATGTTTTATATTGTGTTGTTTGAGTTGTTAAGTTGAATTTGGGTTTCGATCGATTCGTCTGGCCAACGCTATCGATAGGAATTCCAAACACTTGAATAGATCAACCTGGCACAATATTGTTTTTGAAATTGGTAAATAAATAATTGTATGTATGATTATATTTTATAAGAAGTATAATTTTTTGAAATTAGATAGTTAAATGAATTGGTTGTTAGAAATGATAATACTATATTATCATTTATTGCTTTGTCAACATTTATAAATCATTAACTATTGTTATATATTATCAGGAGATGAAACTTTAAAACATGGTCTATAAATCCGATTTCCAAATGAAATGAATTTAAATAGGGATTTGAGAATATAATTTTCGGTACTTTTCTTAATTGGGTCCAAAATGATAAAAAAATTATTAGGAAATATTCTAATTTGAAATTGTTTTTATTGAAATTTTAAAAGAAGTGAATCAGCATTCTCCTCATTTGTCGTTGAAAAATGATTTTGGTGATGACTGCAGACTTTCATTTTCGGGTCTTAGAGTGGAGAGACCGCTTGCTAGCTTTCCTGCACTTTTGTTTTGGAAAATTAATTTGATTTGAATTTTGAATATGGGTTGATGTATAATATATATATATATATGTATATATATATATATATATATTATACATATATTTCAGACGACTTGAAGTGAAACCGAAAATTTTACTCTTAAATTCTATGTTAAGTAATGAATTTTAAAATAAAGTAAATTGTTATAATTGGAGTAAATAAATAAGTTAAATATTATAAATTTTGTTTTGAAAGAATTTTTTGTAACAATGTTAATAAATTGAAATTTAAACAATTGAATGAAAATTTATCAATTTAATAAAACGGATGGAAACCAAATTTTGTAAAATATTAATCAATTTGAAACTAATGAAATTTTATGGTTTTGAATTAACTATTATATCTAACACTATACATTTCAAATCTATCCTTCTTCCTGGTTGTTTCCTTTCTCCTATCTCTTTCCTTTTTGGGGACGAATAGTTTTGAGTGCGGAAGAGTGTAATGACCTGTAATTTTTAGTGATTTTTGTAACGTAATTAACTGAAATTTTGCTAGAAATTAAATAATTAAATTTTGCAATGAAAATTTTATATTTGAAATGCGTCTATTTAAACCTAGCAAATGACAGATTTTCATCTAAAAATATGGAAGTTAGTTCTATTGTGTAATTTTCAATTTCAATTTAAATCGGTTAAATTTGATGGTAATAATTTTTTTTGAAATATGAATATTTTTGCATAATAAAAATGTATACTTTTTTCTAAATGAGACGTCATAATCTGTTTCGTCAAATTTGGACTGCACTAGCTCCGTTTATCTTATTTTCAACGTTTAGCAGCACTTTAGCAACAGAAAATCGACTTTTGATAGGATAATCGTATCGCTGATATCTATATACCATTCTGTTCATCTTGCCATGCTATTCTCCATGATATATTTGTTTATGTGTTTCGGTGTCCGGTGCGTGGTGGAATCCATGAAATGGCTAACTATATCGGTAACCGTTTGCAACTTTTTCGTGTTCCGTGTCCCTTCATAATTCATCGTGTTAAACCCAATGGCCACTATCTTTAATGTTCCCTCAAAATTTAACCCTTGACTTTTTTTATTTCTTCAATATTTAATATATTGGCTATTTATCATTTTATATCCTGTTCCTTTAATCCCTTCGTTCATTTGCGATTTAATATAAATTATATATTAGCTTATATCTGGAAAAAAAATCCGGTTCCTCCTATTTCGTATTGCCTGAAGCTTACTCCTCTAATCCTGCTTCCCTCCCCCTATCTTTCTTCATTTTCATTGTTATGTCTAACTCCGAAATATATACATACATACATATATATATATATATAATCTGAGTTTAAATATCTGCATCATGTTCAATTTGCTTTGCTCGTCACCGAATGCCTTATTCGTGGAACCCACACTATATCTTCTTCCACCTTAGATCTTCCGTGCTTTGTTTCAACACTTCATCCGCCATGCATTCTTCTAATCGACCCTTGCATCCAACCATCGCCTTTACCGTGTCAAACCATTTCCATGTCGTCCGCCCTCTGGCCACACCTCATTCTCTTCTGACCACCGAACTTGTAGCCCTCCACCAATAACCGGCCGTTGTTCTACCTCACGCACAAAAACCCATACTCCACCTATTGCTGCAACAGCCCATCTCCCCTGTCTCGCCATGGCCACATTAGCCGAATTTCCTCCCCTTATCCCCATCCACATCAACAGCCCGCTTGTAGCTGAGCATCTCCAGCCCACGCGCATGATCATCTATGCGAGCTGCAGTCCATATCCCCTCCGATCTCAGGTCTTCATACATTCATTTTTTTAGTCGCACCCTTGCTTTACTTTGTATTTATAATTCCAATAATATATATGAGATGTTCGTATGTATTGAAAGCAACATTAACCGTAAATCATCTCAAACCACAAATCATAACCGTAAATGGGATTAATATAATTTTTGTTGATTAGGAAAAAAAGGAACAATTAATTATACGGCTAAACCTCATCAGCATTAACAATTTTACCAATTTTAGTTAAATTTGGCAACAAATTCACAACAAACTTATCAAGCTATTAGACTTTAAATTGAGGAAAAGGTACAACGGTAAGCACCAAAGTTGGTTAGGTATCACTCATTCCATGAGATGATCAATGACGACATAACAATGTTAATCGTAAAAATTTCAAAGTGATTCCAACACATAAAAAATATTAGACTACAGTGGAATATAAAATAGTTTAACATTGTGGAACATTTCACTATATTTTAGGTTTTTTAACACAATCAGATTGTTTAACTTTGCAATACAATATAAAACTATTTAATGGCAAATTATCACTGTAATCAGTCAAATATTTATTAACCATAACTGTATATCTTTCACATTCTATATCAAGTTAAACTATTTTCGGTGTCAAAAATATGAAATAATTTACTATAAACTTTTCAGTGTAACTACTACATGGTGTTAAACAATTTGATAGTATTGTAAAAATACCTAAACGTGGAGTAATGCACCAAACATAATGTCGGCTGTAGTCTAGCAACAATGGTAAAATGTGACTAATAAGAAAAAGTGCAGATGTTTAAAAAATACCTAAAATAGTCAAAGTTCGATATGTAAGGAGTAATAGGAAAGGAATCGAAGCACCAGAAGTCAGCGAACTTGAGGAATCATAGCATATTAAGGTAACCATAATCTACAAAATTGATCGATTGCAGACAGCATCGTGGTGGAGGAAGTATAATTTCCAATAAGGGACGACTTAGGTCATCAGATGATGGCGAATGTTTGGCATTGATAATGTATTAGCGACGATGAGGACATTGATATTTGGAGGGTCGGGATTTTTTTACGAAGCAATAACGTGAAGCACGAGACGCAATGAAATAGGGAAGGAAATGAGATTAGGTTAAAGGATATTATCGAAAATTCCAAAAGACACGGTCAAAATGCAGCCCATTGAACTTTTATTATTAGTAGTAGAGATATGTTATGTTGTGTACTTATTTAATTATCTTAAATACACATACTTCTTTTACAACTATAGCAAAAAGAATAGTATAAAGTAATTTAAAAGTATGCACAACCTAGAAATATTCAAAATTTATACTGGTCATACATGGAGTTACTGTCTTATTACTATAAATTATAAAATAGACCAATGATTTCAATAAGTAATCCAAAAAAACCCAAGTTAATATATCATATATGAAAGGATATCACATATGAACTTGAAATAACAGTTTAAAATAACGCAAAAGTAGATTATGCATAGTCAATAAGATGTAAAGATATTGGCAATATGTAAAACAACATATACCAAATAGGCAAAAAGAAATTTCTTACCATAACTACTGCAGTGAAAAAAAATATGAATCTCATAGCATACATTTTTTTATAACCAAATTTTTTAAGTAAAAACGAAAATCCTCAAACTGTAGATGATGAACAGAGAATATCTAGCTATGATGATAAGTAACTTCAAAGATAATAGAATTATGCTAAGAATGAGTGAATCGAGAAGAAAACTTTAGTATTTTCCACCATGCTATTATGTGCATGATAACGTATGTATAAACTACTATCACTTAGAACCCACGCCAAAATAAGCATGGTTTTTCGAGCATAAATGCAGTAAATTATAATAAAATTAGTATTATTACCTTTTAAGTTGAGTTGTGTACAAAAATTTTCATCCCAGGATAGCAACTTCAAGCAATCAAATCTGAGATGAGTAAAAGCGAGCATCAACCAATCAAATGAAAACCTTCATCATCTATCCACGATAGATTCAGATATTATGTGCAATAGTCCTCCAATTGACAATGCTTCGAAGTATGCTTAGTTTGTTCGGTTCGTTGGAAGGATGTTCGGTGTGAAATCGCCAGAGCTGAAGCTTGAGAAAGCAACCCTAGTTTTTATGGCAGACGTTGGAAGGATGTTCGATGAGCAATCGCCAAAGTCGAAGCTTGAGAAAGCAACCCTAGTTTGCGACAGATGTTGGAAGGATGTTCAGTGCGAAATTGCCAGAGCCGAAGCTTGAGAATGCAACCTAGTTTTTGCGGCAGACGTTGGAAGGATGTTCGGTGCGAAATCGCCTTGACCTGGAATGGCTTCTCTCAGTGTTTTTTTAGTCTTGGTTAAACAGGTAGAGGCGAGAAAGGGGGACCGAAAGACTGGAAGGGTAAAATGGGAATTGCGGAAACACACGGTTGATTTTATGTTAATTGAACCATCAATGTTAGTAGTAAAGATATATGAAGTCTGATAAACTAAAGTAAGTATATGTTGATCATGTATAATATATATATATATAAGTATGTATGTGTATGTGCATATATGTTACATAGGTTTGTAGATAAGTTTCGAGTTTATTAATGTACTATAATAAAGTAAGTTATTTTGATTTTACAATAGATACTGTTTTTAAATAATATATATATGTTAGTCTTATATTAGTTTACATCAGTATACACGAGTTTGGTTATCAAAAATATATAGAGATATTTTTATGTGTTTAAATTAAAATTTTGATTTGAAATATATATAGAGAATTTATTTTAAATATATGGCTTTAAATTGATTGAGAGAAAATTTATATATATAACATATACTTTGCTCAATTTATATAAAGCTAATTTTGATTTGTTTTCCTTTAATTCCAAACTTCTAGCTTTGCTTCGATTGTCAAACTCGTGTTCATCGTATTTTACTTTGGAATTCTTTGCTCGGATTCGCAGCTCAGCTCGTTATCAAATTTCTTTAGCCTCGAATGGGGAGTAATCACTCTCGATTAACATTATTAGATTTAAATAATTTAATTCACATTGAAACGACAATTGAAATATGCTGTTAAATTTGAACTGTTAATTATATGATTTCTATATACGATATGCTATTATATGTAACTGTTCACCTATGACATCTGAGACCATAACCTGTCATTTATATGATGATTAAATTTGTTATCGATGATATATACTGTTGTTGAAATGTTATATAATTATCATATTTGTTCTCACTCTACAAGTTTCCTGTTAGTTAGAATTCCCTATGGTTGAAATGATACATACCCGAACGATCATATATATTAGGAGAAAGTCGTTGTGGATTCAAATGATAGATCCAAGCGATTTTCATTGATTTTGAATTTTGGGATTTTGTATTAAAATGGTATATATCCATAAATATTGAAATTGTGGATTGAAATGATAAATATCAGTATCACTTGACCATATGATAGAAAATTATATACGAATACCATCGGCCTATATTTTGAAAATGATTTCTTAAGTTTGAAAGGAAATATATGGATTTTATTAAATATTGATTCTAAAATTTTAATATAAAGAATTTATTTTAATATATGATAAAAATTTGAAAAAAATAATTTTTTTAATATGTTTTGGAAATTTTAAATTATAAGTTAGTTTTGAAGATATAAATTTTAAGATTTTACATATAATTTATTATTTTTAAATATATAACATAAGATTTAAAATAGATTTATTAATAAAATTTAATTTGACATAATTTATTTAAATCAAATTTAATTTAATTAGTATATATATGTTTAAATATATATTTAATTATTTACATTAATATTTTAAATATATTTTTGTAATAACTTTAAATAAATAGAGATTGGAAAAATAAAATAAAATTGACTTGAAATTTAATTGGTTAATAATTGAATTAAAATAAGAATTTGTTTGAAATTATTAATTTTGAGATTTGAAAGGTATGACTTATAACTTGATTTGATGAAAAGTGATTTAAATGAATATTCTCAACTTTAAATAAAAAATTGAGACTGAATATTTAATTTTGATTTAAATTTATAAATTGAGATTTTATTTAATTGTTATTCAAATTATTAAGTGAATAATTTCCAATGTTAATAAAATTTAAATTGAATGTTGAAATACAAATGAAACCTATATTGTAAATGTTTGAATGTTTAAACTTTGACTCTTATGGGAATGGAAATGATAGTTCAAAACTTGGGTTTGAAATCGATATAAGTTTTGTTGAGAATTTGAATTGTTAACCTTTTTTAATTGAAATTGTGGAACTGGGATTGATTTAAATTGAATTTTGGCTTTTAAGTCGACTTGAATTGATTTGTGAAATTGGAGAAAACAAATCTTATTGTATAAAGTATTTTTAATATATATATATATATATTATTTTAACCTATAAACTGTTTTAATATATAAATTATTTTAATATATAAACTATTTTAATTTATAACAATTTAAATATATATATTATTTTCAATATCTAAACTGTTTAAGTTGGAAGTTTTATGATTTCAAAAGTGTTATGATTTTAAAATTACTATGATTTCAAAAGTGTTTTGGTTTTAAAAGCGTTGTGATTTCAAAAGTGTTGTGATTTCAAAAGTGTTGTGATTTCAAAGTGTTATGATTTCGAAAGTGTTATAATTTCAAAAATGTTATGGTTTTGAAAGTGTTATGATTCTGGAAATGAATATTATTTAAAGTGAATAATGACATCGAATCGATATGCTTTTGAAATGAATATGATATTTTGATATGTACTATAAAATATTTGAAATATAAAATAACCATGGTGTGAAAAAAGCGTTTGGTTGTTAAAGAAACCGGGATCGGCCATTGGCATACTCTCTGCCAATACTGAAAACCACTTTAACAACTGTGTACGCGGTGGAGAATCCATAACGAAGTAGGATGGTTTGACGACGATGTTGTATTGAGGTCTGAAACGAGCCCTAAATAAGATGACGAAAACAGGAGCAATTGATGGGGCAAGTGAGGTAGCTTCTCCGATCGGACACACTTTTTCGATACCATTCTGTTACTTTGTAATTTGATTAGGTGCACCTTTGATTTTGGGAGTGTCGTACAAGGTGGGCAGTAGCTATGGCTATGCGTTACTACCAGCCCAGAAGTGTAAATTGGTAGAATCCTACCTAAGGTATAGCCTCGCATGCCTTCGTCATCTAACTTACCGAGCCCACTGTGATTTTGGTTTATGTCGTACATATGGAGTGCTCCCTGATAGCCCACTGGTTTGATGGAGTTCACCGTGTTGGATCATAGGTTTTGATTGCTGACAATACACAACAGTTCACGATTCTACGACTACGATAACATCCAGACTCATCGGCTCAATATATGGTTTGTACAGTTATATATTTTAACAAGAGTCATCAAATATGTATATAGATTCTAGTTTAATGCTTTGTTAAAATCTTTCCTCAAGAATCATCATTCACATTCAAATAAACTTGCATGCATATTTTAATCAAATTCAAGTTTTCATTTTTAAAAATGCATGGAGCAGGGCTCGAACCCGGGTCACTAGTTTAGAAGGCATGTACTCTAACCAAATAAGCTACTATTGTTTTTGTTTAACAACAGAATTCAGTCGACTGAATAACCTGAGTCAGTCGACTGAATCTGTGCAGTTTAACATACATGCACAGTTTCAGTCGACTGAATTTCCTGCACAGTCGACTGAATTTGGTCCCGAAAATTTTACTTCATATTTTCAGTTGACTGAATTCCCTGCTCAGTCGACTGAATTTGAACCTGCGAATTTTCTCTGAAAAGACACCTTCTTCTTCCCAAGAGTTGCAACTTTTCATCAATGGAAATGGAAGCATCTCTTGTTTGCAACCTTTGACAACATATGCATCTCTTCTACAAGTATAAATACATGATTATAACATCATTTAATTCACCGAATTCTCTTGCTTTAATCTTACTATTCTCTTGTTCATATTCTCTAGATATTCTCAAAGCAATCACCAATCTATTGCTTGAATCACTGTTTTTGTTTATAACATTCTTTTGATTCATAGCAATTCACATTTCCTAAATCTTCACAAACACATTGCATATTCTCGAGGATAAGATTATAGGAATATTGTACTACATTAGACTCATTAGTGTTGACAAGAACACAACAAGTCGAATATTGTATTTTTGTAATTGAGTCGAAGTCCTCTTTGGTAGTTGAGGCAAGAAATCCCGTTCGGTTGTTCGGGTAAGTTGTAAACCTATTCCTCCGGGTGAAGTGAGGGTGTTAGTTAGTGAAATTCCTAAGTGAAGCTTAGGGACTGGACGTAGGACGAGAGGTCCGAACCAGTATAAAATCTTGGTGTCTCCTTGCATTTACCTACTTTATCTACCTAGACTATTCCGTTATTCCATATTACACGATCCTACCATATGATCTCTTTCAATTGGTATCAAAGCCTGGTATTCTAGAGATCGTAACAACATCCTAGAATAAATGACTATAAAGAGATCTAGTCAGGGCAATAAGAAGAGGAAGAGCAGTAAAGAAAAATCAAAGGAGCAAACAAACAAATGCTTCATGGCAAAAGATAATGAGGTTAGTGATCTAACTTTTGATGATATGGTAGAAATAAATTCAGAACTTCTAGACACTTTAAAAAGTCTCAAAAGAAAATATAAGAAAGCTTTAGAAAATCAGAAGAAAGCACAATTTGAAAGAGATATGCTTAAAGATGAGAAGAAAATATTAGAAGAAGAACTTGAGAAAATTCAAGATTCACTCTTTGACAATTCTCAACTCGCTCTATTAAGTCAAGAAATAGAAGCTCAAAAAGAAAAGAATAATACTCTAGCTTCTGAGAATCATGAGTTAAAAACAAAAATTAAAATTGTTGAGATAGATAACACTAGTCTCAAAACTAAGCTTGATGACATTACTAAAAATATTTCCAATTTTAATAAAGGGAGAGAAAATTTATCCAGGATTATTGAAAATTCTCAACCTGCTTCAAATAAGAAGGGATTAGGTTATGTTAAGAATTCAAATGCTCACAATGATAAAAGTGGTTTAGGATATAATAAAGCTGATCGTAGAAATAGCACTAGATATGCTTTCATGTATAGTAAAAATGATAGTGCTAGTACTAAATTTCGAGTAAAGCCTAAATCCAATTTTTATAGAAATTCAAATACTACTATGACCTATAATGCTGATAATTTCTTTAGAAGTACAAAATCATTAACAGGAAATATGAATAAAAATTATCTAAGTATTTGGGTTCCTGTTAAGTGGAAAAATAGAGAAAAATACATTGATGATTATTTTGATATGGTAGTTAATAATGAAAATTATATTTATAAAGGTTCAACCACACCCAAATGGGTATGGTTTCCTAAAAATTAGGAAATTACAAGAACCTTGGATATCGCATGCTTTAAATGTTAATTTTTTTTCTGTTACCTTACATTATAAGTAGTAGTTATTTTGTTTTATATTGCTCTATGTTAACACTTATGTAAAATATATTTTATATCATCATATAAACTCTCCTTTTTGTCGATGACAAAGGGGGAGAAAGATATTGCTCTAACACTATTTGCAGGAATAAATCATGCAAGCACAGATTAAGGGGGAGAAAAGATTAATTATTTACAGGAATATATAGCATGGATTCAGGGGGAGAAATCTAAAGCACAATTACAGGAATATATTCAGTGAGGGAGATAAGATCAACAAAGCTTGTCAAAAAATCGTTCGTAGCAAATGAAGTTGTCATCATCAAAAAGGGGGAGAATGTTGGATCATAGGTTTTGATTGCTGACAATACACAACAGTTCACGAATCTACGACTACGATAACATCCAGACTCATCGGCTCAATATATGGTTTGTATAGTTATATATTTTAACAAGAGTCATCAAATATGTATATAGATTCTAGTTTAATGCTTTGTTAAAATCTTTCCTCAAGAATCATCATTCACATTCAAATAAACTTGCATGCATATTTTAATCAAATTCAAGTTTTCAAAAAATGCATGGAGCAGGGCTCGAACCCGGGTCACTAGTTTAGAAGGCATGTACTCTAACCAAATGAGCTACTATTGTTTTGTTTAACAACAGAATTCAGTCGACTGAATAACCTGAGTCAGTCGACTGAATCTGTGCAGTTTAACATACATCTACTAGAGCAGTATATCTATCTACTAGAGCAGTAATAAGTTGATATTCAATTGGGTGTACCCTAACTTCATTATTAGTGCAAATCCAGCTCTATTTATGATCTCTAACATGGTGGGATGAGACAAAGTGATTTTCTTCAGCGATGACGGGTGATCAATGGTCGAATCTGGAGTAGTGTTGTTAAAAAAACGACAAAGTATAACTACAAATAACCAACATCACTCTTTATTTCTATTCTATATGGAAGTGTATTATCTTCATCCACTCAGAGTTGTTCGTTTCGTGGCGTTCTTGTAAGTACAACACACTACCATATATTGGTCCTCGTAACATCTCAGAGTAATCTACACAAAATTCAACTATTTTCTAAACACAAAATATATTTCAAATATAAATTCCACTATCCAACTATTGAAACTAGGCCAGCCCGCAATGGAGAAATTGGGTAAATTTCAAAAAAACATTCCCTTGTTGGATCTTTAATGGGCCTATGTTATCTAATTCACTTAGAAATTTTCTAAATTTTCTATTAAATAATATCGATATTTTATTTAAATTTATACATAAATTTTTACTTTATATATAATTTATACTATATATATACATGTATGTATGTATACACCTTTATATGTACATGCATGTGCAACATAATGAAATGTATATGGTTTGACATGCCCGTATACAGATGTTGGAATTTACACCGTAACGTACATGTTAGCCTCTCTTGTGCACTTGCGTGCTATCTAAATAAATATGTGTACATAATCTAAAATGAGTGAATATATATATATATATATATATATATATATATACATGAAATATTACATATAAATACAATTTATATAATGCGTTTAATATATATATATATGTTTATATGTACGTACGTACGTACGTATGTAATAGAGAAATTACTCTAGAGGTAAAATCCAAGATGAATTTTATCCATAGGACACAAGTTTTAAAATTTAGTCCGAAGGACAACATAATGGTATATTCATATAACATTACACATGTATAATACCATATTCATATATCGTTACACATTCTTTTCGAAATTCTGACCATTCATGGTAATTATCTAGATGTGTTCTTTTGGTAGTTTTCTCATGTTTTCTACTGTCACTATTGTTTCATTTTACATTCATGTTTTAGTTATTCATTATATATAATTATATTGTGTTTAGTGTTGGTTGACTAATGAAAAAGTACAACTATATGTTGGGATTATGGTCAGTAGTGTTATTTTAAATTGCGTATGAAATTTTAGAGCATATTTTCAATGAAGTTTGATAGTGAGGAGGTGTAAAAATTAACTTTAAATTTTAAAACCGAAAGATGTGAACGTGTGATAAAAGGCAAGGAAGGACAGATTCGTTAATGAATACGATGTCTTTATTCATATCCATATTGCCTTTATCTTTCAGGACATGCTATTCTCATAAATACTTTAGTAGGTAATAAAAATGTTCTTGAAAAAAATAATATTGAATTCAAATTGTAAACTTTTCTGTTTCATACTGTTATGGTTTAGTAAAAAGATAAGATAATAACTGTATAATCTTTGTTGTCAAACGCGAAGGAAAAGGGTAATGAAAAAATTCAATCATAAATGTACTATTTGTAACTTAACATGAAGACAAGTTCATAGTTTTTATGAATCAAATTTGTTTTTTTCAACCTTTGGTTAGGTAAATTTAGGGTGGACATCCAACTATGTACTCTCGAAATTTAGTTATACATAATTCTGTCATATTCTTTTGAAATTTTGAGGTTTGCATTAATTGCAAAGTGTATGAAATAACTAAATTTTAGGATTTTTTGAAGCATGGGTATATTCAACTAAAATTGGAGAAATAAAAAAAAGATATGGATGAGCAGTTAAAAGAAAAGAAAGTAGGACAAATTCGTCTGTGATGTACTTCTGTATTCATTGTTGTGCCATGTAGTCACGTACATGAAAACTACTTCTTGTTCTATCCTATAGTCCTTTTTTGTTCTAGAATTGTCTACGCTTCATGAAAATGTAATGTTATATAAATATAGCATTATATGCGTGTAATGCTGTATAAACATATCATTTTATTTTTTTTCAGACTAAATTTTAAAATTTGTGTCCTTTAACAAAATTGGTCTTGGGTTATCCATTAGACTAATTCCCTCTATGTAATATATAAATATAGTTGATTGGCAAAATTATTTTGAACAGTAACAATTTACATGTAGTTTTGAATAAAAATAAAAGCATATCAGTTAAAAAATTAAATGAATTTTAAAAATAATGTAAAACACACACATAACACACACACACACACACACATACATATAAACCTATGAATATAAATTATAATGTAAACAATGAAATGAAATTTATGTATACACTCTCAAGTGTTTACGGCCAAAATTAAAAAATATATTTATATGTGTAATAAAATTATATTATAATTTGTAAAATGAAAATTTGTAGTATATTTTTTGTAAAAAAATCTATGCTAATATTTTAGATTACATGTAAGTATTTATTATTTATATATTTATTTTTAAATTAAAAAAAATATTATACATAAATATTACATAAATATTATATACCAAACAAATGGACATATAATTTTTTTTTTAATTTTTGATACATTTATATATATGAATGAATATTAGAAAAATATGAATCATACTTTATAGAGTTTTATTTCTATTGATTTTGACTTTTAATTACAAGATAATTATTTATTAATATATTTAATTTTCGACTTTTTCTATAAGCAAGGCTGTGAACAACTAAGATGAATACAAGTACAAAACAATTTTTTCTTTTTATATACACGCATATACAACCATCTAATGTAACAACACAAATATATAATGATTCATTATATTGACTGCTAAATAAACTACCATATGATATAATAAACATATTAAACATTCATATATGATAATAAATAAGGAATTGTACCTTACACCAAAGCCTAGAATGTACACCTTGAAACGAAGAACTAACTCCCTAAAATTAATCCCATATCCAAAAGTTGCTAGCTTTCCAAACACAGCTACCACCGACGATCAAATCAACTTTAATTTGATGTCAGAAATACTTCAAAAAGTGAAGGTATCAGATAGAACTTTTGGTTCGAAAATAAAATGAAGGGGAGGCCAAAAAGTTCAAAAGAAAATGAGGGTTTAGATATGCTTAAATAGAGGGGATACTAAGGAGAAAAATGTGGATTCAGATCCCTATTTCTCTCTTACCTTTTCTCCTCCTTTTTAATTCAAATCCAACCCCTCCTTAGCCACCCTTATGGTTAGACTTCCCTTGCACATTCCAGGAAAAATTCAAGTCCCCTTTTGGGCCTCTAAATCATTTCAAGCACGAATAATATTCGTTACTTTTAAACTAAATGTGTACCGATACCGTATATCAATCGGTATATTTATAACTATTATAAATACAGCGCTTAATATTGTTTAATAGATTAAATAAAATTTTATAATTGTGAAATATTAATTAATTTATAACAATTACAAATTAACTAAATCTGATAGTAAAGGGGTATTCAAATTTTCAGTTGTGTGACTCTTCAGTGTAAATTTGGTTAGCAATGAATATTGAAAATTTCAAATATTAACGTTCATACGGCCTTAGGAAGTGCTATGATATTATGGCTAAATTTATCACTTACCCGGTTTCAATAAAATCTACTTTTACTATATTAAGCTTTATCCAGTAGTAACAATTATTCACACCACTCTTCATTAAAACTATATCCCTTTGAATTTACAAAATTTGGTAATGGTCAAAATTCCAATATCGTCTATATTCAACTCTATAGTCCAAACACAAAGACTCCAGTTTAATAATAACAATTATTATTAACCAAATTACTCTTGGCAGAGACTTTGACTTAACTTTGGTTACCGTGGTACCAACCTCATATAACCGAGGAGACGAATCCTCTCTTAAATAATGTTTCACTTCCAATGTTTCCACTCGATCTAATACTCTAGACGTTCGATAGATGTCATGCCACGATTTAACTATAATTAAAGCAAAGCTTCCATATTGAAGATCAACAATATTCTTAAGTCAAGAGAACTATGTAAGTTTGTCACACCGATATTTTCTGTTTGACCTTAGTCATATTAACCAATAGAAACCTATCGAGTGAGTCATTTCATAGTCATCCAATAACTGTCAGTACGTGCCCCCTTGGTGCCCCCAAAAACTATGAGTAATACACTGCCCAATATTTGGAGAGCATCATATATTCTAGTCTCAACAGTTGTATCTATTTTCAATCTCGACACATCTTGACTAAGAATATGTAAAACATTATGTTTAATTTCATTGTGATAAATCACTCATGGTTACAACATGTTGTAACTACTATCAGAAAACATACCATTTATGGAATTTCTATAAAATGTACTTTTAATTATATTAATTAATTAATATAACACATTATATCAAGTATATAATAGAAAGAAAATATTTTTTATTTCGAACAAAATTGGTCATGGTAGATATATGTTACAAATTACATAATTTCCCATAGGGCATACTTCTAACTCTATCATTAACATCTACTTAAACAAGTTAAATGCAATAAATTTGTCGATTCCATTATCATACATGTAGTTAAACAAGTTAATGACAATAAATTTGTCCAACTATAAAAAACCCTAAGTCGAAAAAATGTAGATTGAGAATAAAAATGAAACCGGTAGGAGCTTCATGTGATGAGGAGCAAGTCTTGCTTTACACTGACAACAATATTAACGAAATTGGAATGAAAGTTTTTAATTTTGTAAAAATTGGGGGTGAATTTTTGTTTTCTAGGAATTGGTAAAGTAAAAGAGGAAGGGGGGTGTTGTCTTGTATTATAGCAAGATGTCAATAGGGCATTTTTTGAAATAGCACCAGTAGGTGGCATTTCAAGTAGCACAATAGGTGATTTTTGAGATAGTGCATTTATATTAATAGACTACAACACCACACTTATAAGTCATTCAAATAACATTGCAATGAAATATGATACCATACCATACACATTCATATTGTAATGAAATACGGTACCATATACATATAACATTCAAAACCAAATGTGCATTCATATTCATATAACATCGAAGGTTTACAACAAAAATTCAGCACTACACAAACAATAGAATCAACAATCTGCGTCAAATACAACTGAGACTTGTTCATACTACAATAATGAACAACATAAGAAAACATCACTAAATAAACAATACATTTCAATGATAATAGCAATATAAATTACTCATCTAGGAATCTAGCAGCATGATCAAAAACTGCTTTATCAGGGACTTTCGACTGCAAGTAAGAATTGTCCTTTAGTGATTAAAGTTTTTATTTCCAACCATAAAACTTTAGATTGCATCTCAAGAACATATTCAACTCCCTTGTGAAAAATGGAGGATCTAACCATTGGAAGAAATTACAGCAGTCGAATAATTTAGGCAACACTCTGTGCCACACAAAACATGGAAAACTGTAGTACCTACGACCTATATTTTTTATATTTCTACACATGATCACATCATAAGTAATTCCATAGTGACAGCATTTCAAAGGGGCTGTTCTGCAATAGTTAAATCTTTCTTGCACTTTGTCGACCTTGATGGAGTCAGGGGTATGCCCTAGAGGTAATTAAATATTTTTTTTACATATATCTAACTCAATAACCAATCTTGTTCGAAATAAAGATGTTTCTTTCTGCTATATACTTGATAAAATGCATTATATTAATGAATTAATTAATTTAAAAGTATATTTAGTGGAAAATCCATAAATTGTACGTTTAGTGATAGTAGTTACAAAGTGTTGTAATAGTGAGTAATTTTTCATAGTGAAAATAAATATAGAATTTTAAATATTTCTAGTCAAGATGTATCGAGAATGGATATCGATATGTCTGTTGAGACTAGAGTACTTAACGCTCTCCAAATTTAGGGTAGTGTATTACTTATAGCCGCTAGAGGCACCAAGGGGTTAGTTATTGGACAACCGTGGAATAAATCATTCAATAGTTTTCTGTTAGATAGTATAACTAACGTCAAACAGAAAATATCGATTTAACTGATTTGCACAGTTCTCTCTACTTGAGGCTACTATTAATATTCAATATGAAAGCTCCGCTTTGATTATAGTCAAATCATGACATATTGTCCATTGAGTGATTACAGTTGGGTCGAATGGAAGTATTGGAAGTGAAACACTATTCAAGAGAAGAGTCCTTAGTTATATGGGGTTTGTATCAAAGTCAATTGAAGTCAACTCAAAGTCAAAGTCTTTGGCTAAAGCATTTCGATAAATTATTATTATTATTATTATTATTATTATTATTATTATTATTATTATTATTATTGAACTAAGGACTTTGTGTTTTACTATGGAGTTGAATATGGATGATACTGGAATTTTGACCATTACCAAATTCCATAAACCCAAAGTTATATAGTTTTGACAAAGATAATTAGTGTAAATATTAGTCATAACCAGGTAATGCTTAATAAAGTAAAACTAGATTTTACCAAAAAACTAGTAAGTGAGAAATTTGGCCAAAATATCATATCACCTTCTAAGTAATGTGTGAACATTAACATTCAAATAGTTTGATGTTAATCGTTGACCAAATTTACACCTAACGAATCTCACCACCAAAATGGTGAATTCTCCTTTGACCAAATAATTTAATTAATTTGTAATTTTTGTAATTAATTAAATTTATTAATATTTATGAAATATTAATTCTTATAATAATATTCAGAGAATATAGGATTCAAATATTAAGAAGAATTAAGGATCAAAATATGAATTCATAAATTTTAGAAGCCATTGATTTCTATACAGGTTTTATAGACGAAGATACACACACATATATATATATATATATATATATATATATATATATATATATAAGCATGTACACATTTTAGGCAAGTATAAACTGGACTGGAGATCTGGGCTTCGGCTTGATGCACTTGAACTCTAACCTGAACCAGTCTTCAACAAGGACCAGCAACACTAACCAGTAAACCTTAATCAATTTAAACATTCGAATTTAGGAATAGAATTAGATTATTATTCGTAATACTCCTCCTCAAGTTGGGTTATATATATCTAGTAAACCCAACTTGTTTCCTAAATATCTAATTCTATTTCCATTAAATGCTTTAGTAAGCATGTCAGCTGGTTGATCTTCAGTCTGAATATAATGAGTAGTGATTTCACCATCTTGTATTTTATCACGAATAAAGTGACAATCAACTTCTATATGCTTCGTTCTCTCATGAAATACAGGATTTGACGCAATGTAAATAGCTGCCTTATTATCACACAAGATTTTTACTGGTTGCTCAAATTCCAGTTTACACTCTTTCAAAAGATGCTTAATCCACATTACTTCATAAACTGCCTTGGACATTACTCAGTATTCAGGATCTACGCTTGACCGTGATACTATATGTTGCTTCTTGCTTTTCCAAGATACTAAATTTCCTCCAATATATATAAAAACCAGTAGTTGACCTTCTATCATCTTTGGATCTAGGCCAATCTGCATCAGTAAAGCTTTCCACTCTCATATGTCCATGATTTGCATACATAATGCCTTGTCTAGAAGTACCTTTCAAGTAACCTAGAATATGTTCAAGTGTAGACCAGTGTTGCTTAGTGGGTGAAGCCATATATTGACTCACTATACTGACAGCAAATGAAACATCAGGCGTTGTTATAGTTAAGTAATTAAGTTTACCAACCAACCTTCTATACTTCTCAGGGTCACATAATAATTCTCCTTCTGATGTCAGATTGCTGTTTGGGATGATAGGTGTACTCTAAGGCTTAACACCAAGCTTGCCAGTTTATTTTAATAAATCCAATAAGTATTTTCTTTGACACGGGAAAATTCCTTTATTTCTTTGTATAACTCCCACACCCAAGAAATATTTCAATTCTCCTAGATTTTTGTTTGAAAATGCTCATGAATAAAAGTTTTGAGAGAAGCAATACCTTTGTCATCATTAACATTTATTATTATATCATCTACGTATACTACTGACAGAATAATACCTTGTTTAGATGATTTGTGAAAGACTAATTGATCACTTTTACATTTTACTATCCCAAATTTCTCAAGTGTTTGGATAAACTTCCCAAACCAGGCCTTTGGACTTTGCTTCAGGCCATATAGAGTTTTTCTGAGCTTGCATACAAATCCACTTTCCGCTTGTGCAATGAAACCAGGAGGTTGAACCGTATATATCTCTCTTAATTGAGATCACCATGGAGAAATGCATTCTTTATGTCTAACTGATGAAGTTTCCAATTAAATCTGGCTGCTAAAGCAATACATAATATGATGGATGTCATCTTAGCAACTGGAGAAAAGGTTTCTGAATAGTCCATACCATATACTTGTGCATAACCCTTGGCTAAAAGTCTAGCTTTAAATCTTGCTACAGTTCCATTTGGATTCATTTTAACAGAATACACCCATCTGCATCCAATGGCTTTCTTACTCTTTGGTAGCTTAACTAGATCCCAAGTATTGTTTGTTTCTAGAGCATTCATTTCTTCAATCATTGCCTTTCTCCATTCTGATTTGGATAAAGTTTCAGTAACTGTTCTAGGGATATTAATTGAGTCTAGTGCAGACATAAAGGAATATACGAGCCAGATACATTTTCATATGACACGTAGGTAGAAATAGGATTGGTGCACTGTCTCCTTTCTTTGCAGAGAGAAATAGGAAGATCAAGACTAGGATCACGGGCCTTGTTTCAGTGATACTAGGTGTTTCTGATTCATGAGGTGATACAGTATAATAAATTAATAATTCATCATTCTCCTCCTGAATTGGTACATGAGATAAAAACCCATCATTCTCCTCCTGAATTGGTACATGAGATTTCTGATAGAATGGCTTATCTTCCATAAAATTCACATATATAGATACCAGATATTTATTTAAGCTGACAAAAACACTTATATCCTTTCTGCAATCTTGAATAACCAATAAATATACATTTCAAGGGTTTGGGATCTAGCTTGCTCAATTGAGGATTTACATCTCTAACAAAACATGTACACCCAAAAATTCTTTGTTTACTAGGGTATAGTTGTTTGTTAGGGCATAAAACTTTGTATGGGATATTGAAATTAAGGATTGTAGAATGCATTCGATTAATAAGAAAGCATGCAGTTAATACAACATCTGCCCAAAACACTTTTGGGACATTCATCTGAAATAGCAATGCGTGTGTGGTCTCCAGGAGGTGTCTATTCTTCCTCTCAGCAACTCCATTTTGGGGAGCAGTGTCCACGCATGAAATTTCACGCAAGATGCCATGTTGCTTAAGTAAGAGCTGAAGGTATGAGAGTATATTCCTTAGAATTATCACTCCTTAGGGTTTGGATAGATGTTTTGGACTGATTTTGAATTTCAGCATGAAAGTCACAAAAAATAGAAAACAACTCAGATCTTTTTTCATTAAGAAGCCAAGTAACTCGAGAGTAATCATGTAGAATTGTTACAAAGTATTTATAGCCAAATTTAGAGACAACAGATGATGGTCCCCATACATCAGAATGTATAAGTTCAAATGGTGCACTTGCACGTTTATTTATTCTTGGCTTTAAACTACTACGATGAAGTTTAGCATATTGACATGATTCACAATCAAGAGTAGTAATATGGTTATATTGTGGACAAAGTTGTTTAAAAAGAGTAAGAGAGGGATGACCAAGTTGTTGATGAACTTTGATTGCTGAATCTATACTAGAACAAGCCATTGGTAAAGTATCTAGAATATAAAGACCCTCAGATTCATAGCCTTTACCAATAATCTCCTTCGTTGTAAGATCCTGGAAAATACAAGCTTTAGGAAAGAAAGATGCACTGCAACTCAAGTGTTTGGTAAGTTGACTGACAGATAGAAGATTATATGATAAGGAGAGTTTAAATAGTACAGACTTTAATGGTGGTGAAGTATTTATGTTACCAGATCCTTGAATGTTGGATTGAGTCCCATCTGCTAAAGTGACAACTTGACTATGTTCATGTATTTTTAGATCTGTAACAATTTAGGGTTACCTGACATGTGATAAGTAGTCCCTGAGTCAATGATCCATTTTGATGCTTGCTTTTCCATATTAGCCATAGTAGATACAGATGATGATGGATTGCTAGCTGAGTTCTGTGAGGATTCTTGATACTTTTTGTATTTTTCAAATTCTTCTGTGGTCATCAACACAGTCTTATTAGAAGTATTAACAGCTCCTTGATTTTTGTTTTGGTTATTATATTAAAGTTTTCTACATTCAAAAATCAAATGCCCGGGCTTCTTACAATATGAACACGTTTTATTACTTGATCTCCATGCAGTCCTCTGTTTTCTTAAGGATGGGGATGATGATGGTCTCTAAGAGTTAGGTTGTTGTGACTGGTTCCATGGTGGTCTAAAATCAGTTGGTGGTCTCCATGAATTAGTATATGAAGTATGATTAGTATTAGTACTAATTAGGGCATTTCTGTAAGCTTGAGATGAAGCAGTTAAACTTTCAGTTCTAATAACAGGACTAAATACTTCCTGCAGTGAAGTTATTGATGATCCAGACAGAATTTGACCCTTAGCCGAATCAAACTCTGATGGTAAGCCTGCTAGAAAACTCATAATTGCCATTTGCTCTCTCTGATTTTTTTGAACTTTCATATCTATACTCATAGGCAACAAAATTAAACTCTTCATATGTTCTTTTAACATTCATAAAATAAGTAGTGAGAGATTGATCTTGTTTTTCCGCTCTATAAAAAGACTTGCACCATCAAACATTCTGGTTAGATTGCCCTTTCCTGAATATTAAAATTTGAGATATTCCATCAATTCTTTCACGAATTCGCAGTGGTTGATTAGATTGATAACTTCATTATCAATTGAATTTCGTATTTGCAAGAATAGTCTAGCATCTTCTCTTAACCAAATCTGACCCTCTTGCTTTGTTGATGTTGGTAGATCTTTGATTAAGTGATCATCCTTATCCATGCTCCTGAGATACAATCGAATTGTTTTACTCCACTCCAGATAATTTGTGCCTGTTAATTTCCGATCCGTTATTTTAGGCATCATCGGCATCACATCAATCATTGAAGAACTTTTACTTTCATCCATTATTTCTAATAGGGGAGATAGGTCTGAATCTTAATTTGAATGGAAACCCTAGATCGATGCACGATGCTCTGATACCATATAATAATATTCAGAGAATATAGGATTCAACTATTAAGAAGAATTAAGGATCAAAATATGAATTCATGAATTTTAGAAGGCACTGATTTCTATAAAGGTTTTATAGATGAAGATACACAGATATATATAAGCATGTACACATTTTAGGCAAGTATAAACTGGACTGGAGATTTGGGCTTCAGGCTTGATGCACTTGAACTCTAACCTAAACTAGTCTTCAACAAGGACCAGCAACACTAACTAGTAAACCTTAATCAATTTAAACATTCGAATTTAGGAATAGAATTAGATTATTATTCATAATAATTCTAAATTTTGATTTTGATTTGATGAAAATATATATTATTATATATATTTATAATAGTTCTAGATTTATTGATATATCAATCGACATGCGATATCGATAAGCATTAAATTAGATTTAATTGCAAATTATTTGTTCAAGCATTAAAAGTGTTTAAAGCCTGGATAGGGATGATCATATTCGATCACGATGAGGGGTAGGTGAGGCCATAAGATGGTGCAACAAAGATTTTGAGATGTAGGGCAAAGATGGAAGAGAATTGGTAAGAGATGAAGTAGGATAGTGATCCTAAAATATCTCCAGCTTCTCTTTTATGTAAGCATATCTAACCACACTAATTAGTGAACTTTCTTTTAGCTTCCACGTCTTTCTAGGTCTGGCCAAAATTCCCACTTCCGTATCAAGTGTTTTTGCAGCACGATTTAGAATTAAAAAGCCAATTTTTTATTTAAATAGTTTATTATATATATAGTTTAAAAATTAAATTTTACATTAACCATATGTATATAATGATTAATAAGAATAACATTTTTGGCAAAAAGGAAAGATTTGTTATTTATATATTATTTTAATCAATATTTAACTCAACTAATCATATAAACAGTTATAAAAACAGGATAAAGGCACAAGGACAAACTTAAAAAATAATTTAGGCTGAAGGATAACAATTTTTTTTAGGCTGAAAGACAGTGCTTATTATAACTAGCATTTTGTATAGTGCAAAACTGAATGTAATGCCAGATATAACTAGCATTTTGTATAGTGTAAAAGTTGAATATAATGCTAATAATAACTAGTGTTTGTCCTTCTGTCTAAAATGAAACTTAATGTCTTTCGGTCTAATTTTTTTTCAAAGTTTGTCCTTTTCCCGAATTTCCTCTTATATAAATTCATGTATGTATTAAAAATATGTTTTATATTTTGTAAAATAATATTACTACTTATTATAATCCTGTCTAGAATTAAAGAAACAATTTTTTTATATTTTTAAATATTTAAATATAAACAAAATTGGAAGATAGATTTTAAATTGTTTTAAAGTATAAAATTTTATAATAAATTTTCAAATTATAAGCCTGAACTTTTGTTAGAAGTTTAGAAATCAAACATTATTTTGACAATAATTTTTTATTAGTTTTAATAGAATTTTATTAATAAATGTATATATATTTAAAATTTTGAAAAAAACATGAGCCATGCATAAGACCAGGTTACATATATTTAAATATAAATTATTTTATGATTTTATATGTATTAATATATATATGTATGTATATGTATATATTATACAATATATAAGTATGTAATATATACATTTATATATAGAATTCAATTTATACATGTAATGGTTTCAACACTCCAGGAAAAATATATTATATAAATGATTTAAACATATTTATATAGTTATATGTATTGATAATATTTAATATTTATGTTTATATATATTTCTATGTTTATACAAAATTACATATAATTTTTTAGTTATATATTGTAATAATTTATTTGTAAATGGAAAAGTGTGTGTATATATACATGTAGACACACAGTTGGATGATATATTTGCATATTGGATAAGCTAACCTGTCCTTTACGATGTAAATTCCAACATCTATACATGAGCATGTTATACCTTCCATGGATTAATCTGCTACACATAAAAACGCTTATATTTGTGTATATGATACACGTATAAATATTTAATATAATTTAAATTAAATAATGCAATATCATTTTAATTATAAATTTAAATAAAATAAAAGATTTTGTTTAAATAAAATTTATAAATGTTCTAAATAAATTAGACTTCATAGGCCCAATATAGGTCCAATAGGATAAAAAAAACTAAAATGCACATATAACTTTCACTATGGGCTAGCGTAGTTCCAACAATGGTATCAAAGCCCAATAGCCTTTGCGGACTAAATTAGTCATGAGAGGGTTAACTATTAAGCTCATAGCCCAAATAATAGGGTGTCTATAAAGGTAGTGTCTAGGATTGGGTTTGGATAATCAAGTACTCTACCCTACCTGGCTATCAGTATGGCTTGACAAATATATAAGCCCAAAAGTTGCCCCCAATAAAAAAGGCCCATATTCGAATTGGGCATAGGGCTAATTTTCAAAATTATTTAAAAATATTAAAGTATATGATTTAAATTTAAAAGTTAAATTTAAAATAAGATATGCATATATTATCGAAGTTATAACATAGTAAATTTTCTCAAAATGTTTAAAAATAATATAAATTAATTTTGAAATTATTTAAAATTTATTAATAATACTATTAAAATTAATTAATTAATTAAATTAGTTAATAAAAAATATGTACTATATTTTTTAGGCATATGTTATGATACTTTAAAATGTTTAAGACAATTCCAAAAATACATACAGATATACAATATGGTTTTTCGAAATTAATATAATTAAATTAAATTTTTTGAAGTAAATTAATTAAATTAATAGTTAATTAATTAAATAAAAATACATATACATGAGTTATATGCGTTATACTACAAATTTATAATAGATAAATACTCAGTATAAATGTTATATTGAAATAATATAAAATTAATTAAAATGTTAATTGATTAGAATTAGTTAAATAAGATTTAATTAATATAATATTGTATGTAAGACTATTACATAATCAATATGAAATATAAAATTTATATAATTATAGAAATTATATAATATGAATGTATGAACTAAAGGTGGAACATCAAAGAAACGTAAACAGACTTAAGGAATAAATACATAAGTAAATGTATGTATACCGTGATTTCTAATGTGGCCTACACTTAAATCATGTGGGCATTTCAAAAGAAATATATTATTCAAAAAGTCGATATCACTCAATATAATATATATTGAAGATTATGAATCTTCAATATAATGTTGTCCTCTACCATATATATATACACACACATTAATAAATTACTTGCATACGCCTTAGTTATTGAGAAAAATCAAGCTAGAGATGTTATGTGTGGTATTATTAATATATTGAATAGACGAGGTAAGATAACTATATGTATTTGTTGGGCAAACTCAAGGCACATATACTATACTGTGCCATCCTGATATGGTAGGTATGAGTGAATAATTTCATTTTGATTTATGGAGCGTACCCAAGGTCGAAGTGAAATTAGGATAAGGTACCATGGATCAGGAGATGTATATGATACAACTGATAAGTAATTATCCATTGTCCATGGAGCTATGACTTGTTGAGCAAACTCAATGTCATAATTCCAAGACAGATGAGTCATTGCACCTACTAGTTTCGAAAGACTTCTATGTTTCAACTCATATTTTGATGAAACATAAAAGACTAGCGAGAGCCTTATTAGAAAAATAAAATGATAATATTTAACCATTATGATATTGTAAGAACATATTCTATATAATGTTATAATATTCTACATTGACAAATTTGTGCATTTAATATCATTAATAAAATGTTTATCAATTAAGGTATACAATTGAACTGAATTGAAGATTTCCAAATAGAAACATAACATATACTTGCTAATAAATGCTTATCGCATGTTACCATTTCAACACCCATGCAAGCTCTTGATTTTATAACTACTAAATACGTTCGTAATTTTGTCCTTTAGGTATTTATTTGGTTAAGACTATGTATTGCATTCTATGAGTTCCGAACTCAAAAGCAATACACGAATATTTATATTTGATTCATATAAAATCACGTATAACTGTCATGTAATGAACAGTCATAGTTCTTGGTGTACGATATTTCGATAAAATTAGTTCACTTGAAGCAAACAAATAAACCATACTATGAGATCGCATATTCAGTTTGACTGATTAAAATAAAAGATCATATTGCGTTAAATGGAACATAGGACCAAAATTACAAATATCTCTAAGAATCCAATTCTTGAAATGTCAGTTTAATCAGTTTACGTAAGGTACATCATATTTGATGTCCTTAAAAGTTAAGGATAATCAAATGCTTTTTTGTAAAGTGTTCATTACGATATTATAGTAAGGTATTTCATTTGAATGGTTCAACCATTTAGAAATAATAAAAATGTATAAGAGTGGATATGATTTAAGGTAGAGTTGGGATGAAGAGAGTGAATAGCCACTTTTGCTTCATAAAGAAAAATCGAAAATGAGAATTTTTAGTAATAATAATTGATACTTAACATTGGAAAAAGAAATTTGATTCCTAATCCATAATATATTTTCATATAGAAATTTGTTTCCAATGAAATTTATTTCTTTGAGTACAAGATATTTGATCAAAGAACTCCCACTGCAAACTTGTTGCCGTATGTGAAACGAATAATATATATTAAGTGAATGATGGACCTTCGAATTCAGTACACTATTATAGTAATAGCGAAAATAGTAGGAGGTGCCATGTAAAACTTATTGATCATACGAAGTTATGAAAATTATTTTCATAAAACCTACAGCACATTATTTATGAAATAATGACTATTTTTCGGTGTTGAATGAAAAATAGACATATTTATATTTTAATGTGAATATCATGGATATTCATTATGAAATCATATCGTACTTCATATGTTTTAATGTGAATATTATGGATATTTCAATGTGAATATTAAGGAATCCAAAATAATGTGGTTTACATATCATACCACTACACTGAAGTATCCCTTCGTAAAACCTACTGCACATTGTTTAAGAATAGTTTACAAAACCGTATAAGATAATATTTTATAAGAAACCCATACATATCATAGGCCAAAGATTTGGCAAGTTATGCAAGTCATAAGACTACACGTAATAATTATACCAACTTTGCAGTGGAGGAATTTCTTTAAGAAATTATTGGTATAAAATGGATTTGGATATGGTCCAGAATAAAACTGATTGCAAAGGATAAAATAAAATTGTAACGACCCGGAATTTTGGGTCGCCAAAATTTAACATTTAATTCATTTTAAATGTTGGATATGGATTCTAATTTGAATCTTGATAATAGAAGACTATGGTTGAGTTAATAAGATGAGTTATAGTTTCAAAATATGGTGATTCCATTTGAATTGGAGTAATAATAATAATTATTAGAACTGAGAATAAATTGGAAATTGAATGGGAATTGTTATAAAATTGATGTTTAAATGCATTTTTAAGTTCCATAGGTTATAAATGATATTGTTAGATTTTTGGAAGAATTTAAAAGTTAATAGATTATTATTTGGAATTTTATATGAATTTAAAATGAATTTAATATTATTAAATATTGCAATTAATCCGATTTAAGTCCAGAATGAACCAGAACGATTTTTAATGTGTTTATAAATTTTATATGAATTATTGTTAAGTTAATAAATTTTAAAAGTGGAGATTTGGAGTGATTTCGATAATTTCGAAAATCGCTTAATTAAATAGACGAGTTAAAATAGCCTTCCGGGGCACAGTCTCAGAATTCAACGAAACCAGTTTCATTGGATCCGTAATAGTTAGTTATTATCGGATTTCAATTTTCGTAGCAATCGGAGTTGTCGTTTGACCCCGGCAGCTCGAAACGTGTCGAAATCGTTTTAATCGATTTAATTTCAAATTGAACGTTTAATTCCGTAACTCGTGCATACGACCGAATTGGCTTACGAAACCTGTTCCATTGTGTCCGGAACGCGGAAAAACCCCAGGATAGCCTGTCGGAACGTGAGAATTGGAGCTCGTTCGCATATGTGGTTGAATTGAGATATTTGTTGATTAAAATAATATTTTATAATATTATATAACTTAAACAATTGCAAAACCCTAGCATTTTCCTTCTAGCCGCCGGCTATCTTTCAATGGCCGATACCTCATCATCTTCTCCCTCGTTTTGCTCGTGATCCATGCTTCGATTTTAGAAACTTGCAACTAGGAATATGTACTACTCGCTGAGCTCGACCAGATCCAACGGTGGGGCGGTTCACGAGGCGACGCGGTGGTCAGAATCGTGACCGTTAGGGGACGCGTTCAACCTCGTTTCTAGCGCCAAGGAAGCCACCGAGCTTGGCATGATTTCGAGCGAGGATAGAGGCGGCCATGGACTTCGGAGCGGAGGGTCCTGATTGCGTTCAAGCGGGTCGTGGAGGGTGCGTGTCGTAACCCTAGATGGGGCAGTGGGTTCGTGTGCTCTGAAGCATGCGCGATCGAGAGGGAAGATAACCTGAGTGGCCGTGATTTCATTCTGCAAGATCTACGGCTTGATTTTTGTTTTGGTAATTAAATTAAAGAAATCGTTTCAAATTGAAATTCAAACTTTAAAATTTAATAACTTGTTCATATGAAATCAGAAATTGGCGAACTTGGTAGCGCCGGAATCGCAGAGACGAGTGCTACGCGATGGTGCAGATCCGGATCTATTCCGGGCAAGTAAGAATTTAAGTTAAATCGGACACCGTCCGGTTTAATTTAATTTTCGAACGCTCGCCGAAACTCAAGGTGAGTTATTCTCACTCACATCTGGATACTAGTAAAGTAGACAGTTAGTATTGATTGTTTGTTTGGATGTTTAGCTGAATATGTTAGTTATTATCAAATTGAATTGGTATATATACTGTTGTGCTAATATTTGTGGATGCAGGGAAAACAGGTTGGAGGGATCCAACGGGATTCCTCACAAAGTAGTAATATTTTTATATTGATGATTATGCCTGTTTATATATTGTGATTGATAAGTTGGAATTTAATTGCATTGTGATATTGTGGTTTAAACTATAAACCCAGAATATTAGTTATAAAGAAAATTGCAGTTTTAATTATAAAGAAATTAAATTGGGTTTCAAAGAAATTGAGAAATGGTTAAATAAGAAATTAAAAGAATATAAATATTTGAAACCTGATTTGGATGGAAAACTGAAATAAATTTGTATAGAAATATTACTGGATAAATTATAAATCCAAAATTAATTATATTTGATAAATTGAATTTAGAGAAATAAAGGTATTGTTAAATAATGGATTTAAAAGGGATTAAAATCTGAAATCTATTTTAAAATGTAAATTGGAAGTTTTAAAATTTGGAATGATAATTAAGATAAATGTTATTAGTTGAAGTTTTGGGAAATAAATTTATGTTATAAAACCCTAAAACTTAATTTAATAAATGGACAGAAATCGTGAGAAGGATTTCTGTGATGATTTAGTAGAAATGAGATTTCCTAGGGAAAATCCAAGTTCGAGTTTTAAATTGATTTTATAAAAAGAAAGTTTAAAATCTAAACTAATTTTAAAGAATGTTTTAAAAATTATTATTTTAAAGTGATTTTTTATAAATTAGCAATAGTAAAATTTTATAAATATTTTAATAATTATGTTTACAAATGGATTTGTTTTAAAAGCTAGTTTTGACCTAAGTATATTGAAATAAGAGTTAATCTTTTTACCACTTTATTTTAATATATAGTATAACTTAACCTTAATTTAAATTAAGCTATATCTTTTAAACAGTTTTGCTTTAAATATTTTGGAATTATATTTTGATTAAATAATTAGTAGTAAATTTATCTATTTAAAGTATACTTTAAATTAAAATGTTTTTAACTGTTTTAAATCTAAACTGTTTTGAACTTGGATATTTCCAATGGAAATATATGGTAAATGATTTACCTTGTAAAGGAGGAATTTTGAGAAATGTTTTCAAATGAGATTTGGAAATTTGGTAATATATCTTTTAAAGATATTTGAGGTAAATAAATAATTTGGGAATTATTTATTGTGTGATGGATGCTATGGATGTTTATGAATATAAATTGATAGTTAAATCACCGACTATCAATATTGGACAAATGCGTTGATCGTTTCGAAGAGACCGGGATCGAGATTTATTTCTCGAAAACCACTTCGATCCGGTTTGTACGTTTTCGTGCGATAAAACGTTTTTCGGAGTCGAAGATGGAGCAGTGAAGGGCAAGGGCTAGTCGCTACTAATCCTGAGGATATTTCCAAAATGGATGTAGTAGGAATAGTGCCTTCGGTTCCGTTCGAACCCGGGACGGACTTGTATGGATGAATGCTTGCGAAACATCGTCAGGTGGACGATGGGCATTCTAAGTGGAAACGTTCTAAAGGTAACGTTAAGCCTCAAGCCTCATCAACCGGGAATGACTGAAAATCAGGGGATATGCAGCAAGGCTTCGTGGGTAGCCCCCACTGGAGAGTAAGGTCATCCCTGTCTAGAGGTTCCTTTTTATTTCGGCTTAGTGGTGCGGTTGCTGATCCCAACCGCGGGGTGATCTTATTCGGAATTGCCCATAGGTGATTCCGGTCTTGTGTTGCAGGGGACGAAGGGAGTAGTCCTCGGTACTGTGATCTAGACCACGTACTGTGACAGGTGGTACCCCAGTGCCTAGTCATTGTTGGAAATCCATTTTTCCCTACGAGCCTTTTACGAGTTTTGTTTGTATTACCCACTTCGGTGGCTAGTAGCTGGAATTTAATAATGTAACAATTTCGGCTATTTTATAAGTATTTGTAAATAGACCCTATTATAATATCAGAGGATTTCTATGAAAAGAGTTTTAGCTATCGTAAGGTAAAAACCCGACATGTTTATTTGTGGCGTGGTCTTACGAGATGCTTTTGTTTTAAAAAGGATTTTTGAAACTTTAATAATCAATTGTGTGCATTATTATCAGCTGGTATGCCAGACTGACTCGGGTGTTATTTCATTATAATGCTCGGGTCAGACCGAGTATTATATGTTCAGGATAGGTTGCTATGGAGCAGGAGAGGAGCTGGAGTTCGAGGCGTATTATATGTACCTATATATATATCCGCTGCTATGTTGTATGGTATGTCTGTTATGTGATGATTGATGTATGAGTTACTCTGATGATATGTTGTATAAACAGTTATAGATTTCATTTTGTGTAAAGATATATAGTTGCTATTATATTTTATTCCGCTGCGACTGTGAGATTCTGATATTGTTTAGTTTCTTCTTCTTCTATCTCTTTTCTTTTAACCTCAATGGTTCGTATTTCTGTTCCACTTGAGTCAATTAGGGTAGAATAATGTTGATTCAAGGGGTACGGATTTGCGGGCTGTCACATTTGGTATCAGAGCTTAGGTTGGCGACAACCTAGGCTTTGGTGGGATAATTACTCATTTAATAGAGTCAATAGTACTCTATAATAAGTTGAGTATAATAATAAATATGAGAGCGTACTTGTTAGTGTTTATAAAATTGTTTTTATACTGTGTTGACTTATCGGTTGAGTGTTTATGAATTCTGGTCGGTGCGGGAAGTACAACCGTATCGATAGGGGTTTCTAAACTCTTGAACAAGATAAACCGACATAGTATTGTTTTTAAAGTGGGTAAATGAAATAATTTTACCCAAAATTATATTTTAATATAAAGAAATGATTTTCTAGCTTATTATATATATTGGGTGATTGTTGGATTGTTAATACCATAATTAAGTAAGAATCTTGAATATGATCTAAAATTTGAAATGATATATATAAGCAAATAAGGAATTTAGGATAGTAAAACTTGAATTGGTTGCAACCAAATAAATTCTAAGGGTATAAATTATACAAAATAAAATAACTAGATTTGAATTTAAACCAGAATTTTAACCCGGAAGTTTTGGAAAGGATTTTTAAAAGTATTGAAAATAAAAGTTTGGAAATTTAAAATCCTGGGAAGTTTGAAATGTTTTCCAATGTATTGAAGGCAATAATGGAATGTTGTTTTGGGAAATATTTTTGAATGGCAACTGTTTTGAAATGAATTTGGGAAAGTTAAGAAGCATTGAACTCACTGTGGTCGCTGGAAAATAATCCTGATGATGCTGGCCACATCATTAGAATTCATTTTCGAGTTTCTAAAGTGATGGATTGCTTCCCTAGTAATTGGTTATGGTATTGTTTGGATTTGTTGGGGATAACAGTTGTTTTGGATATTTCAAAAATGGAAATTTGTTTGGGATATGAACAAATTGTTTTGGGTACAAACAAATTGGTTTGGAAAACATGGAAATTTGATTTGATATACCAAATGGGTATATATATTTGAGATATTTCAAAATGGTTTTGAGATAAAACCGGGTAAATTGAATTCTGGGAAAGTTCTAATTAAATAATGAGTAAAGTTGAAATGAATCAACTATTGAATTTGTTAAGTGGAGCTAATGCTAATAAGAAGGAAATGAGAAATTTTAATCATGGAATTAAAATTTAATTTGAGTAATTGAAAGTGAATAAAATGTATTGAAGTAAATGAAGGGTATTGAAGTGAATGGAAATTTAAATTTAACTTGGACAAGTTAAATATATTGGACCCAGAATTAAATGGATTTGGGTTTAAATCAAAAGTAAGTTGATTTGAAAATTTGGGTTGTTGTGTAATAGATTGTACCCACAAGCTATTAAGTAATATACTTATAATCTGAAATTATGAAATTTAGAATTTGTAAAAGATTTGGGTAAAAAAAAAAAAAAAAAATCTATATCTTTATGAATTCAGGGGTATATATTTATAAAAGTTGAAATTGTGATTATAAGTTGTAGATGGATTAAAATGAGCTATATAAGCTGTTAAGTAGATAAGTTGGTGAACTTATATATAGAAATAGAATTATAATCACAAATGAGGGAATAGTGAAATGGTATAGTGGAATTAACTTAATCTCAAATGAATGTGGATTGAGATAAGGTTTGTTGGGTAATGAAATTGAAATTGAATTTCAGTTGTGTAATAAATAATATTGAAAGAAATTTAGATTCTATTTATAGGAGTAAAAAGGAAAGGTAGAAAATTTAAATGTGCCAAATGAAATAATTGGAAAATGGTGATATTATGAATGAATTCAGAGTAAATTAAGAAAGTGGATTGAAAACTAATATGGATTATGTTATTGACTGAATTAAATTACAAATTAATGGAATTTGTATTGTAATGGATGGAATTTGATAATCAGTCAAAATTTGAAGGTAAATAAAATCCAGTTTGGGTTGAGATTTAATTATGGTAATAAATTTTGGATGTGTAAATGAATAATGGAATTTGAATATGTTAGTGATGATTTGAGTTGTGGATAAAATTCAAATGAGTGGAATAATTTAAATGGTCTCTTTGTTAATAAAATAAATCTAAAATGGATTGGATAACTAAACAAAGAGCATTAAATGTGTATATGAATTGAAAATTTGATTAAATGAGAATCAAATGGAAATAAAATAAAGTTGATATAAGAAGATAACGAAAATATTGTGAAGAAAGCTTAAGTAAATTAAATAAATGAGATTAAGCTTTATAATGTGGTCTTGCATAAATTTTGTTTGGGTGATAGGCATTGAATTGCAAGTGGAATGGCTTTAATAATATTGTGATATGGAAATGCATTGGAAATATAAGGATGAGATTTGAAAGATGAAAAGCAAGAATATAAACTTGGATTGGTTAATGAAATAAGATGTAAGCAAATGTAATTTAACAATTGCATTGAAATAAGAATGATTGAATTGTAAACCATGAAAAATTGAAAGAGAATTAATATAAATTTAAGTTGAAAATTAATTTAAAATGGTTAAGTATAAGTGGCAATTGTTTTGCTTGAATGACATGAATATTTGAATATATTCAGAATTGAGTTGTTTAAACAACTAAATTGGTTTTGGATAAATTAGAATTTGATTAAGTGAAGTCAAATTAAAATGAAACTAAATTTGGTATGCAAGAAAGAATTGAGGTATTATGCAATTGAATTGATGTTTGAATAAATTGTTATGGATTGGAATCTAATTTAAGGAGTTTGTGAAAGAATGCAAGTGAATTGATTTAAAATAGCATATGGAATGGGTTTTTAAATCAATTGGAATGAATTGACTTTTGGATAAGTGATGTTTGCATATGAATGAGAAATGCTTTATAAAAGAAATGCAAATGTTTCATTCTTAAAATAAAATTTGATTGTAAATCAAATTGGGAAATGAATTAGTTGAGATTAATAAATGGTGTATAGAAAGCTTGAATGTAAATCATTCAAGTGAAGTAAAATGAGGTTAGTTGGAGGAAACTAAAATGTGCGAAATTTTAATAAAGGAATGTGAGTGCTTCAAATTGGAAATAAGGATTTGATTGAAAATCAAATTAAATAATGTTGCATATAAATGAATTAAAGCACCTATTCATAATATTGAAGTGAATATGAATGAGTTGTCTTAGTGTATTCAACACTGAACTTGGTTTTGAATTAATTGGAATGCATTGAAATGTTATTAAGTAATTTTGCATAAGAATGAAGATGCTTCTACCCTGAAGATAAAGGTGGTTTGTAAATCAATTAGGAATTGTATTGAAATAGATTGCTATTAGTGAAGCATATGTTAATCCTATTGAGATAAATATGAATTGTATATGGTTGATTTGAGTATAAATCATTCAAGTGAAAGTAAATAATGTTGGACTTGAATAGATAATTGGAAAGATGATTTAAAATCTTGAATTGTTGGTAAAGGATGGTTAATATTAGTAAATTTTGAAATTTGCTTGGTTTGGATTATGCCATAAATATGTTGGATTGCTTTTATATTGGAAAATGTTGATTAATATGCACAGATCTTGTAACTAATGAGTATGTTGAGTAAGTGCAGGAATGCGAGGCGTTCGAGAGGGTTTGAAGCGCGTATATGCATTATATATTAGCTACTTGCTATTAAAATTGCTAAAAGGTACGCCTACGCTAATAAAATTGGAAAATGATATATATCTTGTGTTATATTTTGGTTTCCGGCCGTGTGGGCCGATGTATATATATTTGTGTATCCTGCGATATCGCAGAAGCTCCTCCGTACAGGGGAGACTCTGCCAAAATTTTCCGGAAATTTTGGGAGTTAGAATATTTTTGGGGTTTTGGGAAAAGTTAAATAACTTGGAAAGTTATAAGTTGAAATTTAAGGCTTTAGGGTAAATAAAGCAAATGGTTTTGATATGGAACTGAAACTTTTTGGAAAGTGAATATAAGCTTTTAACTAAGCAAATGAGTTAAGTAAATGGGTTTGAGAGTATGTTTTACCTTATGCAAATTTCGGGGACGAAATTTTTTTATAAGGGGGGAGGAATGTAACGACCCGGAATTTTGGGTCGCCAAAATTTAACATTTAATTCATTTTAAATGTTGGATATGGATTCTAATTTGAATCTTGATAATAGAAGACTATGGTTGAGTTAATAAGATGAGTTATAGTTTCAAAATATGGTGATTCCATTTGAATTGGAGTAATAATAATAATTATTAGAACTGAGAATAAATTGGAAATTGAATGGGAATTGTTATTAAATTGATGTTTAAATGCATTTTTAAGTTCCATAGGTTATAAATGATATTGTTAGATTTTTGGAAGAATTTAAAAGTTAATAGATTATTATTTGGAATTTTATATGAATTTAAAATGAATTTAATATTATTAAATATTGCAATTAATCCGATTTAAGTCCAGAATGAACCAGAACGATTTTTAATGTGTTTATAAATTTTATATGAATTATTGTTAAGTTAATAAATTTTAAAAGTGGAGATTTGGAGTGATTTCGATAATTTCGAAAATCGCTTAATTAAATAGACGAGTTAAAATAGCCTTCCGGGGCACAGTCTCGGAATTCGACGAAACCAGTTTCATTGGATCCGTAATAGTTAGTTATTATCGGATTTCAATTTTCGTAGCAATCGGAGTTGTCGTTTGACCCCGGCAGCTCGAAACGTGTCGAAATCGTTTTAATCGATTTAATTTCAAATTGAACGTTTAATTCCGTAACTCGTGCATACGACCGAATTGGCTTACGAAACCTGTTCCATTGTGTCCGGAACGCGGAAAAACCCCAGGATAGCCTGTCGGAACGTGAGAATTGGAGCTCGTTCGCATATGTGGTTGAATTGAGATATTTGTTGATTAAAATAATATTTTATAATATTATATAACTTAAACAATTGCAAAACCCTAGCATTTTCCTTCTAGCCGCCGGCTATCTTTCAATGGCCGATACCTCATCATCTTCTCCCTCGTTTTGCTCGTGATCCATGCTTCGATTTTAGAAACTTGCAACTAGGAATATGTACTACTCGCTGAGCTCGACCAGATCCAACGGTGGGGCGGTTCATGAGGCGACGCGGTGGTCAGAATCGTGACCGTTAGGGGACGCGTTCAACCTCGTTTCTAGCGCCAAGGAAGCCACCGAGCTTGGCATGATTTCGAGCGAGGATAGAGGCGGCCATGGACTTCGGAGCGGAGGGTCCTGATTGCGTTCAAGCGGGTCGTGGAGGGTGCGTGTCGTAACCCTAGATGGGGCAGTGGGTTCGTGTGCTCTGAAGCATGCGCGATCGAGAGGGAAGATAACCTGAGTGGCCGTGATTTCATTCTGCAAGATCTACGGCTTGATTTTTGTTTTGGTAATTAAATTAAAGAAATCGTTTCAAATTGAAATTCAAACTTTAAAATTTAATAACTTGTTCATATGAAATCAGAAATTGGCGAACTTGGTAGCGCCGGAATCGCAGAGACGAGTGCTACGCGATGGTGCAAATCCGGATCTATTCCGGGCAAGTAAGAATTTAAGTTAAATCGGACACCGTCCGGTTTAATTTAAATTTCGAACGCTCGCCGAAACTCAAGGTGAGTTATTCTCACTCACATCTGGATACTAGTAAAGTAGACAGTTAGTATTGATTGTTTGTTTGGATGTTTAGCTGAATATGTTAGTTATTATCAAATTGAATTGGTATATATACTGTTGTGCTAATATTTGTGGATGCAGGGAAAACAGGTTGGAGGGATCCAACGGGATTCCTCACAAAGTAGTAATATTTTTATATTGATGATTATGCCTGTTTATATATTGTGATTGATAAGTTGGAATTTAATTGCATTGTGATATTGTGGTTTAAACTATAAACCCAGAATATTAGTTATAAAGAAAATTGCAGTTTTAATTATAAAGAAATTAAATTGGGTTTCAAAGAAATTGAGAAATGGTTAAATAAGAAATTAAAAGAATATAAATATTTGAAACCTGATTTGGATGGAAAACTGAAATAAATTTGTATAGAAATATTACTGGATAAATTATAAATCCAAAATTAATTATATTTGATAAATTGAATTTAGAGAAATAAAGGTATTGTTAAATAATGGATTTAAAAGGGATTAAAATCTGAAATCTATTTTAAAATGTAAATTGGAAGTTTTAAAATTTGGAATGATAATTAAGATAAATGTTATTAGTTGAAGTTTTGGGAAATAAATTTATGTTATAAAACCCTAAAACTTAATTTAATAAATGGACAGAAATCGTGAGAAGGATTTCTGTGATGATTTAGTAGAAATGAGATTTCCTAGGGAAAATCCAAGTTCGAGTTTTAAATTGATTTTATAAAAAGAAAGTTTAAAATCTAAACTAATTTTAAAGAATGTTTTAAAAATTATTATTTTAAAGTGATTTTTTATAAATTAGCAATAGTAAAATTTTATAAATATTTTAATAATTATGTTTACAAATGGATTTGTTTTAAAAGCTAGTTTTGACCTAAGTATATTGAAATAAGAGTTAATCTTTTTACCACTTTATTTTAATATATAGTATAACTTAACCTTAATTTAAATTAAGCTATATCTTTTAAACAGTTTTGCTTTAAATATTTTGGAATTATATTTTGATTAAATAATTAGTAGTAAATTTATCTATTTAAAGTATACTTTAAATTAAAATGTTTTTAACTGTTTTAAATCTAAACTGTTTTGAACTTGGATATTTCCAATGGAAATATATGGTAAATGATTTACCTTGTAAAGGAGGAATTTTGAGAAATGTTTTCAAATGAGATTTGGAAATTTGGTAATATATCTTTTAAAGATATTTGAGGTAAATAAATAATTTGGGAATTATTTATTGTGTGATGGATGCTATGGATGTTTATGAATATAAATTGATAGTTAAATCACCGACTATCAATATTGGACAAATGCGTTGATCGTTTCGAAGAGACCGGGATCGAGATTTATTTCTCGAAAACCACTTCGATCCGGTTTGTATGTTTTCGTGCGATAAAACGTTTTTCGGAGTCGAAGATGGAGCAGTGAAGGGCAAGGGCTAGTCGCTACTAATCCTGAGGATATTTCCAAAATGGATGTAGTAGGAATAGTGCCTTCGGTTCCGTTCGAACCCGGGACGGACTTGTATGGATGAATGCTTGCGAAACATCGTCAGGTGGACGATGGGCATTCTAAGTGGAAACGTTCTAAAGGTAACGTTAAGCCTCAAGCCTCATCAACCGGGAATGACTGAAAATCAGGGGATATGCAGCAAGGCTTCGTGGGTAGCCCCCACTGGAGAGTAAGGTCATCCCTGTCTAGAGGTTCCTTTTTATTTTGGCTTAGTGGTGCGGTTGCTGATCCCAACCGCGGGGTGATCTTATTCGGAATTGCCCATAGGTGATTCCGGTCTTGTGTTGCAGGGGACGAAGGGAGTAGTCCTCGGTACTGTGATCTAGACCACGGTGACAGGTGGTACCCCAGTGCCTAGTCATTGTTGGAAATCCATTTTTCCCTACGAGCCTTTTACGAGTTTTGTTTGTATTACCCACTTCGGTGGCTAGTAGCTGGAATTTAATAATGTAACAATTTCGGCTATTTTATAAGTATTTGTAAATAGACCCTATTATAATATCAGAGGATTTCTATGAAAAGAGTTTTAGCTATCGTAAGGTAAAAACCCGACATGTTTATTTGTGGCGTGGTCTTACGAGATGCTTTTGTTTTAAAAAGGATTTTTGAAACTTTAATAATCAATTGTGTGCATTATTATCAGCTGGTATGCCAGACTGACTCGGGTGTTATTTCATTATAATGCTCGGGTCAGACCGAGTATTATATGTTCAGGATAGGTTGCTATGGAGCAGGAGAGGAGCTGGAGTTCGAGACGTATTATATGTACCTATATATATATCCGCTGCTATGTTGTATGGTATGTCTGTTATGTGATGATTGATGTATGAGTTACTCTGATGATATGTTGTATAAACAGTTATAGATTTCATTTTGTGTAAAGATATATAGTTGCTATTATATTTTATTCCGCTGCGACTGTGAGATTCTGATATTGTTTAGTTTCTTCTTCTTCTATCTCTTTTCTTTTAACCTCAATGGTTCGTATTTCTGTTCCACTTGAGTCAATTAGGGTAGAATAATGTTGATTCAAGGGGTACGGATTTGCGGGCTGTCACATTTGGTATCAGAGCTTAGGTTGGCGACAACCTAGGCTTTGGTGGGATAATTACTCATTTAATAGAGTCAATAGTACTCTATAATAAGTTGAGTATAATAATAAATATGAGAGCGTACTTGTTAGTGTTTATAAAATTGTTTTTATACTGTGTTGACTTATCGGTTGAGTGTTTATGAATTCTGGTCGGTGCGGGAAGTACAACCGTATCGATAGGGGTTTCTAAACTCTTGAACAAGATAAACCGACATAGTATTGTTTTTAAAGTGGGTAAATGAAATAATTTTACCCAAAATTATATTTTAATATAAAGAAATGATTTTCTAGCTTATTATATATATTGGGTGATTGTTGGATTGTTAATACCATAATTAAGTAAGAATCTTGAATATGATCTAAAATTTGAAATGATATATATAAGCAAATAAGGAATTTAGGATAGTAAAACTTGAATTGGTTGCAACCAAATAAATTCTAAGGGTATAAATTATACAAAATAAAATAACTAGATTTGAATTTAAACCAGAATTTTAACCCGGAAGTTTTGGAAAGGATTTTTAAAAGTATTGAAAATAAAAGTTTGGAAATTTAAAATCCTGGGAAGTTTGAAATGTTTTCCAATGTATTGAAGGCAATAATGGAATGTTGTTTTGGGAAATATTTTTGAATGGCAACTGTTTTGAAATGAATTTGGGAAAGTTAAGAAGCATTGAACTCACTGTGGTCGCTGGAAAATAATCCTGATGATGCTGGCCACATCATTAGAATTCATTTTCGAGTTTCTAAAGTGATGGATTGCTTCCCTAGTAATTGGTTATGGTATTGTTTGGATTTGTTGGGGATAACAGTTGTTTTGGATATTTCAAAAATGGAAATTTGTTTGGGATATGAACAAATTGTTTTGGGTACAAACAAATTGGTTTGGAAAACATGGAAATTTGATTTGATATACCAAATGGGTATATATATTTGAGATATTTCAAAATGGTTTTGAGATAAAACCGGGTAAATTGAATTCTGGGAAAGTTCTAATTAAATAATGAGTAAAGTTGAAATGAATCAACTATTGAATTTGTTAAGTGGAGCTAATGCTAATAAGAAGGAAATGAGAAATTTTAATCATGGAATTAAAATTTAATTTGAGTAATTGAAAGTGAATAAAATGTATTGAAGTAAATGAAGGGTATTGAAGTGAATGGAAATTTAAATTTAACTTGGACAAGTTAAATATATTGGACCCAGAATTAAATGGATTTGGGTTTAAATCAAAAGTAAGTTGATTTGAAAATTTGGGTTGTTGTGTAATAGATTGTACCCACAAGCTATTAAGTAATATACTTATAATCTGAAATTATGAAATTTAGAATTTGTAAAAGATTTGGGTAAAAAAAAAAAAAAAAAAAAAATCTATATCTTTATGAATTCAGGGGTATATATTTATAAAAGTTGAAATTGTGATTATAAGTTGTAGATGGATTAAAATGAGCTATATAAGCTGTTAAGTAGATAAGTTGGTGAACTTATATATAGAAATAGAATTATAATCACAAATGAGGGAATAGTGAAATGGTATAGTGGAATTAACTTAATCTCAAATGAATGTGGATTGAGATAAGGTTTGTTGGGTAATGAAATTGAAATTGAATTTCAGTTGTGTAATAAATAATATTGAAAGAAATTTAGATTCTATTTATAGGAGTAAAAAGGAAAGGTAGAAAATTTAAATGTGCCAAATGAAATAATTGGAAAATGGTGATATTATGAATGAATTCAGAGTAAATTAAGAAAGTGGATTGAAAACTAATATGGATTATGTTATTGACTGAATTAAATTACAAATTAATGGAATTTGTATTGTAATGGATGGAATTTGATAATCAGTCAAAATTTGAAGGTAAATAAAATCCAGTTTGGGTTGAGATTTAATTATGGTAATAAATTTTGGATGTGTAAATGAATAATGGAATTTGAATATGTTAGTGATGATTTGAGTTGTGGATAAAATTCAAATGAGTGGAATAATTTAAATGGTCTCTTTGTTAATAAAATAAATCTAAAATGGATTGGATAACTAAACAAAGAGCATTAAATGTGTATATGAATTGAAAATTTGATTAAATGAGAATCAAATGGAAATAAAATAAAGTTGATATAAGAAGATAACGAAAATATTGTGAAGAAAGCTTAAGTAAATTAAATAAATGAGATTAAGCTTTATAATGTGGTCTTGCATAAATTTTGTTTGGGTGATAGGCATTGAATTGCAAGTGGAATGGCTTTAATAATATTGTGATATGGAAATGCATTGGAAATATAAGGATGAGATTTGAAAGATGAAAAGCAAGAATATAAACTTGGATTGGTTAATGAAATAAGATGTAAGCAAATGTAATTTAACAATTGCATTGAAATAAGAATGATTGAATTGTAAACCATGAAAAATTGAAAGAGAATTAATATAAATTTAAGTTGAAAATTAATTTAAAATGGTTAAGTATAAGTGGCAATTGTTTTGCTTGAATGACATGAATATTTGAATATATTCAGAATTGAGTTGTTTAAACAACTAAATTGGTTTTGGATAAATTAGAATTTGATTAAGTGAAGTCAAATTAAAATGAAACTAAATTTGGTATGCAAGAAAGAATTGAGGTATTATGCAATTGAATTGATGTTTGAATAAATTGTTATGGATTGGAATCTAATTTAAGGAGTTTGTGAAAGAATGCAAGTGAATTGATTTAAAATAGCATATGGAATGGGTTTTTAAATCAATTGGAATGAATTGACTTTTGGATAAGTGATGTTTGCATATGAATGAGAAATGCTTTATAAAAGAAATGCAAATGTTTCATTCTTAAAATAAAATTTGATTGTAAATCAAATTGGGAAATGAATTAGTTGAGATTAATAAATGGTGTATAGAAAGCTTGAATGTAAATCATTCAAGTGAAGTAAAATGAGGTTAGTTGGAGGAAACTAAAATGTGCGAAATTTTAATAAAGGAATGTGAGTGCTTCAAATTGGAAATAAGGATTTGATTGAAAATCAAATTAAATAATGTTGCATATAAATGAATTAAAGCACCTATTCATAATATTGAAGTGAATATGAATGAGTTGTCTTAGTGTATTCAACACTGAACTTGGTTTTGAATTAATTGGAATGCATTGAAATGTTATTAAGTAATTTTGCATAAGAATGAAGATGCTTCTACCCTGAAGATAAAGGTGGTTTGTAAATCAATTAGGAATTGTATTGAAATAGATTGCTATTAGTGAAGCATATGTTAATCCTATTGAGATAAATATGAATTGTATATGGTTGATTTGAGTATAAATCATTCAAGTGAAAGTAAATAATGTTGGACTTGAATAGATAATTGGAAAGATGATTTAAAATCTTGAATTGTTGGTAAAGGATGGTTAATATTAGTAAATTTTGAAATTTGCTTGGTTTGGATTATGCCATAAATATGTTGGATTGCTTTTATATTGGAAAATGTTGATTAATATGCACAGATCTTGTAACTAATGAGTATGTTGAGTAAGTGCAGGAATGCGAGGCGTTCGAGAGGGTTTGAAGCGCGTATATGCATTATATATTAGCTACTTGCTATTAAAATTGCTAAAAGGTACGCCTACGCTAATAAAATTGGAAAATGATATATATCTTGTGTTATATTTTGGTTTCCGGCCGTGTGGGCCGATGTATATATATTTGTGTATCCTGCGATATCGCAGAAGCTCCTCCGTACAGGGGAGACTCTGCCAAAATTTTCCGGAAATTTTGGGAGTTAGAATATTTTTGGGGTTTTGGGAAAAGTTAAATAACTTGGAAAGTTATAAGTTGAAATTTAAGGCTTTAGGGTAAATAAAGCAAATGGTTTTGATATGGAACTGAAACTTTTTGGAAAGTGAATATAAGCTTTTAACTAAGCAAATGAGTTAAGTAAATGGGTTTGAGAGTATGTTTTACCTTATGCAAATTTCGGGGACGAAATTTTTTTATAAGGGGGGAGGAATGTAACGACCCGGAATTTTGGGTCGCCAAAATTTAACATTTAATTCATTTTAAATGTTGGATATGGATTCTAATTTGAATCTTGATAATAGAAGACTATGGTTGAGTTAATAAGATGAGTTATAGTTTCAAAATATGGTGATTCCATTTGAATTGGAGTAATAATAATAATTATTAGAACTGAGAATAAATTGGAAATTGAATGGGAATTGTTATTAAATTGATGTTTAAATGCATTTTTAAGTTCCATAGGTTATAAATGATATTGTTAGATTTTTGGAAGAATTTAAAAGTTAATAGATTATTATTTGGAATTTTATATGAATTTAAAATGAATTTAATATTATTAAATATTGCAATTAATCCGATTTAAGTCCAGAATGAACCAGAACGATTTTTAATGTGTTTATAAATTTTATATGAATTATTGTTAAGTTAATAAATTTTAAAAGTGGAGATTTGGAGTGATTTCGATAATTTCGAAAATCGCTTAATTAAATAGACGAGTTAAAATAGCCTTCCGGGGCACAGTCTCGGAATTCGACGAAACCAGTTTCATTGGATCCGTAATAGTTAGTTATTATCGGATTTCAATTTTCGTAGCAATCGGAGTTGTCGTTTGACCCCGGCAGCTCGAAACGTGTCGAAATCGTTTTAATCGATTTAATTTCAAATTGAACGTTTAATTCCGTAACTCGTGCATACGACCGAATTGGCTTACGAAACCTGTTCCATTGTGTCCGGAACGCGGAAAAACCCCAGGATAGCCTGTCGGAACGTGAGAATTGGAGCTCGTTCGCATATGTGGTTGAATTGAGATATTTGTTGATTAAAATAATATTTTATAATATTATATAACTTAAACAATTGCAAAACCCTAGCATTTTCCTTCTAGCCGCCGGCTATCTTTCAATGGCCGATACCTCATCATCTTCTCCCTCGTTTTGCTCGTGATCCATGCTTCGATTTTAGAAACTTGCAACTAGGAATATGTACTACTCGCTGAGCTCGACCAGATCCAACGGTGGGGCGGTTCATGAGGCGACGCGGTGGTCAGAATCGTGACCGTTAGGGGACGCGTTCAACCTCGTTTCTAGCGCCAAGGAAGCCACCGAGCTTGGCATGATTTCGAGCGAGGATAGAGGCGGCCATGGACTTCGGAGCGGAGGGTCCTGATTGCGTTCAAGCGGGTCGTGGAGGGTGCGTGTCGTAACCCTAGATGGGGCAGTGGGTTCGTGTGCTCTGAAGCATGCGCGATCGAGAGGGAAGATAACCTGAGTGGCCGTGATTTCATTCTGCAAGATCTACGGCTTGATTTTTGTTTTGGTAATTAAATTAAAGAAATCGTTTCAAATTGAAATTCAAACTTTAAAATTTAATAACTTGTTCATATGAAATCAGAAATTGGCGAACTTGGTAGCGCCGGAATCGCAGAGACGAGTGCTACGCGATGGTGCAAATCCGGATCTATTCCGGGCAAGTAAGAATTTAAGTTAAATCGGACACCGTCCGGTTTAATTTAAATTTCGAACGCTCGCCGAAACTCAAGGTGAGTTATTCTCACTCACATCTGGATACTAGTAAAGTAGACAGTTAGTATTGATTGTTTGTTTGGATGTTTAGCTGAATATGTTAGTTATTATCAAATTGAATTGGTATATATACTGTTGTGCTAATATTTGTGGATGCAGGGAAAACAGGTTGGAGGGATCCAACGGGATTCCTCACAAAGTAGTAATATTTTTATATTGATGATTATGCCTGTTTATATATTGTGATTGATAAGTTGGAATTTAATTGCATTGTGATATTGTGGTTTAAACTATAAACCCAGAATATTAGTTATAAAGAAAATTGCAGTTTTAATTATAAAGAAATTAAATTGGGTTTCAAAGAAATTGAGAAATGGTTAAATAAGAAATTAAAAGAATATAAATATTTGAAACCTGATTTGGATGGAAAACTGAAATAAATTTGTATAGAAATATTACTGGATAAATTATAAATCCAAAATTAATTATATTTGATAAATTGAATTTAGAGAAATAAAGGTATTGTTAAATAATGGATTTAAAAGGGATTAAAATCTGAAATCTATTTTAAAATGTAAATTGGAAGTTTTAAAATTTGGAATGATAATTAAGATAAATGTTATTAGTTGAAGTTTTGGGAAATAAATTTATGTTATAAAACCCTAAAACTTAATTTAATAAATGGACAGAAATCGTGAGAAGGATTTCTGTGATGATTTAGTATAAATGAGATTTCCTAGGGAAAATCCAAGTTCGAGTTTTAAATTGATTTTATAAAAAGAAAGTTTAAAATCTAAACTAATTTTAAAGAATGTTTTAAAAATTATTATTTTAAAGTGATTTTTTATAAATTAGCAATAGTAAAATTTTATAAATATTTTAATAATTATGTTTACAAATGGATTTGTTTTAAAAGCTAGTTTTGACCTAAGTATATTGAAATAAGAGTTAATCTTTTTACCACTTTATTTTAATATATAGTATAACTTAACCTTAATTTAAATTAAGCTATATCTTTTAAACAGTTTTGCTTTAAATATTTTGGAATTATATTTTGATTAAATAATTAGTAGTAAATTTATCTATTTAAAGTATACTTTAAATTAAAATGTTTTTAACTGTTTTAAATCTAAACTGTTTTGAACTTGGATATTTCCAATGGAAATATATGGTAAATGATTTACCTTGTAAAGGAGGAATTTTGAGAAATGTTTTCAAATGAGATTTGGAAATTTGGTAATATATCTTTTAAAGATATTTGAGGTAAATAAATAATTTGGGAATTATTTATTGTGTGATGGATGCTATGGATGTTTATGAATATAAATTGATAGTTAAATCACCGACTATCAATATTGGACAAATGCGTTGATCGTTTCGAAGAGACCGGGATCGAGATTTATTTCTCGAAAACCACTTCGATCCGGTTTGTATGTTTTCGTGCGATAAAACGTTTTTCGGAGTCGAAGATGGAGCAGTGAAGGGCAAGGGCTAGTCGCTACTAATCCTGAGGATATTTCCAAAATGGATGTAGTAGGAATAGTGCCTTCGGTTCCGTTCGAACCCGGGACGGACTTGTATGGATGAATGCTTGCGAAACATCGTCAGGTGGACGATGGGCATTCTAAGTGGAAACGTTCTAAAGGTAACGTTAAGCCTCAAGCCTCATCAACCGGGAATGACTGAAAATCAGGGGATATGCAGCAAGGCTTCGTGGGTAGCCCCCACTGGAGAGTAAGGTCATCCCTGTCTAGAGGTTCCTTTTTATTTCGGCTTAGTGGTGCGGTTGCTGATCCCAACCGCGGGGTGATCTTATTCGGAATTGCCCATAGGTGATTCCGGTCTTGTGTTGCAGGGGACGAAGGGAGTAGTCCTCGGTACTGTGATCTAGACCACGGTGACAGGTGGTACCCCAGTGCCTAGTCATTGTTGGAAATCCATTTTTCCCTACGAGCCTTTTACGAGTTTTGTTTGTATTACCCACTTCGGTGGCTAGTAGCTGGAATTTAATAATGTAACAATTTCGGCTATTTTATAAGTATTTGTAAATAGACCCTATTATAATATCAGAGGATTTCTATGAAAAGAGTTTTAGCTATCGTAAGGTAAAAACCCGACATGTTTATTTGTGGCGTGGTCTTACGAGATGCTTTTGTTTTAAAAAGGATTTTTGAAACTTTAATAATCAATTGTGTGCATTATTATCAGCTGGTATGCCAGACTGACTCGGGTGTTATTTCATTATAATGCTCGGGTCAGACCGAGTATTATATGTTCAGGATAGGTTGCTATGGAGCAGGAGAGGAGCTGGAGTTCGAGACGTATTATATGTACCTATATATATATCCGCTGCTATGTTGTATGGTATGTCTGTTATGTGATGATTGATGTATGAGTTACTCTGATGATATGTTGTATAAACAGTTATAGATTTCATTTTGTGTAAAGATATATAGTTGCTATTATATTTTATTCCGCTGCGACTGTGAGATTCTGATATTGTTTAGTTTCTTCTTCTTCTATCTCTTTTCTTTTAACCTCAATGGTTCGTATTTCTGTTCCACTTGAGTCAATTAGGGTAGAATAATGTTGATTCAAGGGGTACGGATTTGCGGGCTGTCACAAAAATTAACCAAACCTAAATAAACACAACACATTAGAATGTCTAATAAGTATTCTCATACATTGAAGCGAAGTTTTGAGTTTTATCAATGTCAATAATAGATAATCCTCGACAATCAATTAAGCCATTAAGAGCATTGACTCTATGATATGGTATATTGCATATGTCCGAAATAGATTCCAAGTGCATTATCAAAATATGATTTTGAAATTTGAACCCAAATGATATAATCCATTGGTCCAAATATGTCAAGAGAAAGACATATGCAGCTGGAATATAGCGAGCCATATTGATAAAAATAATACCGTGAATTTCAATTGTTGAAATTGAAGTAACAAATTCAGCATTTGACGTGCTAAAATTTATTCGGATTTTACTTAAAAAATTATCACCTAGTATGACTTTATGTTTTGGTATATATGTGATGAAACATAAAGTTCAGAATATAGATCTGGATTAGTTAGTTTGCATATAACAACCAAAGTGTCAGGAAGCAGTAAGAGTGACATTGAGTTTATGGGTTCTCTGATACGACCCGAGAACGGATAGGAAAGTATCATTATGAAAAGCATAAAAATTGGAAAAAGTGTTTTTATAGGTGTATCAAATAGTTTGATTATCAGTCAGAATGTTGAGGCAGCATGTTTTCATTAGAAAGACAATTAAAAGGTACATAAGGATTTGTAAACCATAAGTTAACAACACACTACTGATTGTTAATGGTGTACTTGTGTTAAAAATCAGTTTTAGTTGTTTTAATACTCGATGTTAGTTTCGTATATGATGTCTTTCATAATAAATATAAAAGATATTGTGATTATCCCAAAAGATATGCAAAGATACCTTATTAAAATGTCTAATACGGAACATGTAAAATGGATTCCTTATGCATTGGCAATAGGAATTATCATAATGTTATCTATGATATCGTGATTTGTTTATATTTGATACATTAAGCAAATATCAAATACGAATTAATATCACTAAATGGTCATGTTAGGTGCTCTCATGTATTTATGATAGACTAGAGAATTGTTTACAGAAACAACGAACTCCTTATAAAGGGGTGTTCAGACTCAAACTTTCATAAGTGATATTGAGTACAACATGTCATAATAAATTTAAGTCAAGAATATTTAAGCTGGAAATGTTCCAAATGAAAGATTTTGTTTGATTCAATAAAATGGTTAAGTCCATCGCCTTGAATTGCGCTGCAATAAAAGCAATAAATATAAAGATAAATGCGCAAATTTATAAACGACCATTGGTGATTCCAAATGTTAACATTCTCATAACCTTGTTATAAAATAGCAATGTCACGATATAGTTCATAACAAAACTTAGAAATCATAAGAATTCAAGAGACATACTTCGAATTGTTCCACATGATAAATGTAGTATATCAACGTCGAAGAAAGTTGATTAATAGAGTAGATAATTTAAACATAATAGCATAACCTTTCACTAAGGGACTGGCCCAATTAGTTTTGATGAAATCAATTGGAGAACTTAGAATAAGATTCCATAATTGACCCTAAGTGCAAGTGGGAGATTGATATGGATAAGGGTATGTCCGGGGTAATTGTGTAATTTGTTACATATATCTAACTTGATAACCGATCTTGTTCGAAATAAAAGGTGTTTTCTTTCTGTTATGTACTTGGTATATTGTGTTATATTAATTAATTTAATTAAAAGTATATTTAATTGAAAATCCATAAATGGTATGTTTTGTGATAGTAGTTAAATAGCTTGTAATAGCGAATAATCTTTCACAGTGAAAATAAATTTATTATTTTAAATATTTCTAGTCAAGATGTATCTAGATTGGGTATCGATACATCTGTCGAGACTAGAATACACAACGCTCTCCAAATTTTGGGTAATGTATTACTCATGGCTGTTGAGGCACTAAGGCGTTGCGTACTAATAGTTACTGGACAACTATGGAATGATTCATTTGATAGTTTTCTGTTAGATAATATAACTAATGTCAAACATAAAATATCGATGTGACTGATTTACACAGTTCTCTCTACTTAAGAATACTATTAATCTTCAATATGAACGGTCCGTTTTAATTATAGTCAAATCATGACATGGCGTCCATCGAGTGAATATAGTTGAGTTAAGTAGAAGTATTGAAAGTGAAACACTATTCAAGAGAGGATTTGTCTCCTCAGTTATATGAGGTCAGTATCACAGTCAAATGAAGTCAACTCAAAGTCAAAGTCTTTGGACAGAACGTTTCGATTAATAATAATTTTTTTTTATTGAACCAAGGACTTTGTGTTGGACTATAGAGTTGAATATGAATTGTATTGGAATTTTAACCATTACCAAATTCCATAAGTCTAAAGTGATATATTTTGACGAAGAGAATTAATGTAAATATTAGTCACAATCGGGTAACGCTTAATAAAGTAAAATTGGACTTTACTAAAGACTAAATTAACGATACATTTGGCCAAAAATGTCACACCACCTACTAAGTGACGTGTGAACGTTAATATTCCAATAGTTCGATATTAATCGCTGACCAAATTTACACCTAACAAACCACACAACCGAAAAGATAAATTATCCTTGACCAATTAATCTAATTTATTTGTAATCATTATAATTTAATATTCATGAAATATTAATTATAAAATTTGATTTGATGAACAAATATTATTATAAATATTTATAATGGTTATAAATATATTAATATATTGAATGCAATATCGGTAAGCATTAAATTGGATTTAATTGCAAACTATTTGTTTGAGCTTTAAAAGAGTTTAAAGCACAGATAGAGGCTGATCATATTTAGCCACAACGAGGGGTAGGTGCGGCTATAAGAATGTGCAACAAAGACTTTGAGACGGGGGCTAAGATGGAAGGGAGTTGGTAAGAGATGATGTAGGATATTGGTCCTAAAATATCCCATATTTCCCCTCTATATAAGCATCTCTAACTACACTATTTGGTGATCTTTCTTTTAGCCTCCACTTCTCTCTGGGTCTGGACGAAATTCCCCCTTCCATAAGTCTAATTTCTAAGCTCAAGTCAAATCAAATCTAGTGCTATTCGATAGCCAGTGGTCAACTGTTCAAGGACTAAAACACTTTTGGATTCGAAATCATTTCAAGAAGATTAGTTCATAATTTCAAGGTGTGCTTAGGAGCTTAGGCTATAAGGAACATTCTTAATATGATTACAATATTAAACTATATTTATAATGTTCATTATATATATAATGTTGTTAGTTAGGTGACGATTTCAACATGTGAATATATTGTCGCAATATTGATTGGTTGTTTGTGTGTGTGTGTGTATGTATGTAAGTATGTATATATATACATTTAAAAATAAAAAATTTATGATAATGCATCTTCGTGCAGCATGACTCGGTATTAAAAAAATGTTTATTATTTAAATAATTTAATATATATATATATATATATAATTTAAAATTTAAATACTACGTTATACATATGTAAAAGTGGAATTTAGCAACAAGAGCCACTTTTACAAATGCAATTAGTTTCTAGGATAAACAACTGAAATATTAACTTTTAAGGACAAAATGCAAAATAATTAGTTTCTAAGGCCCGAAAACCTATGAAATTATGTCCTTGAAAGGAATTGGACTACCGACTTTGTCCTTAAAAGTAATTATTCTGCTGACTTTGGCCTTAAAATTAATTTTTGTGAAGGTGTGTCCTAGAAACTAATTGGACTGCAAAGTTTGTCCTTCTAGTGAAATGCCCCTAAAAGTGGAAATTATGTAAATATTACTCTATATATAACGTTTAATAAGTATAATATTTTTGATAAGACGAATTTTTTATATACATACATACATATATATTATAAATAACATTTAATCAATTAATCATATAAATGATTATATAAATTCTAGTATATACTAAAAATATGTTTTATATTTTATAAAATTATATTAATACATATTATACTCTTGGTTGAAATAAAAAACATTTTTTTATTTTTAAATATTTAGATACAAATTGGGATAATAGATAATAGATTTTGAATTATTTTATAATATTCCAAATTATAAGTCTAAACTTTTCATGGAATTTAGAATTCAGATTTTGATTTCAAAAATCATTTTTTATCAATTTAATAATTTAGTATGGTATATTATTATGTGTGTGTATATATATATATATGTAAAGTTTAAAATTAAAATAAACTTGAGCCATGTGCAAGACCTAGTTATATATATATTTAAATACAAATTATTTTATCATTTTTATATACTGATATATATATACACTATTATATATAAGTATTTAATATATACACTTATATATATTAAAAAATTGTATATATACATGGACAGTTTTCTACAATGCAGCAAATATTTAATTAATATATTTTGTATACATGATTAGATATGTTTATATAGTCATAAATATATTTATATTGATAATATTTTATATCTATGTTTATATTTGTATTTATACAAATAAAATTTTAGTTTATATATATATGTATAATTATATATTTTATAATATTTTATTTACAAAAGCAAGAGTGTGTGTGTATAAACATACATTTGCACAATATATTTGCATGTTGGATGAGCTCCATTACGATGTAAATCCCAACATTATACACAAGCTTGTTATACCTTGTAAGGATTATATGTTACACATGCACACACTTATACGTGTATATGATACCCATATATATTTAAAATAATATAAATTAAATAATGCAATATCATTTTATAAATTTAGATAAAATAAAATATTTTATTTAAATAAAATTTATAAATGTTCTAAATAAATTAGACTTCATAGGCCCAATAAAGACCTAATAAGGTAAAAAAATTGAAATTAACTCTTAACTTCCGCTGTGGGAAGGCCCAGTTCCAATAGACCTATCGACACAAGACTCTTCTTTATTAACATGTCTTGTCTTACTACCACCTTCTTCGTCGAGTAAATAAACAAACAATTCTAAATCAACACAAACTCTTTACCCAGCTTATGCTTAGTTGCCTCAATATTCATTTTAGTTTCTGGTACAACACCATAATAATGTTAACGTTGTGATATTTGTGTTTCAGATACAAATTCAACATCATCATCAATGATATTACAATCAAACTCTAAATTGCCATAAAATTCAAGAAAATTCTCATTGTCAGTTTCCTAGTTATCCATAGCAACTACCAAAAAAATAAACAATTCTAGCAATAAATATACAAGTGAAAATCAGCTTCAATTATTGATAGCAGAATAAAGTACTAGGTGACTTTTCTAATTGGGAGGGAGAGGAAGGATATGTGCTTTTTTGTGCAGCATAATAAAGTACTAGGCGATTTTAGTTTCCAAGATACGCCTCACCTACGCCATTTCAAAAATTGCCAACTTGTTTTGTATTAAATTAGAAGGCATCATTTCAAATGGCACCCATACAAACAATGGGTATAATTTGAATATTACCAACAAGATTTGGTCAAGAAAAATACAAGCAACATTTCAAATGTCGCATGTACATTTTTGGCTAACATGGCTCTGAACTGGTCAAAAGTTGCCTATATTCGTAATTAATTATGAAATCGAAATATTTACGTAATAAGTTTGCAAAACCAGTCCAAATCAAAAAAATCCTCTTAAAATATAAGCTACAGTTTGATGCCTTATTTTTGGAAGTCTCATTTTTACTGTTTATGGAAATCCTTTTCAAATTGGAAGTTACATATGTATCCAAATAAAAAAACATGTTATAACAAAATAGTTACTAAAAATGTAAGTTTTCAATATTAAAAAGTTAAATTATAAAAATAGTATCATAAATTCATTATAAATTTTATCCTACAAAAAAATCAAATTAGATAATTTCAATTTCAGTTAAAAGATTTGATTTTGAAATTGCGAAATCATTTTAAGTAATGTTAAAAAATTTAAGTTATTATTTTTTAATTTTCATTTAGGAAAAGTTATTTATATATCATTAATATAATAACATGTTTTTAGCAATTTTTAAGTTAAATGTGATTGATATTATATCGTTTAATTCAAAGTACTCATAAATATAAATCTTAAAGAGGGTAATGATTGAAAAATATATGAGAAATGAACAAAAGCCATCGATTTGGCGGATTTTAAGAAATGATCATATTCATACTGCATTGGTTTTGATCGGTTTATAAATCAAAACTAATGCTTTAATCAACTTGCAAGCACCGATTCTCATAACTCCTTATAAATTGAGTTGTTCAGAAACATTCGAAACCAGTGGAAAAAAACTCTCAAATAAAGCCTTCAATGGGTATTTGTGTTTATTGGGAAACTAGAATGGCAATGGTAGGGGGAGTGTTATGAATGTTCATATTTTAGATGTTTACATGTGTCCGATCCATCACAACCTTTCATTTTACCATTATTATATCTTATTAAAATATGATATATCACAATTAATCAATTTACTATGATAGATGATTGAGATTTGTAAAGGTATGTAGAGATAGTCAACGGGGCCACATTTTCGTAGATCATTTTCACTTTCCAAAGTACATAGATTTATAGTAGATTTGTGAAATAATTTTATTTGGTTATCAGATTAATCTAGTTAACCTAAATATTTTTAAATCATTACATTTATCATGATACTAGAACCATACCCTAAAGATCAAACTTAATATGTAAATACCCTCCAAAATCAAACTATACAACTTAGCTCCCTTTTCTCAATTTTATATTTTCTTCATACATGAATCCTAACATTTGTTGTTTATCAAATCTCTTAACTTTTTACATCTTCAACGTCATATTGGTATTATGTTTGGAGTTGTTTGAATTTCAATATTTTAGTTATCTTAGCGCTTCTCTTCTCAAAGATGTGACTTTTTTCAAAACTATATTTCTGCACTGAAAATATTTTTTGCAAAGATTTTTGATAATTTTCAAAGGAAAGGTAGATATTTTGCTAATATTTCTAAATCTTTACCAGTAGAAAGTGGTGTTATTTTCGACGCCATTCGAACAACCTGTGGTAGCGCATTAGTATGGCACCAGAATGTAGTTTACTATAAAATGATGTCGATGGACATCGAAAAGTTGTCAAAGTTTTCTGAAAACCTTCCAAAACCATAGAGATGTCTTACGACTAACCCCTTTCCAAGTAGCTTGCCCTAAGTCCTCTTCTCATTCCGTTAACCATTTTGCAAAAATAAAAAAATTACTCCTCCCCATCGCCAAATCCAACATCCCTGACATTGCCAAGGGATCATCGCCTTTTCCTCATCATCGTTCAAAGCCACAAATCCCAAACCCTAGTCACCTACTGCCCTTGTTTCCCCTTATCACTTTTACCGAAGTTTAAGTCATCTCCTCCTACATCAAAGCTTCCTCCTAAGTTGAAGACCTCTTGCATCATTTATTACTTGAAGCAAAGCCATCGCCTCCAATTCGCTTTCCTCCACCGGCTTTAGTTTCTTAGGTATGTCTTTTCACTCTTTGGTGTACAGTATCGAAATTAAAGTTTATATGTTTCAAATTGGGATATCTGACATTGATATATCTAACATTCATAAAATTGAAATTGGTACATTTGACATTCCTAAAAATTATATTGATATATTTGGCATCCTTGAAATTGACATTTAAGCTGCATAGTACATTTCATATTTGGATAATATTGAATAATTTTGACACTCGTATAATAGATATATTTTACATTATTTGTGAATTCCATTTTCATTGTAAAATTATTCGTTATAACTCTTAAATGTTTAATTTAGCTATGTTTGACATGTACTATATATGATCATTATGTAGATATTCGTATTTAAGTAAATTAGAAACATATATTCAGTTTATACAATATTTGTTAGACGTGTCCCAGTATTAGACAAGTTACAAACGCAAAAATATTTATGTTTTAAATCATCTCAAATCAAACCATTAGCAAAATTTCGACAATATCTCCTTTTTTCTCTGTATATGCTCTTTTGCATACGACATAGGGAATAGGCGAAAGTGCTATTGAAATTTTGTTGAATCGTTTAGTTGAAATGATTGACAGAATGTAAATATACTGCGCTTGGAATGGAAAGTAGGGTGCTTGACCATTTAAAAATGTGTAGAAATCCTTAGGTCTAAATTTGAAATTATTCGTGAAACCTATTATTATGAATTATTTTATGAAATTTATTGTTATAGAATTATTCGTTGTGAAATATAAGATATAATACTTTAGTTAAAATGTAATAAGGGGTATTTGTGATAAAAAGTAATCATGAATGGTGTTATATTATTGAAAAATAATATAATTTCTTAGTATCGACAAAATAATAATGATATGTGGTATTATTTATAAAAAAACTAATAAACTATATTGATAATAAAATTTAACAATAAATGTTATTATTAATTAAAATTAATAATATATGTTATTAATAATAAAAATAATAATATATTGCATGGTTGATAATAAAATAATAGTGTACGGAATTATTAAAAACATAAATAATATATAGTTATTTTTTAGTGAAGAATAGTTTATCGCTATTATTATTATCAGCAATATAATTAATAATGATAGTAGAAATAAAAATTAATAGTATATGGTTTTTTAGTTAAATGATAGCAAAGTATGATATTATTCATAATGTTTGGTTTTATTAGAGAAAGAATATTATAATATTATGTAAAAAAAAAATCTAATGCATAGTAAAATATATATTATTTGAAACTTCAAAGTTGGATGCATGAATATGTAGGGAAAAAGGAACAATAACATTGCATTTTTAGAAATGCTATAGAAGGATTAATGAAATGACACCTTGTGGTTAAACAAATCTAAAAGAAGTTGGATGTTTGAGTTCGAAATTTCATTACCCGAAAATTCTAAAGTGATACTATAAAGTTACATTTGCATTAATTTAGTTTATGTAGAACTTTTTCTATGGGGATATCATAGAGAGGAGGAGACGGTCATTGTTGAAGATGAGATCGTAAATATAGACGTAGACTATGATGAATCTATTGAAGAAAAGAAAGACAAAAATGGTTCATGATGTCCTTAGTCTGAGTATGTGGACAAAAGAACCAGATTTGGAAAAAGAACTCGACTTGAAAGCGAAAATGTCTTTCAACTTATTTCAAGCATCAAAACGACCAATTTACAACGGTTGTACAATGACACACTTGGCAATGACATATTGGGTAATCGCTATAAAATCCAAATATAACACGTCATAAAACCTACTAGTGCAATTCTTAGTTTATGGAAAGAAATGCTTTCATTTGACAATATTTGAAAATAACTGGTATCCGCGAGAAAAAAGAAATCTTTGCCTTTGATTTGTTACACGAAAAATTGCCGTGTGTCAAGTGGATGCTTGATTTATTGTAAAAAAATTGACATTATATTAATCTATATAGAACTGATATATAAGTTGACAAAAAGCAGTAGTAAAGGAGTATCTTTTAATCGAATGCATTATTTATCATTTACACCTAGATTACAAAGGTTATATAAGTTTGCTACTTTCACGGAACACGATGGCATTATGAACAACAGTGAGATAAAGATGTTTTGTGTTATCCTTCAAATAGAGAAGCATGAAAATATACCTTGATTTGCTAAAAAATGAGTAATTTAAGACTTGGTTGCGTATGAATAATCTTGAATCATTTCCTTTGTTCGACTAACCTTAATCAACGTAGCTAGTTATCCAGCATCATATAATTTTCCTCCATGCATGTATGTGTAGAATCCATATGTGTTTTTAACTACAATTATTCCTTGACCTAACAGTCGAAGAACAAGATAGACGTGTACTTGGAACCTTTATTTTGATGAGTTGAAAAGTCTTTGGATAGAGGGTGTTGTCATATCAAAGAATTTTTTAAGAATGTTTGACTCTTGACTGTGGAAAATAAGTGAATGAAATATAACATGTGCTAGTACCACAGAAATCATTCTGCTTGTGCTAGGGAGGTCTATGAGCAGTTTTTGACATACTGAGATTTATATGTTTTTGAAGTGCTTTATGCAAGGAATTCAAGACATAAGAATAAGAATCTGATGCTTCTTTCGGTGGGTCAAGATCGTACGTCGATTATTGCAATGATCAAGTATTTACTTCTTAAATTTACTTAACATTTAAATGGAACCATAATATTCATGTGGTAATATATTGTAATTAGTTATCAATTTGAAGAGCTTCATGCTGAGCTTAACCTCGGGGAGTATATTGCAAAACCGAGTCAGGAGTGGGATCCACCACGAGTGGGGGGGGGGAGGGTTGATGCTTCTACATAAATTTGTGTAAGTCATTTGTTTTTTAGTTCACATATTTACAATATTTTTGAATACTCCTATATATGAAAAATGTAAAATAGACGCAATGTTTGGTGATGATCGATGAGCTTCAAAGTATGGTGTAAAGATTGCTCACGAAGTCTCATTAACTATATTTGGCTCACTCTTCATAGATCTCTCCAAAAGAAAGGATCAGAGGCCTAACTTTGAAAACAGTTATGGACAATTGTTTAAAATTTTATAACTATAATTACCTTGTGTACATATTAATTATTTATCAACAATAACAACATCTTGTATCAAAGCTAAAATGTTACAACAAGTTGTATCAGAAAATTTCAGTGACTTGTAACAAAATCGAAAGGTTACAAAACTTCAATACAGCAAAAACTATGACTATAGCAAAAATTAAACTTTATTATTATTCAACTTTATTACTAACAAAAAATTGTATCGAAAGATAATGTTCCACTTTATTTAAAGCGCATAAATATGTAAATAGAGTAATAATTAAAATATTGTTAAAATTAAACTATTTGGCATCAGAGTTAAAATATGTGAACTGAAACTAAAATTGTATAGATATTAATAATTTATCTAGGTTGATAGCAACTTGTATCAAAATTAAAAATTTAAAATTACTTGTATCATAATTTACCGACAACTTAACTTATACCAAAATCCAAATGTTACATTCTAAATTGTTAATTTTCAATTTTGTTTGAAGTGTAATAAAAAGAATATATTAAAAATAAGAATATAGCAAAAATTGAACTATTCTAGCACCAAAATTAAAATTTATCAAAGCTAAAATAATTTTTTTATGGATATTAACAATTTATCAAGATTAGCAAAAATTATATCAAACTTAAATTTTAAAACCACTTGTATCAAATTTATCAACAACTTAGCTTATAAAAAATTCATACATTTCTAAAATTATTAGTATTCGATTTTACTTAAAGTATAGAAAAAAAGGAGTATAGAAAAAAGTTAGAATATTATAAAAATTAAACTATTTTGGCGCCAAAATTAAAATTTATCAAAACTAAAACAAAACTTGTGTATATATCAGTACCACGGTTTGATAAACTTGCGTCAAAATCTGTAAACCACTTTGACCAAAATTTAAATGTTACATTCAAAGATAATTAGTAATCAAATTTATATAAAATATACAAAAACATGAATTTAGCAAAAAATAGAATATAACATAAATTTTATTTTTTTGGCATCAACATTCAAGTTAATGTTATGTTACAATTTATATTCATTATTAAAATTGGAATTATATCTAAATTAAAAAGACATTAAATGTAACAGTAAAAATCAAGAGATCAAGATGATTCGTACAACAATGGATATGCGCTATAGGGTGGTACAGAATAATGAAGCAGTTTTAAGTGCTCGAAAAGAATTACGAAGAGGTGAAATAAATGAAGATTCACCTTTTAATGGTTGAAGCATAAGGTGTAGCTGGGCAAGGTGGAGGGTGGAGATGACAAGCGATTTGATATATATGATTTTTCATGTGTGTGTGTAATGATGATGGGTACATGTTAAGATGGATTTGTGTAGTACTGTATGGTGTATTTGATATTATGATGGACATGTTGGAATTGTCTGGTTGACGATTTGTGGTATTGTTGTGCTTGATTGATATATTGTTGTGATTGATAGAAACATTGATGCGTTTGATTATGATATATAGTTTTTATTGCTTGCCTGGCACTTTCGAACGGCTATATGTGGATTTTGGTTTTTAAGTGCTTAAGGGAAGGAAATGCAAAATGCTACAACTACTTAAGAAATGACATCTGAAAGTTATAGAATCCATTTTGCACTTTGGTATAACATTGATAAGGTCTCAGAATAGCATCGGTATGGTGTCAAACTGATGTTAATAAGCGATCATAATTTTTGATTTTTCTTACGCATAGGTGCTAATATGACGTCGGTATGGTGTAGGAAGAATATGGTGTCAACATGGCATTGTAAAGTTTGGTGTCAAGATTGTGTTTGAAATGAGGCCATACTTGGCATCATAAAGGTATCAATATTACTTTTCCAATGAGCAAATTCTGATGCCACAAATGAAGTTGATGATATTAGAAATAGTTGTTTCCGATGCAACTCCGACACCATATTTGATAGAGTTATGGGTAATCCCTAGGGGCAATTTTGTAATTTATTATAAATTGTTAACTCTATAAGAAAATTTGGTTCAAAATTTATGGTATAATTGTTTCTATAATGTATATTTGTTATATTATGATATATTAATTACATGATTAATTATATTATATTTAATATAAAATCCTTTAATATTATGTTTTGTGATAGTAATTAAAAAATAATGTAACCATAAATTTTTTATCACATTTAAAATAACATATTTTTTATGTAAATATTCCCAGTTAAGATGTTTCGAGATAGGATATCGATGCATTTGTCGAGACTAGAGTACATGATGTTATACAAATATTAGGTAGTGTATTACGCATGGTTGTTGGTGGCACCAAGAGATTACGTGATGATAGTTATTAGAGAACCATGGAATGACTCATTTAAGAGTTTATTGTTAGTTAATATAACTAAGGTCAAACTAAAAATCTAGAAGTGACAATTTTAGTAACGATCCGCCTTTTCGAAACTCGAATGTCGACACTAATATATCTACGATATTCACACGCCGAGCACCAAATGCCGAAAAAACAGATTGTTAGGGTAAAATAAAAAGAAATAGAATAAGAAAGAAGGGAATAAAATATAAGAATCTTAATGCGAAACGATAATATATAATCTCAAAAGGTCTTTACTGAAAAGAAAACTTTTACATACATATATCAGTCAGAGTAAAATAACCTATCGCTAGCCTAAAGAGTTATGACATTCTGTCCTCACAAAAGCCGATAAATATAAATCATGTAATGCAACAGAAATAAAGTACGGTAGGAAATCATCCAGCTCCTCTCCAATAGCTCCAATGAAGCAAAGTTATATATGGAAATATACTCAAGCTAACCTAAGTATTGTAGAAGAATAACACCGAGATTAGTCTGGTAAACCAGTGTGAGAAACTCAAATCACATAGAATTTATTATACCTCAAAACCTTTTAAAACAAGGGTATATCATAAGACCACGCCGTCAATAAACACCGACGGGTTTTTCTCTTGCGATAACTAATCCATTCTATTACGAAATCCAGTGATAATATAACAATGTCTAAGGTGTAAAATGTAATTAATCACATAGCGGCGATGCAAGTGACTGTGCATCACAACAATAATAGGTATACAATCATAACCGCTAAGGCGGCTCACAAAATGTGTAGGATTTCCACGTAGATCTCTTCGAGGAAGCCGAATCCGAAGTACTGCACAAGGACTAGAAATATCCTATCGAAATATTGTACATCTCTAGTGAATGTACCATAGGAAAACCATAATTAGTCTTGCTATGACCTGATGCATCGCTCTCGCATAAATATCTTAATAAGTATCTCTAGAAATGAAGTCGCATGCACCTTGTGGGTTTGCCAACTCTACTGGTTATGTCTCCTATCTCTTGTTTTTGCCGTACAGAAAATGAGGCTACGTTCGGCATTCCATCCCATAAGTCCACCCAAACAGATCTTTCACATGAGCTCTAACTCAAATAGATCACGGAACCATATATGGATTCCCTTATCTCAAATAGACCTTGGAACCACACATGGATTCCTCAAATGATCCTAGAGTCACACATGGATTTCCATACCATAGCAGGTCTCAAAACCATAGATGGATTCCCATATCGTGAATAATTTGCGAACAACTACATGTGTTTGAGCATTTATAACAAACCTCAAATCTCAACGTACATTCCAGCATCATGAAGCAATCATGAATCAATCATGAAGCACTCACTAACCAATCATGAAGCACTCATGAACCAAGAACTTAAATGGTTTTGGTGTGGTTATGGTTTCATATCATCTCATATAAGTATACCCTCCCCCGCTTGCTAGGCGCTCCAAAACCAATCAATCGATTTTCCAGGAATCTCAACCTTCGTTATGTGGAAAATAAATAGACGATACATAAGATATGAGATCATCTCCTAACCGTTAAGTGGACGGATTTCCTTATCATTTGTCCGAGAATAGAAAGATGAGTTTATACGTAAATTATAGTATCACCGAAGACAACGTATCACATAATTCTGTGTTTCTTCTAGATATTTCCAAAGTATATTTGGCCAAGATTTGATAGGAAGTTATTTATCTATTTAAAGAAACAATCCAATAAAATGAGTATAATCGCATACAAGAAACCAGGTCCCCGTATACTGTCCATAAGCAAATAACACACAAAGCACGATCAGAACAACAAGCATGACCAAGTAATATACACAACTTCTAATCCCTTTTTTAATTAATCTTCCTTTATTAATTAAAAACCCATTTTATTAGTAAAAATCATTTTACTCAATAAAATATTTATAAATGAAACTCCATTTATTAATTAAACTTCACTATGTAATTAAACATCACTATCTATTTTCAACACATTTCAATATTTCATAAAACTATTCACATACTTCTCTCAACCGTATAAGTATATTCACAAATCAAAGGGCTTAAGACAAATGTTACTTAAACACTATCACTACAAAACCAAAGCCATTTCACTTATGATTATCTTTAAAACATTCTTTTTAAAGATCTATTTACGTTCATAAGTATAACCAAACGGGTTAACGGGGAATGTTACTAACATTTTCCACAAAAAACTCAAAACTGATTTATACTTGTTATTCTCTTTAAAATTCCATTATTAAAGATATAAGTATTTTTCAAACTTATTTACAATATTTTAACATTTTAAAATATTATCCAAGGGTTTAAAAACAAATGTCACTAAAACATTGTTTAGAAAAACCCAAAACACTTCACTATTCCGTTATCTTCAAAATCCTACTTTAAAGATCCAATCATTTTTTAAGAGTATAGTTAAATGGGTTAAAATAGATGTTGCACAAACATCGATATTATAAACCTAAAATCACTCTTATACTTACCATTAGCTTTAAGATATCCCTTTAAAATATTTATTAAACAAGGTAATATACCTTTTTAATCAATTTATAAACCAATCCATTATAACATAAGTGTTATAATCCAAAAAATCCTTTCAAATCCCTTTACAAAATATTCCGTTAAAACCTTTTAGCAATATCCTTCATAAATATCCTTTATAAATATCCTTTATAAATATTCTTTGTAAAAATAACTTCTATACATACAAAGTACCTTTAAAAAGATATATATATATATATATGCATATATATATATACTTATACTAATATATAGGAATTGATTTCCTATATTTTCATTTATGCTTTGGCTTTGAAAATTTCAAACTTTGATTTCTGTTTTTGACATTGGCCATGAATTTTAGATCGAACGGTTTCTGACTTGTTCATCATTCAAATATATTGGTATATATAATTGACTGCTTTGTTGATATTATGCCTCTCACCTTGGCTAGTTCAATTCACTATCTTTACTGAATTTTCTAGTTTGATTAAAAACTAAAAAATTCCATGTTGAATGCTTTGATATTTTTCTATTTATTTGTTGTGATAGTGGACCTTGAAACTGGTTGCTTCTTGGGTGATGTCGAGACTCTGATTGCAGCTTAGTATTGCATGTATATACGTACAGACATATGAATGTGTGTGAACAGCTACTTCTTGGAGTTTTAAATGGCCACCATGTACATGCATACATATATATACATATATGTATATAGTATGTTTGCGTTCCTATCTTGAGTCTGTTTTTCTCTTAGTGAAATGCACTTGTACTCCTCGCAAGTTGTTTTGCTGACATTGCCTTTACTCATATATGTACTGTGAGTTTCTGGTTATCTTGCCTTGTTGCCATTGTCTAAGTTAATTATGTTCCCTTACACCCTTACTGCACTGCTGCTCTTGCTTTGTTTCTTTGAGTTGTTGTCCACTTTGGTATGTATTACGTATGCCTTATGTGACGACCCGGAATTTTTGAGCATTTGAAATTGGAATATAAAATTGATTTTAAATGTTTAAAAGTTAGCTTTTAACTTGAATTCAAATATCACTATTTATTTGATAATTAAATTATTGAATTAAATAATTTGAAGTTGGATAAAATGTTGAATCTGGAATTTTAAGCCTCTTAAAAATAAATTGAAGGCTTATAAAATTTATATTGATAATACCGAAGAGAATAGAAGTGTTGAAATCAAATTTAAAAGTGTTTCGTTAAGTTTTGAGAATATATCGTTTAAATTGAATTTAAAGATAGCCTTCCGAGGGACAGTCTCGAAATTCGACGAAACCAGTTCCATTGGGTCCGTAATATTGAATTATTATCGGATTTCAAATTTCGTATTGATCGGAGTTAGTGTGTGAGTGTACGGTATATAAACGTGCTGGAAATTTAATTGATAATAATCTAGTGAAATTTAATTTAATTAGTCAAGCTACTTGTATACGCCACTTTCCTTAACTTAAAATCGTGTCCCCCCGTTCTCTTTTAAAATCGAAAGCGGATGATATACAAAAAAGTAATGGCCGCATATCAGTCCGATTTCCCTTCAGTAAGATGCCGAGTCCTTTTTGTTTCTCTCCTCTTCGAATTCAAATGTTCAGCAAGAAAAAAAAATCAAATTCGATTTCAAATCACGAGGTCGTATAGAGGGGCGTCTCGACTTTCAGCTCGAATCTTGGAGGCATGACTGGGGAGTCGCCGTGAGGAGGCAGCGTTGGAGTTGTTCGACTCGGGATGTCATGCGACGCGAGGCTTCGAGTTAGGGTTTTGCGTGTTCGAGCAGTTGGAGG